>CM049468.1:22985208-23613222 GCA_026873135.1 Eucalyptus urophylla
TAAATTGTTAGTAAAAGTTTGGAACATAAATTAAATTAAATGCAGCAAATAAAACTTATATCCAGAATGATTGTTCTAGTACGCTCACCTGTATAAATGCCATAACCATATTATCTTAACTTCTTCCTAAGAGCTCCTCTTGTTCAAAGGGGAGCATCACTTTTAGGAACCTGTGATTTGTTGGCTCTTCTTATCATTTGTGATTTATTAGGCCCTTCTTTTGGCCCTTTAGTTACAGCCAGGGCTTCTTCGACTAATTCTTCAGCTGGGCGTCTTCTAGATGGCCTTTTTGTAGCTGACCCTTCACTTGGCATTCTTCGAGTTATCCTTTTATGTAGCCATTTAGCTTCAATAACACCTTCTTTTGGCCCCTTTAGTGGTATTTGTGGTAACTTTTGTAGTGATTCTTCTAGTGGCCCCTATGGTGACCCTTATGATAGCTCTTGTGATGGCCCTTCTATTGGCAATTAAGCTCAAATTTTCCTTCTTCAAACCAGAGAAAGAGGCAAAATACACCATAAATATAACATTGGGCCATATAATAACGTAAATGAAAATTGAATACAAATTGTTGAACTTATTGAATATTTTTTTCTACTGCAAAAGAATAGTCGATTGAACTGGCCTTTTAACTATTTGGGCCAATCCTTCAGTTGGCCGTCTTCTACCTTGCCTTCTTCGAACAGGCTATTTAGTTTCAAGTATAGTAAGGACTTCGGCCAATCCTTTATGTGTCTTTCTCGTAACTTGACAAAGATATTACATACAAGGCCAATTGGGATTATGTAATATTTATAATAAACCACAAAGTAACATGAACACAAATTTCATGACTTACTAGGTTTCTTGTTATCGACTAAGGAATAGTCGACTAACTTGACCCTTTTGTTTACCCTTCTCCAAATCATTTTTTGCTGACCGGACACCTCCCCCCTCTGTCATTCTTTGTCTTCATTTTGACCTTTCCATTTTATTCTTCAATTGCAAAGGTTGAGGTGCTTCACGATTTGTTGGCTCTCAGAACTTGCTACTTCTGATAGGCTATATTATGAATTGGTACAAAGGTATTTGAATTTTTGTACCAATCATCAATGTAATCCTGTGCATTGTGGCCTTTCAATTGGATTGCACATATGGCATGTGCACAAGGAATTTCACTTAATTGATATGCTCTACATGAACACTTATGGACAACATACTTATAAGAACCCTTCATTATCTCATATCATTCATCCATATTCCAAATGGGGTGACAAAACCTACTTATAGCCAAGTTCTCATCCAATTTCTTGGCAATCCTAGGACCACATTGCCTAGTCCACTTTGCAGCCTCATCTCTTTGTTTGTTCAGTCGAGTCATGACCATAACTCGTATATCTTCAAGCATTGAGATGATTGGTTTGTATTTGGCACCTATTATCTTCCCATTGAATGCTTCGCCTATGTTGTTGTTGATGTTATCGCACTTGATTCCTCATTGAAGAACACCCTACACCAATGCTTCGGTTTTGTTTGGAATAGTATAGCAAAACCTTCCTTTATCAAATGTAGTAGTCTTTTTTTAGCTATCCTAAAATCAGCCATGTTCATGCTCTTTGTTAATAGCCAAAATTGCGAATGCAGCTTATCCCCTTTATAGATTTTTGCCTAATTTCTGTAGATGTGTCGCACACACATTCAATGTTCGGCATAAGGCAACAACTCAGCTATTGCGAGAACCAGTCACTACAATAATTCAAAGTAAGAAATATAAGCAAATAACATGTTAATATCATAAAGCAAATAGTTGACTAGATTTTTCAAAAAGCAAGCATTACCTTTTGTAAATTGCTCATGAATGTCCATCCTTGTCCATTTGTTATCTCTAAGTCAGCCATAAGATTTTTCAAGAACCATGACTAATTATCCTTGTTCTTGACCCTTACAATAGCCCAAGCTAGTGGGAATATTGGTTACTCACATTACTTCCAATCACGGCCAACATTCTCCCTTGCACAAGCTTTTCAAGAAACAATCATTCAATCTTATAATTCATCAACAACTAGCTAGAAATCCCTGTTTGCATGCATTGAAGCATTCATAGAAACTATCCAATTTGGTCCCACTATCAGGAGGTGGCCTTTCCACGATCTCTACATATACTCTACTTGAAGGGTTTTGCAACCTACACTCCCAAGCATAATCCCACACCTACCCATATTCCTTGCCATACTAACTAATGAGTATCCTCATCACATTTTGCTTCGATCTTTTTCATTGATTCCTAGATACATTGATGCCTATATGCTCCTTCACTAGCATCCTAAAGTCAGTACCTTTTATCTCGGGCATCAGCTTGATCATATCAAAGAAGTGCTTGGACAGCCGTGCACTTGTTATAATTTTGTTTTCAAAATTAATGGAACAAGTATGTTCCTTTTGGTAGGCTCTAATTTGGAAGGACCCACTCTTCTTCTTGTAGGCATTGTCATGACTCGATCCTTCGAGCGCGTGCCCATCCCTTTGCGGTCAATTAAATAGCGATGTCCAAGGACGCATCGCCGACCCATTCATTTTAGTGCACATGCGGAAGTGAATAATAAATCCTCAGACAATAACAAGATGTGATAGAAAAGCAGGGCTATAAATTTTCAAACCACAACATGCTTATATATACATATATCAAGCCATGTCATATACAATACCAGCTTATAAAAACAAGGTTTGCAAAACAGGGGGGGTTTCATCCTCGTCCTTATAAGAGCCTTCAACTGAGTATACCGAGGTCCCTGGATTTGAAAGATCTGGGTCTACCGTTGAACCTTCGGGAGGATCTGCCGTGTCTTTCCTGAAAGCAACCTCTAGCACCTACACAAGTATCTCGGATTCTGGTATGGGACCTTCTCTTTGTCCATGTTGCTCACTATGGTACCATGATCTGTATTGATGAGGTACCTTATGGGGTAGAGCCTCATCAACCCAGACCACGGACTTCACGAGCTCATAGACCAAACACCTTGGGTGCCTATGAAGTAGAATATAGATTACCTGCTTTGTAACCTTCTTCGGCTGACCAAAATGCTCGGGAGGAGTTGCCATCTAGGGACCTGAAAATGTTATTTACGATGGGGTGAAATGATGTCTCAGCAAGTTCACCCCTAAGACCTGACTAGGAAGGAAATACACCCCAAGGGCCTCTTAAGCACAACCACAAGTCAAAAGACTTATCTTTGCTTCGGTCCCTTCCTATAAGTCAATACAATTCACAAATGCGTCGAATCACACCAAACAATCATATCATCACATTAGATCGAGTCATTGATCAATCGACTCAGTCGATTTCATGTCATCACAACATTCTCTTGGTCAGCCCATTCAATACTATCTATTCAGTTTGATCAGATCAAGAACTGCTCACCCTAAGTTGAAGATAGATAATATAGCTCACCCAAAGCTGATAATAAACATGGCTCGCTAGAAGCTGACAACAGAGTATATTGTTCACCTAAAGCTGACATATTAGAGCCCGCAGGCTAATATAGTATATTGATAATGCTCACTAGAAGCTACCAAGGTATACTGCTCATTCAAAGCTGACATATCAAGCTCATAGGCTGATATAGTATACCATCCTAACAATCTAACATTTTCACCATTTTATCATACCTGATAAAAATAATTGTGTGAATACACGGTCGGCCTTAGCCAAAATATAATATTTTCCCACTTGAAAATCCCACTATTTATTATAGTGCCTAAAACATTGCGTTAAAAACCGACACCTCAGTATTTTCTTATTAAATACTGAAATTAATAAATTGTGGGATAAATACCCAAAATTGCAAATCACACTCAATTTGCACCATCCAGCACTCAATTAAATAAACAAATTACATCACTGCAATCAGCATAAAATTTTGGTCATCGACTATCCTGGTCTAATTTCTGGAAAATAATAATTAATTAAATAATTTCAAAAATTAATTATTAAATACCAATAAATAGCAAAAATGCACACTTAGGCTGGAAAAGTCTAATTAAAAGCCGAGACGGGCCCGAAAAACTTTCCGAACCTGTTTAAATAAATACTATGGCCTATCTACTTGCTAATTGCACTAATCTAACCACCTAACATGCAATTAAATTGCTAATCTATTCTAATTAACCACATAATCTATACTTAACCTAAACTAATCAGCCCTTAAGTGTCATTAACTTACTAAGAAGAGATTGGTGAGTAAGCTCACTTGATTAATGAACTGCTCATACCACAACGACGGGGACGCGGAGACGGGTCACAAACTTCGGGCCATAAACTTTGAAGCAAGTGCGCCTTTCGAGGTCCGGATGGCCATCAAAACGGGCCAAACAATGCTAGCGAGACCCATTCTATTCGGTTCTGTTCTTGGCTGAGAGAGGGGGAACTGGTGGCTGGTTCAGCAAGGAAGAATTGACGGTGGGCAGGCAAAGCTTTGGCGGACTAGGCGGGTGGCTTCGAGGCTTGGCAACGATGAATGGTGGCTGAATGGTGATGTTTAGAGGCTAGACGATGGCAAGGATGCTCAAGATAGCGAGCTGAGCGCAAGATAGGTGCGGGGTGAGCAGGACACACAGGCAAGCTTGCGGCTGGGTGTGACGGCGAGCGGCAGTGTTGGATGGTGGCAGCGGGCTCGAACGAGCTGGTTGGCTTGCTGGTTCGGTTTTCTAGGTTTGCTGGGGTTTCTTTGGCCTCCAAATGGAGGGAGGGGAGTCGACAGTGAGAGGGAGAGAGGAAGGGGACCGATTGGCCTTTGGAGGGGGCCATCATGGTCTTCTCCTATCTCTTTGTTCCCTTAGTGTGGTCCACCAAGCCAGCTGGTGTTCTCAGCCCAATTGTAGCCTCAACCTTCCTCTAAAAGCTTTGGAGATGGTCCACAAGTTGTGTCCAAGGAGGGGCTACAAATTTTGGAGGTCTTCCCTTCAAATTGAATTAAATCCTCACTTGAATTCACTAAATTTGGCTTTTAAAAATTCAACTGTCGAGTCCTCGATCAAATTTGTATTTTTCCTCACCAATAGAATCTACTTGCATCCCAATTTCATGATCGAAAACGGTCATCGGAATTTCCTGGACAAAAACGGCATTGCTTTGAAATTTTGCCGAAAATCTCGGTTGGTAGAAAAATCTTTGGAGGATGAGTTGACGTTCATAAAATGACTTGTGACATGATTAAACTTTCAATTTCTGTAATCGGAATCAAATTTGCAATTAATTTCAATCTGGTGAGATTTTAGCTTAACCTAGGCTACTAGGTAGCTTTTAAAAATTTTTATTGCAAATGACCCATGGTCGATTTTCTTTGAGCCACAATAAACCTCTTCGACACATTGGTAACTCTCAATTATTGTGAAAATCTCAAGATTTCAAATACGGACACAAGATGTAAAAACGACAGAAAAATCAATCTAGTGTCGATCGACAAGAATTTTTCAATTTGGTGGAATCACCCACGTTTAATCACACATCTCAGTCAAACCGACCATTCTCTGATTTCTAATCAATCTATATTGCACCGTAATGATCTCTATAGATGAGCACGGTCGAGTAATTGATTCCTAGTCAAATTCTCAAGTCTATTGCATTAAAATCCCTTAATGACTTCCGCAGATAATCTAGTTATCTCATGAGTGATCAGCTCTAAGAATAGCATATAGGTGCGTTGATAAAATGCACGATTTATTTAATTGAAAATAGAATTGAAATTTTAGAATGTCACAAGCATTCTTTAGTGACTAGTCTTGCTTTGTTAAGTACAACATTACTTGCTTCCTCAAGTCTATTTTGAAATACTTGTTTGGTTCCTATTATTGTCTGATCCTTTGGTCTTGCAACTTGTTCTCATACATCGTTGACTTTGAATTGATTTAATTCCTCTTACATGGCTTTGATCCAGCTTTAATCCTTAAGAGCATTTTCTACTTCCTTAGGCTCAACTTGGGATATGAGACCAAGGAATTTAACATACTTTTGAGAGATGATCTAGTTTTGATTCCTTCATCCACCTTTCCTATTATTTGTTTCTTAGGATGTTCAGACTTAAATCTCTAATGTTTGGAAGATTTTCCTTGATTCAAAAGATCAGTTGATGGTTGTGGTTGCTGCTGTTTATGAGTGACTAGTATAGATATATGTATGATGTCTTTGCAGTCATTAGTTTATACTTCCTTTTTATCATCCATGAACTTCACATCTATGGATTCTTCTACTACCTTTGAATATTCGTTAAAGACTCACTAGGCCTTACTTATAATTGAGTAACCAAGAAAGATACATTCATTAACTCATGTACCAAACTTCCTGATATTGTCATTTGTATTCTTGAAAATGAAACATTTGCATTCGAATACATGGAAGTAATGTCGAGTAGGCTTCCTTTTGTTGAATATTTCATATGGAGTCTTTTCTACAAGAGGTGTCAATAGTACTCTATTAAGTATGTAACATACAGTGACAACAACTTTAACCTAGAAATAAGTAGGTACACCATTTTCGATCATCATTATTTTAGCCATTTCTTGTAGTGATATATTTCTTCTTTCTGCTACCCCATTCTATTGAAGAGTTAGTGGAGAAGTTGGGTTCTACTCCATTTTCAACACAATGCTTAGCAAAACTTTGGTTATCAAATTCTCTTATATGGTTAGTTTTGATGGTGTTGATGTTGTAACCTTTCTCATTTTGAACTTATCAAACAAATTTCTTAAAAGGATGAAATGCCTCATTCTTATGTGATAAGAATATTACCCATGTGAATCTTGAGTAATTATCAATTATAACCAGACAATATTTTCTTCCCCCTAGATTGGTTGTTTGAGTTGGTTTGAACAGGTCCAAGTGCAACACCTCTAGAGATCTGTTAGTGGCAATAGCTTTGATAGATTTGAACGAATTTCTTACCTATTTTCCTAGTGTGCATGCATTGCAAGAGTCACACTTGTTGTACCATGAATTAAATCCTTAGATGATATCTTTTGGATTTACTTCGCATTGATATGACCTAATTACTTGTGCCATAGATAACATTTTTCCTTGATAGATATTAAACATTATGATTCATCAAAGTTGATATCAAGTAAGTAGATGTTGTCATACCTATTCCCAGTGAAAGTTTGTGATTTGTCCTTGCTTATTGATGTGGACATCGAGTCATATCGAGGAGGAGGTGCTAGGGACCCATTGTCTATTCCAACTGGTTTGATTACTCGAGCATGGGCCAAACAATTCAGGCAAGCTGTTGGCGTCATGGTTCGTGATCTTTGGCGTGAAGATGACCTTGGATCAAATCTTGAAGAATCTTGGAAATCTTGGTGCAATTTAATTATCTTGTCACCAAATAATTGACCAAGTCAAGTTATATATATTCTTGCTTAAGAATATTCTAAAATAGGAATATTTTAGAATATAACGCATTAGATTTTTAGGGTTGGTTTTTAGGGTTTGTGTGGCAACCTATATAAAGGATTTGCCAAATTTCTTTGGGGACAGATATATTTTATTTTTGAGAAAAAGAATTGAGAGGTTCTCTTTTTACTGTTCTTTTGAGGACTTGACCTAATCAAGATTCTCTTGTGGCGGTCAATACGACTTATCGAGCGAGATAGCGAATTCTTTCGCTCGTGGCGTCTATAACGTTGGTTGGTTGACACGTGTTCGTCAACAGGTCACGTTCATACCAAGGTTGCCAATCACAGGTTTGATTGGAGGTCGAGGTTTGCAATTCATACCATTTGGGCCTTCGTAGAATGATCCCTCCGCAACGATTCACATCATTTTGGTATCAGAGCTTGCTTCTACAAGGTCTATTTATCTTTAATTTTCTGTTGATATTCAGTAATTTGAGATTTATTGAGTTAGGGTTTCGATTCTAGCTAATTTAGGGATCAGATTGCTTTTGTGCTTCCATACGTAGTTGTTTGCTGTTAGTTTTAAATTTTCTTTTCTAGCATCTTAAATTGTATCTGAGTTCGTAAAAAAAACAGTAAAGTAAAGTAAAAAAAAAAGAAGAGAAAGAAAATGCACAAAAAAAAAAGTGTGCAAGAGAAAAAAAAACAAATTCGGCAAAAAAAAAAAAAGCCGAACAAAAAAAAAATCAAGAAGGCGACTCGTTTGTTATTAGACCAAATTGAAACAAAATCAGTAGTGATTTGTGTTTCAATTGGAATTTCGAAAGTTGTACTTGTTGGTTTGAAATTGTTACTTGCTGAAACAAAATCAATAGTGATCTAATCTTGTTTGATTAGTTTGATTGATTGTCGTGAGGGGGTTGAGAGACAGGTTTTGAATCCAATAAAGAGCTTGTGAAAAGAGAATACGAGAGGAAAAAGGCAAGAGTCTGTAAGCTTAATTGAGGGTGGAAAAAGCCTAGACTTGAGTTAAACACGAGAGGAGTGACAAATATCTCGAGAGAAACACATGAGGGAGTGATTGGTGAGGATTTTTTTTAGACTAACGTTTACTTGCAGGTTTAAAATATGTCGCGCGAAGAAAGCGTGAATCAACGGGAGGTTGACTCCATATGAAGGGATGAAGCGCTCGTGGAAAGCATCCAGCAATTGAGGGTCGTAGTGGAGGAGCTTAGTGGCCGAATGATGGGGAATGGCATGAGGGTTGATGGTGACCGAGAGATACCCGAGGAAGGCCGCAACATCAGCGAGATGCCTCTAGAACACAACATAGAAGGCAACGGCAATATGATGATGATGAGGCCGACATGGAGGATGATCGAGATGCTCGATTTGAAAGGTGGAATGGAGGCCGAAGGTTTAGACACCGAGGAGATGATGAACTTGGCAACATCAAGATGAAGATTCCTTCCTTCCAAGGGAAGAATGATCCCGATGCGTATCTAGAGTGGGAGAAACGCATGGAGATGGTATTTGATTGCCAACGATACTCTGAGCTCAAAAAGGTAAAAATTGCAGCTGTTGAATTTACTGATTATGCTATAATTTGGTGGGATCAACTTGTGACTAGTAGGAGGCGCAATGGTGAAAGACCGATAGAGACGTGGGATGAGATGAAAGCGGTGATGAGGAGGCGTTTTGTGCCAAGTCATTACCATCGAGATTTGTTTCAAAAGTTACAAAACCTCACACAAGGCAATAAGAGCGTGGAAGAGTATCACAAGGAGATGGAGATTGCCATGATCTGTGCTAATGTGATGGAGGATCGTGAGGCCACAATGTCAAGATTTTTGAGTGGTTTGAGCCGAGACATAGCAAGGGTGGTAGAGCTGCAACACTATGTTGAATTGGAAGAATTGGTGGACAAAGCCATCAAAGTTGAGCGGCAATTGAAGTTGGACCGAAATCACAAGAGTGGAGGAGGTTCAAATCAGAATTGGAGATCCAATTGGAAGAGAGATGAGAAGCCAAATTGGAGAGGAAACAACACAAAAACCGAAACTTCAAAGGAGAAGGAGAGGGACGGTAAAGTTGGAACGAATCCGGTTTCAGGTAAAACCGAAAATTCTAACACTAGAACTCGTGAAATTAAATGTTTTAAGTGTTTGGGCAGGGGTCATATGGCGAATCAATGCCCTAATAGGAGGGTGATGATCATGACTGGACATGGTGTTATTGAGTCCGAAAGTGAAAGGGAAGAAGATGATGATGAGATGCCACCATTGGAGGATTGTAGTGATGGAGAAGTGGCTATAAAAGGAGACTTATTGGTGGTTAGGCGTTCTCTGAGTGTGCAAGTAAAGGAGGAGGAGCATCACCAACAAAGAGATAATTTGTTTCATACAAGGTGTGTGGTGAATGGTAAGATCTGTAGTATGATAATTGATGGAGGTAGTTGTGCAAATGTGGCAAGTTGTATTATGGTGGATAAGTTGGGCTTGAAGACAACAAAGCACCCTAGGCCTTATAGACTTCAATGGTTAAATGATAGTGGTGAGGTGAAAGTATCGAAGCAAGTTCGAATTCCATTTGAGATAGGGAGATATAAGGAAAAGTGTGATGTTGTACCTATGCAAGCGGGTCATATCTTACTTGGAAGACCATGGCAATATGATCGAAAGGTATATCATGATGGGTATACTAATCATTATTCATTGATGATGAATCAAAAGACTTATACCTTGGTACCAATGACACCTAGTGAGGTGTATCAAGATCAACTAAAGTTACAACGAGAAGCCGAGAGAGAGAGAAAAGGTGAGAAATTCGAGGGCTTGCGTGGTGTGTCTGAGACGCAAGGAAAAGGAGAGGTCGAGAGAAAGATTGTGGTAAAAACCGAGGGAAAAGAAGAGAGGAAAGAAAAGAGGCAAAATAATTTTTATGCAAAATCAAGTGAAGTGAGGAGAGCTTTAGTTCTAGATCGACCAATGCCTGTACTTGTGTACAAGGAGGTTTTATTTTCTATTAACGATCTTGACCCAAGTTTGCCTAGTCCTGTTGTATCTTTATTGCAGGAATTTGAAGATGTCTTTCCTGATGAACTTCCTGGAGGGATACCACCGATTCGAGGCATAGAACATCAAATTGACTTGATTCCTGGTGCGCCATTACCTAATCGACCCGCATATCGAAGCAATCCCGAGGAGACAAAGGAACTTCAGCGGCAAGTTAGCGAACTATTGGAACGGGGGTATGTGAGAGAGAGTCTTAGCCCGTGCGCCGTCCCTGTTTTGTTAGTGCCAAAGAAGGATGGAACTTGGCGAATGTGTGTCGATTGCCGAGCAATCAATAATATTACGGTAAAGTATCGACATCCTATTCCTAGGTTAGATGACATGTTGGATGAGTTGCATGGTTCTTGCGTTTTCACTAAGATCGATTTGAAAAGTGGCTATCATCAAATTAGGATGAAAGAAGGTGATGAATGGAAAACTGCATTTAAGACCAAGTATGGATTATATGAGTGGTTAGTAATGCCATTTGGATTAACTAATGCACCGAGCACGTTTATGCGACTTATGAATCATGTTTTGCGTGCTTTTATTGGTCGATTTGTGGTTGTCTATTTCGATGACATCTTAATTTATAGCCGAAGTCCTGATGACCATATTGAGCATGTGCGAGTTGTCTTGCAGGTTTTAAGGGCCGAGCAATTATACGCTAATCTAAAGAAGTGCTCTTTTGTTACCAACAAATTAGTATTTCTAGGATTTGTTGTTAGTGCTAATGGTATACAGGTTGATGAAGAAAAGGTTAAAGCAATCCGTGAATGGCCAACGCCTAAGACCATAGGAGAGGTGCGTAGCTTTCATGGATTGGCGAGTTTTTATCGACGATTTGTGAGAAATTTTAGCACTATTGCCGCACCATTAACTGAGGTAATCAAGAAGCACGTGGGTTTCACGTGGGGAGAAGAGCAAGAGAAAGCATTTAATCTGCTAAAAGATAAGTTAACTAATGCTCCTTTATTATCTTTGCCGAATTTCAGTGCTACTTTTGAGATAGAGTGCGATGCTTCTGGTACAGGAATTGGAGCCGTGTTGATGCAAGGAGGGCGTCCCATAGCTTATTTCAGCGAAAAATTGAGTGGAGCAACATTGAATTATCCTACCTATGATAAGGAGATGTATGCTTTAGTGCGAGCTTTGGAGACTTGGCAACATTATTTATGGCCAAAGGAGTTTGTGATCCACACTGACCATGAGACCTTGAAGTACTTGAAAGGACAGCAAAAGTTGAATAAAAGACATGCCAAATGGATGGAGTTCATTGAGACTTTTCCATATGTGATCAAGTACAAGAAAGGTAAGGAAAATGTGGTAGCCGATGCACTTTCTCGAAGGTATGCGATTCTAACTATTTTAGAAGCAAAGTGTCTAGGTTTTGAGCATATCAAGGGCTTATATATTGATGATGATGACTTTGGGAGAGTCTATGAAGCATGTGAACACGCTGCATTTGATAAATTTTATAGGCATGAAGGTTATCTTTTTCGTGAAAACAAACTATGTTTGCCTAAGTGTTCTTTGCGTGAATTGTTGGTGCGAGAAGCGCATAGTGGTGGTTTAATGGGGCATTTTGGCATTAATAAGACTTATGAAGTGCTGTATGAACATTTTTATTGGCCACATATGAAGAGAGATGTCACACGTGTTTGTGAGAGATGCATTGCTTGTAAGCAATCGAAGTCTACAACTAAACCGCATGGCTTGTATACACCATTACCTATTCCAACGCATCCTTGGATTGATATTTCTATGGATTTTGTGTTAGGATTGCCTAGGTCTAAGTATGGTAGAGATTCTATTTATGTGGTTGTTGATCGGTTTTCAAAGATGGCTCATTTTATACCTTGTCATAAAACTAATGATGCATCTCATATTGCTAATTTGTTCTTTAAGGAGGTTGTACGTTTGCATGGCATGCCTAGATCGATTGTTTCAAATCGAGATTCTAAATTTCTTAGCTACTTTTGGAAAACATTATGGAAAAAACTAGGAACACGGTTGTTATTTTCTACTACTTGTCATCCACAGACCGATGGTCAAACCGAGGTAGTTAATAGAACTTTAGGGTTATTGTTGCGTGCTATTATTAAAAAGAACATAAAATCTTGGGAAGATTGTCTGCCACATGTTGAATTTGCATATAATAGGAGCATGCATTTTGCTACTAAATTTACACCATTTGAGGTTGTCTATGGTTTTAATCCATTAACTCCATTAGATTTAACCCCTTTACCTGTTGATACGCATGTGGATTTAGATGGAGCAAAGAAAGCTGAATTTGTCAAGGGCGTTGCATGAGAAGATATGCACAAATATTGAGCGCAAAACTGAGCAATATGCAAGGCAAGCTAACAAAGGGCGCAAGGAAGTGGTGTTTGAACCTGGCGATTAGGTTTGGGTTCAATGCGCAAAGAGAGATTTCCGAGCAGCGACATTCTAAGGTATTACCACGAGGGGATGGACCATTCATGGTTTTGGAAAAAGTTAACAATAATGCTTACAAGCTTGATCTTCCAGGTAAGTATGACGTTAGTGCCACATTTAATATTTCTGACTTGACTCTTTTTTATGCCAGTGATGATTTGAGGACAAATCCTTTGCATGGGGGAGGGAATGATGTGGACATCAAGTCATATCGAGGATGAGGTGCTAGGGACCCATTGTCTATTCCTACTGGTTCGATTACTCGAGCGCGGGCCAAACAATTCAGGCAAGCTGTTGGTGTCATGGTTCATGATCTTTGGCGTGAAGATGACCTTGGATCAAATCTTGAAGAATCTTGGAAATCTTGGTGCAATTTAGTTATCTTGTCACCAAATAATTGACCAAGTCAATTTATATACATTCTTGTTTAAGAATATTCTAAAATAGGAATATTTTAGAATATAACGCATTAGATTTTTAGGGTTGACTTTTAGGGTTTGTGTGGCAACCTATATAAAGGATTTGCCAAAATTCTTTGGGGACATATATATTTTATTTTTGAGGAAAAGAATTGATAGGTTCTCTTTTTACTGTTCTTTTGAGGACTTAATCTAATCAAGATTCTCTTGTGGCGGTCAATTCGACTTATCGAGTGAGATAGCGAATTCTTTCACTCGTGGCGTCTATAACATTGGTTGGTTGGCACGTGTTCGTCAATAGGTCATGTTCATACCGAGGTTGCCAATCACAAGTTTGATTGGAGGTCGAGGTTTGCAATTTGCACCATCTAGGCCATCGTAAAACGATCTCTTCGCAATGATTCACATCACTTATACCAATACATTTACCTCTTTCAAATTTTATCTTGTATCCTTTGTCGCAAAGTTGGTTGATGCTTAGGAGATTATGCTTTAGCCCATGTACAAGTGAGACATCTTCAACAACTTGGTTTCCCAACCTAATGTTTCCTTTTCTAATTATTCTTCCTTTATTTTTTCCCAAGAAAGTGTGTGTGCCGTTATCTATGGTTGTAAGTGTTACAAACTTGCTATTTTCTCTAGTCATATGTCTTGAACACCAGCTATCCAAGTACCATTTGTTTTTCTTCAATATTACCTGAAGTAAAAGAGAATCTCATTTTTTCTTTGGTACCCACATTAACTTGGGTCCTTTGTGATTAGGTATTGATTTAGGATTAAGAGATCAGTTAGTCTTCTTGAATCTCTTATGTTGTTTTGGATAGTCCATTTTGAAATGACTATATCCTTTATAGTTTGAACACTTAGGAAGTTTCTTGCTAGTAGCTTTAGTGAACTATTTAACAAAGTGAGACTTGTAATAGTGCACAAGAGGTCTATGCTTTAATCTATCTTTTCTTTTTGGAAAAGGATTCATCTCATTTTCATTTTCTTCATATCCTAGATCACTCTTGTTATAGTGAGGGATTTGAATAGAAAGAATGTATTGTAAGGTTTTTAAACCAAGATAAAATTTGGTGCCGATTTTTGAAATTTCATCCTTAACATTTTCATTTTCAACCTACAGGAGTTTTACCTGATTTATTTGAAAGTCGAGCCCTTTCTTAAGGTTGTCAATGAGAGTTTTACTAGCAAGGTTTTCAATGATAAGATCATGAACCTCCTTTTTCAAAGTAGAAATTCTTTTTGAGGCCTTTTGGTGTTCCTCAAACATTTCTTTTAAAAAATCTTGTAATTCATCATAAGACTATTCGGAATCTTTTACCTCATCTTCTTCTAGTTTTGAGTCAGCCATGAGATAAATATTTGGTTCTTCTTCACCAATTGAAAATATTCAATGTCACTCCATATTTAAGCTTTCGGCGCCTTTTTCTTCTTTTCAATTTTTTTTTCTTGATCGATGGATATTATGGTTTTATGTGTCCCGGTTTCCTGCATTCATAGCACATGATATGCTTACCTTTGGATTCTTCCTTGTTCTTGTAAGGCTTTTTCTCATTAGGATGTTTAGATAATCTTCCCTTTGTAGTTTCCTCCGTTCCTCATGAATCTCTTAAACTTCTTTATTAGTAATGCAATGTCTTCATCACTCTTTTCCTCATCAGAGGATATTTCTCCACCTATACCATCATGGTTAACCTTAAACGCAATGACTTTCTTACTTTTGGAGCTGCTTTCTTTATTTTGGAGTTCAACTTCATAGGACATGAACGTTCCTATTGGCTTGCCATTATAATTGGTTGAATACTCATGGTTTCTCATAGTAAGGTCTTCATGGTACTCCATTATTTGGGAAGGGCTCATAGTAGTTTGTTCACTTCCTTAGCATTTGTGTAAATTTTTTTGTTGAAGAGCAAGCTCATACACTATTTCAATGAATCATGTGAACATCTATTTCACTATTTCATCAAACTTCATCTTAAACCGGTCGTAGTTCTCAAGTAGGATGTTTAGCTTTGTTTCTTTGACTTTTTCTGTTCCTTCAAATGTTTGCATGATATGCTCCTAAATTTCTTTTGCTGTATCACAAGAAGAAACTTTGTTAAACTTAAATGGTGATAATGCACCACATGGGAGGTGTGTAGCTTTAGCATTAAGAGTAGCTTCTTTTTTTTAGCTTCTTCTGTGTTGTTGATAGCTATTGCTTCTAGACCATTTTGTCGAGCAAGAGCTTGATCAAGAGCTAGTAATTCTGGACCATTTGCAACTACATCTCACATATCCAAGTTTGCGGCTTCAATGTATTACTTCATTCTTTACTTCTAATAGCCATAGTTGCTCCCGTAAAAGTACGGTAGCTTGTGGAGAGGTTGAGCATCATTAGTAAAGAAGCTACCAAGGTTAGCCCTAATAAAGGATCTTTCTATTAAAAAGAAATGCACTTTAGATACTGAGGAACAGAGCTCTAATACCAATTGTTGGGGCTAACAATACAACCTAGAGGGAGGGTGAATAGGTTGTTTTCAAACTTTGATGATCTTTTATAGAAATTAGCTAATCAATAAGTAAAGATCACCTCAACCTAATGTTTACGTAAGTACTAACTAGCTATATACCAATGTAAATAATAAGATGAAAATAGTGGGGCATAGAGAGTTATAGTGGTTTGGTTTTATTCACTAGCCTACATCCACTCTTTGGACAACAACCTCAAGACGAATTGGATTCCACTAACAATCTGCTTAGAAAGTTATTAATAGTTAGCACTAATTCTTAACATGATAGATCCCACTATATGGACTCAACTACTGCTCTTATATTTGTACACTTAATCCTTAACACAATTGCCAAACAACATAAATATCAAAATAGTACAACAGAGAACTTATAACTAAGGACAACAGTATGTAAAATACTTGATCTTTTTTAATGTTGCACACTCTCACAGTTCCTCATGGTCTTCTCTTTTACACTTTTCCTCAATATAACCTTTGAAAATGAATTAGAGAAGCATATGACTATTGGAGAGTTTCTGTTGAGCTACTGTCTAGGGAAGGTACTGCCCATACAATTTCCTTCCTTGAATTTCTATAGGCTAACCAAAAATAGCAATTGCTATTGTTTTCTCACTACGGTCTTTGAATGACCTATCAGGCAACCTAGCTATGCTACTACATGCTTTGTCTTGATTTTGCTGCTTTGCGAATCTAGGTCTTTCAAAGGCTACTTAGTTGACCTAACAAGCATCATTCAATATAGTTGGTTGTTACAACACCATCAACTTGATCTTTACAACTTCGACACAAAACATCATTAATAACTGATCTTTTAGGTTGACTAATGATGTTTTAGGCCATCTACGAACTTCTTTCTAGTGGATCACACTAGGGATGTTGCACAGTCCTTGTCACGCCTCGAACCTCGAGTGCATGTACATTCCTTGGTGGTCGTTGTAATTGCGACATCTAAGGATGCGTCGTCGACCCCTTTCTTTTAATTACACATGCGGAAGTGTATAATAAAATCCCCATACAACACAAATATGGGATAAAAAAGTAGAATACAATTCTCACCAAAACACTTTTCATAAACAAACTAGTTTATACATAGAGGCCAACTCTAAGGTCTATGTACAGGAGATCTATCTCCAAAAAGAACTACTGAGCCATCCATGCTCCTGACCTTGTTGCCTCAAGCTCCGGTTCTTCACACTAGGGACTTGAAAATGGTTGTACACTAACCAGTAAGATAAAATCTAAGTGAATTCTTCCCCATAAGCCCTTGGTTAGAACACCAACTCAACTCGGGGTATCTCTCCAGAACCACCCCACAAATAAAGCAACGACTAACAACCAACAATTAATTAGTCAGTTCGCATACAACCTTACCTGGTATGCTATACCTTGCACGTTAAATCTCAGTACAATACACGTAGTGCACATGGCCATTAGATGATACAGTTCATCAATCACATACAAGTCACGTCACAAGTGACCTCACCTAGCCATTGCCACGCCCTGCACATTATCAATTCGTGCATGCGTGCCATAAATAATGTCCTTAACTCATGCACAATCAAAACCAATGATGCCATGATTCTCATACACTCATGCACTTTAGTGCGTCACCAATCATGCATCAATCGATGACACGAGTCCCGATTATAAGGTAAAATTGTTATGATACGTCTCATACCATGCCACATAGTTTTACCCCATAATAAGGCCCAAATATCTCAATACTCATGCGTGTTACACTTATTAATGACCTCCCGGCCATGACTAACTTTCCAATTAGTGATCATCGACTTCAACACTCATGCGTGCTCCAGTTATTGATGACCTCCGGGCCATGGCTAACTTTCTAGTCAGTGATCATTCGACTCCCGCCGAGCTACTGATAAAAAGATTGGACATTGTCTCGCCCCGTTGGGCACTGCTACATCTAGAACTCCCGTTTAGATGATTTCCCAAAGAGGGATATCAGTCTAGAATCTACTGCGACCGGTTTCCGACTCTCATCGAGTATCGCCCCCAAACTCCCATTGGGTGACAGTTCACCTTCTGATCATGCAAGCACTCTATCACAACTCACTTTCTCATAAAAGTAGTCCCTTTCGGTGTCCATCGGATAAACCCTTTTTCCCTTTTTTGTGAAAATCACTCAATTCATGTAGATGCCCATGCACTTATACACTCAAATCACCTCATAGAATTAACACACACGAATGTAGACAACTTTTCATTTTCAAGTGAACAGTGCACGTGAACAGTACTTTATGAACAATGCATGTGAACATTGTTTCGTGAACAATGTTCGTATGAACAGTATATTCCCAGAATTAAAGAACTAATAAATTAAATCTAAAAGTCATCAAAAACACTAATCAAAGCGAACAATAAATCAATTAAAGTTAACCAAGATTAATTAAGCACATAAGCCACAATTAAGCAAATAAAGCAAGATTAAACTAAATTAATCTTAACCATTAATCTAACCACCTATCTTAGGACTAATATAACTTAATTAAAACTCATAAACTAGAATTAACACTAATTAAACCAACCCTAAGCAAGTTTAGGCACTAATTGATGGATTAGGAGCTAAACTCACCTGTTGAATGAGCCAAAGACATGGACAGGCGGTGACGACAGAGGCTACGCTCGAGGACCTCAACTACGATGATCCAAGGCAGTCCCAAGCTCAAAACAACAACAACGACCTCTGCTTCTCATTGCAACTCTAGAAATCGAATAGTAGAGGAGGAAATGGAATTGGACAGCTTGGTTGGAGCTCCAACGAAGGGTTGGCCGATGACCGGTGGCACCATGGGGTCGAGGGGGACCTGCTGGTGGCTGGGCTAGGTGGAGGTTGGGTTGAAATGGGAAGAAAATGGCTGAAACAAGCGAAACAATGCAGGCTGGCAAGCGAAACAACGATCTAATGAGCGTTGGCTTTTGGCTGGCTGACAGGTCAGTCGGTAGCTCCATCCGACGAAAGGTTGAGTTCTTTCGTATAGACTGGACCTCCTGGACATGGTGGTGGGTGGCACGGGGGCTGATTTTCATGGGAAGGCAACTATTAACTTAGGTTTTTGGAGAAAGGTCAGTTGGAGCAAAAATAGGAAGAGAAGGACAATAGGGGAGAAAGGGCTACGAATTTGCTTGGGGCTAAAGAGGGGAGAGAAAGAGATGTGAGGGGCTAGTTTCTCTACAATTTTTGGAGCTTTAAATGTCCAACAATGTAGAAAGCAAGGCTTGGGAGGAAGAAGGGGACAGCTAAAGATAGGAGAGTCCCTCCTTGGCACCTAAAGCCTTCTCTCTTATGCCTTTGTCTTTTGGCAAGGCCCCACCAACATTGGTTGTCTTCCTTAGCATCTTGACAGCCCAGAAACTTTCCTTGCAAGCCAATGAAGTGGACCAAAAGTGGTGGAGACCATGGCCTACGAATTTGGTGCCATTTTCCCCAAATTGAACCAAATTTCTCTTCAATTGGACCTAAATCAGTCCCCATAAATTCCACCAAGATGTCCTCGACCAGATTAACATTTTTCATTGCTAATAGAAGCAACTTGTATCCCAAAAACGCGATAAAAAGCGGTCCCCTGAATTTTCCGATCGTAAACGGCCTTATATTGAATTTTCGCTAAAAATCTCGATTTGCAGAAAAATTTTCGGAGGATGAGTCAACGGTTCTAAAATAAATCGTGACATGACAGAACTTTTAATTTTTAAGATCGAGTTCAAATTTGTGGTTAATTTCAATCTGGCGCGATTTTAGGGTGACCTAACCTACCGGGTAGCTTTTAAGAATTTTTAGTGCAATTGACCTGTGGTTGATTATTTTCAAGTCACATTGTGCATCTTCGACTCATTGGAAACTCTCACTTGTTGTGAAAATCTTGAGATTTCAAATGCGGACACAGGGTACAGAAATGACAGAAAAATCGGTCTAGTGCCGTTTGATGAGAATTTTGGAATTAGGTGGAATCACCCATACTCTAATCACTTACCTCAGTCGAATCAGCCTATTTCCAATCTCTGATCAATTTTGATAATGCCGTATTGACCCTTGTAGATTAGCACGATGGAAGAGTTGATTTATGGTCGAATTCTCAAGTCTATTGTGTTAAAATCCTTTAATGGTTTCACTTGATAGACTAGTTATCTCGTGAGTGGTCAGCTCAAAGAAAAGATCAACTGAAAACAGAACCTGAAATTTGGGATATCACAGTCCTTTGGTCCAAACATTTGTAGACAATATATTAAGTGATATATTAAGGATAGTTTGGGCATCATCGAAATCACTAGAAGATGTTTTCTCCAACGTAAAGAAATAGGCTTGTAAATGAATCATTTTAATTATATAATAAAGCATATAAACTATGTAGTATATGTGTGTTTTCCTTACTATCTGTTGTTGTTGTTGATTGGTTGATTGAGATTACACGCTTTCACATGTATTTAATGCAATGATAAAATCAATTAGACGATGACGCCTCCTAAGATGTCGGAAACTAATCCTGACATAGCGGATGTCACATCCTCGTGGCGAGGGTACAGTTTGGGGCGTGATAGATGGCTTAAAAATAGGAGCCAACATGGTTTCTTTAAGGATCACCCAATCGGGGACATAGAGAAGGCTTGCCCCGAGCCATTCGATCTTGTCAAGAAATTAGGGCCGTTTGTTCCACCTTTCCTAAAGCCTCATGGGTCTTCTTCTAGAACCCCTAGATGAAGTGCCCCTTGCCTCTTTGCTTGTGTCTTCCCATCGAACCCTTTTTGTTGGGTGTTCGTTTAGGCTGCGAGCAGAATGCCCTCTCTAGTCTTGCCAACTTCGATGAAGCAAGGCATTGGCTCTTCTCCTAGATGGCAAGCTAATAGATCCAGCCAAGGGACAACATTGGATCCATGGCCAAAATTTGGGAATGAAACGATAGGCAAGTATCTACAAAAAAAAGTAAGAGAAATTGTGCTACATTTTCTCTCTCTTTCATCGCCTAGTACTGTTGTAAAGTGGACTTCAGTCCTCAAGCTTTTCCTTATTCGCCTTTGGTTCATTCTAGGGAGTGGAGAGCTTGTTGAAGCAAGTCGCTATGGTCATGTTTCCTTGCTTTAGTTCGGAGAGAGCTTGAGTTAGTGAAAAAATATTTTCTCGATCAAGCTTCTTGTACATCTCTTTGATGTTTTTCCACATCCTTTTTGAATCCTCCATTAGAGGAAGTCCGGCAGCGACACTTGGAGTGATTCAATTTCCAATTCAAGTTTGGACTAATTGGTTGCATTTTCTTCAATATTGCGCTGGACGCTTGTTGGATGGAATTGAGATGGTTTCGTCTAGAAACCCGTCCTCATCTTTGGTGATTAGTGCTCACCAGAACTCCCGCACCCAAATTGAGTAATTGTCAGGGTAAGATAATTACTTGGTAATGAGTCGTAGCTCCAGCTTGTGGCATGGAGGTGTAGAGTGGCTCACCAGGCTTCGGGTGACTACTGCCTTCTAGAATAGTGATTGGCATGTAGCCGGGTTGACAAATTGGGTAGGGATTTGCTCCCAAACCTGGATTCGTTCCCAAACCTGCTGTACCTGAATCGGGTACTTGAGCCGCATGAAAAATATTTGATTTGGGGACTATGCCTGCCCTGATCATGGCTGGTGGGCCTTCCCAGGTTTGGACGTGCTTCCGGTTCCCTTGATTCATGGACTCTTGAAAATTCTGAGCCTGATCTGGTTGTGAATTAGCCCATGTATTAGCTTGGGCTAGCCCATAAAACCATGGGCTGGATAGAACTTGGACAGATAGCCACTAGATGGGCTGGCCTGGAATGGGTTGCCCCTAGTTTGGCTGGGCCTGGAAGGGTTGCCATTGAATGGGCTGGGCTTGGACGAATTGCCCATGACTTGATGTGGGCGGTATGGCCTCAACAGGCAGATCCGATCTAGGTTCTGTACGTGGAGATAGGTTCTTTACGCCCGAATGTTCTGCATTACGGTTTTCCCCAGGTAGTTGAGGCTCTGCCTGGTATTGGTAAGCCGGTTGGTTTCGTTGTCTTTGTTTTGGTTGCAAATACTGATTTCTATACCGGAGCACCAACCTAATTTTGAGGTTAGTGTTTCCTATAAAAACAAGGGTAGAAGGCCGGATGGAGAGGAAAACACCGACAAGTGCGTGGAAGTTAGGCCAAGAAATACCGTTCGGATACCATCTCACCAAATGGAAAGAGAAGAGTGGAGAAGAACCGAGAATGCATAAAGGACTTTGTATTTGTGTACTGTAGCTTCCTTTGATCACATGTACAGCGCTCTTTATGTAATGCAAAGGATGAATAATAAAAGGAAAGAAAAATCTCCTAGACGAATCTTACAAAATCATTACTAATCCTAGATCGATTCATTTAATCAACTACAATTATGGATTGATTTGATGCATTAATCGTAATCCATAATTGATTCCTACATATCTTCCAACACTTAAGAACAAGACTGGATTCTTCGGTGTGTTGCCTCGAAGTTCATCATTCTTGTATATGTTGATGGGTTAATAAGCTAAGGGCCCAAAAATTGACAGTGATCATAAATTTGTTCTTCCTGGAAAATATGATATACTTACACAGCAAAGCCGCTCCAGAATTCTATGTTAGGAGGCGTTTCCTTGTTTATGGTATTTCACTTGTTTATGATTGAAGGTTTCCTTTGACTGTAACAATGAGATTTTCGTCTTAGCTGGACACTTGCTTGAAAGATATTCAGAAACGCATTCTCTTCCTGCAGACCAGTTAAGAAATGCTAGACACCGAAGCGAGCTAGCAGATCTAATTGTGGCAGGAGATTACCCGAGGTCGTACTTTAGCTTTGTTTCTCCAGTGAACTTGGGTGACAAGAGATTGATTGGCGATGAACTAAGTGACAGAGACGAGCCAGCTCCGGCAGAGCAAAGTTGAACATGTAGAGGAAGCATCGATCAGTATATAACCACACCCCTCCCCCGCCCCCCCCGCGCGGGGGCTAAGGAGCATGGTTATTGGAAACTTAAATCTTTTCTCTTACTTGATCTGATTGATACTGGAAACTACAATCACTTACACATCTCTGAATGTTGCTCCTGCAAATCCGATTCGCTCCTCCTATTGAATGATTTCTCCTTTATTGGATCCAAATTCGGCCTCCATGACCGGGCCCCACTACACCGCTGTGCACCGCTCGCCGTAAGGTCTGTGTCAGTCTTGAGAGGCCGAACAGGACTCCTGCTGGGGGAAGAAGAACTGGCCCTGCCAGGGCTCGAAGCATAGCTCCTAGCCGGTGAGCTGCACATCGGGCTTGAGACGTAAAGCCTCTCCGACAGGCTAGTCCTAGGAGGATCCGCCATCATCACACGCTGTGCACGCTTGGCCTGCGTGCTGAGCTTCCCAACCAGGACAGCCAGGTTCAATGGGGAGACATCGGCTTGGAGGGCTGAGAAGGGCAAGAGGAAATAGAGGTGGCCCGGCTCGAGGGCCTCGCCGGGCCTCAAAAGCTTGGACATGGAGCTTGTTGTGGTGGAGAGAAGCTGTGAAGCCGTGCAGACGAAGTACCTGCTGGAGAGCTTATCGCCATTGCCAGTGACTTGGCCCACCGTGACAGGTGGTTCAAAGTATTCCAAGCAGCCATTCAGATGGACCACACGTACGTAATTCATCAACCCCTTAGCTGATGATCTGCTAGAGAAACAACCACCCATCTCTCTCTGTCTCTGTCTCTCTCTCTCTCAATTGAAGATGGAGATCAGACGGAGAATGAGGCCACTTAGCTGTGTTTAGTGCATTTATATACACAACATTTTGGTTTGGTACGAAGACAAAAGACACATTGGGAGACTTGATCTGCAATTTCGTCGCCGTGTTCTCCACTTCGTGGATCGTTGATTGATTTTTCTGATTCGGGACCGCTTCAAGCTTGACTTAGCAAATTCCAAGGAAGCCAGAGTGATGTAAGTGTGGAAAAATTGGGCATATCTTGATGGTCTGTCTCTGTCCTGGACTCGAGCGAGAGCGACTATGACTGAGATTGCCGTGTCCGGAAAGGTTTGAAAATTAAGGTCGCCCCTTTGCATGTTGCGGAGGGAGAAGGAATTTGCCATTGAAAAAGGCAAGGCGTGAGGTGAAGCCGAGGAAGACCAGACTCGGTCGTGGTGTCTGAAGATTCAATCCATTGTACCTGGGCAAAGTCTATCTGGTCACTTTCATGATGGTCCATCTGACTACATACATATGGCCAAAAGGCTACAAAAATTAAAGGACCACACTGATGGGGACTGAGAGACAGTGCCTTCTGCTGGAATATATAGAAGAGAAATTATGTAATGGAAGAAGGATATGTAAGCAGATTAGTTCTTGCCAACGATGCTAAGGACGTGTTTGGTAACCGGCTAAACAGTAATTATTTCTGATCTTTTGTTCAGGAAACAGAATCAAGAAATAAAAAATGCTGCTCTTTCTTGTCGAAAACAACTTAAGAATCAAGCTCAAACCATGTTTTTCTCTCTATGTTTCCTCCTTTTTGTTTGGTAACCGGCTAAACAGTAATTATTTTTTATCTTTTGTTTAGGAAACAGAATCAATAAATAAAAAATGCTGCTCTTTCTTGTCGAAAACAACTTAAGAATCAAGCTCAAACCATTTTTCCCCTCTATTTTTCCTTCTTTTTCTTTTTCTTTCTTTTTTTGTCTTCCTTGGCCAAACAAGGCTCAGCGACCTCGTTGTGGCTGGGCAAGGCCGAGCCTTGCCAGCTATCGGCAAGGGTCAACCTCACCAGACTTACTGGGGCCAGTGACCATGTAGAGAAAGAAGAAAAGGAAAAAAAATAAAACTATTAAAAGAATAAAAGAAATTCTAAGGTGCAAAAAAATTCAAAGGTCGTACCAATTGCATTTATATTCTAAAAATATAAATTTTCTACAATCACCAAATGCCTTCAAATGTTCAGAAACTCGTCCAAGGAAAAGATTCAGAAAAAAAAACCATTCATGAGTAGAAATTGTTCATAAGAACAGATAAGTTATCAAACGCACCTTAAGCAGCTTCATAAACTAGACATTCTAATATACAACACCTTGAACACTTCTTAAAGCCGACACTCTTAGAGATAATTGAATTGAGGAGATGTAGGTGTTTACAGTTATGTTTGGAATGAAGATTTCAAATCTATTTATAAAGTTTGAGAAGTCATGTATTTAAGAGATACACGAACTAAAGAAATACATGAATTAATTAGATACAAGAACTTAAGAGAAATATTAATTAAGTAGATACATGAGCTCGAGAGATACATATATTAATAACATATATGAATTAAAAGATGTATTTTATTTTGCTCACTTTCGCTGATCTATTAATTTACCATAACTACAACACCTTCTTGGGATTTTCATTTGGATTGTTTTCAGAAACACTAAGGAGGAATTGGTCCTGGCGGATCGAATGCCAGGGGCTAATGACCGCCCTATCGTGAACGAAGGCCCCGAGCTTATCATGTCTTTTTAAAAATTGTTTATGACATCGGTAACTATTTTCTCTAAAAACAATCTTAGATTTTGAGAAAACCAGTATCATACATATGGTCGAAAGGATAAAAATAGCCCTGTCGAAAATGCCAAACGTTAACTTTAGCTTCATCATTTAATATCTTGTTATCTTAAGATTCATGCATATTTGACACGTTATTTTATGTTATTTCAAAAGCACCAAACATAACGGCACCCGAATTCGTGCATGGATGTAAAGTGAGATTTTCACTAGATTACGTCTTTGGTAAAACAAAAATAGAATTCGTAATTTTAGAAAGTTAATTTGATAACTGCATTCCACTACTCAGTTGAAAAATGTCGTACTGAAATGGTGTCGTGGGAGTGCTAACCCTTCCCCACACGTAATCGAACCCCTTGGACCGTAGTGCTTTAGTTTTTGATAGTGCCTTCGCACGTGCACCTAGTCTCCAACCATCCTAGGCTTTTAAAACATGATTGGTAGCGATTCTATCGATTTGCTATTATTTCTTGATAGATTTTTTACTCTCGGTTTTTCCTTCATACCACTTTACTTTTAGAGAAATGTTTACTTGATTGTTTTTAATCTACTGTAAAAATAATAGTTTATTTTAGATTATTAAAAAAAATATTTAAAAATTACTATGGGATCTACTCCTTTAAGAATATATAGTTCTTTATTAACTTTCTAGGATAACAATCCGGAGGAGAAGCACTACAAAGTTTTCGAAGCATGTTGGACTTACCTCTTGTGCGCCTTATTTTTCTCAAAGGTCATTTTCATATATTTTCGACATAAATGAAGACTTGGTTTTCCTCCCCAAAATATATCGCAAAGTCAAATTCATGCATTTTTAGACTAGCGATTTCCAAAAAAAAATTGGAATCAGATTTCTCAAAATATATCTTGGAATTTAAAAAGAAGGGAAAAATAAATCATTAGCGTTCATGGAACATATTATTAGTGCATCTCTTTTCCATTTTTTTCCATCCTTTCCACATGCATTTAATTAACGAGTGGTTATGATCATGAATCTATCTAACGTTTAGAAGTTCCTGAATTTCCTTGAGGAACATAGCAGCTAACACATGACATTGACTATAAAAATATATATCAGGTGTGTTTGTTTCATGGAAAAACGAATGATTCGGAAAACATTTTTCTAAAATGATTGTTTATATCACTTTACAAAAAAGAATTAATGAAAGATATTTTTATTATTTACAAAAATATTTAGAAATAAATTATTGTTAATAATGAAAACATTTTTCATGAACTACTTAGTTGATTATTTGGAAAATATTTTTCAAATTATTTATTTTCCACAAAAGAAACAAGTCTTCAGTAGATCTGGTTGACGAGCTTGTAGAGAACTTTCAGTATATGGCAATGTAGGTCACGATCTTTGATGAGCAATCAATCCTATTAGTCATAGAATATTTTGAACAAAACTGGATCTAGTAAAATATAAATTGAAACATCCAGACATGATCTTCTGCAACAGTTATAGATCATACATTTCCGCACTTCTAATCTTCAAAATATATCAAACTAGATCGAAGCATGTCAAAGTCATGTTGTGTGTTCATGTGTTCCCTTCCTTTTTTTCATACTTAAAGATGGATGTAACATAATGTCATGAATATCTCCATAGATTCTGAATACGCGAGATGGCATAAACTTGTAGAGGAATTTTAACCTACGATACTTCTTCATTATTTGCTCAAAGAACTCAATTTCATGGATTCCAACATTGGTTTTCATAGTATCGAACATTTTGCGATTCCCTTTTTGATACTCTTCCAGCTTAAATCTTCCTTTCGAGGACGTACAAAGGAGATTTCTCTTTTTTCAAACTATGCAAGTGACTTTAGAGTCATCCATCTTTTCGAATTTAACCTATCAAACTTTGAAAAGAGAGAGGAGAGGAAATTAAGATTTCCTTTTCATGTAATACGTCTTCAAAGTTATTTCTCGAATGAAAAAGCGCTGAATATGTAGGTTGTCTTCTTCTATGTGCATGTGCTATTGTGGTATGATATCGGCAAAAGTAGGGATGTCAACGGTTTAGTTCGATTCAGATTTTTAGGAAATTTGAACCGAACCAAACCAAACTGATAGGGTGAGTAGTTGACCCTATCACAAATTGAGATGGAAGTGAGAAGAAGAAGAGATATCATGGAACAAAAATTGTATGCTATACACTACATTAATGTATTCTTGATGTACAAGAGGATCAATATATAATACAAAAAAATTCAATAAAAAGGAAAGGAGGGAAGTATATCTGGAGTGCTAAAACTTAGCACGGGAGGACAATTAAGTGCCAAAAATTAGGAAAGTGACACTTAAGTGCCAAAATTGGAGCAAAATGGATCAGTTACGTGACAAGAAACAAGACAATCCAACCAAAATACTAATCTGGCGATTGTTTGGTGAGGCAAGTGCAAAATGATGTCATTTTGCACACTAATGTGGCTATATAAATGCAAAAATGATGTAGTTTTGTTGCTGACGTAGGTATTAATATAAAATTAAAACTAAACTTGAAACCAAATATATAAAAAAAGGGGGGGGGGGAAGGAAGAAAGCCCTCGCTGTTGCCGCCTCCCTATTGTTGTCGAGAAGGACTAGTGACGGTGGGGGGAAGGTTGGCCTGGGTCGCTTGTCACGCCCCGAACCCTAAGTACACAAACATCCATCGGCAGTCGATTAAAAATGCGACGTCTCAGACCGCGTTGCCAACCCATTCTATTTATCTTTCGATTATACTCATGCAGAAGCGACTAATTAAACACCCAATCAATCAACAATAATAGGGATAGTAAAACACAATAACGATTTCCCAAAAACCATGATTTATTTATCAACTAGTTAACTATGATACCCCTCGACGGCCCCTGAACCATTAGGGTCGCCACAGTCTGCTTACCCTTCACTTGACTTGATAATATAATACTCTGATACCAAAGAGTTTCATTATAATTCATAAGTTTTGGGGGTTTACATCTTTTAGATCAGTCTCTGCACAATTTATATGGTGGAAGCACATCCATCAACTCCCTTCCCTATATTCAGAAAACAATGTACACCAACTAAACATTTATAAGTAAAAGCCGAACACTTTTATTCACTTAAACCATATGGATATCTTTCATCGGTACTTCAAAATGCCATAGTTTGCTATACTCGGCTATACTTCAAAAAATGACCGATATCTCCTCCAACAGTCGTATACTAAAGTCCATTGATCAATGTCGGCGTCCAAAAGTTCTTTCATTTGCTATCCTCTTCCTCACGATTATATCCAACCACTTGATCCATCTACTAGTGACAGTGACAGCAGAGGTATCTTATCCAGTCTGAAATGTTAGTCTCTAAACGGAGTGAGTACAACCATTTAGCAGTAAAGATCCACCAAACTACACAATGCAACAAGCAAGACAATTAAGATATCACGAGTAAAGCACATATCATTCATGTTATCAAGCATTCATCACCATGTAGTTGGGCATATATTACCATGCAGTCATACATAATTGCCATGCCATCATGCATATACCACCATGCAGTCATGCATATCTCACCATGCCATCGTGCATGCATCACCATGATTTATATCATCCATGCTATCAAGCATACATCTCCATGAGATCCATTCAAGCCTTCATGACCGCATTCTCAATGTCAAATAGCATTAATTTATTTTCATAAGCAGATCATGCATCATGCCATATGCATACACCCATGCACTTGATTCAATTTCAATTCTTATCTTTCATAAGGATCTCATTATTTTTCATCCAGGGACTAATGTTTGCATCCCACAATGTATCGCTCGCACCCAACTTGGCGTCACGAGGAACCTCTGGGCATGCATCATAATACAACCCCCCACCCTCCGGGCATGTATCATAATACAACCAGGCATCCAAAGGGCATTGATTCATTCGAACCTCTGGGCATCTCGCACCCCAACTAGCATCACGAGGAATCCCCCCCGGCACACACCTCCAGGGCTTCCGGCACACACCTCCGGGCATCTCGAAACTCCCGAGGACATCCGACACACACACTCCGGGCATCCTAACACTTCCGGGGTATTGTTGGCTCATACCTCCGACGGTCTCGTTATTATCACAATATATAATCTCATATATGTCTCATTTTCATCATGGCATTAGATGCAACTATATCAAAGATCTAAACTATCTTTTGATGTCACATGATATGCCAAATATCACCATATATGCAGTACGCATAAGATCCACGATATTACATTTCATAAAGAAGTTCATTGGTTTTTGAAACTAGAACCAATTTTCGGATAAAACAGAATGCACTTCTTTAGTGAAAATTCTTGGAAAATTGTAAAAAATCTCAATAAATTCTGAAAATTTAACATGATGTAAAAAAGATCCAGAGGAAGTATTTCATGCAGAACACCATGTCAAGAAAGTTCCACATCAATCACATAGATCCATACATCACAACAAAAGAAATTCCAGCACCACTTTTACATAGTTTTGGAAATAATTTTGATTAAGCCCTTAAATGAACTCCAAAAATTCTGAGATTTTGATATGTTATAGCTGCAATCTAAAGGTAAAAGTATCATGAAGAAATAAAAATTTAATTCCTTCTGTATTAAAAGCTATAATTTTTATAACTCTTCCTATCTCTCGGTTCACTATCTAGATTCATCCTTTTCAAAGAAAATAATTTTCCCCAACAATTACTTGTCCATTTATCCTCAAATTTTAGTATGTTTCTCCAAAAGATGTTGTCTACAACTTTTATCAAGAGCACAAGATCAAATTCGGACTTGATAATTTCACAAAATTCACGGAATCACAACAGATCAACATAAGAGTTTCCAGATTTAGCTTCATCAAAGAAAAATGGTTTCATCAACTTATACTTGTCCGTTTCCTTTCAAATTAGATATGTTATTCTCCAATAACTCCTTTACAACTTTCATCAAGAAGTCCAAGTCAGATTTCAACTAGAACATCGCATGCAACTCACGAAATCATCAAAGGTTGACATAACAGTTTCCAGATCTAGTTTCTTCAAAGGAAAATCATTTTACCAACCAATACTTGTCCGTTTCATCTCAATTTTTATTATGTTAATCTTCAAGAAATCCTCTACAACTTTCATCAATAATTTGAAGTCAGATTCCAACTAGAACATCACATGTAACTCACGAAATCATCAAAGGTTGGACTATTTTTCCAGAAATAGAATACTAGGCTAGAACACAACTCCTATAACTTCGAAATTTTACACTTCATCCACATCCAAGATTCACCATTCATCACACACAAAACATAGCAAGCAAGGGTTAGATCAATGGACTCTACTTACCTCTAATCCAAGCAAAACACATCAATCAAATGGCGGCTTGACGGCGGTGACGAACCTCCTCCTTCTTCCTCGCACGCTCACTCTCCCTCTCTCTCTCTCTCTCTCTCTCTCTCTCTCTCTCTCAATCTGCCCACTCTCCCTCTCTTTCTTTCCCCTTCATCATTTGCAATCATTTGGTTTGCATGGCTAATGCCACTTGGCTCTAAGGGAAAGACACTTGGCAAGCTCCTCTTGCCACTTGTGGATTTTCATGCAAAGAAGATGGGCCTCATTTGGCTGGGCTTGGGCCAGCCTTGGTCAACTACTTCATGGGCTCCTTGGGCCAAGCCTCTTGGCTCACTTTGGGTCCAACACTTTTGGGTCTAAAGTCCAACTTTTAAATGGCCCAAAATAATACTAAATAAGCCCATAATTGCTCTTACCAATTTTCTTTAATCCCCACTTAATTTCATAATCTCAAATACTTACATGGCCATAAAATTTTGTAATATAAATCAATAAAAATCCAACTTATAAAGTAATATACCACCATACACTTATCATCAAACAGTCATGCATATGTCACCATGCCATATGTGCATATACCACCATGCACTTATCATCAAGCAGTCATGCATATATCACCATGCGATGTGTACACATCCATGCGCATGATACAGTCTCAATTTTTATCTTTCTAGGCACCAATGTTTGCATCCCTCAATTTATCACTCACATTCAACCTGGCATCACGAGGAACCTCTGGCACACACCTCCGGGCATCCGGCACACACACTCCGGGCATCTTGTACCCCAACTAGCATCACAAGGTATCCCCTCGGCACACACCTCCGAGGCTTCCAGCACACACCTTTGGGCATCCTGAAACTCTTGATGACATCCGGCACACACACTCCGGGCATCTCGAAACTCCTGAGGCATCGTCAACTCACACCTTCGAAGGTCTTATTATTATCTCAATTTATATTCACATACGAATCTCAATTTCAACATGGCATTTGATGCATCAATATCAGGAATCTCAACCAGCTTTTTGATGCCACATAACATGCCATATGTCACCACATATGCAACAAAATCAACCACTCAAAACATTACATCACATGGAAGGTTTCATTTATTTTTGACAACGCATTAATTTTCTGATAAAAATAGAATACACTCTTTTAGTTAAAACTCTAGGAAAAATTAGTGAATGGTATAAATAAATTCTAAAAACTTGACACATTATAGACGAGACCTAAAGGGAGATACCTCATGAAAAACACCATACCAAAAGAATCTCACACAAAACAGTACGGTCCATGCCTCACAGTCTTCAAAATTTTAACACTTCAGCTTGCACAGTTTTGGAAGTAATTTAAATTAAATATCCAATTGAACTCCAAAAATTCTGAAATTTTGATGTGTTATAGAAAAGTCCTAAGGGTAAATATCTCATGAAGAAATTGAAATCCAAATCGTTCTAGATTAACAGATATAGACGATTAATTCCCCTTGTTCTCGGTGTCGTTTTTTTCCAAATTATCTTCTTTCAAAGGAAACTCGTTTCACCGATCTACATATGTCCGTTTCTTCCAAATTTTCAGTATGTTATACCTTAAAATATTATCTACAACTTTTATTAAAGACACATGATCACATTTTAAATGTATGATTTTATAAAAATCATAGAATCATACTAGGTAGAGGTAGTATTTTCCTGGATCCAATTTCTTCAAAGGACAACGATTTCACCGACCTATTTTTGCTCATTTCCTCTAAATTTTGATATGTTTTACCTCAAGAAGTACACTACAACTTTCTTTAAGAACTCAAAGTGAGATTTTCGCAAGAAAGCTACTTTACAGTCCACGAAATTACTAAAGGTCAGCACAACAAATTCCAAATCTAATCTCTCCAAAGAAAAATCATTTCAATAGGCAATATTTGTCTGTTTTGTCTCAAATTTTAGTATGTTATTACTCAAGATGTTCTCTACAACTTTCATGAGGAGATCAAAGTGAGATTCCAACAAAAAAGTCACATGCAGCTCACAAACTTGTGAAGGGTCGGACTGGTTTTTCCAGAAAACAACATGCTAGGCCAACGAATTTCTCCCCATAGCTTCGACCTTTCATCACATCTACCACAACCAAAATTCACCATCTTCTACAAACACATCACACCAAGCAAATGGTAGGTTTAAGGACTCTACTTGCCTCTAATCCAAGCAAACACAGCTAGCAACGAACACAGCGACAAACGGCAGGCAAGGCGGTGAATGAACGGCGGCGAGCTAGGCGGACGATCGGCGGACGTACCTCCCTCCTTCCTCTCACACACACGGTCTCTTTCTCTCTTCCTTTCTTCCTTTCCTTTCTCTCTTTCTCTCCTCTTTCTCTTGGACGACTCCCCCTCTCCCTTTCCTTGCCTAATCCGCCCCCTCTTCCCCTCTAATTTCTTCCCCTCATGATTAACAATCATGATCTTGCATGCCGGCGCCACTTGGCAATTGCCATGCAAGATGGGCTTGTATCCGGCTAGGCTTGGGCCAGCTTGGTCGACGGCAGCTCCTCCTCTTCCTTTGGGCTTCGTGGGCCAGGCCCATATGGCCGAATGGTGGGTGATTGTGGGCTGGGTTTTTGGGTCAACTTGGCCTAAGAATTTCGACCCACTTCCCCTTTAATAATCTACTAATATCTTCCACTTAAATAAATTCCTAACTTACAAAAATAATATGGCCATAAAACTTGTAGTCATAAATCCACAATTCCAATTTATAACACACATGCCCAATGATAGAATTTTCTTTCCTATCAAATAATTATCCATTAAAAGCTTGGCCATAAATCTTATTGCAAATTATGGATTAAATGGCTACAATTCAACTTAAGGGTACTTCATCATCTTTCCATAGGTTGTAATGTATCTAGAGGTTGCCATGAGATTTTTGGGATGCCACATATATGGAGTCTAATGATCTCACGATAGTGGTTAGTTCAAGCATGAGCATGCCTCTTCCATCATTTGAAGTGAAGTCACTGTATAGTTACCAAGAGTGACATGCACATGCAATGAATGCAATGTGTTGCGCTTGATTATGGGGCAAAACTATTAGGCATGGAATGGGACGTGCCAAAACGGTTTTACTTTATAATGACCTGTGTGGATGTTTGGCGCACAAGAGTGATTGTGTTCTGATTATTGATTATGCTTGAGTGAATTGTGTGCTCTTGACGTCTTGTGCGTGCTATGATGACATTAATCGAAGGTGTGATGTGTGGAATGTGTGCTTGAAATGAGTAAGAGATTTCCATCGGTATTGAGATCTCGGTGATGCCCCAGGGAGTGGGATGCCCATGCCGTGTGTTGTCGGATACCTCGATTGAGTGAGACGCAGATGCCTCGGAGTGAGATGCCCCGGTGTGTGATCAAGGATGCCTTAGTTGTGGGATACCGGGATGCCTCAGTTGTGTGATACTGAGATGCCTCGGAGTGAGATGCCCATGATAGAAATATCGTGGAAGTCTGGATGTGGGATTCTGAAAGTGACTCGATTGGACTGGCAACATTCTTGTGGGTAAACTGATTGAGGGTGGACTTGATATTCACACTATAATATAAATTCCACGTGGCGTGTGAGTTCATCCGTTGTTGTTGCATTACATCTTGGCATAGATTTTGAGCATGAGGTATACATATGCATTTGACATTTTAGTATGGTGTGATCATTCCTGTGATGTCCTAGTATTCAATTAACCATACCTATGACAATTGTGTCTTAGTATCTTAAGCTATTTGGTTATGCTTCTCTTGTCTTCTTGGTAGCTGTGGATTGTCTAGGTTAGAGTTTTATCATTTCTTTATTGGGCATTGCTCATTCCTGATTTTGTTTAGATCGCTAGTATGGACATGCTACTGATAGCTCGTTACGGGGTGATTGCGAGTATAGATATATCTTTCCATGATGTGTATGAGTCTGATATCGAGCTGATCTATACAAAGTATGAGGCTATGCTGTGGATGGACGATGGCAAGGTAGATTTGATTCCGATGAGGTTTGTAGCGTGGTTCATAATGCACGAAGGAGAGTTATTTGGCCCCCTTCATTTTGGTATTGGAGGACCTGGAGTTGGGATGGATGGCGCTTAGGTGCCCAGATCGTGTCGAAGTTGAAGGAAACATCTTTTGTTTTTTTATGGACATGGGCTAGAGTGGGATAGTGGAATTAGGAACCCCATCACCCTTTTCCCTGGCTATTTACTTATGCCTTTGTTTTTGAACTTGTAAGTATGTTGTATATAGGCGAAAAACTTGTAAGTAATTCGGGTTGATTTTTGTAAGCCCGAATGATCTTATCATGAAAGAAATGAAGCTTCTCATGATCTTTATATATGATTCTGGTTGGATTGTCTAATGTTAGTTGACAGGACTATTGTAGGATAATCTTGTTATATAAAGTTTAGATCTCAAAATATCCATGTTATACATGCTAATCTTTAAAGGTGGATGTTGTAGTCTGATAATTGAGATTAATAAGTCCTGTAAGACAATAATCCATGTAATTTTTACTTGCACTTAGGATGTGACGCTACAGGGACGTCACCTAACTAGTCTATCTGGTGAAGTCGTTAAGGAATCTAAACGTAATAGGCTTGAGAATTCGACCAGGAATCAACTGCTCAACTGTGCTAATCTGTAAGAATCATTATGGCACTGTCAAAATCAAGAAGAGACTGGAGATATGTCAATTCAATAGAGGTATGTGATTAGTGTATGGGTGATTTTACCTAATTACAAAATTTCTGTCAAACGGCAGTAAACCAATTTTTTTTTTGTCATTTCTGTACCTTGTGTTCGTATTTGAAATCTCAAGATTTTCATGACAACTGAGAGACGCCAATGTGTCAAAGATGTACAATGTTGCTCCAAAACAATCGATCACGGGTCGATTGTACAAAAAATTCCTAAAAGCTACCGGGTAGGTTAGATCACGCAAAATTTGTGCCAGATTGAAATTAACCACGAATTTGAACCCGATTACAGAAATTGAAAGTTTTGTCATGTCATGATTCATTTTAGGACCACTGACTCACCTTTCGAAATTTTTTCTACAAATCGAGATTTTTGGCAGAAATTTAAAGTAGGGCAGTTTTTTATCGGGAAAATCAGAGGACCATTTTTGCTCACATTTTTGGGATTCAATTTGGATAAATTGACAATGAAAAATGTGAATTTAAGTGTGAACATCTTGGTTGAATTTATGGGGGGCAAAATTGAGCTCAATTGGAGGAGGATTGAAAGGGAATTGAATCCAATTTGATGGCCAATGGTCCAAATTCGTAGGCCATGGGGGAGACAACCTTTTGGAACCTTTAGGAAGATTGTTTGGGAAACTTAAAGGCTGAAAATGGCTGAGGATGACAGCCAAGGGGTGGTGGGGCAAAAACTCAAGTGTTTTACATATTTTATGGCCCCCTCAACCTTCAGCAGCTTTTTCTTCCTCATTGTAGCTCACTTTCTCCATTCGTGTGCTTTTTGAGAGCTTAGAATTACAAAGAAATCAAGCCAAGCCTCCCCCCTTGCCGTTGACCATTGCTTGAAGCAGCTAGGCCAATCACACGCTAGCCGCAAGCACGTGCTAGCTTGTCCGTTGTACACGACTGTCCCTTGGTCCAAAGCTGTCCTAGCCACCGTTCGTTGCCGTCCAGCTACCGTCTACCATCGTTGAGCACCGGCCGACCCCGCTGCAGCCTGCCGTTGCTGCCTGGCCTGTTTCGACCCCAACCAGCCGCTCAAGCAGCCCCTTGGTCCAAGGAGCTAAAACCAAAGATCTCATTCTAGCTTTCGTGAGGCTTTTTTGAGCCCTTCTAGGCCTTGGTTGGTGTTGCCGTGGGGTTGTTTATTGCCCACCTTCGCTTCGCCATTGCCGTGAACTCATCGGAATGCTAAATCGGTGAGTTTACTTGCTAAACTCTTGAAAATGATGGCCATGGAGGTCAAGGTCATGACCTGCAGCCGTCAAGGGTGACCTCAACCTCCATTGCCTCGACGTCCATGTCCCGTGACCTCCATGGCCATCATTTCCATGGAGAGATGGATGAGAGTGAAGAAGCAGCAAGCGCAGAGAGGGGGAGAGAGACGCACTGATAGGCCAAGTTTGGTCATTGGGAGGTCTGGCAATGGCTTTGTCAGAGCCGTGGCAAACAACCTGAAGGCGAGAGAAGAAGAAGAACGAGGAATAAAGGGAAGGATGGAGCTTTTTAGCTTCTTTTCTATGTTTGTATGAGTTATAGTCAAAATACTGTATTAATTGTTGTCAGTGGGTATAATGTGCTAAAAGGGTGGGATCAAAAAGGATAATATAGTCAAAATACTGTATTAAGAAGTGCGGAAGTCAAAGGGAGAATGAAAAAAGCTTGTTACTTTTTTTGTTTAATGTATTTTGGTTTTCAAACTTTCCTATTCCATACCGCCATGTTAACATCATTAACTACGTCAATAACAAAAAGGCTTGATTGCGCAACTTATACAAATTGAAGGACCGATTGCACAATTGGCATAAGTTATAGGTCTAAAAATATAATTATTACCTGTAATTGTTATTCCCGAGTGGCTATTATACTATTGGTAATGGTCCTAATGGAATGCATTTTACAGTTTTGGGACTAGTACTTTGGTAGTATATACGATAGTGATACGTATCAAGTTGCCCGGCAGGAAAAAAATATAGTAAGTTTGCCATTTTGTGGCTGTATGATAATTGTATTTTTCTTTTTTTATATTTGACTATTTACTTTCATCAAAAAAGCTAGATTACCAAGGTTTTTTCCCTACATATTGCGGGCAAGAGTCTTTATAAAAAAGAAAAAAGAAAAGAAGTGACCCTTATATACTTTCATGGGTCTCAATTACTTTTTTTCTTTCTCAAATATCCTCAAATACTTATATTACAATTATTATGTGAATGGATAAATGTGTAGGCTAATAATTTTGTGTTATTTCTCGCATATTTTATTTTTACACTTGGGATCTTTTGTATCTTACACTAACCGTCCAAGAAAAGCCCGAACCCTAAAATATCTTTCACTTTCTATTCATATGTAATCCATTTATATCCATTGCGTATCTTTATCACTTACTAGCTATTATGTACTTTTCTCAGGTTCGTTGTTAAAATATTGTTTTAATAGAATAATTTTGCCTCATCTTTCAAATTTTGATTTCTTATATACACGCCAGACGTGTTTCCCGTTTATTAATTTATCTTTAAACTACGACTACGCTAGTTGTATTCTAAAGCACATCATTATTGTCAAAAATCAATATCATAATGATTCACGTGCACCCACATAGAATGGGGGTCATGATGAATAATTTGGTGAAACAGCTAACACTAAACATTATTTGACTTGGTATCATAATTAGGGTTGTATCTTGAGTAATTAGCTAAGATAATCTAAAAATGTAAATATGTACGACTTAGGATAAGCGAGACTTTCATTAAACACAGGAACAGTTATAAGTATCTATGCGCCTTATCAGCACATTATCAGTTTGGATCCAATTGCTTGAAACAAAATTAGGGTGAAATGCTCTCGTACGTGCATTGTGTTTGAATTTATCTTATTCCTCGAATGTACAACCCGCCGCTAAACATGAGTGGTCATCTTTTATTCTTCATATACACAATTGTATTTACTTTCTAACATACATCACATTTTTAACCGGTCTTTTCTTAAATGGGTATTGTATCCGATCAACAATACTACGGTAATGAGCAATTAAGGCATATTTTATTCCTTCAAATTGAAAAAAAAATTGCATACCAAGTCCACTATGTAATTTCTGATCCTTTCTCATTAGAATCACACGAGCATTAAAAACCGAAAAAAAATATCAATGCCAATAATAATAATAATAATAATAATAATAATAATAATAATAATAATAATAATAATAATAATAATAGAAACGGAAAGAAATAGCAAGTATACCAATAATAGTAACAATAAGGGATAAGAATTAGCAAGGGTATTGGCATTGACACAGCCAAGGACCAGCATTATTATCGCAATACCCTCGGCCTTGACTGAACTTGGTGGCACATCAATCGCTGCAACACTGGTTCGTACAGGCGATGCTGCACAAACCCCCGACACCATTGCACACTTTTGGCAGCGGCGGCGGTGCAAGACAATCGTAGTAGCAAGTCCAAAGTGGAGGCTTGATGTTGTAGTCGCACGATCCTTGCGAGCCTCGGCCATGACTTGTGTAGCATCTTTGGTCGCACTCGTTGCCCTTCCCACATAGCCCTATGCCTTCACTGCAATATGTCTCCACCTTAAGCATCTCTATCATCCCGCCTTTCCTCCAAAAGAAAGAAAAGAGAAAAAAGGAAAACATGGTATCACTGTTAGAACCCTACAATATAAGGTTTGATTGAGAGCAGGAAATGCTTTTCAATGACTTTGTCTCACCATGGTCATCAAGCAAAAGGATGAGAGAAACCTGCGAGTACAAGGAGGACGATGAGAATGCAACACTTTCGGAAGACTTCGGCCATTACTTGTTTTCCACGGATTTGGCTTCAATTGCTTCTTATTTTTGACGCAAAACAGCATCGCCCTCCACCTTAGACATTGCCATCGCCATAAATGTGCGGGCGATGCTGTTTTGCGACCAAATAAGAAGCAATTGAAGCCTTTTTGTTATTGACGTAGTTAATGATGATGACATGTTGGTATGGAATAGGAAAGTTTGAAAACCAAAATACATTAAACAAAAAAAGTAACAAGCTTTTTTCATTCTCCCTTTAACTTCCGCACTTCTTAATACAGTATTTTGACAATATTATCTTTCATGATCCCACCTTTTTAGCACATTATACCCACTGACAACAATGAATACATTATTTTGACTATAACTCATACAAACATAAAAAAGAAGCTAAAAACCTCCATCCTTCCCTTTATTTCTCGTTCTTCTTCTTCTCTCGCCTTCAGGTTGTTTGCCACGGCTCTGACAAAGCCATCGCCAGACTTCCCAATGGCCAAACTTGGCTTATCAGTGCGTCTCTCTCCCTCTCTCTGTGCTTGCTGCTTCGTCACTCTCATCCACCTCTCCATGGATATGATGGCCATGGAGGTCACGGGACATGGACGTCGAGGCAATGGAGGTTGAGGTCACCCTTGACGGCTGCGGGTCATGACATTGACCTCCATGGCCATGGGAGAGAGAGAAAAGGGGAGAGATGTGCAGTGGAGGAGATTGGTCTGCGAAGGCAACGGAGCATTGGCTTACGGAGCTGCAAAGTTGGGGACTCCTCGTCTTACTTTCGTTGCTGGGTTTAGACTCGCAGATGAAGTAATGAAGAAGAATAGAGACCAAAGGGAGAGAAAGAAGTGAAAAAAGAAATAAATAAATAAAATAGATTAGAAATTGTGCCTGTGAGTATAAGGATAACATATACAAATATATGTATATATATATACCTTGTAATCTTTCCGCATGCATTCCAATTTAATTATATATATGCATATATTCGTCAAAATAGAATTATCGGATTTTTCCTTTGACTGGCAAAGCACTCGTATCTTTGTGAGGGCATTTCATTTAACACATAGGCCAGAAAATATCACGAAATCTTCACGTGTACACAATGCAATCAATATATAAAGCATCCATTGATTTACTTTCCTAAAATTATCAAGAAAGAACAACCTTTAAAAGGTTTATAATCTGTACCAGTTCGTCCTTCCCTAATATATCACCATTATGTCTATATTGCCATCGCTATAAATGTGCGGGCGATGCTGTTTTGCGACCAAAATAAGAAGCAATTGAAGCCAAAATCCGTGGAAAACAAATAATGGCCGAAGTCTTCCGAAAGCGTTGCCTTCTCATCGTCCTCCTTGTACTCGCAGGTTTGTCTCTTATCCTTTTGCTTGATGACCATGGTGAGACAAAGACATTGAAAAGCATTTCCTGCTCTCAAATCAAACCTTATATTGTAGGGTTTTAACAGTGATACCATATTTTCCTTTTTTTTCTTTTCTTTCTTTTGGAGGAAAGGCGGGATGATAGAGATGCCTAAGGTGGAGGCATATTGCAGTGAAGGGATAGGGCTATGTGGGAAGGGTAACGAGTGCGAGGAAAAATGCCAAGCACGTCACGGCCCAGGCTCGCAAGGATCGTGCGACTACATCATCAAGCCTCCACTTTGCACTTGCTACTACGATTGTCCCACACCGCCGCCGCTGCCAAAATTGTGCAATGGTGGCGGCGGTTTGTGCAGCTACTCCTGTGAGGACCAGTGTTGCAGCGATCGATGTGCCACCGAGTTCAGTCAAGGCCGAGGGTACTGCGATGATAGTGCTGGTCCTTGGCTGTGTCAATGCCAATACCCTTGCTAATTCTTATCCCTTATTATTGCTATTATTAGTATACCTGCTATTTTTCTTTTTCGTTTCTAGTGTTATTATTATTATTTTTGGTATTGATATTTATTTGGGTTTTTAATGCTCGTGTGATTCTAATAAGAAAGGATCAGAAGTTACGTAGTGGACTTGGTATGCAATTTCTTGTTCAATTTGGAGGAATAAAATATGCCTTAATTGCTCATTACTATAGTATTGTTTATTGGATACAATACCCATTTAAGAAAAGACCGGTTAAAAATGTGTCACGCCCCAATCCTTAGGCCCACACACATCTCTCACCTTTGGTTGATTTTGAAAGCGATATCTCAGGACGTATCGCTGACCCTTTTCATTTTTATATGCATATGCGGAAGCAGTTATAAATCCCAAGACAATAAAGCAATGTGATGGAAAAGTATGGCCATATTTTTCATACTGAAATTCACAACTACTCTTTTATATAATGACCTCATAGTCTATAATGCAATATTATTCTCAGGGGTCTGATCTAACCCTTATCCACATATAATCAAGGTCTAACAAAACAAGATGGGATCTCAGTCCTCATTCGGGTCATACTGGATATCCTCTTCATGGTCATCTTCTTCTCCATTATCTTCCTTCTCATCTAGTTCTACATCATGGTGCTACATCAAGTTCTCCTCTTCAGATTCCTCCACCTCAGGCTCCTCATCAGGGTCCTGAAATGGTTATTAAATAACCATTGAGATCACGTCTTAGCAAGTTTTACCCCCTAAGACCCGATTAGTAAACTAATACACCTTCAGGCTGCCTATGCACAACATGAGTTAGGGGACTTACCTTGGCCTTAGATTCCACCTGCATATTAGCACAGATCAAATAGGCATCCAAGCAATTACATCACTGATCAAAGCATTGATCAAATCGACCGAGTCGATTACACGCCAACAAGACCATCCATGGTCATTTCCATTCAATCAATCAATTCACAACATCAGATCAAAGTAATGATCAATCGACCTAGTCGATTTCATATCAATCAGACCATACATTCCCCACAATGGAATAATCAGTCGTCGAGCCTACATGGATACTTCAGGATGACATCCCAAGTCCCTGAGTTCACGTGCTCCTTTTCCAAGACGACATACTTACTCACTAGGCCCACGTGCATTCTCTTAGGCGACCCTTTTTGCCAAGGTGATGCATTGATTCATCGACCTAGTCGATTTCATATCAATCAGACCATACATTCCCCACAATGGAATAATCAGTCGTCGAGCCTACATGGATACTTCAGGATGACATCCCAAGTCCCTGAGTTCACGTGCTCCTTTTCCAAGACGACATACTTACTCACTAGGCCCACGTGCATTCTCTTAGGCGACCCTTTTTGCCAAGGTGATGCATTGATTCACGAGCCACGTGCCCTTTTTACGATGCCCTGGCCCACGTGCCTTCTCTTAGGTGCTAACTCACCAAAGTGATGCATCAATTCACCGATCCCATGTGCCCATTTTATGATGCCATACTCTGTCACCGAGCCACGTGCATTCTCCAGGAAGACATACCGAGTCTCGAGCCACGTGCATTCTCTAAGGCTACCTTTTCGCCAAGGTGACATATCCAATCACCGAGCCACGTGTCCTTCCCAGGTGACACTCCAATTCATTGGGCCACGTACATTTTCCAGGTGATTTATCAACTCACTTTCGATACTGATAACCGATACCCGACCAATCCTCAATCACATAGCCAAAATTGAATTATTTAAGAACATAACTTCAAAATGCACCATTAAATCAATTCGACATGAATTAAAGCTCAAATAAATAAACGGACTGCTCCACGACAATCAGCACGAAATTCCGGTCACCGGCCATCCGGTTGAATTTCTGGAAAATAAATAATTAAATAATTAAATAATTAATTTCGAAAAATAAATAAATAAACACAATAATTCCAATTTGGCACAACGTAAAGCTCAATTAAATAAATGGACTATGCCATGATCATTAGCATAAAATCCAAACTAATCAGGCTTTACCAATCTCTAGGATGACCAATGCGATCATGCCACAGTCCAAATTGATCAGGGCTTACCAATCTCCAGGATGTGGTGGTGTAGGTTTCAACAGCCCTAATCATGACACAATACAAACCCATAGAAGAAGCTTCTAGCTTCTCATGGATGGTCTTCAGGCCCATCTTATAAGAGGAAATGCCAATATATTCCTTATCTTGCTCATAAATAGTCTCAATATGGTACCCATTATGGCGTACATCTTTGAAACTGAGCAGATTCATTTTTGATCGGATGCTTAGAAACGCATTCTCAATATGCAGGATTGTGCCATTTGGCAAAATAATTGTGGCATTCCCAAAACCATCAATAATCGGAATAGGACCTGATATTGTATGGATTTGTGCCTTACGCAATGTCATACTCGAGAAAAAGTGTCTATTACGAAATATAGTATGTGTTGTTGCACTATCAAGCAAACAAACTGTGGCACCCCGAACCACCTTAGGTTGCCACAGGCACCTAACGCTACACCTAATGGAACACTAGTTGTATCTCTTAGAAGAAGCGTCGTAAATCATAGACATTTTTTTTTAAACGGTCCTAGCGTGACTCATTAGTGGAAGCAAAATATAATATTGCCATCTCTCCCTCCAACAACCATGATACAATTGCACACCACTAATCATGATAATAAAAGACAAAGCCATGACACTTTATTTACATATTTTCAAGATGGGATTCCTTGGGTCGGTACATCAAAAGAAAGGCCAGGACATGTAGCCACACTCGGCCATAAACCCAAAAAGAAACACACGACCCACTACGTCTATCGTGCAAGATCCCCCATCACTAGTGTCGGCTAATCATACCAAAAAGTTTCAGCTCCTACTTCTCACGCACGAGCCCTCACACCCATCTTGGTGCATCAGGCGGTGGCGGCGGCAACATCCCTCGCATTGCCCTATCTCGTCGAACGTGAACCGATATGAACTCCTGAATGACAGGGCCCTCAGCCAGGCCTACATCGTACATCACTATCGCACGAACTCGAATAAACGTAAGACCGGGGATGGTGGGACAGTCGATCTCCACGCACTTGACCTCTACATCCAAAGGAAGGCCGTAAAATACGCCCCGCGTGACAGCAGGAATCGACATCTCTCTAATCTGAAATGTTGGTCCCCGAAGGGGTGAGTACAACCACTCAGCAGGTAAATGACCAATAAACCAACTCAATGCATCATGCCATACAATCATCACAATCATAGCATCACATGTCATTAAGGCATCCATGCACAACTTACCTTGGTATCATGCACAAGTCATCATACCTCATGTACATACATCATCATATAGTCATCACCATCCTATCATCATGTCACATATGGCATCAGCTTTACTATGCATCCATGCATATAACAGCATCATCATATCACATGTACCATCATCATTACCATGCATCCATGCATATAACATCATCATAGTATCACATGTACCATCATCATTACCATGCATCCATGCATATAACATCATCATAATATCACATGTACCATCATCATTACCATGCATATAACATCATCATCATATCACATGTACCATCATCATTACCATGCATATATCATCATGCATAATTCAATTTCAATTTCATTTTGGACCGCCGCATTTCTCTTTCCCGGGATCAATGTTTGCATTCCACATGTATCCAAGATACAATTCAAACCATCCGGCTCCCCCACTCTCCGGGCATCTCGTACCCCAACTGGCATCACGAGGACCCTCCGGCATTCAGCCATTTAAGGCCACTGGGCAACCGGCCGTACCCTTCTAGCTAGGCATCTCGCACCCAAACTGGCATTCCGAGGCATCCCTCGGCACAATACTTGCCGAGCTTCTGGCTCCCCCACTCTCCGGGCATCTCGACACTTCTTGGTACTCCCGAGGCCCTTCGGTATCCGGCCATTCATGACCACCGGGCAACCAGCCGTACTCTTCTAGCCAGGCATCCCGACACTCCTGGGACATCGTCGGCTCACACCTCCGATGGCCTTCTCATTTATCTCAATTCTCATCTTCAATTATAGTTCAATTTTAACATGGCATGTGATGTGATGGAAATCAAGATCATATTCATCATTGGATTCATACATGCATCTCAAATCATTATCATACATGTAGCAAGACACTATCATCCAATCAGTACAATTCATGGAGTCCATGTAATTTAAAATGGTCCATCTTTCATGCCTTTTACAAAATTCCAGCATGTACCATTTTTAGAAAATATTTGAATTAAACATCCATATGCTTCTCAAAAATCATGAAATCAAGGCATATGATAGACAAGACAATAAGATAGTAATTTCATGAAAAACACATGCCCAATAGAGTTCCACACAAAAGATATAATTCATACAAATACAGCATGACATTTCGGATAGAAACAGAATGTGCAGTTTTCGGAATAATTCGATTAAAACATCCGAACGACCTCTGAAAATTATGAAATTTTACCAATTATATTTACGACACCAAAGTATATTTTCCATGAAGACTTCTAGGCCAGATTTGTTTTATATAATTTTCTATAGTCATCCGAAGCTTCTGGTTCTCACACCGAAACGTCCAGTGTAGTCATCTCCGAAATACCGACTTTTTACCCACTTATGCTTCTTCGTTTCCTCTGAAATTTGGATATGTTTTACTTAAAGAGGTCCCCTACAACTTTTATTAAGGGATCTAAGTCAAATTTCCAAAGAAAGTCACCATATGGGTCCATGAAGTCTCGGGTGTCCTGTACCGTGTCTCCAGATTTACCGTCTTCAAGAGTAAGTCGATTCACTAGGCTACACCTACTCATTTTGCTTCAAATTTGAGTATGTTAGTATTTATGATGTTCTATACAAGTTTCATGAAGAATTCGAAGAGAGATTATTAGTAAAAATCGACATGCAACCACAAATCTACCGAAAGGTCAGCAAAACTGTTCTAGATCTAGTGTCTTCGTAGGATGATGGTTTGACCCCTTAAATCTCCACAATTTTGTCCCAAATTTTAGTATGTTGTATTTTAAGATGTTGGATACAACTTTCATGAAAGAATAAAAGTCCAAATCCAACTCGAAACAGCATGCAAGCCTTCACAAGATTCTGGGTGAGGCGGTTCACACGAAAACAGCAAGCATACTCAAGAACAAGTCACATTCTAGCTTCGGTTTTGCCTACCCTAACATCCGAAATCTACCACAAACAAATAGCACATGCAAGACACACATGCAAGACACACATGCAAGAGTGGAAATCGATCTCAACTTGCCTCAAAGACCAAGCGGACAGCGACACACAAACGGCACACCGGCGACGGACGGACGGCGTGCGGGCGGCGACGGGCGAGCGGCTCCTTCTCCCTCTCGGCCTCGCTCTCTCTCGCAACTCACTCTCTCTCTCTTTCTCACTTGGACGGTGGCTCTCAACCGGCCACTCTCTCTCTTCCTCTCCCTTTTATTCCCTCAAATCTTCATCATTGGCAATGATTACTTGCCTCTCCACAAGCCAATGCATGCAATCCTCCTTTTTGCCACTTGGCCAAGCTCATGCAAGATGGGCTTGGGCTTGAATTGGAAGAAGTGGGCCGGCCACTCCCCCCACCCTTGGTCGACGGTCACTCCTCATGGGCCTCAATTGGGCCGGTCATTCGGCCCACCAAAAGCTCAAGCCATTGGGCCTAAGGCCCAACTTAATTAAAATCAACTTTAATCTCCTTTTTAAATGCTAATTAAATCTTATTAAACTAAAGTACTATAGGGTAAGATTAAATAACTAAACACTTAGAATTACAAACCTATGAATTCTAATTCACGTTGCACATGGCCAGAGATAAGCCATCCTCTTCCAAGATCTATCCATTTAAACTCGGCCATAGATTTTAATACAAGACACTAATTGGAGCACCTCTAATGGCTAGGAAAGAATTTTAGGATGCCACACAAACATCTTCATTTTTCTCGGTACTTTCCATCTGCATTTATGTTGACAACTTCAGGTGTCAAGTATCATAAAAGTTGTATATTAGTTATATAGTCGAATAAATATTATATAAGATTCATAAACATTTCATAACCATATTAAAGAGCAATAAAAAGTAATACTTTTAAAGCGAAACAACATAAAATTCGAAATTCAAATTATCATCAACAATCTGATTCATCAAAGTAATCAAAGGTCCTCAAAGAAATCAGAGACATCCAATGATGCATTTGCTACTTCAGGAGCAAGAGGAGTCCCACCAACAGAGATATTGTTGGCATCAACAATGGTTATGGCAATAGGATTGATTTCAATGGCATAAGATTCACCATGCTTGCCCGTATTCTTTAAAGATGTCTGGTATAGGTCAACAAAATGTTTTGGCGTACGACAGGTACATGACCAATGCCCAGTCATGCCACAGCGATGACAAATACTTTCATTAATCACCTTCTTTGGCTTCTTTTCTTTGCCATGATTCAGGCCAAAGTTTGATTTCCCAGGGCGGTTAAATTCCTTGCTATCCCTTCTAGGATTATGTTCTTATTTGCACTTATAACCCTTAAAATGGCTAGTATTTTTCTCAAAATTAGCATGTGCTTTAGGCAATGCTTTTGAGCAAGCAGGTCTAAGATCATGATTTTTGAGCAGTGATTTATTGGTTTGCTCAGCAGTAAGAGGCACAGAAATAAATTCAGAATATGTGGCAAACTGGCGCTGCCGGTATTGTTGTTGCAATACAATATTTGAAGCATGGAAGGTGGAGAAAGTTTTCTTTAACAATTCCGCATCAGCGAGTTTGATATTGCATAACTCAAGCCGAGAAACAATGTCAAATAAAGCGGAATTATAATCAGACACTGATTTAAAATCTTGCAGTCTGAGTTTTTGCCAGTCATATTGTGCTTGAGAGAGGATAACAATTTTGGTACGATCATACCTATCCTTCAACCTCCTCCACAAGATATGAGGGTCTTGAACGGATAAATATTGAGTCTGTAGGCACTCATGCAAATGACGAAGGATAAAAATCAACGCATTTGCTTTACCCTTTTCATTTGAGGTTCCATCCTCTATAATTGTATTAGCGAGATCTTGCCATTGGAAGTGCATTTCCATATCAAGGCACCAGGATAGATAATTCTTTCCACTCACTTCTAGGATGTAGAATTTGGGCTTTTCAATATTTGTCATAATCCTTGCAAAAATAAATCCTTAAATTAATTAAAAGAATCTCCAAATATCCACCGCTACTTCAGGAGCAGAAAGATACTTTTAGATTTGGAATATGGCTTCGGGCCACCAAAAATAAAAATGAAGAATTGATAGAAGAAGATGAAGTATAAGTTGATTAATAAAAAGAATACCCACCTTGCAAAACTTACTTACTCAGTTGGTAGATCTTTGTGCTGATAATGTGTTGTAAAATATTGCATTGCGAATATATAATAGAGAAGATATTGAGAAGAGAAAGCAAGTGAACACTAGAAATAGTAGAGAAAGCAAGATGAGAGAGCTTTATTTCTAGTATCTTACTGTCGTGATTTTGTGTTGTTGTGTTTGTACACCAAAGCTAAACTTCTATTTATAGGAGAACAAGAATGTACTTATCATTAATATCAATGTATCGAATGAAACATGTACTGGATAGGGGAAATGAACGTTCATTTTATAGGAAGATGTACTTAGAATATATTTTACAAATGTACCATAATAAGTATATTAGATAAGATGAATATAATGAATATTTATTTATGTATTCTATTCATTCATATATTTCATAACATACAATTATCATACAACCACAAAATGGCAAACTTACTATAATTTTTTCGTGTCGGGCAACTTGATACGTATCACTATCCTATATACTACAAAGTACTAGTCCCAAAACTGTAAAATGCATTCCATTATGACCATTACTAATAGTATAATAGCCACTCGAGAATAATAATTACAGGTGGTAATTATATTTTTAGACCTATAACTTATGCCAATCGTGCAATCGGTCCTTCAATTTGTATAAGTTGCGCAATCAAGCCTTTTTGTTATTGACGTAGTTAATGATGTTGACATGGCGGTATGGAATAGGAAAGTTTGAAAACCAAAATACATTAAACAAAAAAAGTAGCAGGCTTTTATCATTCTCCCTTTAACTTCCGCACTTCTTAATTCAGTATTTTGACTATATTATCTTTCATTATCCCACCTTTTTAGCACATTATACCCACTGACAACAATTAATACAGTATTTTGACTATAACTCATACAAACATAAAAAAGAAGCTAAACCCTCCATCCTTCCCTTTATTCCTCGTTCTTCTTCTTCTCTCGCCTTCGGGTTGTTTGCCACGGCTCTGACAAAGCCATTGCCAGACCTCCCAATGACCAAACTTGGCCTATCGGTGCGTCTCTCTTCCCCTCTCTGTGCTTGCTGCTTCGTCACTCTCATCCATCTCTCCATGGAAATGATGGCCATGGATGTCACGGGACATGGACGTCGAGGCAATGGAGGTTGAGGTCACCCTTGACGGCTGCGAGTCATGACCTTGACCTCCATGGCCATGGGAGAGAGAGAAAAGGGGAGAGATGTGCAGCGGAGGAGATTGGTCTGCGAAGGCAACGGAGCATTGGCTTACGTAGCTGCAAAGTTGGGGACTCCTCGTCTTACTTTCGTTGCTGGGTTCAGACTCTCAGATTAAGTAATGAAGAAAAATAGAGACCAAAGGGAGACAAAGAAGTGAAAAAATAAATAAATAAAAGAGATTAGAAATTGTGCCTGTGAGCATAAGGATATATAAGATAACATATACAAATATATGTATATATACCTTCTAATCTTTCCACATGCATTTCAATTTAATCATATATATGTATATATTCATCAAAATATAATAATCGGTTTTTTCCTTTAATTGCCGAAGCACTCGTATCTTTGTGAGGGCTTTTCATTTAACACATAGGCCAGAAAATATCACGAAATCTTCACGTGGACACAATGTAATCAATATATAAAGCATCCATTGATTTACTTTCCTAAAATTATCAAAAAAGAACAACCTTTAAAAGATTAATAATTAGTACCAGTTCGTCATTCCCTAATATATCACCATTATGTCTATATTGTTGGAACCAAAAGAATGACAATAAACTTTGGAAACTTGGAATAAGAACACTAAAAATTTGAGAGAAATCTTTATTGAGAATGCTTTCTCTTATTTGTGACTTCGTGGACTATGGCTTGTGGCTTGATTTACAACTCACGACTTCATCCCTTTATATAGGAATTGAAGTTTACAAATGCCAATGATTACATAACATCCCACAAATGTAATGACTAAAACAAAACAGACTCAGACATGTAATCATAAATACAATCAAAACGCACAATAAAGTAATAGAAGTCTTCAGTAACTTCCATTCTTCAAATCCATGTAGCCTACCATAAAGTTTTTATGGCTCCTTCAATGCTCGCAGGTTTCTCATCCAACAATCGTCATCGAATAATCAATTTTATTTTATTTCAACATATATTGCCATTGCTATAAATGTGCAAACGATGCTGTTTTGCAACCAAAATAAGAAGCAATTGAAGCCAAATCCGTGGAAAGCAAATAATGGCCAAAGTCTTCCGAAAGTGTTGCCTTCTCATCGTTCTCCTTGTACTCGCAGGTTTGTCTCTCATCCTTTTGCTTGATGACCATGGTGAGACAAAGACATTGAAAAGCATTTCCTGCTCTCAATCAAACCTTGTATTGTAGGGTTCTAACAGTGATACCATGTTTTCCTTTTTTCTCTTTTATTTCTTTTGGAGGAAAGGCAGGATGATAGAGATGCCTAAGGTGGAAGCATATTGCAGTGAAGGGATAGGGCTATGTGGGAAGGGCAACGAGTGTGAGCAAAGATGCTACGCAAGTCACGGCCCAGGCTCGAAAGGATCGTGCGACTACAACATCAAGCCTCCACTTTGCACTTGCTACTACGATTGTCCCACACCACCGAAGCCAAAAGTGTGCATTGGTGGCTTGGGTTTGTGCAGCAATGCCTGTTCGAACCAGTGTTGCAGCAATCGATGTGCCGCCAAGTTCAGTCAAGGCCGAGGGTATTGTGATAATAGTGCTGGTCCTTGGCTGTGTCAATGCCAATACCCTTGCTAATTCTTATCCCTTATTATTGTTATGATTAGTATACTTATTATTTTCTTCCGTTTCTAGTATTATTATTATTATTTCTGGTATTGATTTTTTTTTTTGGGGATTTTAATGAGAAAGGATCCGAAATTACGTAGTGAACTTGGCATGCGATTTTTTTTTTTCAATTTGAAGGAATAAAATAGGCCTTAATTGCTCATTACCGTAGTATTGTTTTATTTTTTCTTTTATAAACCGATGATCCGTTGGAGCCTACCCTTGTTAGCTTACCCCGATTTGAGGTCTCACGGGCCTCTGCTGCGGAGGCCCATGAGCGACTATGACCTAGTAACCCACCGCCGGGGCCCCTCGCTTTAATCGCCAATAACATAGGATTTCAAATCCTTGACCTCCTTCGTTAGAGGAGAGATCTCAATCAACTACGCTGCCCATGGGTGGGTAGTATTGTTTGATTGGATACAATACCCATTTAAGAAAAGAACAGTTAGAAATGTGATTTATGTTAGAAAGTAAATACAATTGTGCATATGAAGAATAAAAGATTATTACTCATGTTTAGTGGCGGGTTGTACATTCGAGGAATAAGATAAATTCAAACACAATGCATGTACGAGAGCATTTCTCGGATAGGTTTCTTTCACCCTAATTTTGTTTCAAGCAATTGGATCCAAACTGATAATGTGCTGATAAGGCGCGTAGATACTTATAACTGTTACTGTGTTTAATGAAAGTCTCGCTTAGCCTAAGTTGTACGTATTTATATTTTTAGATTATCTTAGCTAATTACTCAAGATACAACCCTAATTATGATACCAAGTCAAATAATGTTTAGTCTTAGCTGTTTCACCAAATTCTTCATCATGACCCCCATTCTATGTGGAGGCATGGGAATCATTATCATATTGATTTTTCATAGTAATGACGTGCTTTAGAATACAACTAGCGTTATCGTAATTTAAAGATAAATAAATAAACGGAAAACACGTCTGGCGTGTATATAAGAAATCAAAATTTGAAAGATGAGGACAATATTTAATCAACGAACCTGAGAAAAGTACATAATAGATAGAAAGTGATAAAGATACACAGTGGATATAAATGGATTACATATGAATAGAAAGTGAAAGATATTTTAGGGTTCGGGCTTTTCTTGGAAGGTTAGTGTAAGATACAAAAGATCCCAAGTGTAAAAATAAAATATGTGAGAAATAACACAAAATTATTAGCCTACACATTTATCCATTCACATAATAATTGTAATATAAGTATTTTAGGATATTCGAGAAAGAAAAAAAAAGTAATTGAGACCCATGAAAGTATATAAGGGTCACTTCTTTTCTTTTTTTCTTTTTTATGAAGACTCTTGCCTGCAATATGTAAGAAAAAAAACACAAACCTTAGTGATCTAGCTTTTTTGATGAAAGTAAATAGTCAAATATAAAAAAAGAAAAATACAATCATCATACAGCCACAAAATGGCAAACTTACTATAATTTTTTTCCTGTAGGGCAACTTGTTACGTATCACTATCGTATATACTACAAAGTACTAGTCCCAAAACTGTAAAATGAATTCCATTAGGACCATTACTAATAGTATAATAGCCACTCGGGAATTATAATTACAGGTGGTAATTATATTTTTAGACCTATAACTTATGCCAATCGTGCAATTGGTCCTTCAATTTGTATAAGTTGTGCAATCAAGCCTTTTGTTATTGACGTACTTAATGATGTTGACATGGCAATATGGAATAGGAAAGTTTGAAAACCAAAATACATTAAACAAAAAAAGTAACAAGCTTTTTTCATTCTCCCTTTGACTTCCGCACTTCTTAATACAGTATTTTGACTATATTATCCTTTTTGATCCCACCCTTTTAGCACATTATACCCACTGACAACAATTAATACAGTATTTTGACTATAACTCATACAAACATAGAAAAGAAGCTAAAAACCTCCATCCTTCCCTTTATTCCTCGTTCTTCTTCTTCTCTCGCCTTGAGGTTGTTTGCCACGGCGCTGACAAAGCCATTGCCAGACCTCCCAATGACCGAACTCCCCCTATCAGTGCGTCTCCCTCCCCCTCTCTGTGCTTGCTGCTTCGTCACTCTCATCCATCTCTCCATGGAAATGATGGCCTTGGAGGTCACGGGACATGGACGTGGAGGCAATGGAGGTTGAGGTCACCCTCCTTGATGGCTGCGGGTCATGACCTTGACCTCCATGGCTGTCACGGCCCGATCCTGAGGCACACGCACATCCCTTACCTTTAGTCGATTTTAAAATGCAATATCCTATGACTACATATCACCAACCCTTTCATTTTCATATGCACATGCGAAAGCAATTAAAAATCCCCAGACAATAAAACATTTGGATAGAATAGTAGGACTAAATTTTAAACTCTTAAAAACCTTCACTCTTATATACAAGGTGAACTATTAGATTCAATTCACAAAAAGCTAGTTTAAAAACAAGGTCTACAAGCAGAAGTGGGGTTCTACAAGCTACGGATCCTCATCCTCCTTTTCATCATCCTCCACACTTCAACTGGAGCTTTCAAAAAATAAATAAATAAATAAAAGAGATTAGATATTGTGCCTGTGAGCATAAGGATAACATATACAAATATATGTATATATACCTTGTAATCTTTCCGCATGCATTTTATATATATGTATATATTCGTCAAAATAGAATAATCGGATTTTTCCCTCGCGTCTAGCGGTGCGGATGCGACCTCGTTCGATGACTCCGTGTGATCCTCGAGCCCTCGTGCTTGAGGAGCTATGGATGAGTCGGCTTGGTTCGTTTCCAGTGTACGCGATGGCGTGTGAGAGACAATAAGAATGTGTGCGTAGGCAGGCTCCGTGCTGTTCGTCCGAACGATCGAATGAGACGACGTTCGTGGAACACGAGCCCCACTATCCGGTCCAACCGAGCATCCAAGAGGACGCCGTGATGGAAGGGACTACCGAAGGCACACATTTCCGTCGCAATAGGTATGCAACACAGGAACCCACATCTCGCATCCGACGTTTGACTGACAAAGCACTCGTATCTTTGTGAGGGCATTTCATTTAACACATAGGCCAGAAAATATCACGAAATCTTCACGTGGACACAATGCAATCAATATATAAAGCATCCATTGATTTACTTTCCTAAAATTATCAAGAAAGAACAACCTTTAAAAGGTTAATAATCAGTACCAGTTCGTCATTTCCTTATATATCACCATTATGTCTATATTGCCATCGCTATAAATGTGCGGGCGATGCTGTTTTGCGACCAAAATAAGAAGCAATTGAAGCCAAAATCCGTGGAAAACAAATAATGGCCGAAGTCTTCCGAAAGTGTTGCCTTCACATCGTCCTCCTTGTACTCGCAGGTTTGTCTCTTATCCTTTTGCTTGATGACCATGGTGAGACAAAGACATTGAAAAGCATTTCCTGCTCTCAATCAAACCTTGTATTGTAGGGTTCTAACAGTGATACCATGTTTTCCTTTTTTTTCTTTTCTTTCTTTTGGAGGAAAGGCGGGATGATAGAGATGCCTAAGGTGGAGGCATATTGCAGTGAAGGGATAGGGCTATGTGGGAAGGGTAACGAGTGCGAGGAAAAATGCCAAGCACGTCACGGCCCAGGCTCGCAAGGATCGTGCGACTACATCATCAAGCCTCCACTTTGCACTTGCTACTACGATTGTCCCACACCGCCGCCGCTGCCAAAATTGTGCAATGGTGGCGGCGGTTTGTGCAGCTACTCCTGTGAGGACCAGTGTTGCAGCGATCGATGTGCCACCGAGTTCAGTCAAGGCCGAGGGTACTGCGATGATAGTGCTGGTCCTTGGCTGTGTCAATGCCAATACCCTTGCTAATTCTTATCCCTTATTATTGCTATTATTAGTATACTTGCTATTTTTTTTTCGTTTCTAGTATTTTTTTTTTTTTGGTATTGATATTTATTTGGGTTTTTAATGCTCGTGTGATTCTAATAAGAAAGGATCAGAAGTTACGTAGTGGACTTGTTATGCAATTTCTTGTTCAATTTGAAGTAATAAAATATGCCTTAATTGTTCATTACCGTAGTATTGTTTATTGGATACAATACCCATTTAAGAAAAGACCGGTTAAAAATGTGATGTATGTTAGAAAGTAAATACAATTGTGCATATGAAGAATAAAAGATGACCACTCATGTTTAGCGGCGGGTTGTACATTCGAGCGATAAGATAAATTCAAACACAATGCACGTACCAGAGCATTTCTCGGATAGGTTTCTTTCACCCTAATTTTGTTTCAAGCAATTGGATCCAAACTGATAATGTGCTGATAAGGGGCATAGATACTTATAACTGTGACTGTGTTTAATGAAAGTCTCGCTTATCCTAAGTCGTACATATTTACATATTTACATTATCTTAGCTAATTACTCAAGATACAACCCTAATTATGATACCAAGTCAAATAATGTTTAGTGTTAGCTGTTTCACCAAATTCTTCACCATGACCCCCATTCTATGTGGGTGCATGCGAATCATTATCATATTGAATTTTCCCAATAATGATGTGCTTTAGAATACAACTAGCGTAGTCGTAGTTTAAAGATCAATTAATAAACGGGAAACACGTTTGGCATGTATATAATAGATAGAAATGTACATATGAGTAGAAAGTGAAAGATATTTTAGGGTTCGGGCTTTTCTTGGACGGTTAGTGTAAGATACAAAAGATCCCAAGTGTAAAAATAAAATATGCGAGAAATAACACAAAATTATTAGCCTACACATTTATCCATTCACATAATAATTGTAATATAAGTATTTGAGGATATTTGAGAAAGAAAAAAAGTAATTGAGACCCAAGAAAGTATATAAGGGTCACTTCTTCTTTTTTTCTTTTTTATAAAGCCTCTTGCCTGCAATATGTAAGAAAAAAACCTTGGTAAACTAGCTTTTTTGATGAAAGTAAATAGTCAAATATAAAAAAAAAGAAAAATACAATTATCATACAGCCACAAAATGGCAAACTTACTATAATTTTTTACCTGTCGGGCAACTTGTTACGTATCACTATCGTATATACAACAAAGTATTAGTCCCAAAACTGTAAAATGCATTCCATTAGGACCATTACTAATAGTATAATAGCCACTCGGGAATTATAATTACAGGTGGTAATTATATTTTTAGATCTATAACTTATGCCAATCGTGCAATTGGTCCTTCAATTTGTATAAGTTGTGCAATCAAGCCTTTTGTTATTGACGTACTTAATGATGTTGACATGGCAATATGGAATAGGAAAGTTTGAAAACCAAAATACATTAAACAAAAAAAAGTAACAAGCTTTTTTCATTCTCCCTTTGACTTCCGCACTTCTTAATACAGTATTTTGACTATATTATCTTTTTTGATCCCACCCTTTTAGCACATTATACCCACTGACAACAATTAATACAGTATTTTGACTATAACTCATACAAACATAGAAAAGAAGCTAAAAACCTCCATCCTTCCCTTTATTCCTCGTTCTTCTTCTTCTTCTCTCGCCTTCAGGTTGTTTGCCACGGCTCTGACAAAGCCATTGCCAGACTTCCCAATGACCAAACTTGGCCTATCAGTGCGTCTCTCTCCCCCTCTTCGTGCTTGCTGCTTCGTCACTCTCATCCATCTCTCCAGGGACATGATGGCCATGGAGGTCACGGGACATGGACGTCAAGGCAATGGAGGTTGAGGTCACCCTGGACGGCTGCGGGTCATGACCTTGACCTCCATGGCCATGGGAGAGAGAGAAAAGGGGAGAGATGTGCAGCAGAGGAGATTGGTCTGCGAAGGCAACGGAGCATTGGCTTACGGAGCTGCAAAGTTGGGGACTCCTCGTCTTACTTTTGTTGCTGGGTTCAGACTCTCAGATGAAGTAATGGAGAAGAATAGAGATTAGGAGAAAGAAATGAAAATAAATAAATAAATAAAAGAGATTATAAATTGTGTCTGTGAGCATAAGGATATATAAGATAACATATACCTTCTAATCTTTCCGCATGCATTTTAATTTAATCATATGTATATTCGCCAAAATAGAATAATTGGATTTTTCCTTTCACTGACAAAGCACTCGTATCTTTGTGAGGGCATTTCATTTAACACAGGCCAGAAAATATCACAAAATTTTGAAGTGGACACAATGCAATCAATATATAAAGCATCCATTGATTTAATTTCCTAAAATTATCAAGAAAGAACAACCTTTAAAAGATTAATAATCAGTACAAGTTCGTCATTCCCTAATATATCACCATTATGTCTATATTGCCATTGCTATAAATGTGCGGGCGATGCTGTTTTGCGACCAAAATAAGAAGCAATTGAAGCCTGTTGCAAAAAGACGAGCGATCGAATAATAATATAGATAGAAGAAGAAAATAAATTAGACACCAGATTTATGTGTTTCAATCATAAAAACATACGTTCACGAGAAGAGCAGCAGCGGATTTCACTATAGATCATGCGATACAAGGAAATTACACACTTGAGTCACTCAAATACTCTTTTGGTGTTTCCTAAGCCCAATTACACACAATAACACACGCAGTGTTTAGCCTCGAAATTCCTCAAGAAATAATCTCTCAATCTCACAAAAGAATTACACGCAAATCTTACCACAAGATTTAATTGGCTTGAACACTAAATCTTCTTGGATGTAATTCACGGACAAGAACAACAAAGAAAAAATCCCTCTCAAGCACTCGATGACAAGACGGCGCTTCAAGACCAATTCTTTACTATCAACATTCTTTCATCTATGGCCACAAGTCTATATATTTATAAGTGATACCCTTATTCTTTTGCCAACTTCTCATAGGATTATGTTTCCTATCTTAAACGATTTTATCCAAAACATATCTCTATATGTTTTAAACAAAATCAAAATTCAAGTGAAAGTTGGATTTTTCTATTTTAGCAGCCAAACTCTCCAATGCAGATTCGAATTTTTGGAAGTTGATCTTTGTATTTTCTTTGCTCAATTTCGAACGTCCGCAACATATCCAATTCGGAATATTCAGAATTTCGCATTGGACTACAAGTACCATTTGTATCGATTACTTTGCTAGTACATGTATACTCTACCTCAGGAGTTTTTGGTCGCAACCCCACCTCAAGTTGAACACCGTCCAGATCCGTATCAACATTGCAACAAGCACTCCTAGCCAAAAGTACTGGAAACTCATCAAAGGGTAACTTCTCTGCTGTTAACAGGTGAATTTATATTTTGGCACCACAACCAATCGCCCCGCTCACCTTATGCATAGCCATGGAATATGCACCTTGCCCTCTAATTGAGCTTACCATCACTCACTCAAAAATAACATGGGCAACCAAACATTTTAAAAATAAAATAACCAGCAACATTACTTGACCACACTTCTTCAAGAGTTCGCCATTCAATGGGGATCTATTCACCAGGCAGCTTATCGTACTAAGCACATCAGCTAGGATTCTCCTAGTAATACCAGCACTAGAGATTATTTTTCAGGCTGTCTCTAGTAATGTTTTGCTTATCAATTCTGTAAATTGTTGTGATTTACTGGCACTAGTGTGATGTTTCACTATGCCCTCTTTCATGCAAAATTTATTTGCCAGCTTCGAGCAGAACTCCATGCTATTGTCAATCTGCACATGCTTGATCGACTTACCAATCTCTGTCTTGATCAAAGCTCTTGACTGCGTGATCCTGACACCGGCATCAAACCTGTGCATTGGCACAAACACCTAGGTCTTTTTTGAGCAGTCCATAGACCCTCGAACAGATGCATCCAACGTCTCCGCAACGAAATTTATCACCGTCTCACCTTGAAGTTTATACAACCCTCCATGCTTGATTCCTTTCATTATCATCAAGGCACCTCGAACAATCTTCAGAACTCCATCTTTTGAAGAATACTCACAACTAGCTGAATCTAGGGCATCCAAGGAAATTAAGTTATTTTTCAATTCTAGAACGTGTCTTACTCTAGTCAATGTTCTCACAATGCCATCATGCATTTTGATTTTAACATCACCAATACCCACAACATCGCATTCAGCGTTGTTTCTAATTGGGCTTTACCACTACCTATGCACGGAAAAGTGATAAACTAGTTTCTTTTTTATTTGACATGAAATAAACAACCAGAATCCATAATCCATCCATCAAACGATGAATCATTGGTGACAGATAAGACATAATTAGTATTATCTGCTATAGTAGCAACATTATCTGCAGAATCAACTATAATTCCCTTACCCTTCTCATTCTTCAGCTTAAGGCAATTCCTTCTAAGATGTCATCTCTTGCCACAGCTCCAACAAACAACATCGGCAGTCCTAAATTGATTACATTTGTTCATATTAGTACTACTCTTACCCACACGTGTTATAGATCTTCCTCTATTTTCACCTACTAAAGCAGTAGATACAGGCTCGCCAGATTTTCTTCTACGAATATACTCGCTTAGAATTATATCTCGAACCCCATCAAAAATCAAACTTGTTTACCCAGAGGAATTACTAACAGTAGTTACAGTAGTATCCCAACTATTAGGCAATGGGGATAATAGAATCAAAGTACGTACCTCAAAGTTAATCCCAACTGAACTCAATTAACTAACAATCACATTGAGTTCATTGATATGATATGCAATTGACGCACCTTCGCTCATCTTTAAATTAAACAGACGTTGCATTAAATATACCTTGTTGATCGTAGAGGATTTCTTGTATATATTTGATAGGGCTTGTATCAAATTAGCAGTAGTCTTCTCCTTCAAGATGTTAAACGCGACGTTACAAGCCAACGTCAACCGAATAAAACACATAGCTCATCTATCTAGCAAATCCCAATCAGCTTGCTTCATCATCTCTAGTTTCTCCCAAGATAAGGGCAAGTGCAGTTACATCTGGTAAAGATAATCTTCAATTTGCATCTTCCAGAAACTAAAATCCTTCCCATCAAATCTCAATTCTCACTTTTACTTCTTCTATCACCATCGATTTGCTTCAACTTAGTCAAACCTATCTCCAATACCACTTGTTCCAAAAAGGCAAGCGATCAAACAATAATATAGACAGACGGAAAAAATAAATCGGACGCTAAATTTATGTGGTTTAGTTGTAAACACCTTTGTCCACGGGGAGAGCGACAGCAAATTTGTGGCACCCTTCGACGGCGCCCGATCTGATTAGGGTCGCCACAGTTCGCTTACCTTTCACTTTCCTTATTAACATGTCACTCTGATACCATTTCAATTGTAGCGGGTTCATACAACCATGGGGGTTTACAATATATTTTTTTTTGATAGGTCCCTTGCGCAATTCATATACGGAAGCACATCTAGCAACTTCCTTCCCTATATTTAGAAAATGATGCACACCTACTAAACATTTTATATAAGTTAAAGCTGTACACTTTTATTTACATAAAGTAGATGGACATCTTTAGTCGGTACATCGAAATGCCATAGTTTCCTATACACAACTATACTTCAAAAGATGACCGACATCCCCTCCAACAATCGTACACTTAAAGTCCATCGATTAGTGTTGGCGTCTAAAAGCTCCTTCCTTTGCTGTCCTCCTCCTTACGGTCATATCAAATCACTTGATCCGTCTACTAGTAGCAGTGGCAGCAGAGGCATTTTATCTAGTCTCAAAAGTGAGATAGCTAGTATAAACACCTAGAGGGGGGTGAATAGGTGCACACACAATTTATCTAGATACGGAAGCGATTCTTGGCAAACGATAGAAAGGAAATTCTCTATTGACTAACAAAATGAAATACGATCGAGGTAGAGAGAGTGAGGAAGAGAAAATTGAACACAGGATTTATAGTGGTTTGGCTTATTCCAAGCCTACGTCCACTCTTCCGCACTGACAGCCCACCGGCTGGATTTCACTATGATCAAAAGAGAAGTTACAGCACGGCTTTGCCTTGATTCCACAGTGTAGATGTTCTACCACACCTCCTCAAGGTTTCTCACAAATATAAACTCGCTTTTGTATACAAGTATTTGCTCAAAGGAATTGTCTAAACAAAAAGGAGCTTCCGACTTTGGAATTCTTCTATCGCGCACACCTTGAACAACTAAGACTGTCTTCCTTATATACTCTTTTATGCCATCATACCCGTTGGCACTTACCAAAGGAATTCCTCCAATCTACCCGTTGGACGGAATCAATTAGGAAGATTGTTCAAGCTATTAAAGGAACGAGTTGATAGCCCATCAATCATGTTCGCCCATACAATCAGGATCTCGGTTTCCATAAGTAGAACCTTCCAATAATATTTAGACAATCATCGAATCAATCTTGATCAATCAAAGGATTTTGTTGCGTCCTTTCCAGCCACGAGATCTTCTCCAGTTGATAAGGTTAAATCCTTGACGAAATATCCAGTTCTGGATAACCTTACTTCAACGGATTAGAGACTGTCAATGAGGATAGACTTTGAGTCTTGAGTCTGGCTGTCCGGAAGTCTTCAGACTTTAAATAACAGAGTCTGCAAGCCTTCAGACTAGACTGATAGAAATGTTTTATCAACTTTAAAACACTTCAAGAAGATTTATCCAACAATCTCCCCCTTTTTGATGGTGACAAAACTTTCCTGCAGATTTGGATAACTTTGACCTACAAAACATTTCTCAAACACATATGCATATCTTATAGAGATAAATGGCTAAATGAATAACACTAGAATCTGCAACCACAGAAAATAGGTTAGTCTTGTATACGATAAAGCCATCCATAAGATATCAATACTAGTTAATAAAAGCAGTCAAGTCCAAGTCTAGTTCAGTTCTCATCCAGACACAAAACAAAGTCAAGCAGAGTTTAAACAACAAAACAATCCAACAAAACACACGATTAAAAGTTTAATGATTGAAAATTTGTTCAAATCTTGCATCTCTCCCCCTTTTTGTCATCATTAAAAAGGATGAGATGAAGTCAAGATTGCTTGGGAACGTGGACAAGTTGGAAATCTTCCATAGACTGAACGATGCCTTCCAGCCTTTTGAAGTCTTCCTTCAGTTGTGCAATCTCCTCACTCTTGGCATTGGCCTGATTCTAAACAGAGAGGGCTTGCATCTTATCATTCAATGAACAGGAAGAAGCTTGACCTTCATTCTTCAAGCTTTGAACCTCGCATCCCAAGGCATAAATTTGACCTCGCATCTCCAAGAGAATATCCATGATTATGCGAAAATCTGCTCCATTATCAGTCTGAGTACTTGCTTCGGCTCGATCCGATGGAGTAAATGCAGACGATGGTAGATCAGCATAGTCTCGCAGGCTTGGCGATGAAACTTCATGACCTTCCTCTAGAAATTGAGATGCATAAACATCTTCTGGGTCTGCAGGTGAGCGACTGACTCCTTCACTTTCATCAGGATATGAAGACTTCACTCCTTTCTCCTGATCTCCCCCTGTTTCCATGCCTATAGGTGGAGAAGAGATTTCCTCAGGTTCTCCTTCTTCTCTTCTTTCTTCTTCAGGTCTTTTCTCCTCTACTTCTTTTTCAGCTTCTCTTTCTTCTTCTTCCTTCTCCTCTGCTTCTTTCGTCATTTGTTCCGATTCTTTCTATGGAACAAGACGACTTAAATTCTTCAAAGCCAATGCAGAGATGGTGATGTCTTCCTCATCATCTTCATCCTCAACGAGGAGAGCTCTTCTTCTCTTGGATGGAGCAACCATGGGTTCCTTCCCTTTTCTCTTAGCTGCAAAAGAGATTTGATGAGATTTGGCAGGAGTCTTCTCCTTGAATTTCTCCAACTCCTTGCTCAGTTCCTTCAGACGCATTTTGGTCACCATTTTTAGTCCTACCACCATATGATCGCATGGTCGAACACAAAAGATTTGTGGAGGCTGAATATTCAGATGTCTGAATAACTTTGTAACAAGGCTTGGGTAAGGGAGTTGACCTCTGTCCTTCATCATTGCTCTATACATGTGAAACATAATAGTGTGAGGGAGAGAAAACCTTTTTCCAAAGAGAATGGCATATATCAGCTTGGCCTCTGAACTTGAAACATCAGTCTTGGAAGTTGATTTCGATCGGAGGCAATTAATCACAATCTTGTGAAGCAAGATGTTGAATGCACTCATCCTTAAATAGGTGATCTTCTCATCTGTTCTCCTGTCCTTCACTAGTTCAAGTGTGGCTCGAGCAATGGAAACTTTAATTGGTTGATATCTTCCTCTTTCAACTCCTAACACATCTGCCAGCATATTCATATCCACAACATAATCTTGGTCTTTAACGCTGAAAGAGAATCTATTTGCATTCAAAAAGATAAGATTTGAATAGAAATATGCAGTTAATTCAGCATAAGCCTCTGTATTGTCAGAACAGAACATTTCAAGTTGAAGATGATTGAACTTTTCCCTCAAGTTCACATTCACAGCATCCAGAAAATCAAAATCCACACTCCTAGGGTTTATTACCCCACGCTTCAGCAATTTTGAGTACAGATCCTTTTGTTCCTTTGATCTAAACAAATCTCCCCTTTTTCCTTGAATTTCAGCCGCAATACCCATTTTCGGTTGAAATAGGCTGTACAAATTGTCATCATCATTCCCATCTACAGGATTCGGCCCCCAGTCATGAGGATCATTTGGGATATTCGCAAGGGTTTCTTTAGCCACCCCTTTATGAGCAATTCCCAAACTTTCCATTTTTTGCAGAAAGATATATTCGTTCCTATATCCTTTGCCTTTAAGAAAATCATCAACATAGTTCAAAGGAGTACGAGTTCCTTTTAAGGCACGATATAGCTTGTAAATAAAAGTGGGCTTTTGAACTCTTACGGGGTCTGCATCCTCGATTATTTCTTCCTGTTAATGATGATCAACGCCTTGAGGACTAGATGGTGGAGAATGACGCTACTGAGAATGTTGTGGGCTCGGTTGCTGATCTGGAGTCACTTCTTCTTCAGTAAGATCGAAGTGCGTAGGCCCCTCACTCATTTGTTGTGGTCCCTTGCTTGCGATTCTCGAAGACTTTCTTGAAGATGACATCTTTCTCAGTTTTTGGAAGATTCTTTGCTTGACTTTCCCAGGAAAGATGACAACTTTTTGAAGATTAAATAAAGAAGACAAATGGGAATGGAGGATCGATGCTTTCTAGGGTTTTTGAGAGTAAAGAGAAGAGGAATCGACAGTGCACGATCGGTTAAAAAGAGAAATAAATGAACCGTCACAAAGGAAATAAAAAGATGCCTTTTCAAAACTGTCTTTTTTCACAAAAATAGCCATTTCAAAAATAACTTTCTTTTTGAAAATAAAACGATGCAATATTTTCGTCAATTAAATATAGCAACAATTTAAACACAGTCTGACGATCGTACCTTTTCAAGATAAGATTAGAGAGAGAAAGACTTACAGTCTAACGGTCGTACCAAGACTATCTTTCAGATAAAGTCTTGTAAGTCCGAGTCTGAAAGTCTTTAGACTTTGATATCCTCATACCTCAAAATGTTGAGTCTAGAACGGATAGATTCAAATTGATTTTTCTCCAAAGGCTTTGTGAATATATCCGCCAGTTGATTCTTTGAGTCAACAAACTGAATTGAAACATCTCCATTTTGAACATGGTCTCTAATAAAGTGATGTCGAATCTCTATATGCTTTGCTCTTGAATGGAGAATTGGATTTTTGGTGAGGTTGATAGCGCTGGTGTTGTCGCAAATAATTTCCGTGCATGAGTCTTCAATTTCAAAGTCTCTTAGCTGTTGTTTTATCCATAGAATTTGCGAACAGCAGCTTCCAAGAGCTACATACTCTGCTTCTGTTGTTGAAAGAGACACAGTGCTTTGTTTCCTTGAAAACCAAGACACTGTCCTGCTTCCAAGCAACTGGCAAGTTCCTGAAGTGCTCTTTCTATCAACTCTGCAACCGGCCAGATCTGTGTCTAAATATCCCAGAAGATTAAAGTCTCCCTTCTTAGGATACCAAAGACCGATGCTTGATGATGAAGCAACGTATTTAATGATGCGTTTCGCAGCACTGAGATGAGATTCTCTAGGATCTGATTGAAACCTAGCACAGATGCAAACACTCCAAAAAATGTTAGGTCTAGAAGCAGTAAGATAAAGAAATGATCCAATGATGCTCCTGTACAGCTTTTGATCAACTTTCTTCCCTTCTTCGTCTTTGTCTATCTTTAAAGAACTTGACATTGATATGTCGGTCTTTTTGCATTTTTCCAATCCAAACCTTTTGACAAGATCATTAACATATTTTTCTTGATAAATAAAAGTTCCTTCCTTCAATTGTTTTACTTGAAGACCAAGAAAGAATGTTAACTCTCCCATCATACTCATTTCAAACTCATCCTGCATAGACTTAGAAAATTTCTTGCACAAATTTTCATTAGAGGATCCAAAAATAATGTCATCCACATATATTTGAACAAGTAAGAAGCTTTTGTTTTCCTTTTTGATAAATAAAGTCGTATCTACTTTACCTTTCACAAAACCATTTTGTATTAAGAACTTACTTAGTCTGTCGTACCAAGCCCGAGGTGCTTGCTTTAAACCATACAAAGCTTTTTTCAGTCTGAAGACTGAGTCTGGCTTCTTTGGGTCTTCAAACCCTGGTGGTTGTTCCACATAAACTTCCTCATGGATAAATCTATTTAGGAAGGCGCTTTTGACGTCCATTTGGAATAACCTGAAATTCTTATAACAAGCAAACACAAGTAATAGTCGAATAGCTTCTAACCTTGCTACTGGAGCATAAGTCTCATCATAGTCTATTCCTTCTTCTTGCGTATATCCCTTGGCCACAAGCCTTTCTTTGTTTCGTACGACTTTTCCTTTCTCATTCATCTTGTTTCTGAACACCCATTTAGCTCCAATAACAGTTTTACCTTTTGGTTTGGATGTCAATTCCCAGACATCATTAATGTTGAACTCTCTTAGCTCTTCTTGCATAGCTTCAATCCAACTTTCATCAGATAAAGCTTCTTCTATGCTCTTTGGTTCAATTTCAGAAACGAGAGCCACATCATTGGACTCTTCTCGCCTTTTGGATCTGGTGCGAATTCCTTCATTAATTTCGCCAATAATAAGATCTTTGGGATGACTGGACTTATGCTTCCAATTACTTGATGATTTGTCTGATTGATGATCTCTTTCTTTATTTGGATCTTCACGAGCATCCTGATGCTGGTCTTCCAGAATCTGAGATGCTTCTTGAGTTGTAAGCTTTGGAGGATCTGGAGCAGGTTCAGACTCTTCTTGATGAGTCTAACTTGATTCATCTTGCGTTGAGTCTTGAAATTTGACATTCATTGACTCCTCCACAGACTGGCTCTTCTTGTTATAGACTCTGTAGGCTATGATTGATGTAGAATATCCAAGGAAGATACCTTCATCTGATCTTTCTTCAAACTTACCAACTCGATCTTTTGCATTTTTCAATATAAAACATTTGCAACCGAATACATGAAAGTATGAAACAATAGACTTCTTATCTTTGAATATCTCATAAGGGGTTTTCTCTAGAATATGTCTTAAGAAGACTCTATTGATGATATAGCATGCTGTTGAAACAGCTTCAGCCTAAAATCGTGAAGAAATCTTACTTTCAATTAAAAGAGTTCTAGCCATTTCTTGAAGAGATCTGTTCTTTCTTTCCACAACTCCATTTTGCTGAGGAGTATATGGAGAGGAGAACACATGCTTTAATCCAGATTCATCATAAAATTTTGTGAAGTCTTGATTTTCAAATTCACCTCCATGATCTGTTCTTATACTAAAGATAACACATCCTCTTTCATTTTGAACCTTTTTAGCAAATTTTTCAAAATACGAGAAGGTTTCGGACTTACTTGCAAGGAAATATACCCAAGTAAAACGGGAGTAATCATCCACAATTACTAGGCAATATTTCTTACCTCCAATACTCTGTGTTCTAGTTGGTCCGAAGAGATCCATATGCAGCAACTGTAGTACATGATTAGTAGAGACATGATTTATTGGCTTAAATGAATTTCTTACCTGCTTTCCCAGAATACATGGAGTGCATGGATCAATCTTTTGGTAAGGCAATTTGGGTAGACCTCGAACAAGCTGTTTTGATGAGACTTTGGCTAATTGCTTCATGTTGACATGACCAAGCTTTCTGTGCCATAGGCTTGCTTCGTCTTGTATTGAGATAAGACATTGCGATTCATTTGGTTTCACATCAAGAAGATAGATATTTCCATGTCTTCGACCCATGAAAGATTGAGTAGAGTCTTTACTGATTCCAGAACATGTTCCTTCTTGAAAGAAGATCTTGAAACCAGTATCACACAATTGACTAATACTGAGAAGATTGTAATTGAGTCCTTCCACTAAGGAAACATTACTTATTGTGAGACTTCCAATTTTCACAGTTCCAAATCCCACAATACTTCCTTTGCCGTTTCCTCCAAATGAAATTTTTCCACCATTTACTTGAGCAAGCTTTATAAAACAATTTGAGTCTCCTGTCATGTGTCTTGAGCATCCGCTGTCAAGATACCACTTTACCTTTTCCTTGATGGTGACCTGCATTTAAAATAAAGTCTCAAGCTTTCTTTGGTACCCAAACTTTCTTGGGTCCTTTGGTGTTAGTAACATAAGCAGTATTAGCCCATATTTTCTGAACAGGTTTCCAAACCTTAGGACACTCTCTTTCAAAGTGATCCGGACTGTTGCATTTTGAACATCTTAGAGCATTTCTACCTACAGATTTTACAAAAACTTTCTTGAAATGATTTTTGTAAGCTTTTCTCGAGGGTCTTTTCTTAATTCTTTCTTTTACTTTAGGAAAATCAATCAAGGGAATTGTTTCTGCTGTCATACCTATACCTAACTTATTGAAGTAAGGTCTTTGAGCTGAAAGAATTTTTTCAAGTTTTTCAGACCCTATTGAAAATTTCTTTGAAGTATTTGATAAGTCAGTTTTTAAAAGAGCATTTTCTTTTAAAAGATTATATTCATTTTCTTTAAGAGTGGAAACAGTCAAGTTTAAACTTTTAACTCTTTCTTCTAAAACGTTTTCCTTTTGTTTTATAGCTGAGTTTTCCTTTTTAAGTTCGGAAATTCTTTTAAGAGAAGTCTTAAGACTAAAACACAGTTAATCAATGTATTTAGAAACTTTGACAGGAATTTTAACATCACTTGCCTTAAATTCACTGTCTGAGTCTGATCCAGAGTCTGAGTCTGATTGTGCCATCAGATATAGATTGGCATATTCATTATCACTTTCTTCACACTCTGTATCACTCCAGGTTTCGGCTTTGAGAGCTTTTCGAAATTTTTCAGCTTTTCCTCTCTTCTTCTTAGGAAGAGGACAGTTGGGTCTGATGTGTCCCTTTTTCTTACATTCAAAGCAGACTACATCTTTGTTTGGTTCCTCATCATCAACAGACTTGGTTTGCTGTCTTTGAAAGCTTTGTTTCTTTGAGTTGAACCTTCTTCCTTTTCTATTCATTTTTCTGAATCTTCTTATCATGAGAGCAAGCTCCTCATCGTCCATATCATCTTCAGAATCTGTATCATCAGAATCATCATTTGATTTTAATGCAATGGATTTCTTACGTTTTGGATCTTCATCTTCATTGATCTGTTCCACTTCATAAGACTGAAGAGTTCCAATCAGCTCGTCGACAGATAGTGGCATAATTCTTTGCGTCTCTCTTATCGAAGTCTTTATGTGATTTCAATCCTTGGAGAGTCCACGCAGTAGCTTGTTTACCTTCATGGGAACAGAAATTTTTTGTCCTTGATTCTCAAGACCATTGACAATATATGTAAAACGACTAAACATGTCGGTTATAGATTCTCCTGGTTTCATTTTGAAGGCTTCATATTGACCGAGAAGAATATTAATCCTGGTTTCCTTCACTCGATCTGTTCCTTCATAGGTGATATGCAATCTGTCCCAGACTTCTTTTGCTATAACACAAGAAGATATTCTATTATATTCAGTTGGTGACAAAGCACAATATAAAGAGTAAATTGCTTTTGCATCGAGTGTTTGTCTCTTGTTTATCTCTTCCTGAGTCATTCCGCTGGTCTCAACAGTTTCTTTCCCTCTTTCAGAGACTGATGCAGCTGTAGGAGTAATTCCTTTCTCTACAACATCCCATTCCAGAGGATCCTTTGATCATAGGAAAGCTTTCATCTTGTTTTTCCAGATGTTGTAATCCTTTCCATCAAAGTAGGGTGGTCTGGTATTGCTTTGCTCTTTCATCAGCCCTGGTGCTAGCATACTAGCCATGGATCTTTAACTCTGAAGTAAAACACTTCAAACAAAATGAGTACACAGGCTCTGATATCAATTGAGATAGCTAGTATAAACACCTAGAGGGGGGTGAATAGGTGCACACACAATTTATCGAGATACGGAAGCGATTCTTGGCAAACGATAGAAAGGAAATTCTCTCTTGATTAACAAAATGAAATACGATCGAGGTAGAGAGAGTGAGGAAGAGAAAATTGAACACAGGATTTATAGTGGTTCGGCTTATTCCAAGCCTACGTCCACTCTTCTGCACTGACAGCCCACCAGCTGGATTTCACTATGATCAAAAGAGAAGTTACAGCACAGCTTTGCCTTGATTCCACAGTGTAGATGTTCTACCACACCTCCTCAAGGTTTCTCACAAATATAGACTCTCTTTTGTATACAATTGTTTGCTCAAAGGAATTGTCTCAACAAAAAAGAGCTTCAGACTTTGGAATTCTTCTATCTCGCACACCTTGAACAACTAAGACTGTCTTCCTTATATACTCCTTTATGCCATCATACCCGTTGGCACTTACCAAAGGAATTCCTCCAATCTACCCGTTGGACAGAATCAATTAGGAAGATTGTTCAAGCTATTAAAGGAACGTGTTGATAGCCCATCAATTCTGTTCGCCCATACAATCAGGATCTCGATTTCCATAAGTAGAACCTTCCAATAATATTTAGACAATCATCGAATCTTCAATCATCGAATCAATCTTGATCAATCAAAGGATTCTGTTGCGTCTTTTCCAGCCACGAGATCTTCTCCAGTTGATAAGGTTAAATCCTTGACGAAATATCCAGTTCTGGATAACCTTACTTCAACGGATTAGAGACTGTCAATGAGGATAGACTTTGAGTCTTGAGTCTGGCTGTCCGGAAGTCTTCAGACTTTAAATAACAGAGTCTGCAAGCCTTCAGACTAGACTGATAGAAATGTTTTGTCAACTTCAAAACACTTCAAGAAGATTTCTCCAACAAAAAGTTGGTCCTCAAAAGGGATGAGTACAACCACTCAGCAGGTAAAGGGCCAATAAACCACTCAATGCATCATACAAGTCATCAATGCATCATACAAGTCATACATGCATTTCAGGCATTACTTACCTTGAAGCCATGCGCATACTATCATGCATCATCATCACAATCATAACACATACATGTGTATCATCATGTCATACTCATATAGTCGTCATCATGACATTATTATATTACACACATGTCATTATCATCATATACATGACATCATCATACCATACATGTCATCATATCATACACATGTCGTCATCATCATGACATCATCACATCACACATGTCTTCATGCCTTATCATATATCATCATCATCATCATCATGCATATCATCATGCATATCATCATGCCATGGGTGATCATCATCATCATCATGGTTTAATTTCCACTTTTAACTTTCAATTTGATCACCACGTCATCCTTCCTCGGATCATAAATTTCATCTCATATTATACACTCGCATCCCATGCGATAAAAACCTCCGGCATTCAGCCATTCCAGGCCACCGGGCATCCGCCCCCCTCCACATTCCGGGCATCTCGCATCCCAACTGGTATCACGAGGCATTCCCCTCGGGCAAAGACCTTTGACAGGGTTTCCGGCATTTACACTCCTTGGCCGGGCATCCCGCACCCCAATCTTGGCATGGCGAGGCATTCCCCTCGGGCAAAGACCACCAACAGGGCTTCCGAAATTATGTGCCGACATACCACCAGGCCTACCTTAGAATTATGTACCGTATACCACCGGGCATCCCGACACTCCCGGGGAATCTCCGGAATTACGCCACTAGGCCACCAGGCATCATCATCATCCACCACAACAATCTCCTCATTTAACATTATTCATGTTCACCAATTTCGGTCTTAATTTAGCATGGCATATGATGTATTGGCAAATCAACAATCATGTTCAGCATTTGAATTCACACAAGCATCTTAATGCATACATCTAGACCTCATCACACATACTACATGGTGCAATAAAATTCATGGAATTTATGCCAATTAAAATATCCATTTATCATGCCCCTTTTTATTTTTATTTTTTTATTTAAATTCCAGCTTGTGCCATTTTCAAAAATATTAAATTTAATATCTATATCATTCTCAAAAATCATAAAAATTAGGGCAAGAAATAAACAAGAAAATAGGATAATGATTTCATGCAAAATACATGGCCAAATAGAATTCCACACAAATCCATAATTCACACAAAACAGCATATAATTTTCGGATGAAATCAGAATGCACAGTCTCCGAAATAATTTGATTAAAATATCCATACGACCTCCAAAAATTACGAAATTTTACCGAGTTATAGCCAAGACACTAAAGTACATTTTTCATGGAGACTTCCAAGTCAGATTCTTTTTAGATAAATTTCTACAGTCTCACGAAGCTTCTGGATCCAACACCGAATCGTCCAGTACATGCTTCTCCGAAATACTGAGTTTTCACCTACCTATTCTTCTTCGTTTCCTCTGAAATTTGGATATGTTATACATAAAGATGTTCACTACAAGTTTCATGAAGAGATCCAGTCAAATATCCAGAGTATAGTCGTCATTTAGGTCCATGAAGTCTCGGTGTCCTGTAATACATCTCCAGAATTACCGTCTTCAAGATCTAGTCGATTTACTAGGTTATACTTGTTCATTTCACTTCAAATTTGAGTATGTTGTATTTTACGATGTCCCCTACAACTTTCATGAAGAAATCGAAGAGATATTCTTAACACAAATCAACATGCAACCACAAATCCAACAAGAAGTCAGTGAAATCGTTCCAGATCTGAGGTCTCCGTAGGATGAGAGTTTAACCCCTCAAATCTCCATCATTTTCCACCAAATTTTAGTATGTTGTAGTTTAAGATGTTAGCTACAACTTTTATGAAGAGATCGAATCCAAAATCTGACTCAAAACATGCATGCAAATTCTCACAAAGTTCTGACTCAGGTGGTTCATGCGAAAACATTCCAGATCTAGCATCTCCGTAGGATGAGAGTTTTACCCCTTAAATCTCTATCATTTTATACCAAATTTAAGTATGTTGTATTTCAAGATGTTAGCTACAACTTTCATGAAGGAATCAAGGTCAAAATAAAATTCTAAATATGCATGCAAGCTGTCACAAGATTCTGGTTCAGGCGGATCTCACGAAATCAGCATGCAAAGTCAAGAACAGCCACATTCTAGCTCCGATTTTTGCCTTCCCTATGATCCGAAACCTACCACAAAAAAATCATACATGCAAGGCACACATGCAAGGGTGGAAATCAGTCCCAACTTGCCTCTAAGACCGAGCAAACACGACCACACAGACGGCACACCGGCGACGGACGAACGGCGTGCGGCGGCAACGAGCGAGCTCCTTCCTTTCTCTGTTCCTCTCTTCCTCTCTTTCTCTATTTCTCTCCTCTCTCTCGGCACCTCTCTTGGATGACAGCCTTCAACCATCAGCCACTCCCTCTCTCTCTTCCTTATTTTGCATGGGGGACAAGTGTAATTGTGGAGGAAGACAAGTGTCCACCATGCTTCACCTCCTTCATGCCACTTGTCCGATTACATGCAAGGTTGATGGGCCTTCTTATTGGGCCTATCTTGGGCCAGCTTGGTCGACCACTTCACGGCTCTATGGGCCGGGCCTCTTGGCCCACTTTAGGCCAACACACTTGGGCCTAAAGTCCAAGCTTAAATGGCCCAAAATTTTCTTAAATAAGTCCATCTTTACTTTTAATAATTTACCTTAAATCCCAACTTATATAAATACTAAATTACAATTTCATATGGCCATAAAACTTGAAATCATAAATCCATAAATTCCAATTTATAAACACATGGCCAATGATAGGATTTTCTTTCCTATCAAATAATTATCCATTAAAAGCTTGGCCATAAATCTTATTACAAATTATGGATTAAATGGCCATAACTTGATGGTACTTCTATCACCTATTCATAGAATTTAATGTAGCTAGAGGTCATTATGAATTTTGGGATGCCACAATTTCACTATAGATCAAGCGATATAAGGAGATTACACACTCAAGTCACTCAAACACTCTTCGGTGTTTCCCAAGCCCCAATTACACCCAATAACACACGCAGTGTTTAGCCTGAAATTCCTCAAGAAATAATCTCTCAATCTCACGAAGGAATTACACGCAAATCTTACCACAAGATTTAATTGGCTTGAACACTAAATCTTCTTGGATGTAATTCACGACAAGAACGACAAAGAAAAAATCCCTCTCAAGCACTCGATGACAAGGCGTCGCTTCAAGGGTTATTCTTCACAATCAACATTTTTCCATCCATGGCCACAAAGTCTATATATTTATAAGTGAAACCCTTATTCTTTTGCCAACTTCTCATAGGATTCTGTTTTTATCTTAAACAATTTTATCCAAAACATAAAATCCAAATCCAAGTGAAAGTTGAAGCTTTCCTATTTTAGCGATCAAACTCTCCAATGCATATTTGAATTTTAGGAAGTTGATTTTCAGATTTTCTTTACTTAATTTCAAATGTCCGCAACATATCCAATTCGGAATATTTGAAATTTTGCATTGGACTCAAACTTGAGACATATTTTAACAAAGCCAAATCAGTGGAAAACAAATAATGGCTGAAGTCTTCTGAAAGTGTTGCCTTCTCATCGTCCTCCTTGTACTTGCAGTTTTGTCTCTCATCCTTTTGCTTGATTACCATGGTGAGACAAAGACATTGAAAAGCATTTCCTACTCTCAATCAAACCTTGTATTGTAGGGTTCTAACTAGGAGTGTGCAGCCGAACCGAGTATACTTGGGAACTGGACCAGCCCACCCGGAAAATAGGGTTGGGAACTGGTTTTCGCTGAAATCGGTCCGAGAACTGGTGCCCAAAATTCGGAATCGATTTAAACTAGTTCGGGAATCAGGTCCGATTGATTACCCACCCATGAACTGATTCCCGGACCGCTTTTGGAACCGGTTTTATAAGTGTAGGTCCAAAATCTTTTTCCCCCTTATTTCTATTCTTACTCTCGTAATCACATGGCTTTTTTCCTCTTGGTTTGCTCAAGCACGCACGGTACTCCTCCTTCGTCATTCCTCTTCCTCACTTGCTTCCCACCCTCATCGACTCCCTCTCACACTGTCTGACAAATGGATTGTCATGCCCTGATCCTCGGGCATGCACCCATCCATCACCTTGATTGATTAAATAGCGACATCCCAAGATGCATCGCCGACCCTTTCATTTTAATACGCATGTGGAAGCATATAAAATCACCATATAATAAAGCAATGGGATAGAAAAGTAAGATTTCAAATTTCAACTCTGAAAACAACCACGCTTATATACATTGCAAATCATAATGCAAATATATACAAGTCGATTTGTTAAGTTAGGTTCTAAACCACAGGTTCCTATGAAGTCTGCGGAAAGGAATCAACTTCCATCAAAAGAGGCTTGTCCTATGAAGTCAGACAGAATTGTCATTTCTTCAAGCTTCACTTTCTACTCTTCGGGCCTCTAATCCTTCACCAATGCCATCTAAGGACCTGAAAATAGTTATACAATAACCAGTGAGACAACATCTCAGCAAGTTCTACCCCCTAAGACCCAATTAGGAAGTCAATACACTTTAGAGGATGCCTAAGCACAACACGAGTCAGAGGACATACCTTGGCCTCAACTCCTTCCTGCAAGTCAGTACATATATCAAATATACATGATCACATCACATCACATCAATCAGATCGAACTTTCAATCAATCAACTTAGTCAATTATATGTCACCACGACTCTCCCCTGGTTAATACATTCAATATCATCTACTCTCCAAGATGGTATATCTATTTATCGAGCCGACGTGCATTCTCTAGGTTAACGTACTTAGTCACCGAGCCCATGTGCATTCTCCAAGTTGGTATATCTAGTCATCGAGCCCACGTGCATTCTCCAGGTTAACGTACTTAGTCACTAAGCCCACATGCCTTCTCTAAGATGACCTGTCTAATCACCGAGCTCACATGCATTCTCCAGATTGACATACTTAGTCACCAAGCCCACATGCTTTTTCCAATGTGATATATCAAATCACTGAGCCAACAAATTATGGCGTCTTTCTTTGAAATGACATCTTTAGTCATCAAATCAACATATTATGAAATTCTTTCTCACATTCTATTATACCCGTTAAAATAGCCATGTGTGGGTACACGATTGGCCTTAACCAAAACATAACAATTTCACATTTCATAAGTCCCACCATTTTCAACAGCCCATAAAATACTTTTGCACTGTAAATCAATGCTCGGTTAATTTCCAATCAATTACCAAAATTGATTAATCTAGGAATAAAATCCTAAAATGCGAATTAAATCAACTCAGCACGATGTAGCATTTAAATAAATAAACAGACTGCACAATGATAATCAGCATAAAATTTTGGTCGTCGGCTATCCTGGCTCAATTTAAAAAAAAAAACTCACTTGATTAATGCGCGGGTCGGATCAAACCAAAGGGAACGTCATGAGGGACAGTTTTCTCCAAAGCGAGCCTAGGCTTCGAGGTCTGGAAGCACCTCAAAACAAGCCTAATAGCTGCTGTAAAACCCACAAAACTTTTGTTCTGTTCTTGCTAAAATAGAGAGGAAACAAGCTCGGTTAGGCAAAGCAAGATTGGTGGAAGGCTTGGCGAGGCAACAGGAGGCCGAACGGCGAAGAAACGAGTTGATCAAAGCTCTGGCAAGTGGGTGGTTGGCAACCGATGGCTCTTGGGTTAGAATTGGAACGGGTAAAGGAAGGGTTAGAATTGAGAGAAACTCGTGAAAAATGCGAAATAGTGCAAGCGAGTAAGGGATCGATGGACCGGCAATCGACGGCTTGCAGCGGCCATACGAGACGGCCGACGGCTCCGTTCGGGGTGAGGTCAAGCTCGTTGAGATGGTCTAGATGTCCTTGTCATGACAATGGGTGGTTTGTTTGTCGATTCATCCGGGGAGTCAACTTTTTACTCGGATCTTTGACGAAAGGTTGGCTAAAGCAGAAATCGGCAAAAGTAAAAACAAAGGGAAAAACGGTTCGGCGAGTGTGCAACGGTTCATGGCTGGCTATTGGCTTCCACTGGCTTCTCTCCTAGCTGCTGGTGTGCCGAGCAAGGCAAGAAGGAGAGAGAGAAGTGGGGTGGATGGCAACTTGTGGAGGAAGAAAGGGAAGGGATAAGGTTTGGGGGCCACCATGGTCATTTTTTCCACACTTGCTCTCCAAGACTCCTCCTTGGCCAAGCATATCATCCTTGGCTTTCAATGAGCCACCAAGGCCTCTCCATGGACTCTTGAGGTGGTCTAAAATGCTAGGCCATGGAGGAGCTACGAATTTCCTAGACTTCTCCTTCAATTGGCCACTTACCGGTCCTCAAATCGACTCAATTCGGCATCGATAAGTTCCGTTATCAAATTCTTGGTTCAATCAATATTTTTCCTCGCCATTAGATCCATCTAGCATCCTAATCTTGCGATCAAAACAATCCTCGGCTTTTTTTTTCTGAACAAAAATGGTCATGCGACAACTTTTTCTCAAAAAGTCTCGGGTTGCAAAAAAAATTTCTGAGACTGAGTTGACATTCCTAGAATTTATTTTGACGACAGAATCTTCAAATTTTGAAATTAGACTCGAATTCGCGGTTAATTTCCATTCGGCGCGTTTTTAGTGTGACCTAGAATACTGAGTAGTTTTCAGAAGTTTTTGGTGCAAAAGACCCGTGGTCGATTTTCTTTGAGCCACAATGAACCCACTCAACACATTGGCGACTTTCGATTATCGTGAAAATCTCAATTATTCAAATTCGAACACAAAGTACCAAAACGATAGAAAAATCATTTTAGTGCCGGCTGACAAGAATTTTCCAATGTAGTGGTGTCACCCACGATTAACCACTCATCTCAATCAAATCGAACGATCTCTGATCTCTAATCGATTTATATATGTGTCGTAATGATCTCAGCAAATGAACACGATCGAGTAACCGATCCCTAGTCGAATTCTCAAGTCTATTGCATTAAAATTTCTTAATAGTTTCCCCAGATAGTCTAGTTATCTCGAGAGTGATCAGCTCTGAGAACAGCCTTATAGGCGTGTCGATGAAAGACCCGATTTATTCAATTGAAAACATGACTGAAAATTCAGGATATTATAACTCTTTCCATCTTATAAAAATTTCGTCCTCAAAATTTAAACCTTTACCAATCCTTAAACAAAAAGGTGAGGGTATCGTCGTCTCATCTAGTCTCACTTTTCCTGGTTGCTTCTTCAATCCCATGGCGTTGTCAGACCACTTTGACCAAGGGGACTATCTTGGTTCACCAAATCTATTCTGAACCACAATCTGAATCAAGCTTTCCATATACAACACTCTGTCGTTCACGTCTAATTCTTCAAAATTTAGCACGTGGGTTGGGTCAGGCTCTTATGTCCTCGACCTCAACATAGGAAAGATGTCATGCACTTGCACTAATCTCGGCGGTAATGCAAAACGATATGTTAGGATCCCGATTCTTTTCATAACCTCAAAAGGGACATATGTACCTCAGTTTCAGTTTTTCCCTTCTTGTCAAAGTGCAAGGTATCCCTCATTGATGACACCTTCAGAAGAATGTATTTACCAATTTGAAACTCTAAGGGCCTTCAATGCTCAACAACACAACCTTTTTGGCGGCTCTGAGCGGTCCTTAATTTGATTCTGATCACGACAATTGTAATCACTAATTGCTGAACTGACTCTGAGCCTGTGATCTTTCTTCACCTATTTTCCTTCCCATAATTGAAATTCTAAACACTCTACTATGCAAAGCTTCAGTAGGAACCATCTGAAAGCTCTGTCAAAACTAGGAATCTCTTATCTAGATTTGAAATAAATTTGTCACTACCATTCCATGTAGACAAACTTTCTGACACACATACACTTCTGTATGCATATTCAAATCGAGATCTTTTCGTACTGTACTAAAGTGAATCGGCTCCGTCCATCTGTCGGCCACAATCCCAAATAGAATTAGTACTCCCCTAACTCCTTGGTAAGTCTGCCACAATGTCTCATTGTGATATACTTCCATTCCCACTTGAGACTCTTGAGTAATTGTAAAAGTCCTCCTGACTCGCATTACTGAACTTTCACTTACTAGTACATCTGACACTTGCAACCTATCCGACGATAACTATCTTCATATCAGTCTACCAATCAAGCTAACATTGATCCTGACTTACCTCACACTGTATGGTTGATTATTGCAACTGCTACCGCGAATTCCTGACCAAGTCTCTCCCCTGAGTGTTACATCGTCAAGTACACCCAATCACTCTCAAAACTTAAGTATTTCATCATCAGAAATTTGAAAGTTAGCCTCTCTCTTATTAGTATCCTCTTGCAGGATTTTCTAAACATCTCGGTCTGTCAACTGAAGTGTTTGGTTCTAACCCAAATATCCGATTCAATTCTGAGGGTGGCCATAAAATTCAAAAAGTGGCTTACCTTAAATTTGAAAATCGAATTTCAAACTTTATCAAGTAAGATCCATATTTTAACTAGTCTTTTTATGATTCATAGTGCTATCTCACATTCAATTCCATCTAAAAGAATAAATACTGGAGTTTGTTGGTCCGTGAAGGTCCAGAATCTTTCTCCACACAACTAACGCCTCCAAGTCTTCAGTACGAAAAATTTATGCTGCGAGTTCCAAATTGCGCGTTAGGTAGTTCACTCATGAGGTCTCAACTAGTGGGACGCGTATGCAATACAACTACCATGTTATATCAGCACGCAGCCTAGCCCTCTGAATGACACACCACTATAGTTCTCATATCCTCTATGACCAGATGAAATGGTCAGCACAGGTGCGGTATTCAACTTCTACTTAAACTCTTGGAATCTACTATCGCACTTGCTTGTCCATACGAATTTTTCTCCTTCCCTCAAATGTCGAGTCCATGGTGACACTGATGCTGAAATTCCTTCGCCTGAATTCACGTGGCCTAGGAACGCAACACGAGTCAACCAAAACTCGCATTTACTAAACTTAGCATCCAATCCATGAGTCCTTAGGGTCTGAAGTACCATCTCCAGATGACTCTCATGCTTCTTAGCACTCATCGAATACATCAGAATATCATTGATGAACATGATCATGGACTGATCTAGGTATTTCTCAAGTACTCGGTTCATCAAATCCATCACAACAGTTGGAGCGTTTGTCAGGTCAAATGGCACTATAGTATTCTCATAAAAGCCATATTGAGAACGAAATGTTGTTTTCAGTACAACCTCCTTCCTGGTTCTTAATTAACGATAGTCTATCCTTAAGTCGATCCTTGAAAACATCGATATTCTTTATAACTAGTCACATAATTCGTCGATCTTCAACAATGAACACTTGCTCTTGATCGCCACCTGATTGAGTTGGTGATAGTCGATGCACAAACGCAATGAACCATTCTTCTTCTTTACAAATAGAACAGGTGTCCCCCAAGGTAGTGCACTGGGACGTATGAATCCCTTATCCAACAATTCATGCATATGTATCTCCAGTTCTTTCAACTTGGATAACATCATTCGGTAAGGAGCCTTAGAGATTGGCTCTGTCCCGGGTGCTAACTTAATCACAAACTCAATTTCTATCTCTAGCGGTAATCTTGGCAATTCCTTTGGGAATACATCTGGAAATCCTTGCACAACTAAAATATCTTCAATTTTAAGTTCCTCAATTGTCGTATCCACGACAGTCGCCAGGTAACTTGACAACCCAGTTTAACAAACGGGTTGCCTCTTGTGACGGGATTAGGGAAATCGAGGGTCCTCCTCGACTTCTGATAAATTCGCAATTTTCCTTTGTTGACGGATTAAACTATATTGCATTGTAACAACAATTCACTACAACCAAAGCTCCTCGAGCCAAACCTTTTTTATATATGGTATCAAAGTTATACATAGGCAAACCCGTCAAGTACAACTATAGTCAGAGATTCATCTTTCTACCACTTTATTACAACAACGGAAATTTTACAACCTTCACTCAAAATCTTGCTACGCTACTATGATAAAAACACCTTAAAAACATTCTTCTTTTACTCGGTGCCTAGTCAGTCCATTCATGTTCCTTTTGTCATTCTAGTGGTGTTCTATTTGCGGTGCTTTCCTTGTGTCCTGTCCTCCAGTGATGGTGTACACTATGCCCTGAACTAGTGGTCTTAGCTAACCTCCTTGCAGCGCATTCTAAGGCGCATATCCCCTAATTTGGCCCATCAGCGGCGGCGGTAGCAACTACGGTTGTCCTCTTGGCTTTCTAGGACAATTTCTGGCTAGGTGGCCTCACTACATGTACCCAACCTAGATGGGCACAGAGCTGACCTGTGTCGTCTTCCACAAGAACGACACATTTCATTCCTATTGGGCATTGACTTGCTAAATCAACCCTTCTTGTTGGGTAGGGCTTGGAACCTACCTCCAAGCATAGGCCTCCTTCCTTGGTGAATTCCCTCTTGGTGAGCATTAAACCTCGATCCAGACGAGGGAACTTGCTCAGTCAAGCTCCTTTCGAGCAGTTGTGCTCGATGATAAACCTCTTGATAATCAATTTAATCAAATGGCACCAACGGCTGTTTTAACTCGCATCGAAGGCCATCCTTAAACCTTCGAGCTTTCACCTTAGGGTCTTCAATCAATCTCAGAACATACTGAGATAGTTTCGCAAATTTGACCCCATATTGGTCAATAGTCATTGACCCTTGATGGAGTCACAGAAATTCTTCAATCTTCTACTGTCTTGTGTTCCTCGAGAAGTATTGTTCATTGACCTTTTTGAGGAATGCATCCCACTGTGGGACCACTCCTTCAGGAAACACTGTCTCTCTAACAGCTCTCCACTAGGTGTTGGTATTACCCTACAATTGATATACTGCTAAGGTTACCTTTTCTGCCTTTGTGCACATCATGAGTGCAAAGGCTTTCTCCAGATCTTGTATCCATAGTTAAATAGCCTCAGGGTGTGACACCCTGAACCACCTAGGGTCGCCACAGGCACCTGACGTTACACCTAATGGAACACTAACTACATCTTTTAGAAGAAGCATCGAAGTTCATAGACTTTTTTTTTATTGAAAACGGTCCTAGCGCGACTCATTAGCGGAAGCAAAATATAACATCGCCATCTCTCCCTCCAACGATGTGGCATCCCAAAATTCAAAGTCAAGCCATAAGGTGTGTTAAAGTCTTAATTAGGCGATAAAAATTTCCATGGCTTATGCTTTAGCCATTAGTCTTTTAATTAGATGATTTGTGCATATGATTGTGAAAATTTAAATTTGATAGATTAATAATTTATGCTTGGCCATGTACTTTATAAAGTAAATTTCAATAAACAAAATGTCACAAGACTTTGGCCATGTTGAAAATTAAAATTTAAAAATATTTATAGAAGAATTCAAAAAAAAAAGAGGAAAAAGTTAATTTTGGAATGGGCCTTAGGCCCATTGGCCTAAGCTTTAATGGGCCAAGCTAGTCGGCCCAATAGAAGCCCATGGAACGGGGTTGTCACCGGCCCGGCCCAAGGAATGTGGCCGTCGGCCCAAAGAAGGCCCAGGCCCAAGCCCATGCATGAGCTTTGCCAAGTGGCAAAGAGGAGCTCATGCATTGGCCAATTGAAAGGCAATCTCATGATTGCTAATGATGAGATTTGGGGGTATAAAAGGGAAGAGAGAGAAGGGTGGCTGGTCATTTGCTTGCCCAAGGAGAGAGAGAGAAAGAGAGAGAGAGAGAGAGAGAGAGATCGTGCGAGAGAGAGGGGGAGCGGCCGAGAGAGAGAGGAGGAGGAACCGCCGTGTGCCGCTGTGTTCGCCGCCGTACGCCGTCGACCGACCGATCTAGAGGCAAGTGGGAGTCCTCTAGCTTCTATTTCATGCTTAAATGTTGTTTGCATGTTAAATTTTGGGTGTTTAAGTAAGAAAAACCGAGTTGTGGTTGGCTTATGCTTGATTCTTGCTCGGATCTAGAGGCAAGTGTGAGTCAGAATGTTGTTTGAGCTTGCATGTGTATTTAGAGTCCGATTTTGGCTTCAATTTCTTCATGAGAGTTGTATCTAACATCTTCAACTACAACATACTGAAATTTCATGTAAAATGATGGATATTTGAGGGGTTAAAGTCTCATCCTACGGAGACCTCAGATCTGGAGAGTTTTTACTGACCTCTTGCTGGATTCGTGGTCGTATGTTGGTTTGTGATGAGAATATCACTTTGATATCTTCATGAAAGTTGTAGGAGACATCTTAAACTATAAAATACTCAAATTTGAAGTGAAATGAACAAGTATAGCCTAGTAAATCAACTAGATCTTGAAGACGATGATTCTGGTGATGTATTCCGAGACACCCGAGACTTCATGGACATAGATGATGACTATACTCTGGTTATATGACTTATATCTCTTCATGAAACTTGTAGAGGATATCTTTATGTATAAAATATCAAAATTCCAGAGGAAACGAAAGAGAATAGGTAGGTGAAATCTCAATATTTCGGAGATGTGTTCCATGGACGATGCGGTAATGGATCCAGAAGCTTCGTGAGACTGTGTAAAATAATATAAGAATAATATGGCTTGGAGTTCGTCATGAAAGTTGTACGAAAATGTCTTGGCTATAACTCTGTAAAATTTCGTAATTTTTGGAGGCTACATGGATATTTTAATCGAATTTCTTCGGAAACCGTGCATTCTGGTTTCATCTGAAAATTACATGATGTTTTGTGAAAATTGGGAAATTTTGTGAAATGTTATTTGGCCATGTATTTTGTATGAAATTATCATCCTATTGGCTTGTTTAATATTTTCTGTAATTTTTATAATTTTGGGAATTTGTTGATATCAAATTTACGGAAATGACAAAAGTTGGGATTTAAATAAATAAATAAATAAAAGAAAAATAAAATAAAATAGATTATTTGATTGGCCATAAATTCCATTAAATCTATCTTGTTGCATGAGTGATAAAGTCTTGGTATATGTATGACATTAAATCGAGATGCATATGCTAAAGTCTTGGTATATGTATGACATTGAATCGAGATGCATATGATAAAGTCTTGGTATATGTATGACATTGAATTGTGATGCATGTGTGAATTCTATGCCAAGTATGACTTGTTTGATGTCACGCCATATGCCATGTTAAATTGAGATCAAAATAATGGTAAATGTGGATAATGATAAGTGAGGAGGTGGTTGTGGTGGAGGATGAGGCCGGAATGTATAGAGATGCATTGTCGGATTTCCCTGGGAGATTCGGATTGCCCGGAACATGGGGGTGCTGGAAGCCTTGTCGGAGGTTTCTGCCCAAAGGGAATGCCTCGCGATGCCAGGATTTGGGGTGCAGGATGCTTGGCCAGGGAGTGTAAATGCCGGAAGCCCTTTTGGAGGTTTATGCCCTAAGGGAATGCCTCGTGATGCCAGTTGGGATGCGAGATGCCCGAAATGTGGGGGGCTGGATGCCCGGTGGCCTGGGAGGCTGAATGCCGAAAGCCTCGGAGGTCTTTGCCTGATGGGATAATGAAATTGATGATTTGAGGAATGGGTGATGTGGTGATCAAATTGAAAGCTAAAAGTGGAAATTAAACCATGGCATGATGATGATGATGATGATGATGATGATGATGATGATGATATATGATGAGAAATAATGATGATCACCCATGGCATGATATGCATGATGATATGCATGATATGTGATGTGAAATAATGATGATCACCCATGATATGATATGCATGATGATATGCATGATGATGATGATGATGATGATGATGATGATGATGATGATGATATGTGATGTGAAATAGTGACGATCACCCATGGCATGATATGCATGATGACATGCATGACGATGACGATGATGATATATGATATGGCACGATGACATGTGTAATGTGATGATGTCAAGATGATGATGACATATATGATGTAATGATGCCATGACAATGATGACATATATGATATAATGATGCCATGATGATGATGACAAGTGTATTGTGATGATGTGATGATGATGATGACATGTATGATACGATGATGATACACATGTATGTGTTATAAATTGATATGATGATGCATGATAGTATGTGCATGGCTTCAAGGTAAGTAACACCTGCAATGCATGTATGAATTGCATGATGCATTGAGCTGTTATTGGATTCCTTATCTGCTGAGTGGTTGTACTCACCCCTTTGGAGACCAACATTTCAGATTACCAATATGCCGCTTCCTTGCGTCACGCGGGGTGCATTTTATGGGTTACTGTCCGATGTCGAGGTAGAGTGTGAGGAGTTCAGCTGTCCTTCTGTACCTGGACTCACCTACATATGTGTACGCTATTTTGTCTCGTACGACATAGGCCTGGCTAGGGGCCCGATTGTCCAAGAGTTTATTTTCGTCCATGTTCGCTGCGATGGGGTGATGAGAGGGATGCTGCCACCGTCGCTGCCTGATGCATCACATTGGGTGTGAGGCCTGTGCGTGACGAGTAGGGGCTGTTTCTTTTTGGATAGTTAGCCGACACTTATGATGGGGGGTTGTGCACATGTGATGTTGAGGGTCGAGGGTTCTTTTTGAGGTTTTAGGCTGGACATGGCTGAGTCCTAGCTTTTTCTTTTCGATGTACCGACCCAAAAGAAGTCCCATCTTGAAAATATATGTAAATAAAGTGTCGTGGCTTGTTTATAAAATTATGGTGATTAGTGGTGTGTATTTGTATCATGGTTGGAAGGGGGAGAGATGGTGATGTTTTAATTTGCTTCCGCTAGAGAGTCGCGTTGAGACTGTTTTGTTTAAAAAAAAAAATGTGTCTATGAATTACGACGCATCTTCTAAGGAGAAAGCTAATAAGGTGTAACATTGGCGCTGGTGGCGACCTACGAAGGGTTCGGGGTGTCACAAACGACGATGATACAATTGCACACCACTAATCATCATGAGAAAAGGCAAAGCCACGACACTTTATTTACATATTTTCAAGATGGGTTTCCTTCGGTCGGTACATCAAAAGAAAGGCCAGGACATGAAGTCACACTTGGCCATAACCCACAAAGAAACACTCAACCCACTACGACTAACGTGCAAGATCCCCCATCACTAGTGTCGGCTAACCATCCCAAAAAGTTTCAGCTCCTACTTGACACGCACGGGCCCTCACACCCATCACGGTGCATTACGGTGGCGGCGGCAGCATCCCATGTATCACTCCATTGCGTCGAACATGGATGGATATGAACTCCTGGACAATAGGGCCCCTAGCCAAGCCCACATCGTACATAACTAAGCAGCGCACTCGAATGTACATAAGACCAGGAATAGAAGGACAGTCAAACTTATCACACTCGACCTCTACATCCGAAGGTAGGCCGTAAAATACACCCCGCGTGACAGCAGGGAGCGGCATCCTGTTAATCTGAAATATTGGTCCCCGAAGGGGTGAGTACAACCACTCAGTAGGTAAAGGAATCCAATAACCATTCAATGCATCATGCAATACAATCATAACATCATACATGTCACTCATGCATCCAAGCATACTTACCTCGAAGCCATGCATATACCATCCTACATCTTCATCACAATCATAACACATACATGTCATCATGTCACATGTGATCATCATCATATCATGTCATATATGCATGTCATCACGCCATAGGTGATCATCATTATGTCGCACACATGTATCATCATGCCATAGGTGATCATCATCACATCATATACATATATGCATATCATCATGCCATAGGTGATCATCATCATATCATGTCATGTATGCATGATCCAATTTCCACTTTTTACTTTCAATTCGATCACCACATCACTCTTTCTCGAGATCATCAATTTCATCCCATACTTTACACTTGCACCCCATCCTGGCATCGCAAGAAAATCCTCTGACATTCAGAAACTTAAGGCCATCAGGCATCCGGCACCCCCACATTTCGGGCATCTCGCATCCCAATGGTATCACGAGGCATCCCCTCGGGCAAAGACCTCCGAGGCTTCCGACACCAAACCATTCCGAGCATCCTGATACTCCGAGGGCCATCCGGCCATGTATCTCTATACATTCCGGGCATCCAGCCCCCCCATCCCAAGCATCCTGATACTCCCAGGGCATTATCATTCGCCACAAACAAATTCCTCATTTATCATTGATCATGTTTACCAATTTAGGTCTCAACTTAACATGGCACATAATGTAATGGCAAACAAATTCACTTTCATCCTTTAATTTATACATGCATCATCAGTCATCATCATACATGTAGCAAGATGAAATCATTCATCAAAATAGCATTTATGGAATTCATACAACTTGGAATAGTCCATTTATCAAGCCTTTTTGAAATTTATTTAAATTCCAGCTTGTATCTTTTTTGAAAATATTTAAATTAAATATCCAAATGATTCCAAAAAATCATGAAATTAATGCTAGTGATAGACAAGACAATGGGGTAATAATTTCTAGAAAAACACAAGGCCAATCGAATTCCACACAAAATTATAATTCCCACAAATACAGCCTGTAATTTCGAATAAAAACAGAATGCACAGTTTCTGAAATAATTTGATTAAAATATCCAAAAGACCTCCGAAAATTATGAAAATTTACCAGGTTATAGCCAAGATACTAAAGTAGATTTTTCATGCAGACTTCTAAGCCAAATTATTTTTATATTATTTTCTACAGTCACACGAAGCTTCTGGACCTAACACCGAAACGTCCAGTGCATGCTTCTCCCAAATACTGAGTTTTCACCTACCTACTTTTCCTCTGAAATTTGGATACGTTTTACTTCAAGAGGTCCCCTACAACTTGCATGAAGAGATCTAAGTCAAAATTTCAGAGTATAGTCATCATACGGGTCCATGAAGTCTCGGGTAACCTGTACCGCATCTCCAGATCTACGGTTTTCAAGAGTAAGTTGATTCACTAGGCTACACTTGTTCATTTTGCTTCAAATGGAGTATGTTAAAATTAAAAATCTTCTCTACAAGTTTCATGAAGAATTCGAAAAGAGATTCTTATTAAAAACCAACATGCAACCACAAATCCACCGAAAGGTCAGTGAAATCGTTCCAGATCTGGTGTCTCCGTAGGATGAGTGTTTGACCCCTCAAATCTCCATAATTTTATACCAAATTTTAGTATGTTATATTTTAAGATGTTTTCCACAACTTTCATGAAGAGATAAAAGTCAAAATTGAACTCAAAACATGCATGCAAGCTCTCACAAAGTTCTGGCTCAGGCGGTTCATGCGAAAACAGCATGCAAACTCAAGAACAAACCACATTAGCTTCACTCCCGTGCCTCCAAACATCCTAGATTCCGACCACACATGCAAGAAATTTGTGCAAGAGTAGAAAGTGGAGTCCCAACTTGCCTCTAGACTGAGCTAGCAATGAGCACACGACGGTGAACGAGCGGCACACGGGCGGACGGACGGCGAGCTCCTTCCTCTCGGATTCTCCTCTCTCGGCCTCACTCTCTCTCGCACGGTTCTCTCTCTCTCTCTCATTTGGCCGAACAACTGCACCGGCTGCCTCTCTCTCTCCTCTCCCTTTTATCCCCCAATTCCTCATCATTTGCAATCATTAGATTGCCTCTTCCAATGGCCAATACATGAAGACCTCCTTGCCACTTGTCCTAACACATGCAATGGGCTTTGGGCTTGGGCTTGGGCTTGGAGACATTTGGGCCAGCAATGGGCCGGCCACTCCTCCCCTTTCTTGGTCGACGGCAGCTCACTTGTGGGCTTCAATGGGCCGGCCAACTTGGCCCATTAAAGATCCACTCTTGGGCCTAAGGCCCAACCTAATTAAAATCCACAATTCCACTTCTCAATTATTCATCTTTATTTTGTTCTTTTATCGATTTCAAATTTTAATTTCACATGGCTAAGAATAAATCATCCTCATAAATTTATCCTATAATACTAATTTAAAAACTCGTGATCACAAGCACATAACACATAGCCTTAAGAGAAAACTAATGGCTAAAACATAAACTATAGGTAATTTCATTACCTAATTATAGGCTTTAATTCCTCTAGAGGATGCCTTGAATTTTTGGATGCCACACAGGGTCTCTCATACCCGAAAATCTTGGCAGACTAAGTCTTAAAAACTGCTCCACTAGTTTGTGCTCAGTTGGAACATCAGTAGGCGCGGCAGTAGGTGCGACAATAGCTGTGACGTCAACAATGGCAGCAATAGTAGCAATAGTGTCGGCTTGAGCGGTAGCTGCAACAATGGCAGTAAATGTGACAACTTGATCCTGGGCCTATTGCCCCATCAACTCTCTCATGGCATCTAAGGCCTAATGAATCCTTATGGTTCCCTAATCACCTGGGGCTGCTATCCCAGCACCAACATGAGGTGGTGCTTCACCACTAGCACTAGTATATGTTGGCGCTTTATCGCGGCTTCCTCAGGTACCGACCCTAGTCGGCGACTTAAGCTGAGCCGTAGGCTTAACGGTTCTCTTACTTGGAGTCCTCTAGTCTGGCTTGTTCATGATTCAGTCTTTTCTACTAAAACTTGTCTTCCAAATGCACATTGGGTTAGAAGATAAGTGACATACAACAAGCAATATTATCACACAACTACCATTGACATGCACTAGCATGAATTTAAATGTCTTTCCAACCACTATCCCATGGTCCATCGCACCTTATCACTTTAATCCATAACTATTGCTTTGATACCACTTAAACGGGGATGTCACACCCCAATCCTCAGGCACGCACCCATCCCTCACCTTGGTCAATTATATAGCAACATACTAGGATGCATCACCAACCCTTTCATTTTAATATGCATGTAGAAGCATATAAAATCCTCAGACAATAAAGTAATGGGATAGGAAGGTAGGATTTCAAATTTCAACTCTAAAAACAATCACACTTATATACATTACAAATCATAGTGCAAATATATACAAGTCAATTTGTTAAGTTAGGTTCTAAACCACAAGTTCCTATGAAGTTTGCAGAAAGGAATGAACTTCCATCAAAAGAGGCTTGTCCTATGACTAGCTAGTTAGACAGGACTGTCATTTCTTCCGGCTTCAGTTTCTACTTTTTGGGCCTCTGATCCTTCACCAACGTCATCTAAGGACCTAAAAATGGTTATATAATAACCAATGAGACAACGTCTCGGAAAGTTCTACCCCCTAAAATTTCAATCGTCAGTTATCCCAACCTAATTTTCTAAAAATAAATAAATAAATAACTAATTACAAAAATTATTAAATAAATGCAATAAATCCAACTTAGGCTTGTTATAGCCTAATTGGAAGTTGAGATGAGCTCGGAAAATTACCAAGATTAATTCAATAAATACTAGAACCTATTTCCTTGCTAACTACGCTAACCATTTGCCTAACATGCATCAATAAATCGCTAATTTAATTACTCCACTCTAATCAATCAACCTAATTGCACTTAATTAAATCTACAATCCCTAAGCATCATTAGCATACTAATACGGGATTAGTGAGCAAAACTCACTTGATTAACGCATGGGTTGAATCAAAACGACAGGAACGTCGCGAGTGACATTTTTCTCCAAAGCAAACCTAGTCTTTGAGGCCTGAAAGCACCTCAAAACAGGCCTAACAGCCGTTGTGAAACCCACCAAACTTCTGTTTTTTTTTCTTGCTAAAACAGAGAGGAAACAAGCTTGGTTAGGCAAAGCAAGACCGTTGGAAGGCTTGGCAAGGCAACTGGAGGCCAAATGATGAAGAAACGGGTTGATCAGAGTTCTGGCGAGTGATTGGTCAGCAACCGATGGCTCCCAGGGTCAATGGGGGATGTGCTAGTGGTTGGAATGGGTAAAGGAAGGGTTGGAATTAAGAGAAACTCGTGAAAAATGCGAAACAATACAAGTGGGCAGGCGACCAGCGGCTTGTGGTGGTCGTACAGGATAGCCGGTAGCTCCGTTCAGGGCGAGGTCGGGCTCATTAGGACAGTTTGGATGTCCTCGTCACAAAGATGGGTGGCTCATTCACTGATTCATCTGGAAATTCTACTTTTTATTTGAATATTTGGCCGAAGGTTGGCTTGAGTAGAAACCGGCATAAGTGAAAACAGAGGGGAAAAATAGTTCGGCGAGTGTGCGACGTTTCTTGGCCGGCTACTGGCTTTCGCTGGCTTCTCTCCTAGCTATTGGTGTGCCGAGCAAGGCAAGAAGGAGAGAGAGAAGTGGGGTGGACGGCAACTTGTGGAGGAAGAAAGGGAAGGGATAAGGTTTAGGGGCCACCATGGCCATTTTTTCCACACTTATTCTCCAATACTCCTCCTTGGCCAAGCATATCATACTTGGCTCTTAATGAGCCACCAAGGCCTCTCCATGGACACTTGAGATGGTCCAAAATGCTAGGCCATGGGGGAGCTACAAATTTCCTTGACTTCTACTTCAATTGGCCACTTAACGGTCCTCGAATTGACTCAATTCGGTATCAATACATTTCGTTATCAAATTCTTGGTTCAATTAATATTTTCCCTAGCCAATAGATCCATCTTGCATCCCAATTTTGCGATCAAAACGATCCTTGGCCTTTTTTTCTTAACAAAAATGGTCTTGCGATGATTTTTTTTCCCAAAAAGTCTTAGGTTGCAGAAAAATCTTTTGAGACTGAGTCGACCATTCTAGAATTTATTGTGACGTGATAGAATCTTCAATTTCTGAAAGTGGTTAATTTCCAATCAGCATGTTTTTAGCGTGACCTAGACTATCGGATAATTTTCATAAAATTTTGGTGCAAAAGAAGATCCATGGTTGATTTTCTTCGAGCTACAATGAACCCACTCAACACATTAACAACTCTCAATTGTATAGTGGTGCCACCCACGATTAGTGCTGGCCGACAATAATTTTCCAATTTAGTGGTGCCACACACGATGAGCCACTCATCACAGTCGAACCGACCTATCTCTGATCTCTAATTGATTTATATATGTGTCGTAATGATCTCTGCAGATGAGCACAGTCAAGTAACCAATCCTTGGTTGAATTCTCAAGTCTATTGCATTAAAATTCCTTAATGACTTCCCTAGATAATCTAGTTATCTCGAGAATGATCAACTTTGAGAACAGCCTTATAGGCATGTCAATAAAAAGCCCGATTTATTCAATTGAAAATAGGACTGAAAATTCAGAATGTCACATGGATGGTGTTCGTCACCATCAAATTCTTATGTATTGCGTGGATTGGCTCGCCTAATTTCTCTTTTGTATGAGAAGTTATGCTTGCATAAATGAGTAACTTCATATAGTCGTTGTGGGAATAAGACTAATATTAGACCCATGTTTATTGCTAATCATTTGCCTTATGATTTTATTTATTACAATTAACCATGTGGATCCTTAATTTTTCATTTAGTCAAAAATTTCATGTATTTATCTATTACAAGTATTTAATGTTTCGATACAAATTAGGAGGATTACGTTATTTTTTTGCGTATTAATATAAAATTCGAAGTCGTATGAGATATTGAGAGATTGCAAAATAGGTTCTAGTAGAAATAGGGTTGACCCTAAAACTGGACCGAAAAAACATAATGGGTTAGGTATAGAGTCAAATACAAAGAATGTCAGATATAGGGTCCAAAAAAGGGGAACCGGTTATTATAGGGGTCAGGTACAGGGTCTAGGTCTAGACCCTACCCATCCTGGACTCAATCATTTCTAGTTCTAACATTGATACCACATTTTCCTTTGTTCTCTTTTCTTTCTTTTCAAAGAAAGGTGGGATGATAGAGATGCCTAAGGTGGAGGCATATTGCAGTGAAGGGATAGGGCTATGTGGGAAGGGCAACGAGTGCGAGCAAAGATGCTATGCAAATCACGGCCAAGGCTCGCAAGGATCATGCGACTACACCATCAAGCCTTGACTTTGCACTTGCTACTACTATTGTCACACACCGCCACCGCTGCCAAAATTGTGCAATGGTGGCAGGGGTTTGTGCAGCATCGCCTGTACGGACCAGTGTTGCAACGATCGATATGCCACCAAGTTCAGTCAAGGCCGAGGGTATTACGATAATAGTGCTGGTCCGTGGCTGTCAATGCCAATACCCTTGCTAATTCGTATCCCTTATTATTGTTATACTTAGTATACTTGCCATTTTGTTCCGTTTCTAGTATTATTAATATTATTTTTGGTATTGATATTTTTTTGGGTTTTTAATGATCGTGTGATTCTAATGAGAAATGATCAGAAATTACATAGTGCACTTGGTATGCAATTCTTTTTCAATTTGAAGGAATAAAATATGCCTTAATTGCTCATTATTGTAGTATTGTTTTTTTTTTTTTTTTGGTGACTGAGGATCCACCGGAGCTTGCCGTTGTCAGCTTACGCCGATTTGGGGTCTCACAAGCCTCTGTGGTAGAGGCCTAACGGCGATTATATCTCGGGGGAAATTGGCTGAGCAATCCACCGCCGAAGCCCCTGCTTTAATTGAGAACAACGAAGGATTTCAAACCCTTGACCTCATTCGCTGGAGGAAAGATCTCAATCAACTACGCTACTCACAAGTACGGGTGGGTCATTACCGTAGTATTTGTTGATTGGATACAATACCCATTTAAGAAAAGACCAGTTAAAAATATGATGTATGTTGGAAAGTAAATACAATTGTGTATATGAAGAATAAAAGATGACCACTCATGTTTTGCGGCGGGTTGTACATTCGACGAATAAGATGAATTCAAACACAACGCACGAAGGAGAGCATTTCTCGTATAGGTTTCTTTCACCCTAATTTTGTTTCAAGCAATTGGATCCAAACTGATAATGTGCCGATAAGGCGCATCAATACTTATATTTATATTTTTAGATTATCTTAGCTAATTACTCAAGATACAACCCTTATTATGATACAAAGTGAAATAAGTGTTAGCTGCTTCACCAAATTCTTCACCATGACCCCCATTCTGTGTGGGTGCGTGTGAATCATTATCGTATTGATTTTTCACAATAATGACGTGCTTTAGAATAAAAATACGATAGTCGTAGTTTAAATATAAATTAATAAACGGGAAACACATCTGGCTTGTATATAAGAAATCAAAATTTGAAAGATGAGGCCAAATCATTCTATTAAAACAATATTTAATCAACGAACCTGAGAAAAGTACACAATAGAAAGAAAGTGAGAAAGATACACAACGGATATAAATGGATTACATATAAATAGAAATTGAAATATATTTTAGGGTTCGGGCTTTTCTTGGAAGGTTAGTGTAAGATACAAAAGATTCCAAGTGTAAAAATAAAATATGTGAGAAACAACACAAAATTATTAGCCTACACATTTATCCATTCTCATAATAATTGTAATATATGTATTTGATGATATTTGAGAAAGAAAAAAAGTAATTGAGACCCATGAAATTATAGAAGGGTCACTTGTTTCTTTTTTTAAATAAAGACTCTTGCCTGCAATATGTAAGAAGAAAACCTTTGTAATCTTGCTTTTGATGAAAGTAATTAGTCAAATATATATATATATATATATATATATATATATATATATATAATACAATTATCATACAGCCACAAAATGGCAAACTTACTATAATTTTTTCATATCAGGCAACTTGTTACATATGACTATCATATATACTACAAAGTACTAGTCCCAAAACTGTAAAATACATTCCATTGTGACCATTATTAATAGTATGATAGCCGCTCAGGAATAATAATTACAGAGTGGTGATTATATTTTTAGATCTATAACTCATGTCAATCGTGCAATTGGTCCTTCAATTTGTATAAGTTGCGCAATCAAGCTTTTTATTTATGGGCTAATACCTTAAAAAACCTCAAACTGGTACACTTATGATAAATTTACCAAAAACTATTTTTTTTACCATAAAAAACCCCAAACTGGTAAACTTGTGACAAATTTACCCCGACTGATTATAAAAAACCCTAAACTGGTACATTTATGACAAATTTACCCCAAACTAATTTATTTGACTGCAAAAAACCTTAAATTGGTAAATTTGTGACAAATATACCCTATGCTAAATTGAATTAATACCACAAAAAAATCATAAAAATTATAAACTGTGACAAACGGAACGTAAAATCCTAAATTGATATACTGGTTAACTGTCACGTGTCATTTAAGTTAATAATTTGAAAATAAAATTTAACGAAAACTAACATAGGGTAAATTTGTCACAAGTGTACCAATTTAGGATAAATTTGTCAAAAGTATACCAGTTTGGGGTTTTTTGTGATCAAAAAAATAGTTTGGGGTAAATTTGTCACAAGTGTACCAGTTTGGGGTTTTTTAGGGTATTATCCCTTTATTTATTGACATGGTTAATGATGCTGACATGGCGGTATGGAATAGGAAAGTTTGAAAACCAAAATACATCAAACAAAAAAAGTAACAAGCTTTTTTCTCTCTCCCTTTAACTTCCACGCTTCTTAATACAGTATTTTGACTATATTATCTTTTATGATCCGACCTTTTTAGCACATTATACCCACTGACAACAATTAATGTCAAATATGGGACCCTTTTTGTCTCCCTTTTACTTTGTTCTTCTTCTTTTTTCCTTCTGTATCTCTATATTATGCCTATTGCTCGTTCGACCGGCAGTTCCTAGGCGTGAGGTGTAGAAGCTAATAAAGGACGAGCTGGTATGGTTAACAAGGAAGGTTTGGCTCCGACGGAGTGGATGGAGACAATGGAGAGGAGCTTTCACAAGATGGACAAGGAAGTAAACTAATGCGATGAGGGCATGGTGACGATGCATAAGAGAAGCGGGTGTGACCTCCACTTGTCGAAGTGCAACATCATTAGGTCGATGGCTGATGTTGCCATCATCACCCCCGACGAGATCTTTATTGCTAACTATGGCGACTCTAGTCTCGCTAAAATTCTCTCTAGATCTCTCGGTTTTCTCTTCCGCTGTGCCCTTGATCTGTTAACCAACAAAGCTCCTCCTCAGCATGGCAAGGATGGAGGAGGTGGGGTTGGAGTGCCTGAGTTTGAGCCGAGCTCAATTTGCTTGGCAAAGATGGTTTAAAATGTGGCAATTGCTTCAAAGGGAGCAACAACAACAAGTTTGACAACGAATTAGACATCTTCAAGGGCTTTGCTGAGTCATTAACCAACGGATTGTCAGCGATTGACTTTCATCCTCGAAATTGTTCAAACACATAGTGGGGTCAAGTGATGCCTCGCCAATCTTGTTCCCCTTCACGGTGGAGTAGATGATGGTGGGGAAGGTCTCAATGACGACAAGGTTGAGGCCGCAAGGGGCAGCGAGGCATCGAACCCAACGAATGACGCGAGCAATGGAGCCTCAGGGTTGGGAATGCAACGGAGGATGTAAGTGGAGAAGGTAGCAAGTAAGAAGACAATGATGAACAAGGAAAGAGAGAGAATAAGAAAATGAAAGAAGAACCGAATAAAAAATGTGGGATATAAAATGGACTCCACATTTGACTTTAATAATCATTGGTGGGACCCACAAAGGATGATATCCTCAAAATATTATTTCGAGGGAGTGGATAAGTTAAAGAAAGGGTGAAAAAAGTGTAGCCCTTAATAAAATGATAGAAAAATAAAAGAGAGGGAGTAAGTTCAAGAGATTAAAGAGACGCAAGTGTCCCAAACGACGATCTACACTATCGACTTGGCTTAGCCCTCACAAGTTTTTGCCAAGGTCACATGACTAAAGCAAGGGTCTCGCGTGGTCAAATTTCACGTCAGACGAAACTTCAATAAAAACTCGTGATTTTGAGTCTCAAATTTATAAATTTCTCTGGCATATCATTATTCACTATATTCTTATTTGCTCAGTGGCCTTCTCAGGCTAGGAAATCCAGGTGACTCTGATGATCTCATTGCAGTCAAGTACCTCAAAAACTAGAAAGACAATTTGCTTTAAAGAGGGTCTCAGATTTGGCCACGTGAGACCAAACTAACTGCATCTCTCTTTTTTTCTTTTTCAGATTTTCTATTTGTTTTGCCTTTCAACCATCTCTATTCATTTTCTCTTTTTTTTTTTTAAACGATTAAACTTGTTATCTCAGCCGCCCTGTCAGCGTGATTATGATGTTGTTAATGAAAAGATCCAATTACACAGCCAATACAAATTAAGGCGTAATATCTTGAATTTTGCGCACATTGACCATTGGCTTCTTTCGAAATTATATTGTAGTTCTGGTTTTTTTTCTTTTCCTTTGAAATAAAAGCCTCCAGAGGATTATAATAATTGCGTGTCTCAGTATGAACTTGACTGTAAGGAGAAAAACGAAATTACCCCTGAAGTCAGACAATTTTTTTTTTTTTTGGGTCGAAAATAATTTACTTATATCATAACTGCAAACTAGCCAGTAAACCTTAGGGGCATCATTACGAAGTGATTAATAAGTCGTAAAATATTATTTTCATTTCATTAAAAAATTCATCCGGATACACAATTAAAAATTAGTTTGCGAACTTTACTATTCTCAACTTGCACAATTAAGTAAGAAATTGTGTTTGGGACTAGTTGCCGATATAATAATTGAAATATTATCGAGGGTGACTATCAACCAGAACTAATAATTCTCAAAATCTTCAATGTAAGGAAATTGTCTAATCAGTCACAAATTTATTGTATGGATGCCAAATCAGTCTGAAATTTTTCATTGCTAATTTAGTCATAAATCTTTACACAAGATTCCCATATTCCAATCAGTTTTTATCGAAAATTGCTAATGGGTTGATGTGCTATTTTATATTTATGTTTACACTCTCATTGGACATTTCTCTTCTTTATAAGTAAAATTGCAACCAAACAATAGAAAAGGGATCCCACCTTAACGAATTTGATTGCCTAGAATGGGATTCCATATCTTATTCCTTGGTAATGAATTAAACATAGCAAAGCAAATTTCAGTAATTTAATGAAGTTATAAACTGTAGATTAATTTTCTGAACGTAGTGATAGTGATCATTCATAAAGACATTTGCTTAAATTTAAAAGATTAGTTAATTTAGGTCAAAGTACATGTTAACTTAAAATTAGGGATAAACTTGCCGTTCAAGAACATAACAGGGTCTTTTATATACACACACACACACATATATATATATATATATATTAAACTTTGGAATTTAAAAATTAGTTATAATAATTTCTTAGTTTCAAAAGGAACATTGATTATAAAGGCAATCTTTGTGAGGTAAATGTATATCAAAGTGAAACGGTTTGGATTTTCTTACTTCTTACAAGGTTGAACATACAAATATCGATATCATTTTTAATTGGGTTACAAGAATGATTCGACCGGATGAGATAAGTGACCTAGCTTCAATTCGTCTCATTTATGATGGATTAATTGAGCTTATAATATGATTTATCGAATCGATATTTTCACTAATATTTTAATTGATGGATCACACATAGCGGATAAGGTACGACTTGTAAAAGTATATGATATACATATATGGAAATGGACGTCAAAAAGAGTTATATTTTTTGAATGTTATTTGACAATTAATCTATAATTTTTCTCAAAACGTGGAAAGGAATAAACTTTTTTTGGATATTGGAGGGTGCCAACCTTATGCAAATGTTCCTTGGAAGTGGGTAGCAGGCACGGGCTCAACCTTACTATGCAGTGACAACAATATGGATTCCCTCCGAATTATTGAGCATCGCGGAAGTCGTTCGTTAGAAGTCTTCTCTGCGCTGCCAAGCACAAACGCTTCGTGATTCGTTGAGGACCCTTTTACTTTGGAATTATTTCTTTTTATATACATAATTGTACCCAATTGAAAATTACAAAAGGAAATGTATTTTATTATTAATTATAGCATGTAGTTCCTGCATAAAGATTAAAAAATTAACAAAAGCAGAAAAGTGATTAAGTTTGAGGTCCACCGTTTCGAATTTTAATAGCATAAATAAGTGCGGTTCTGTCTCTTTAGAGTAGATAGAATGGAATGCTCTGTTCTGAACGCACTTAACATTGGAGTTCTAATACTAAACGTTACCTTTATGTCAAAAAGCCTCTGCTAATCCAGAGTCCAACATCGATTGAGAGAAGTTTTTTTGAGTGATTCATAAGTTAACTATCATCCAAATTGTCATCAACTTGTATGGTCATGTTGAGTACATTTTTTAAGGGTTTGGCCTATGTGAAATGAGTTAGTTCACTACAAATAGTATCAGAGCAAATCCTCCTCTAGTAGTTGTGTGGTTTGTGAAAAGACTAAAGCCTATACTGGAACTAATGCGGCCATGGAGTGACCACTATGGCAAAAGAGTTTACACAAGGTGTGACTTCTAGCAAACTTTTGAAATGATAGAGGGAGTGGGAATTAACTAGTTGACACATAGAATAGGAAAGTATAGCAACGACATAGCTTTTTAAAGAGGGAATCTAGGACATCCCAAAGTTCCACATTTGTTGCAAGATGCCTTGTTGAGAGATTCATAAGTCAATGGCCACTCCTAAATGGTCATTATTTTGTTAGATTATTTTGAGGATTTCTTTTTGGAGGGTTTTGTCTATATCAAACAGGTTGAGTCGCAACACGTTTACGACCTTCCTAGAAGTGAATCACCAAAAGAAAAGTTAATAGATTACTAAGCCAAAAACTTAACATAGTCTCTCCCAAGCTCATACAAATTTGAACTCTGGTATTTTAATTTAATAAATTTTACATGCAATTAATTCAGTTAGGTTTTACCATTGATTTACTTCTGTGAACTGGAGGACTTAGTTATGTTAGATAAATCTAATGTTCTTTCAGTACATTTTATCTTTATTTAAAAGATATTTAGCAGGCAATCTTGGACAATTTTAATTCTTATCACAAGCATATAAGAAGCAATCATGCGAGTATGCAATAAAAAAAATTAACACTCGATAATCAAAGCATATAAAATAAATTGCAGAGAATAAGGCAAACCTTAATGCATTAAACAAAGTATAACTTCACTATAATCAATTTCCCAATATCTACAAGATGTTAATTTAAAAAAATGCATGCATTAGCCCAAACATGATTTCTAAATGCAACAATATTTAATTTTCGGTTTTTCTTCTTTAAAACATGACTTAATTCAAAGACTTCATGAATTCCAAGCTAACAAGCATTAATGAATTGGAACGAAATTCAACTAACATGTAAACTATGTAATAATTAAATTTAATGGAGTGCAATTTTTATGCAATCCTATTGGTTGGTAGGTTGTGGTTTCTTTTTCTCGGCACCCTTCCACTTGTATGACTTGTTTGTCATCATGAGTGTAAGTTTTTGGTGCCGTTAACCCTTGCCGTATAACTTTTTGGTTAAAAATCAATATATTTCTTACCTTACAAAAAAAAATTATGCAATTCTAATGAAAGAGAATCTCGACAAAAAAAAAATGAAAGACAATCAATTATGCATTAACCCTCTTGTTTAGTCAATAAAGAGATTAACTTTTTTCATATTTTCCTTTAATGGAAATAAAAGACTAAACGCTTGAACACCTAAACATGACCTAAATGAGTTTTATTAGGTGAACGACTATCACACCTCGAATCCCGAGTACGCGCACATCCCTCAATAGTTGATTAAAAATGCGATGTCCAGCACGCATTGCCGACCCATTCTTTTTTCTTTTTCTTTTTTTCTTTCAATTAAGCATATGCAGAAGCAAATTAAATAAACCTCTGGTCAATAAAAAAAAAGTCAGGATAGTCAAGCACAACAACAATTTCCCCAAAAACAATGATTTCCTTATCAACTGGTTAACCTAAACTCCACTAACGGTAGGGCCAGCCAAAAGGGCTAGCATCAGGTGCCTACCACATCCATACTCAGCAGATCTCCACGCTACAGCCATAAAAAAGTTTAACCACGATGGGGTGAGATAAAATTTCAGCGAGTCAACCACCTAAACCCCGATTATGACATAAATTCGCCTCGAAGGCGGTCCTAAACACGCACCATACAAAACTCACCTTGCCTCAGCGCGTCCTTGCATATTAGCGCATCACATATGCCATCATAAATATCACAAGCGTAAATAATAACCGGAACACATAATTATCATTATTCAAACATTGACATGGGTCTCGATTATAAGGTAAAATCATTATGATACGTCTCATACCAAACCACACAATTTTGCTCCATCATCAAGTGCAAACTATCACAACCATTCATGCTTGTTCCAATTATTACGACCCATCGGGCAACGGCCAACTCAAAAGTTGGCGGTTATCTGGCGCAACCGGGCATCTTCTTGCTCCATCGGGTACGACAACGTCTAGAACCCCTGCCTAGACAACATTCCATAAAGGAGCATCGGTTCAGCCTCCACCACGACTCGGCTTCCGGACCCCTGTTGGGCATTCGATAAATCAGGCATCACCCTTAAACTTTCGTTGGGTGACGGGTTCCACTTAGTGACCATACACACACATATTTAGCCAAGAACACCATGCTTTGCATTTAAAGGCCTCGTTTTCAAATAATGAACTTGGCCAATTTTTCTTCGTATTAGAAATCCAGATAAAATAAGCGTGCATGGTCATGCGTTCGAAATCGAACCGGCAAAATTAGTACACTCCCATTTTAAAACTCCACTGTTTATATAGTACATAAAGATTGGCATCAAAACCCGACACCTTAGATTTTTCTATTTAAAAGCCCATAAAACTGAGTTTTATATTAAAAATCAATAACTACCATCAATATCATGCATAATGCCATCATATGGCCAAGAACACCAAAATCACTTTTCAAAAATCACTCGGCAAATTTTTTTTTTTTTATGTCCAAAGTTGTCGGAAATAAATTTGTACGGGGTCACGTATTTGAAATCAACCGTCAAACTTTACACGCATCTAATTTGAAACCTCACATTTTTATTGAGCATATAAAACTTGGCGTCCAAACCCGACACCATATTTCTTTTCTAATTCTGTGTCCAACCCCTCTTTTTGGAAACAATTTAGAGTAACCCCATTTTTTTCTTTAAAACCTTTGGAAATAAATTCGTAGGGGCTCTCGCACTAAAAATTAATTCATAAAATTTTGCATGCACCTAGTTTAAAAACCTCATCGTTTTATTGAGCAAATGAGATTTGGTGTCCAAACCCGACACCTAAATTTTCCTTCTATTTAAATGCCCAAAGGCCATCTCTTGCAATAATAATAAACACTCATTATAGAACAACCATTCTCATAATATCACACATAAGTCCTAAGCATGCCAAAAGTCAACCAAATCACAAAATATACATTCTCCAACAAGCAAGACACCAAGAACAACCACAAAACTACAACCGGGCCTAACCGGCCAAAACCGGGTCCACTCGCGTGTCTCCAAGATTAACTCAGAAATATAACCAAGCGAGTTTAGAAAATTCTTAAATTTGAATATGTTATAAATGATACCTAAGCAAACACTTTTCATGAAGACACCTTAACCCAAATATTTATAGAATAAGAGGAGTAAATCGCTCAAATCGTTACCAAAACTGTGTTCATGTCCAGAAATTTTATTTTTCAAAATCAGTTTGGTTCGAGATCCAAAACTTGTCTGTTTGCTAATAAATTTGGCTATGTTAAACTAAAATATGTAATGAAAAACTTTTCTGAATGAACTCTTTCGAAAATCAAATGCTAAGAGTTGATAAAAATCCTTTAAACACTAAAAAAGTCACTAGTTCCAACACGAATTGAGATTCTACCCTACATGTGACATCCCGGATTTTTGATCCTGTCTTCTACTAAATAAATTAGGCATTTCATTGATGCACGTATAGGGAAGTTCTCAGAGCTGATCACTCTCGAGATAACTAGACCATCTAGGAAAGCCATTAAGAAATTTTAAGACAATAGACTTGAGAATTTGACCAGGAATCAGCTTCTCGATCGTGCTTATATTTAGAGGCCATTACGGCATAGTTAAAAAAATCGATTTGAGATCAAAGATAGGTCTGTTCGACTAAAATGTGTGGCTGATCATGGGTGACTCCACTAAATTGAAAAATTCTTGTCGACCGGCACTAATATGATTTTGCTGTCGTTTTGGTACCCTGTGTCCGTAATTGAGTCATCGAGATTTTCATGACAATCGAGAGTCACCAATGTGTCGAGTGGGTTCATTGTGGCTCGAAGAAAATCGACCCTAGGTCATTTGCCTTAAAAATCTTTGAAAACTATCCAGTAGTCTAGGTCACACTAAAAACGCGCCGAATGGAAATTAACTGCCAATTCAAGTCCGATTCAGAAAGTGAAAATTCTGTCATGTCATAATAAATTTTAGGAACGTCAACTCATCGTCCGAAATTTTTTTGCAGATCCTGAGATTTTTACGGAAAATGGATTTGGACACCGCGGAAAAACAATGGAAATTCAGATGGGCTAAGTTGATGGAAATGTGGACTTCCAAACCGAGCCTTCGGGTGATAGGGACTTGCAGAAACTTTGTAGACTCTCTCTTCATCAATTTGGACCGCGATTTTGAGAGATTAAAAGTGAAAATTGAGTTCAAACATTAGTGAAATTCGGAGCTTTAGGTGAGGGGGTGCAACACTTACATCAAAATGTGTTTAATTAGTGGTAATTTGTGTTGGAAAGTAATAGGAGACAAGACCATCGATGGAGGTGATAAAATTTCTGACTTTGGGCCCATCCTTAGCTTCATGAGCACGTCCCAGCTGCCCTCCATTTTTTCTTCGCCGTTCCTATCTACTTCATGCGACAATTTCCACAGAGGACTGGCTGCTTCAGTCTTCTATTCTGCCTTTACTTTCATTTTCAATTTTCTTCTTCTCCATTTTCGCATCTTTGCTGCGACCATCCGTGAGAACCACCATCCTTCCTCTCTCCTCTGCCACGAATCAAGCTCCACCGAAGCCCACCCCATCTTCTGCTTCTGCCACGGAGACCCACACCACCGAAGTTTCAGTCAACTTCAGCAAGTTAATTGACCACAAAAACCCACCGAGATCCCATCCTGTTGACTTCAGAAGCCACATCATCCGAAGACTGAAGCTGCTTCGTCCGCTTCTCCAACGCCTTGCACGTCCGTGCGTCTTCAACCGCCAGCAATCCACGCGACCTTCAGCAAGAAGCGTCCGCACGTCCCTGCAGCCTGCCTCTTCCACTGAGCTGCCACGTTCGGTCAACAAAGAGCCCAGCGAAGCTCGTTCGCACGCCAGTCTCCTCAATCGAAGCCGCTCGTCCTTCATCTTTTCCAGCAACGGCCCAGCAAATTCCAGCGAAGCCGAAGCCCAGTCCATGAGTTCTGCCGCAACTTTCAGTCAATCCAGCCTGTCTTTCAGGCCCAGCAACAGCCCAAGTTTCGGCCCAACTCATTCATGGATCAGTCCATCAACAGCCCATCTTCTCTTCAGCATTTGAAGCCCGCGAAATTTCAGTGGTCCAGCCCGCGAAGAAGGCCCAACTACAGCCAAGTCCAAGCCCAGTAATTTTCAGTGGGCTTGCAAGGTCTTTTGGGCTCGGCCAGAGTGTCCGTTGACACTGCTGAAAGTTTGGGTTTTGGCCACCGTCGCGTCGCCGTCGCAGTGATCTGGTCTCTGCTTTTAATCAAGTGAGTTTTGCTCACTAATCATTGCTTAGTTTGCTAATTAGGCTTAAGGGTTGATTAGATTTAATTAATTCTAATTAGGTGGTTAGATTAGTTTAGAGTAATTTAATTAGTGACTTAATGATGCATGTTAGGTGTTTGGTTCGTGTAATTAGCCAATAGAGACGTACTTCTATTTATTGAATGCATCTCGGGATTTTTCCCAATCCGTTCTGGCATCCAATTAGCATCTCGGGATGTTTGGTTCGGAAATTAGGCAAGAATAGCCCATCGACCATAATTTTATGCTGATTGTCGTGGTGTAGACCGTTTATTTAACTGAGCTTTATTTTGTGCTGAATGAAATAATTGTGATCATATGATTATTTTCCTAAATTAATTAAATTGGATAATTAATTTGAAAATAACCGGGTGTTGATTAACAGCACTAAAAATGTTTTGGTGGACTACAAATAAGGGTGAGATTTGCGGAAAAGAAATTATAATATTTTGGTTAAGATCGACTGTGTACCCACGCACATGTACTTTTGTCAGAAATGATAAAAAGGACAAATTGATTGCATGATCTAAATGTTATACAATACCGGCTCGGTGACCCTATAGGTCATTTTGTAGAATGGACGGTATTCAATACCGACTCGGTGACCCTATATGTCATTTTGTAGAATAGACGGTATTCAATGTCAACTCGGTGACCCTATAGGTCATTTTGTAGAATTGACGACATATAATGTTGGCTTGGTGACCCTATAGGTCATTTTGTAGAATGGACGGCATGCGATAACAGCTCGGTGACTCAATATGTCATTTTGCAGAATGGACGTTATGATGAATATACTTTGTGACTTATAATGTCATTTTAGAGAATGGATCGTTTAAACTATTGGCTTGGTAACCTGATGGGTTATTTTAGAGAATGGACAGTATTGATTGAAATGACCAAAAATGGTCCATTTGACATGTAATCGACTAAGTCAATTGATCGATGTTTCGATCTGTTGTGATCATTTGGATGCCAATTAAGTGTGCTGAATTATAGGTGGAATCTAAGGTCAAGGTAAGTCCTCCGACCCGTGTGTGCTTAGGCAACCCATATTGTATTAGTTTCCTAATCGGGTCTTAAGGGGTAGAACTTGCCGAGACGTTGTATCACTAGTTATTGAATAACCATTTTTAGGTCCTTAGATGGCATTGGTGAAGGACTGGAGACCCAAAGTGTGGAAGGGGAAGCCTAAAGAATTGATGATCCTATTGGACTAGCTAGTCATAGGACAAATTCTCTTTTGATAGAAGTCGATTCCATTTTGCAAACTCTATTTTAGAAACTTTTTGTTTAAACCTGATTTAACAATTTGACTTGTCTAGGGATTTTATATGCTTCTGCATGCATAAATTAAATGAATGGGTCAGCGATATGTCCTAGGATGTCGCTATTAATCAACCAAGGTAGGGGATGGGTGCGTACTCAAGGATCGGGGCACAACATCCTGTTTAAGTGGTATCAGAGTGAAGTTCAAGATTAGAGTGATAAGGAGCGATGGGTCTTGGGATAGTAGTAGGGAAGGCCTTTAAATTCATGCTGGTACATGTCTGTGTTAGCTGAGTGCTAGAATTGCTTGTTCTTTGGATCGCTCTGTTTCTAATTCGGTGTTGAATTGGAAGCAGGTGTTAATAGATTAAAACTACACCATGAGCAATCAGGAGCCAAGAACTCCTGCTAAGAGGGACAATAGGGCCGTGACTTGAGGTAGAACACCAATCAGGATCGGTACCCGAGGCAAAAGTAGGGCATAGGCACATGCTAGTGCCAGTGGAGTAGCACCACCCCATGTTGGTGCTGGGGTAAAAGCCCCTAGTGATCCTGGGATAGATGGGATCATGCGAGTTCTGGAAGTAATGGGGAATCATATGGATCAGCAAGCGCAGAACTAGGCTGCTACTGTCGAAGCTGCCACTCAAGCCGCTGCTACCGTAGTTACCGCTACAGCTAAAGTCGTCCCTACTATAGCACCTGCCGCTGCACCTGCCATCACCCTTGCTAAAGTTCTGCTAGGAGTTGTGGCCGCTAGGAGGCCGATCCACTAGTTAGTAAAACAGTTTCTGAAGTTGAAACCACCGAGATTCATTGGTACTGGAGACCCCGAAGCTGCGTCTCTTTGGATACAGTATCTGGAGAAGGCATTTGCACTTCTGATGTGCAATGAAGATGAAAAGGCGATACTGGCTGTGTACCAACTTCAAGGTAATGCCAATACTTGGTGGAGAACTACTAGGGACACTGTGTTCCTGGAAGGTGTGGTCCAAGTGTGGGACACCTTCCTCAAAGCTTTTAATGAGTAGTACTTCTCAGGTACCACTAAGGAACAAAAGATAGAGGAGTTCCATCGTCTCCGCTAGGGGAGCACGATAGTCAACCAATATGGAGTCGAGTTTGTAATGTTGTCCTAGTATGCTCCTAGATTGATAGATGACCCTAAAGAGAAGGCCTGAAAATTCAAAAGTGGTCTTCGTTTAGAATTGAAATAACCTTTGTTACCTTTGGACTTGAAAGATTACAGAGAGGTCTACCGTCAAGCTCAGATGATAGAGCAAGGATTGAATGAACAAGTTGCCTCATCTGAATTGAGATTCAAATTCCATCAAGAAGGGATTCGTCAAGGAAAGAGACCTATGCTTGGAAATAGATTCCAAGTTTCACCTAATAGGAAAGGCGGAATTGGAAAATCAGGATCGAACCTGAATGGTTTGTGTCGTCTGTGTGGAAGACGACAAAGACCGAACCAATGCTCGTGAAGGACAGGTGTTTGTTATAAGTGTGGCCAGCAACATCACATAGCCAGAGATTGTCCTAGAAGACCGAGAGGACAATCGTAGTTGCCACCACCGCCACCGATGAGACAGATAAGAGGGTATGCCCCTCAGAATGTGCCACAGGGAGGATAGCTAAGACCTCCAGTTCAAGGCACCGTGTATGCGATTACACAATGTCAGGTAGAGGCTACGCTTGACGTGATCACATGCATGGTTTCGTTCAACGACCATCCTACTTATGCTTTGTTTGATTCAGGAGCAACTCATTCCTTTATTGCCAAATAGTATGTTAAGTTGTTAGGATTAAGTCTTATATTGTTTGAGTCGGCAATTTGCATATCTAGACCATTGAAGGATAAAGTGATTGCTACTTTGGGTTGTTCTGGTTGCAAGTTAGCGATTGGTGAGCGAGTGGGAAAAATAGACTTGTTAGTCCTAGTCATGTATGACTTTGATTTAATAATTGGCATGGATTGGCTCACTAGACAACGAGCTATAATGGACTGCTATCGCAAAACGATTCAGTTTGACTTGTTAAAGGGTAAGAGCTTTGAGTTTGTCGGGAATTGAGGAGGACACTCGATTGTCCTAATCTCATCGCAAGAGACAACTTGCTTGTTGGATGAGGGTTGCCAAGGTTACCTGGTAACTGTTGTGGATACGACAATTATGGAGTTGAAGATGGAGGACATAGTTGTGGTACAAGAATTTCCATATGTCTTTTGTGGCATCCTAAAATTTCACGACAAGCCTTGGATATACCATGAACCTTATAAGTTGGATTTTATTGATTATTGTTGCAATTTTATGACCAAGTGAGTATTTGAGATTATGAGATTAAGTGGGGATTAAAGTAAATTATTAAGAGAAATTATGGGCTTATTTAGTATTATTTTTGGGCCATTTAAAAGTTGGACTTTAGACCCAAAAGTGTTGGGCCCAAAGTGGGCCAAGAAGCCTGGCCCACGAAGCCCAAAGGAGCTGCCATCGACTGAAGGAGGAAAGGGAGAGCCAGATTGCATGCCTCTCCATTTGTCCCATGGAAGAAGCCACATGTCCTTCCATTTAAGCCAAGTGTCAAATGCCATGCAAAACCTCATGATTAACTAGTAATCATGAAGGTGAAAGGAAGAAAGAGAGAGAGAGAAGGGGGCAGAATGGACGAAGCAACCAAGAGAGAGAGAGAGAGAGAGAGAGGAGTGTTCATGTGAGAGAAAGAGAGAAAGAGGAGGAAGAAGACCGGCCGCCGTCTACCCGCCTAGCTGCCGCCGTCGATCAAGCCTGCCTTGCCCCGCCATTGTGCTTGTTGTGATTTTGTTTGGATTAGAGGCAAGTAGAGTCCTTTGATCTACACTTTGCTCGTTGTGATTGTGTGTATTGTATGGTGAACTTTGGAGGTGGTGGAGGTGAGATTTTCGAAGTTATGGGAGTAGTGCCTTAGCCTAGTAATCTGTTTTCTGGAAAAACAGTCCGACCTTTGGTGATTTCGTGAGCTGCATGAAATTTTCTAGTTGGAATCTCACTAAAAGTTCTTGATGAAAGTTGTAGATAAATTATTGAAGATTAACATATCAAAATTTGAAGGAAAACGGACAAGTATTTGTTGGTGAAACCATTTTTCTTCAAAGATACTAGATCTGGAAACTGTTATGTTGATCCCTTGCGATTCTGTGAATTTTGTGAAATTATCCAGTCCGAATTTGATCTCGTCTCCTTGATAAGAGTTGTAGAAGACATCTTGAGGGGAAACATACTGAAATTTTAGAATAAACGGACCAATATTGGTCGGGGAAATGATTTTTCTTTGAAAGGGTTAAATCTGGAGATTGAGCCGAGGGTTAGGGTGAGTTGTAATAATCATATATTTTAATACAGAATGAATTAGACTTCGATTTCTCCATGGAAATTATTCCTCTAGGTCTTGGATATAACATATTAAAATTTTAGAATTTATTAAGATCATTTACTAATATTTCCAGACTTTTAAACTAAAGGAGTGCATTCTGTATTATCCGAAATTTGCTGTATTTTCAAGAATAAATGGATTGCTCTATGAAATATGATGTCTTGGGTGGTTAATTATGCTGCATATGTGGTGACATTTAGCATGTCATATAGCATCAAAAATACTGGTTTAGACCTCGGATATTATTGCATCAAATGCTGATTTGAAAATGAGATATATATATATATATGTGTGTGTGTGTGTGTGTGTGTGAATATTCATTGTGATGATGATGATACCGTCGGAGGTGTGAGCTGATGATGCCCCGGGAGTGTCGGGATGCCCGAAGTGTGTGTGCCGGATGTCCTCGGGAGTTACGAGATGCCTGTAGTGTGTGTGCCGGATGCCCGAAGGTGTGTGCCGGAGGTTCCTCGTGATGCCAGTTGAGATATGAGATGCACGAAGTGTGTGTGCTAGATGCCCGGAGGTGTGTGCCGGAGGTTCCTCGCGATGCCAGGTTGGGTGCGAGCAATATATGAGGGATGCAAACACTGGTCCTTGGAAGAAAATGAGATCCTTTTGAGAACTAAAATGAGGAAATTGAATCATGCACGTGTGTGTGTGCATATGGCATGTGATATAATTGCCTGTGAAATTGAGTTGATACTATTTGGCATTGAGAATGCAATCATGAAGGCATTGAATGGACCTCATGAGGATATATAAATGATTGTGTGGATGACATGAATCATGCGTATGGGTATGTGCATATGGCATGAGATATAATTGTCCATGAACTTGAATTGGTATTGCTTGGCATGGGAAATATGATTAGTAAGGTTGTGAATGGATCTCATGGACATATATGTATGATGGCATGGATGATATGTGCATTTCACATGAAATTGTGGTTGTCTTGCTTGTTGTATTGTGTAGTTTGATGGATCTTTACTGCTGAGTGGTTGTACTCACCCCTTTGGGGACCAACATTTCAGATTGAGCGACGCCTCTAGCACTTGTCACACGTGTTTCATTCTATGGCTTACCATCTAATGTTGAGGCCGAGTGCACAGAGCACCCCTGTGTCGGTGTTCGTGGTATGGTGTTTATCCAAGTCCGTGTCTTGGTCATGTATGATGTGGGCCTACCTGATGGCCATGTAGTTCAGGAGTTCCTTTATGTACACGTTCGACGCGACGGACTAATGATGGGGATGTTGTCGCCGCCATCGGCCGATGCACCAGGCTGGGTGTGATTAGAGCATGTGATTGGTGGAGGATGACACTTTTTGGGATGGCTGACACTAGATGATGGATTGATGTGCATGTTTGATGTATAGTCGAGTACTTTTGAGTATAGCCGAGCTTAGTTAAAGCCTTGGCCTTTTGTTGTACCGACTCGTGAAGTCCATCTTAGTTATGTAAATAAAAGTGACTCGGCCCTAAAGTACATATATATATATATATATATATGAAAGGTTGTAGTTGGTGTGTATTGCATTGTATTATTTGGCTTGAGTACGGGTTAGGGAAATGACGAGTATGCTTACGTCGTATGAACTGTGTTGGGACCGATTAAGGTAATACAAACCCCCATGTTGTGTGGACCCACTACAATTCAATGGTATCATAGTGACTTGTCAATAGGGCAAGTAAAAGGTAAGCGGATTGTGGCGACCCTAACGAATTGGCGGCCGTTCGAGGGGTGCCACATCTTTCCAAAAGAATTGCCAGGTCTACTGCCAAAAAGAGATATAGAGTTTGTGATAGAATTGAAGGTGCAGATACAAGAGCTATTGGACAAAGGATTTATTCATCCCAGTGCATCACCTTGGGAGCACCAGTTCTGTTCGTAAAGAAGAAAGATGGTTCGTTGCGTCTATGCATCAACTATCGGGAAATTAATCAGGTCACGATCAAGACCAAGTATCCACTGCCGAGGATCGATGACTTGTTTGATCAGTTGCAAGGAGTGTCGATTTTTTCAAAGATCGACTTGAGGACTAGATATCATCAGCTGAGGATCGGGAAGGAGGACATTCCTAAGTCAGCATTCCATACCCGTTATGGTCACTATGAGTTCACAGTAATGCCATTCGGGTTAGCGAATGCTCCAGCTGCCTTCATGGATTTGATGAACAGAGTATTCAAGGAATATCTAGATCAGTTTGTAATCATGTTCATTGATGATATCCTGGTATACTTGAAAAGTGATGAAGAGCACAAGAATAATCTAAGGTTAGTGTTGCAGAAGTTGAGAGTCCATCGGTTGTATGCTAAGTTTAGCAAGTGCGAGTTTTGGTTGACTCGTGTTGCTTTCTTAGGGCATGTAATTTCAAGCGAAGGAATTTCAGTGGACCCGAGCAAGATAGAAGCCATGATCAATTGGCCAAGACCGACTACAGTGACAGATATTAGAAGTTTTCTGGGCTTGACAAGTTATTACAGACGGTTTGTGGAAGGGTTCTCATCTTTGGCATCGCCTTTGACAAAACTCCTAAAAAAGGAAGAAAAGTTTGTGTGGTCAGACAAGTGTAAATGTAGTTTCCAAGAGCTGAAGGAAAAGCTGACTATTGCACATGTGCTGGCAATTCCATCTGGTCCTAGAGGATTCGAGATCTATAGTGATGTGTCATTCAAAGGACTAGGTTGCATGTTGATGCAACATGGCAGGGTTGTTGCCTACGTTTCCCATCAGTTGAAGACTCATGAACAAAATTATCCGACGCATGACTTAGAACTCGTGACAATTATCTTTGCCCTGAAGATTTGGAGGCACTACTTATGCGAGGAAAAATTTCAAATCTTCACGGACCATCAGAGCCTCAAGTACCTATTCTCTCAAAAAGAGCTGAACATGAGATAGCGCCAATGGATGAAATTGCTAAAGGACTACGATTGTAATATTTTGTATCAACCTGGAAAGGTGAATAAAGTTGTCGATGCTTTGAGTCGAAAGTCTTCGTTTTCTCATATACTGATAAAAGAGTGGAACTTAATCGAGAGAGCTCGAGATTCAGTATTCAAGTTTGAGGTAGGCCACCTTTCAAGTCTTATGGCCACCCTTAGAATTGAATCATATGTCCAGGTCAGAATCAAGCTACTCTAGCCAATAGATCTAGATGTACAAAAGATTCTAGAGGAGGACACTAAGAAAACAAATGCTGACTTTCAGGTTTCTGATGATGGGATACTGAGGTTCCGAGGACGTTTAGTTGTACTTGACAATGTGAAGCTTAGAGAGGATATTTTATCTAAAGCGCATCGTAGTAGCTACAACAATCATCCTAGAAGTACTGAGATGTATCAAAACCTACATTAACACTATTGGTGGTTGGGTATGAAGGCGGACATCACCAAGCATGTCGCCAAATGTTTGACATGTCAGCAAGTGAAAGCCCAACACTACAAGCTGGGAGGACTTCTGTAACCTCTCGATATCCTAGAATGGAAATGAGAGCATATCACGATGGACTTCGTGACTGGACTACCAATGAGTCAAAGAGGAAATGATTCAATTTGGGTAGTAGTCGACAAACTAATGAAGTCGACTCACTTCATTGCAGTTCGAAAGGATTTGAGTTTGGACAGACATGCAAACCTGTATGTACGTCAGGTGGTTTGTAAGCATAGAGCGCCAGTTACGATAACCTCAGATAGAGACCCGAGGTTTACTGCCACTTTTGGGAGGAGCTTACAGAGTGCCTTAGAAACCAAGCTTCAGTACAGTACGGCATGTCATCCTCAGACGGATGACCAACTTCAGAGGAAGTTGGGAAAATCAGTTTCATCTGGTAGAGTTCGCCTACAACAACAGTTATCGACATAGCATCAAGATGGCTCCATTTGAAGCATTGTATGGCAAAGTGTGTAGAACACCAGTGTGTTGGGATGAAGTGGGTGAGAGAAAGATTACAGGCCAAGAGTTGGTTTAGCAATCAGTGAAAACCGTGGCAGTGATCAGAGGCAGATTAAAGATCACTCAAAGCAGGCAGAAAAGTTACGCAGATAAACATCGAAGGTCTTTGGAATTTCAAGTTGGTGATCACGTTTTTTTGAAAGTGTCACTAATGAAGGGAACTTCGCACTTTGGAAAGAAAGGAAAACTAAGTTTGACGTACGTAAGTCCATTTGAGATTCTCGAAAGAATTGGGATCTTGGCGTATCGTCTTGCATTGCCGCCGAGACTAGCGCAAGTGCATGACATCTTTCACTTGTCGATGTTAAGGAAGTATGAGCCTGACCAGATCCACGTGCTCAATTTCAAGGAGTTGGACGTGGATAACCGTGTGTCATACGTTGAAAGCCCGGTTCAGATAGTGGATCACAATGAGCAAGTTCTGCGTACAAAGACCATTTCGTTGGTCAAAGTGGTCTGGCAACACCACAGTACTGAAGGAGCAACATGGGAGACTAAAGAGTCGATGAGAGAATTGTACCCCCACCTTTTTGATCAAGTTTTGTAAGGTTTAAATTTCAAGAACAAAGTTTTTATAAGAGGGGAAGAATTGTGACATCCCGGATTTTCAATCCTGTCTTCTACTGAATAAATCGGGCATTTCATTGACGCGCCTATAAGGCTGTTCTCAGAGTTTATCACTTTCGAGATAACTAGACCATCTATGGAAGCCATTAAGAAATTTTAAGACAATAGACTTAAGAATTTGACTAGGAATCGGCTTCTCAACCGTGCTTATATTTAGAGGCCATTACGGCACAGTTAAAAAAATCGATTTGAGATCAAAGAAAGGTCTATTCGACTGAGATGTGTGGCCGATCGTGGGTGACTCCACTAAATTGAAAAATTCTTGTCGACCGGCACTAATATGATTTTACTGTCGTTTTGGTACCCTATGTCTATAATTGAATCCTTGAGATTTTCACGACAATCGAGGGTCGCCAATGTGTCGAGTGGGTTCATTGTGGCTCGAAGAAAATCGACCACAAGTCATTTGCCCTAAAAATCTCTGAAAACTATCCGGTAGTCTAGGTCACGCCAAAAACGCGCCAAATGAAAATTAACCGCCAATTCAAGTCCGATTTCAGAATTTGAAGATTCTGTCATGTCACAATAAATTTTAGGAATGTCAACTCATCCTCCGAAGATTTTTTGGAGATCCTGAGATTTTTACAAAAAATGTATTTGGACACCACGAAAAAATAACGGAAATTCAAATGGGTTAAGTTGATGGAATGTGGACTTCCAAACTGAGCCTTCGAGTGATAGGGACTTGCAAAAACTTTGTAGACTCTCTCTTCATCAATTTGGACCGTGACTTTGAGAGATTGGAAGTGAAAATTGAGTTCGAACATTAGTGAAATTTGGAGCTTTAGGTGAGGGGGTGCAACACTTACATCAAAATGTGTTTAATTAGTGGTAATTTGTGTTGGAAAGTAATAGGAGACAAGACCATCAATGGAGGGGATAAAATTTCTGACTTCCAGGCCCATCCTTAGCTTCATAAGCACGTCCCAGCTGCCCAAATTAACATTTTGCCTCGCCAATTTGTCCAACTTGAATCCCAAAAACGCAATAAAAAATGATCCCCTCAATTTTCCGGTAAAAAATGGCCCCTATATTGAATTTTCCCCAAAAATCTCGGTTTGTAGAAAAATTTTCAAAGGATGAGTTGACGGTCCTAAAATAAATCGTGACATAACAAATTTTCAATTTATGAAATCGGGTTCAACTTCGCCGTTAATTTTAATCTGGCGCGATTTTAGCTTAACCTAGCCTACTGGGTAGCTTTTAGGAATTTTTAGTGCAATTGACTCGTGGTTAATTATTTTCGAGCAACATTGTACATCTTTGACACATTGACAACTCTCAGTTGTCATGAAAATCTCGAGGTTTCAATTACAAACATAGGGTACCAAAACGATAGAAAAATCGATCTAGTGCCGATCAAGGAGAATTTTGCAATTAGGTGAAATCACCCACACTTAATCACATGGCTTAGTCGAGTCGACCTATCTCCGGTCTCTAATTGATTTTTAACTGTACCGTAATGACCCTTGTAGACTAGCACAATCGAGCAGTCAATTTCTAGTCGAATTTTCAAATTTATTGCGTTAAAATCCCTTAATGGCTTCACCAGATAGACTAGTTATCTCGTGAGTAATCAGTTTAGAGAAAAGAACTATAGCCGCGTCGATGAAAAGCCCAATTCATTAAATTGAAAGCAGAACTAGAAATTCAGGATATCACATCATAGGTATACCATTTTTTATTAATAGTTTGTCATTTACATACAAATGAAGAAACACAATTGCACTCCCATGAACATTTTTGTGGACACATGATTCATCCGGGTTTTTGATGAAGCCAAACGATTTGTTTACTTCATTAAAACAAATGTTCCAACTTCTGGAGGCTTGTTTGAGTCCATATTTAGTTCTCTTAAGCTTGCACACCCTCTAATTATCATAATCAATCTCAAAACCTAGCGATGGTTCCATATATATATATATATATATATATATATCTTCTTCAATGAATCCATTTAAGAAAGTCATTTTGACATTTATTTGGAATATCACATAGTCTAAATGTGTTGCTATAACTAACATAATACGAATGGATTTTAGCATGGCCACGGGTGAGAAAGTCTTGTCATAACCAATTCCTTCTTTTTTGACAATATCATTTTGCTTCCAATCATGCCCTGTAAGTTCCAAATTAACCATCAGCATTTATCTTCCTCCTTGAAGACCTATTTATAGCAAATTGGTACAATAATATTTGGCAGGTCAACTCTTTGGTCATAATGAAAATAGGAATAATATCCAAGAGTTTCCTTTGAATACCCAATGAAACAATCATGTTTAGATCTTGCCTCTAATTTGTCCATTTTTAACTTTTTGACATAAGTTGGACAATCCCACCTCTTAATATGATTAAGACTCAATTTCTTATAATACCATATGTCATAGGATGTAGTTTGAACAAACTTGGTTGGAACCCTTTTCAATAAATATGTGGTTATTTCAAGGGCAATATCCCTAAAGGAATATAAGAAAATCGGTGTAACTAATCATAGATCACACAATATTTAATAAAGTGCAATTTTAACTCTCAAATACACTATTGTGTTTTGGAGTTCCTAGAGTTGTCCATTGCAATTAAATGCCATTAGTCTACCCATTAATTCTGAAATCGTTTAAAAAAATTAAGCATTTATTATGAAATCATTTTAGAATATTAATTTGGCCTTTGATCTAAAACCATTTCAGAACTTTTAGGCACTAATTCTAAAACCATTTAAGAACATTAATCTTAGGCATAATTCATGCTGATTGGTTGTGGCATTTACATTATTTTGCTTATTGACATTTGTAATCACATTACTAGATATTGTAACGATATAAAGATCATTGTTGACAAATTAGATGAGGTATTGAGATGAAGTTCCAAACCATATAACCTAGAACCCATAGGTTGGATTTAAAACCAATTTTGTTAGTTTCAATAAGTATGAACACTATTCCTTCATAAGGCCGATCCTTAGGCTAACCTTCAAGTTTGTGAGGTACGTCTCATAGTTTCTCTTATAATATCCCTTAATACCACAAAAGTGACAATTCCTTTTCTCATTTTTGGGCTTTGAACATATAGTAGATTTTATGGGTTTCTTTCATTTCCTTTTCTTCAAAGTAGTCATACTCTTTGAAGAGGAAGTCTTAGCTATAGCCATTACAGTAGGCTTTGTATTGTGCATTTCCTTCTGATAAACCATTACCATGCCATGCAACTCAGCAAGAGCTTTCTGCATTTTATGTATGTGTAAGTTTTAAACAAATCAAGAGAAAGGATCGGGCAAGGACTAGAGTATCGAATCCATGGCCAATTCACTATCCATAATAAAATTTGGTCTAGCTAACTCCTCATTGTACCAAATCATTTTTTTAAAACATGACCATTCACTGATGATCCCTTAGTCATCCTCATACGGTACAATTCCTTAGATATCTCATATCTAGATTTTCAACCGTTCTCATCGAAGAACTCCTTTAGATTCGCAATGATCAAGTAAGCACTTTCCATGATATCATACTTCTTTTGAAACTCATTTTTTTATAGAAGCAAACATGTATGACCTAACTTTTAGATCATCTTCCCGCCACTTTTCATAAGTTTCGTGCTTCTCTTGAGTACCACCCATAGGAAAGTTTTCTAGCAAATCTGATCAAGCACATACCCGATTTTCTCATAATTGAGCAATTCTCAAATTCCTTACCCAATTAATATAGTTGGGTCTTGTTAGACAATTCTTGTCATGAACAGAAGCAAGTGGGTTTGTTGTAACCATTTTCAGAGAAATTAAATATCTATGTAGAAAAACAAATTGTTAGCCATTAACTTTCAACAAATATTTCATTTTGGCATTTAAATAAAATATTATAATTCACTATTCTTTTTGGATTCCATATTTCTTAGGATGGGAAATGGTAATCTTCGTTGGAAAAGATCATTAGTGGTGATTTGAGTCTTACTAGTTCATAGTCCACCTCACCTAACGGCTATTGGTGTCCTATGACCTTTATGAGTGGATCATCATATCCAACACATCACATGCAATTCCCAATCATACCTTCACCCTCTAGATCATGAAAACCTCACCTAATAGTTATTGGTCTCGTGATCATAGTTAAGACTACCTCATCATCTCAAATACAAATATTTAGGACACAAATGATTCCTCACCTAATAGTTATTAGTAATCAATTGGCCTAAACCCCACACCATCAGATGTATAATGGAGTGGCCTTATATTCTTAAATAGCAACTAACTCCAAGGTATCCATAATCAGTAAATCAAAAATCAAATCTTAGACAAACCATGACGGTGGTTGGTCACAAGTTCAAACACTAGAAACAACTTAACATCACAAATAAGGAGACTTTCTTTGTAATCAATGGTCTCACCTTGCATATAAACTGTTTAATATGCGTATCAAACTAAAAATCTCAAAACCACTTTAAAAAGATTCTCATTACAAATGAGAATTAATCACCGGATCACAAAAATAAAACCAATCAACTATTAAAAACACAAATATGTCTAAGGATTGGCTATGATACCACTATTGGAATTTGTTTCAATAAAAAGGAATACATGTATAGGTAAATTTGAAACAAAATGATTCGCAACGGAAGCAAAAGCACCTATGTACGTATTTCCAAAGCATTTTTTGTGCATTTTAATAAAAACATAGAGAAGTGATAAAAGGGCCAATCACATTACAAGGTAATGTGATAAAAAAAATTGGTTATGATGTTCTTTATATTCTGATCATGAACATTTGATGTTCTCAGGACATTGGTTCTAACATTCTTCAGATTCTAACTATGAATGCTTGATCTCTTAATAACACTAATTATGACATTCTAGGAATTATGACTATCAATGTCTAATGTCTTCTGGTAATGCTGGTTCAAACGCTCTTTAGATCAAGACCACGAATTTCTAATCCTCATAACATGGGTTCTGATGTTCTTTAGATCTAGCCCTATCATGCCTCGATCCTTGAGCGCGCGTCCATCCCTCACTAGTAGATTAAATAGTGACGTCCAAGGAGACACCGCCGACCCTGTTCATTTTTTTTTTATACGCATGCAGAAGTAGACATAAAATCCCCAAACAATAAAACAATGGGATATGAGAGTAGAAATAAAAATATCAAACCTAAAAAATCGCCACACTTATATATATATTGCAAACCATAGTGCAAATATATATATTGCAAACCATAGTGCAAATATATACATTGCAAACCATCGTGCAAATATATACAAGGTAAACTACCAAGCCAGGTTCTAAACAGCAAGTTTACAAAACAAAGTCTACAGACAGAGGTGGGGTTTCAATCCTCCTCTAGATCCTCCTCCTCTTCAACAATCTCTTCTTCTTTCATGCTCCAGCTGGAGTCTACTGCTGAGTGCTCCGGAGAGTCAGGATCATCAACAAACTTGGGATCTTTCACATCCACCACCGATCCACCCTTAGGATCTGCTGTCCCCTTCCCAAATGCTACCTCTAAAACGTACAGAGATACATCAGATTCTGGTACAGGACCCACCCTTCGTCTAGCATTGTAATGATGATACCACGACTGGTATTTGTGGGGCACTTTTTGGGGTTCACCCACATCAACCTAGACGGTGGATTTCACCAGTACATATTCTAAGATTTCACCAGTACCTATCTTAGTGACTTCCTCCAGTATACCAAAATGCTTAGGAAGAGCTGGAGGTGCTGCCATTTATGGACTTGAAATGTTGTCCTACAATAGGGTGAGACTACATCTCAGCGAATTTTACCCCTTACGACTCGATTAGGAAGAAAATACGCCCTAAGGGCTGCCTAAGCACAATCAGGCATCAGAGAACTTACCTTGGCCTCAGTTCCTTCTTGAAAGTCAGTTCAATTCATAATTTCAATAAATCACATCATCATGTCAATGATCGAAACATCAATCAATCGACCTAGTTAATTACATATCACCACGACCATCTCTTGGTTGGCCCATTCAATACCATCTATAAGTCCAATCATATTAGGACTGCTCGCTCTAAGTTGATAAATAGATAGTATATAACTCTCACTAAGATGATAAATGGTGAATTGCTCTCACTAAGCTGACATATTAGAGCCCCTAGGATGATATAGTATATCGATATACTGCTCACAATCTAAGTTGGAATATCGTTTGTAGGTTGATATAGTATACAATCCCGACCATTCAATCAATTCATCATTTTTATCATACCCAATAAAAATAGCTGTGTGCGGGTACATGGTCGACCTTAGCCAAAATATCATAATTTCACTTTTAAACCTCCCACTCCTTTCAACAGTCCAAAATAGATTTTTGGCGTTGTATACCGATGCCTGGTAATTTTCCAATTAATTACCAAAATTAAACCAATTTACGAATAAAATCCTAAAATCACATCAAGCAAAATTAGCACAAATTAAAGCTCAAATAAATAAACTGATTGCACCACAATAACCAGTAAAAAATTCCGGTCACTGACTATCCCGATCTAATTTCCGAAAATTAAATAATTAGTTAATTAATTACGAAAAATAATTATTAAATAGCAATAAATCCAACTTAGGCTCGTAATGCTTAATTGGATGCTGAAACCGACCTGGAAAATTTCTGAATCACTCTAGTTAAATACTAAAAGTCGTCTAAGCCCTAACTACACTAACTATCCAGCTAACATGCATCGATAAACAATTAAATTTCACTAATACAATCTAACTAACCACCTAACTATACTTAACTTAATCTAATTAAACTCACTTGTTCGGCAATCTGGTCGGTTCAAATCGATGAGGACTCAACAGGGCTTGATTCTTTCCAAAACGAGCCTAGCTTTCGAGGCTGAGAACGACATCAAAATGGGCCCGAGGTGCTGTTGGAAACCCACTAGTTTGATCTCTATTCTTGGCTGATTGCTAGCTAAAAATGCAGGTGGTGGCTCGATTAAGGCGGGGATGGATTGAGGAAGGTTGAAAGGGCCAAACCGAGCCTAAGTGGGGGACTCACAAAGGTCGGAGGCAGGCCAAATAGCTCTAGCACAAGCTGAAACATAGGTTGGGACACTAGACAAGGTTGCTGAGGTGTTGGGGTTGCGCGATGGAGGCGGAGGGTGCACGCACAGCGGGCAGGGCAAGGACAACGCTGCTAGGGCAGTCTGGCGGTCTCGGCGGTGTGCAGCGTGGACAAGGTGGCTCTGCTATCTTTGGTGGCTCCTCCTTGGTTGCTGGTTCCAAAAATGGAATAAACAACAGGGAGGAAGGCTGGTCGGCAGCTTTGAGGGAGAGAGAAGGGGCAAGAGGGGGCAACCAAGCCTTATCTTCCACCTCTTGGTTGCCTTGACCATCCAACACCACTAGCTATCTTCCTTGGCCTCAAATCAGCCACTCATGCTCCATCTACAACCTTTGAAATGGTCTAAAAGCTATAAGGAAAGGGGAAGTTACGAATTTGTTTGCTTTCTTCTTCAATTGGACACTTATCCTTGCTTGATTTAACACAATTTGGCCTCAATAAATTCAATCGATACCTCTCCAGACAAATTGATATTTTTTCTCGCCAATTGATCCCACTTGCTTTCCAACTTTGTAATAAAAAACGATTCTTGACTGGACAAAAACGACCCTAGGACAACCTTTTCCCAAAAAGTCTCGGATTGTAGAAAAATCTTCTAAGACTGAGTCGAATTTCCTAAAATGACTTGTGACATGACAGAACTTTCAATTTCTAAAATCAGACTCAAATTCACGGTTAATTTCAATCTGGCACGTTTTTAGCGTAACCTAGGCTACCGGATAGCTTTCATAATTTTTTAGTGCAAATGACCTGTGGTCAATTTTCTTCGAGCCACAATAAACCTGTTCGACATATTGGCGACTCTCGATTGTCATGAAAATCTCGAGGATTTAAATATGAACACATGGTACCAAAACGATAGAAAAATCAGTTAAGTGCCGGTTGATGAGAATTTTCCAATTTAGTAGAGTCACCCACAATCAGCCACACATTTCAATCGAATCGACCTAGACCTATCTCTAATCCTTGATCAATTTTCACTATGCTGTAATGACCTCTAAAGATAAGCACGGTCGAGTAGCCGATTCCTGATCGAATTCTTAAGTCTATTGCATTAAAATTCCATAATGGCTTCACTGGATATATAGTTATCTCGAGAGTGATCAGCTCTGAAAACAGCCTTATAGGCGCGTCGATGAAATGCCCGATTTATTTAATAGAAAAAAAAATTGAAAATCTGGGTTGTCACAACTGTCTCATCGACTCTTCAATCTGCTCCTTCAGTACCGTAGTGTTGCCAAACCACTTTAACCAATGGGATGGTCTTTGTATGCAGAACTTGTTCTTTCTTGTCCACTATCTGAGCCAGGCTTTCAATGTATGACACTCGGTCATCCACGTCCAATTCTTCAAAATTAAGCACATGGATTGGGTCAGGCTCGTATTTTCTTAACATCGACACGTGAAAGACGTCGTGTACTTATGCCAATCTCAGCGGTAACACAAGCCAATACGCTAAGGTCCCAATTCTCTCAATAATTTCAAACAGACCTACGTTCCTCAGACTCAGTTTTCCCTTCTTGCCAAAGCGCGAAGTTCCCCTCATTGGTGACACATTTTGAAAAATGTGATCACCAACTTGGAATTCCAACAATCTTCCGTGCTTATCTGTGTAACTTTTTTGTCTCCTCTAAGCGGTCTTTAATCTACCTTTGATCACTACCACGACATCCACTAACTGCTGGACCAACTCTGGGGCTATAATCTTTCTTTCCCAAACTTCATCCCAACAAACTGGTGTCCCGCACACTTTTCCATACAACACTTCGAAAGGAGCCATCTGAATGCTCTGCTGATAGCTATTATTGTAGGCAAATTCCACCAGATGAAGCTATTCTTCCCAACTTCCTTTGAAATCCAGTATGCAAGCTCACAGCATATCCTCGAGGGTTTGAATTGTCCTCTCAGACTAGCCATCCGTCTAAGGATGATATGCCGTACTGTATTGTAGCTTGGTACCTAAAGCACTCTATAAGCTTTTCCAAAAAGTAGTGGTAAACCTCAGGTCTCTGTCTAAAGTTATCGTAACCGACACTGCATGCAAACAAACTACCTGACACACGTACAAATCTGCATGTCTATCCAAACTGAGGTCCTTTCGAACTGCAATGAAGTGAGCCAACTTTGTCAATCTATTGACCACTACCCAAATCGAATCATTACATTTCTGACTCCTCGATAATCCAATCACGAAGTTCATCGTGATGTGCTGCCATTTCCATTCTAGGATCTCGAGAGATTGCGAAAGTCCTCCCAACTTGCAATGCTAAGCTTTTACTTGCTAACACGTCAGACACTTGGCAATATGCTTGGTAATGTCCGCCTTCATACCAAACCACCAATAGTGTTGACACAGATTCTGATACATCTTGGTATTACCATGATGTATGCTGTAACTGCTACGATGTGCTTCTGATAGAATATCTTCTCTAAGCTCCACATCGTCAGGTACAACCAAACGTCCTCGGAACTTTAGTGTTCCTTCATCAGAAATCTGGAAGGATCAGAAATCTGAAAGCCAACCTTCCTTTTCTCATTGTCCTTCTGTAGAATCTTCTGCACATTTGGGTCTTTTGGTTGGAGTAACTTGATTCTGATTTGGACATTTGATTCAATTCGGAGGGCGGTCATAAGACTCGAAAGGTGGCCTACCTCAAACTTGAATACCGAATCTCAAGCTCCCTCGATTAGGTTTCACTCCTTAATCAATATATGAGCAACTGAAGACTTTCGATTCAAAGCATTGGTGACCTTATTTGCCTTTCTCGGGTGATATAGTGTGGCACCCCGAACCCCCTTAGGTCGCTAGAGGCACCAAACATTACACCTAATTACATCTCTTAGAAGAAGTGTCGTAAATCATGGACATTTTTTTTTTAAATGGTCCCAGCGCGACTCATTTAGCGGAAGCAAAATATAACATCGCCATCTCACCCTCCATCAATCCATGATACAATTGCACACCATTAAACATCATAATAAAAGACAAGGCCATGACACTTTATTCACATATTTTCAAGATAGGTTTCCTTGGGTCGGTACATCAAAAGAAACGCCAAGACATGAAGCCACACTCAGCCATAAACCCAAAAAGAAACACTCGACCCACTACGACTCACGTGCAAGATCACCCATCACTAGTGTCGGTTAATCATCCCAAAAAGTTTCAGCTCCTACTTCTCATGACGGGCCCTCACACCCATCCCGGTGCATCAGGTGGTGGCGGCGGCGGCAACATCCTGAGCATCACTCCGTCTTGACGAACATGGACGGATATGAACTCTTGGATAACAGGGCCCCCAGCTAGGCCCACATTGTACATAACTAAGGCACACACTCGAATATACGTAAGACCAGGAACGGTGGCATAGTCAAACTCCTCATACTTGACCTCTACATCCGAAGGTAGGCCGTAAAATACACCCTGCGTGATAACAGGGAGCAGCATGCTGCTAATCTGAAATGTTTGTCCCCGCAGAGGTGAGTACAACCACTCAGCATGTAAAGGGCCAATAAACCGCACAATGCATCATGCTACACAATCATCACAATCATAGCATCGCATGTCATATAGGCATCCATGCACAACATACCATGGCATCATGCACATGTCATCATACCTCATATACCATCATCATCATATAGACATCACCATCATATCATATACTTACCATCATCATGTCACACATGGCATCATCCTTACCATGCATCCATGCATATAACATCATCATCATATCACATGTACCATCATCATGTCATGCATCCATGCATGTAACATCATCATCATATCACATGTACCATCATCATTGCCATGCATCCATGCATGTAACATCATCATCATATCACATGTACCATCATCATGTTATGCATCCATGCATGTAACATCATCATCATATCACATGTGCCATCATCATTGCCATGCGTCGATGCATGTATCATCATCATCATATCACATGTACCATCATCATTGCCATGCATATAACATCCTGCATCATGTCATGCATATATCATCGTGCATAATTTGATTTCAATTTCATCTTGGACCGCCACATTTCTCATTCCCGGGACCAATGTTTGCATCCCACATGTATCCAAGATACAATTCAGACTATCCGGCTCCCCCATTCTCTGGGCATCTCGTACCTCAACTGGCATACGAGGACCGTCCGACATTCAGCCATTCAAGGCCATTGGGCAACCGGCCATACCCTTCTAGCCAGGCATCTCGCACCCAAATCGACATTGCGAGGTATCCCTCAGCACAATACCTTGCTGAGCTTCCAGCTCCCCCACTCTCCGCGCATCTCGAGACCTCTTGGTACTCCTGAGGCCCTCCGGTATCCAGCCATTCATGACCACCGGGCAACCAGCCGTACCCTTCTAGCCAGGCATCTCGACACTCCCGGGGCATCGTCGGCTCACACCTCCGACGGCCTTCTCATTTATCTCAATTCTCATCTTCAATTATAGTTCAATTTTAACATGGCATGTGATGTGATGGTAATCAAGATCATATTCATCATTGAATTCATACATGCATCTCAATTCATTATCATGCATGCATCAAGACACTATCATCCAATCAATACAATTCATGGAGTCCGTGCAATTTTAAATGGTCCATATTTCATGCCCTTTTTCAAAATTCCAGCATATACCATTTTTAGAAATATTTAAATTAAATATCCATATGCTTCTCACAAATCATGAAATCAAGGCATGTGATAGATAAGACAATAAGATAGCAATTCCATGCCAAGCACATGCCCAATAGAGTCCTAGACAAGAAGATACAATTCACACAAAAACAGCATGCAATTTCGGATAGAAACTGAATGCGCAGTTTCCGAAATAATTCGATTAAAATATTCGAACGACCTCCAAAAATTATGAAATTTTACCAGGTTATATTTAAGACACTAAAGTAGATTTTTCATGAAGACTTCTAGGCCATATTCGTTTTATATCATTTTCTATATTCGTACGAAACTTCTGGTTCTCGCACCGAAACGTCCAGTGTGGTTATCTCGAAAATATCAAGTTTTTGCCCCTTTATTCTTCTTCGTTTCCTCTGAAATTTGGATATGTTTTACTTCAAGAGGTACCATACAAATTTCATTCAGGAATCTAAGTCAAATTGCCAAATTATAGTCACCATATGGGTCCATGAAGTCTCGGGTGTCCTGTACCGAGTCTCCAGATTTACCATCTTCAAGAGTAAGTCGATTCACTAGGCCACACTTGCTCATTTTACTTCAAATTTTAGTATGTTAGTCTTTAGGATGTTATCTACAAGTTTCATGCAGAAGTCGATGAGAGATTCTTGATAAAAATCGACATGCAACCACAGATCTAACAAAAGGTCAGCAAAATCGTTCCAGATCTAGTGTCTTCATAGGATGAGGGTTTGACCCCTTAAATATCCACCATTTAGTCCCAAATTTTAGTATGTTGTATTTTAAAATGTTAGCTACAACTTTAATGAAGTAATCAAGGTCAAAATCCAACTCAAAACATGCATGCAAGCTCTCACAAGATTCTGGTCCAGGCGGTTCACACGAAATCAGCATGCAAACTCAAGAACAAGTCACATTCTAGCTTCGGTTTTGTCTACCCTATGATCTGTAACCTACCACCAACAAATCACACATGCAAGGCACACATGCAAGAGTGGAAATCAGTCCCAACTTGCCTCTAGAACCAAGCAGACAGCGGCACACGAACGGCACACCGGCAATGGACGGACGGCGTGCGGGCGGCGACAGGCGAGCTCCTTCTCCCTCTCGGCCTCACTCTCTCTCTGGCAACTCCCTCTCTCTCTTTCTCACTTTGCCGAATACCACCAACTGGCAACCCTCTCTCTCTCCTCTTCCTTTTATTTCCCCAAATCCTCATCATTGGCAATGATTATTTGCCTCTTCCAATGGCCAATGCATGAAGACCTCCTCTTGCCACTTGTCACACATGCATGATGGGCTTTTGGCTTGGGCTTGGATTGGAAGAAGTGGGCCGGGCACTCCTCCCCCCTCATGGTTGACGGCAGCCTCTTCCTTGGGCCCTAATTGCGCCAGCCATTCGGCCCACCAAAGGCTCAACCCAATGGGCCTAAGGCCCAACCTAATTAAACTCACAATTTTATTTTCAATTATTCATCTTTAGTTATTTCTTTTATAGATTTCAAATTTTAAATTTCACATGGCCAAGGATAAATCATTCTTATTAATTTATCCTATATTACTAATTAAAAACTTATGAACACAAGCACATCTCACTTAGTCTTAAAAGTAGACTAATGGCTAAGGCACAAACCATAGGTAATTTCATTACCTAATTATGGGCTTTAATACACCTTAGAGCTTGTATTGAATTTTTGGGATGCCACATATAGGATATCACAGTCATAGTCCTTTAGCAATTCCATTCATTGGTGCTATCTCATGTTCAATTCCTTCTAAGAGAACAGGTACTTGAAACTTTGATGGTCCGTGAAGATCTGAAATTTTTCTCCGTGCAAATAGTGTCTCAAAATCTTTAGGGCAAAGATAATCGCCGCGAGCTCTAAGTCATGCGTGAGATAATTCTGTTCATGAGGCTTCAACTAACGGTAGGCGTATGCAACAACTCGGCCATGTTGCATCGACACGCAACCCAATCCTCTGAACGACGCATCACTATATATCTCTTATCCTCCATGACCAAATGGAATGGTCACCACAGGTGCGGTAGTCAGCTTTTTCTTCAGCTCTTGGAGACTACGCTTGCACTTGTCTATCCATACAAATTTCTCTTCTTTCTTTAGGAGTCTTGTCAAAGGCAACGCTAATGAGGAGAACCCTTCTACAAACCATCTATAATAACCTGCCAAACCCAGAACTTCTGATCTCAGTCATTGTAGTCGGTCTTGGCCAATTGATTACAGCTTCAATCTTGCTCGGGTCCACAGAGATTCCTTTGCCTAAAATCACTAGATCTAAGAAAGCAACGCGAGTTAACCAAAACTCATACTTACTGACTTGGCATACAAATGATGGAATCTCAATGTTTACAACACTAGTCTCTAATAACTCTCATGATCATCACTTCTCGAATACACCAGAATATCATTGATGAACACGATCATGAACTAATTCAGATATTCCTTAAATACTCGGTTCATCAAATCTATGAAGGCAGCTGGACCATTCGTCAACCCAAATGGCATCACTGTAAACTCGTAATGACCATACCGAGTATGAAATGCTAACTTTGGAATGTCCTCCTTCCTAATCCTCAAGTGATGATATCATGTCCTTAAGTCAATCTTTGAAAATATCGACGCTCCTTGCAATTGATCAAACAAGTCATCGATCATCGGGAGTGGATACTCGTTCTTGATCGTTACCTGATTGAGTTGTCGATAGTCGATCATAGATCCATCTTTCTTCTTTACAAACAAAACTGGTGCTCCTAAGGTGATGCACTGTAACGAATGAATTCCTTATTTAGTAATTCTTGCATTTGCACCTTCAGTTCCTTCAACTCAGATAACGCCATCTGGTAAGGAACCTTAGAGATTGGTTCTGTCCGAGGTGCTAGCTTGATCACAAACTCAATTTCTCTCTCTGGTGGCAATCCTAGCAATTCCTTTGGAAAGACATCTGGAAATTCTTGTACCACAGCAATGTCTTCCATCTTCAACTCCTCAATTGTTGTATCAATGACAGTTGCCAGGTAACCTGACAACCCTCGTCAAGCAAATGAGTTGCCTCTAGCGATGAGATCAAGATAATCAAGGGTCTTCCTCAATTCCCAACGAACTCAAAGCTCTCACCCTCTAACAAGTCAAACTGAAAATTTTTAAATTACTCTAGTTAAATACTAGAGCTCGTCTAGGCCCTAATTGCACTTACTATCCACCTAACATACATCGGTAAACAATTAAATTTCAATAATCTAATCTAACTAACCACCAAAGTATACTTAACTTAATCTAATCAACCCTTAAGCGTGATTAACTTACTAAGCGAAAATTAGTGAGTTAAACTGACTTGTTTGGCGATCCGGTCGGTTCAAATCAACTGGGACTTAATGGGGCTCGATTCTTTCCAAAGCGAGCCTAGCTTTCTGGGCTAGGAATGACCTTAAAACAGACCTGAGGTGCTGATGGAAACCCATTGGTTTGCTTTCTACACTTGGCTGGTTGTTGGCTGAAAAGACAAGGTGGTGGCTCCGTTGAGGCGGGGATGGATTGAGGAAGGTTGAAAAGGCCAAACCAGGCCTAGGCGAGGGACTCGCTGACGTCAAAGGCAGGCCAAATAGCTCTGGCACAAGTTGAAACATAGGTGGGACATAGGAAAAGGCTGCTCGAGCATTGGGGTCGCATAGTGGAGGCAGAGGGCGTGTGCACAATGAGCGAGGCGAGGACGGTGCTAGGGCGATTCGGCGGTCTCGGCAGCATGCGGCGTGGATGGGGCGGCTCTGCTGTCTCTGGTGGCTCCTCCTTAGCTGCTGGTTCCGAAAATGGCACAAACGAGGGGGAGGAAGGCTGGTCGGCAGCTTTGAGGGAGAGAGGTGGAAAGAAGGGGCCACCAAGCCTTATCTTCCACCTCTTAGTCGCCTTAACCATCCACCACCACCAATTATTTTCCTTGGCCTCAAATAAGCCACCCATGCTCCATCTACAACCTTTGAAATGGTCCAAAAGCTATAAGGAAAGGGGAAGCTACGAATTTGTTTGCTTTCTTCTTCAATTGGACACTTATCTTTGCTTGATTCAACACAATTCGGCCTCAATAAATTCAATCGACACCTCTTCAATCAAATTGATATTTTTCCTCACCAATTGATTCTACCTGCTGTTGCGACCTTCCCGAATTTTTTGAAGTTGAATTATTCGAAAGGGCTAATGGATTACTAAGTCCGAAGACTTGGCATAGACCCTCCCAAGTCCTACCAATCGCGACTTGATGTTAAGAAATTAAATTATTCAAACTAGCAATTATACTCAATTTGGAGCCGCCACTAACCAATTAGGGCTGGTTAGAAACCCAAGTAAAGTATGAGATAATACTTTACTATTGCGAACTAGAGATTCAGTAGGTCCGGGGACATGGTTACACTAGATTAGTCTAACGCCCTTTCGATTTCTTTTTATTTTTATTTAAAAACATTTTGCAGGCAATGTTGAGTAATTTAAACTTAAGCTACTAACATGCAAATGGTGGTCATACGGGTGCACAATTAATAAAATAACATTCAATGAAAAATGCTAATAAAAATGCATGCCCTAAACATGATTTCTAAATGACATGACACTTAATTTTTCTTTTTCTTTTAAAAATGTTAATTATATGCAATTTTAATTTTAATTTGATATGCATGAGTTTTACTTTAATGACATATGAGATGCAATTCATGTGACATAATTCAAATCATTGCAATATGTGTGCAATCTAATTTACATAACCCTAAATATGCATATGTTGTATGATATGAGATGTATGACATGGTAATTCTATATGCATGTTCTTTTTATGATTTTTTAATGATTTTTTTTATTACACATATGCAACCTGCACTAACAATGATGACATGAAATAGGATTAATTATGAATTAACCTATTAACTAACCAAGGAAATGATTTTTTTTTAATGACATAATATTTTTTATTGAAAAGAAAGTAACTTAATGGTGCAATGATCATCTTTTAGCCTTTTCTTTTTTATTAAAAACAAACAATTAAACTATAACTCATATGGCATGCATAACATTTTTTGTTCCTCTTTTTGGTTTTACTAAATGAAAATTGACTTAATCTAAAAATATCTAGGTGTGTTGTTTTAATATGAAATGTGTATGGACCTAAGTCCCTAAGTTCTAGTTATGACAATATTCTAATTAAACCTATTATGCAAATTAATTAATATGTACCTAATTTTTTTAGATTCTTTTTATTGAAATTCGGAATTTAAAAAAAAATAATTAGACTAACTAAAGTGAATGATATTCTAATTTATTTTAGGAATCAATTAACTTAAACTATACCTTATCTTAAAAGCTATATAAAAAAATCAAGACATGCCAACATTATTTAAAATTAGCCCTAACAAAAATCACCCATCTAAAAGTATAATCTAAAAATTATAATCCTATAAATGCAATTCTAATTTTACTAACCTTAAAAATACAGTCCTAATTTGCTAAACCTAATGCAATATTTACTTTTTGATTTTATGATTTTTTTAATCTTTCCAAACAAGTAATTATTTTAAAAGAATGATGATAAGAATTAAAATAATCGAAAAAATAATCCGTTGTCTCACGGATTAAATTAACAATTATTTTAACTCTATAATGATTTAACAATTGAAATGATATTAAAATTCCTAAAAATTATAACTAAAAAAATGACCCGACGTCTTACGGGTTAAATTAATAATTACCATAATTTGGGATAAATACTGCAGTTAATACCTACGAGATTTATAAAAGAAAGCATATCTCAATATTCTAAATTGAACAATAATAACAAAATAAATAAAATAAGATAAAATTTAGTGAAAAGTAAGAATAAAAATTAAAAATTAAACTACCTAAGGGAAGGTAAACAGTAGCATCGATGGGGTGGCAACGCGCGGCGAAGGATGGCCAGTGTCGGAGCGGGCGAGAGGGACAGTTAACGGTGGCGCGCGGTGTTCGTGTAGGCGCGGTGGTGTCGTGGGCTGCAAGACCAACAATGGAGGTGGCGTCGAGGCGCTCGGGTCGCGGCTACCACAGGGAGCTCAGGCTCTGCAAATCGGGGACAGCATCGGGGCGAGCTTCACGAGGAGGATGGCGAAGCGGTGGTAGAGCAGAGAGGGCTGGCGTCGCGGTGATCAGCAGCTCTACGATGCGAGGGATCGGGTTGCGGCTACTGCGGGCTACAGCTCTTGCAGTAGATCGGCAGGTTGCAGGGAGCGTCGGTGAGGAAGGCGTGGCGTCGGGTCGTCGCGGCGAGTGGAGTGGCGGGGAGCACTAGCTTTGGCGGCTGTGCTGTTGTGCATCAGTGGCGAGTCCGGCAAGGCAACGGTGGCAGATGCGCGGTGGTGCTCGGAGAACGACTGAGGGTGGTTCAAAGAGGATCTGCTGGCTGAGCGGTGATGAAGCAACGTGGATGGCATGGGCATGATCGGCGCGGGAGGGGGAGCGTCGAGAGAAAGAAGACGATTGTAGCCCCCTTTTTTTGTTTTCTTCTCTCTCTCTCTCTCTCTCTCTCTCTCTCTCTCTCTCTCACGCTCTGCCGAAAACCTCCCCCATTCACTTTCTACCACTATACTTTTTCTCTATTTTCCCTGCTCACACGTCAACTTCTTCTCTCTTTCTCTTCCATTTGCTAGAAGCCCCCCCCCCCTTTTCACGTCTTGCACCCCCTATTTATAAAGTGAAAACTCAAATTCGTTTCGCAGGTGGAGATTTTCTCTCAACCTCTCAACAACAAAATGGCTCCAAAATCCCACGGTTGAGTTTTTGAATTCAAATTTTTTTAAAAAATTTACCTTTAATCAAAGATTATTTTGTATTTCTATTTTCTAAATTTAAATTAGGTGTCAACACTTGCTTTGCAATTTTGTAATAAAAAACGATCCCTAACTTTTTCTGGACAAAAATGGCCCTAGGACGACCTTTTCCCAAAAAGTCTCGGTTTGCAGAGAAATCTTCTAAGATTAAGTCGACATTCGTAAAATGACTCGTGACATGACAGAACTTTCAATTTCTAAAATCAGACTCAAATTCGCGGTTAATTTCAATCTGGCGCGTTTTTAACTTGACATAGGCTACTGAGTAACTTTCAAAAAAATTTAGTGCAAATGACCCGTGTTCAATTTTCTTAGAGCCACAATGAACCCGTTTGACATATTGGCGACTCTCGGTTGTCGTGAAAATCTCGAGAATTCAAATATGGACACAGGGTACCAAAACAATAAAAAAAATCAGTCTAGTGCCGACTGACAAGAATTTTTCAATTTAGTGGTCTCACTCACGATCAATCACACATCTCAGTTGAACTGGTCTATCTCTGATCCCTGATCGATTTTTAACCGTGCCATATTGGCATCTAAAGATGAATAGGTCGAGTAGCCGGCTTCCTGGTCGAATTCTTAAGTCTATTACATAAAAATTCCTCAATGGCTTCCCTGAATAGTCTAGTTATCTCGAGAGTGATTAGCTCTAAGAACAGCCCTATAGGCTTGTCGATGAAATGCCCTATTTATTTAATAGAAAACATGATTGAAAATCTGATATGTCACAAGCCCTACAAATGTTAGGCCTTTAGTTTGGACACATAACCAATCTTATGTCAAACGATAAAGAGAAATTGAGACATCTCACAAGTACAATTGTGCTAGCAATTGCTTTCATTTGCGAATGACTTGGTTAATCACTATCAACACTCTCAAATGTTGTTGATAATCCTGTGATATGTTCTCTCAATCGCCTTTCTATAACCAATCCGAGATCGCATTCAATTTGGCTCGTTAGCTCTAAAACCATTTCACAGAATTAATTTTGTTGTAATGTCAAAGCTCACTTGAATCTAGACATAAGTTCTAAAACTGTTTCAAACACTAACTCGGACATTTATTTTGTAATCGTTACAAAACATTTATTCTAGGCATTAATTTGTAACTGTTACAAAACTTTATTCTAGGTATTAATTTTGTAACCGTTATAATTTTTTAATTTGACCTTATAGTTAGAAATGGTCGATTGAATTTTAAACTATTTCAAATCATTAAAACTTCCATTGATTCCAAAACCATTTCAATTTATTAATGTGGTTGTTAAGTTTGAAACCATTTCAGAAATTTAATTTACCATTAAGTCTAAAACTATTTTAGATCCTTAATTTGGCTATTAATTCTGAAATCACTTCGAATCATTAATATGACGATTAATTATGAACAAGCAATGTGACCATTTATTCCAAACTCACTTTAGATCATTAATACAACCATTAATTGTAAACTCACTTTAGATATTTAATTCAATCGTTGAATCTGAACCTGTGTTAGATCTTTGATTTGGCCGTTGAATCTAAACCCACTTTAAATATTTAATTTGGCCATAAAGTTTGAGACCCCTTTTAGATCTTCGATATGGTCATAAAGTCTTAAACCATTTCAAAACTTGGATTTTTAGCCTAGCTTAATCCAATTGCCTCAAGTGTGAACTTATTTGTAATATTGTTTCTCCCATTCAAATGTCATTCTGAATTTGTTATGGTATGTGACATCCCTTGGTTCATCACTGAGCTGTTAGTAGGATTTGTGAACACATTAGCACAACCAAGAGAGCTGATTGTTCCAATCAATCGTTAGTTCATACAAACCATGAGTGACATTTAGCAATACATCATAGCTAATCAAAAAGTGTGAATATTTTAATAACATAATGAACTTGTCAGCTTTGATGACTGTGTAATTTGATCATTTTATCTCACTATGTCTTAATCGAACAAAGGTCATGAAATTATTTTGTCAAGCCACTAATTCGATTATATGACCAAATCTAATTGACATGTATTCTATGAGACATGAACTATTCATTCTCAATTACAATCTCAACTGAGGATTTCAATGCAATGTCATGATTAGATTGCATAGGTGTCAATCTTGTATATCTATATATAACAAAAAGATTTACTCCATATTACACATGCATGTGCCTTTGTATATGAACAAACTATGACCAATATGTATAGAGATGGATATTTATGAACCATAGCCATCCAACATACAAGTCAGCATTGTGCTCTAGGTCTAAGGATCTTACACCATACCAACGCATGAATGATTAGTCATTGACCTCACTAAAAGCTTTAATGCTGCCAATCATTCTATGTATGTCACATTCAGTGAACTTGTTCGAGACAAGCACCTATATTCTAACGTGGATATCACAATATCCAACAATTTATGACTCATCATCCACCCAGGTATGTAATACCAAATGGTGAAGCTTAAGAACACACTAGTCTTAACAGGTTCATAAATATCCTCTCAATGATGTATCAATCAGGAATTGTTTAAAGATTCAATATAACTGTAAGCCTATCATACATATTCTTAACACTTTAAGAGTAGGTTCAGTTTCAATAATCTTATGGACTCATTCCTATAAATAGGACAATAAATGAACATTTCTTTACCATTAAATAATCCCTAACATGTAACTATTGCATGGTTGCTTTAGAGTGTATAGCTAAGATGATCTATGAGAGGTTTAATTGTTGTGATGAGAAAAAAATATATGCTTTTCTATTTGCAAAGCTTCTATGTTGTGCATGTCCAAGCACAACTTTTATGATATGTCATAGCACCATGAAAAAAGTAGCAGAAAAGGAGGCACAACTCAACTGTAAATGGTAGCACAAACAACTCTTGTCTGCTTAGCACACCATAACAAGCATAACTCAAAAGAAGGCAAAGCAGAATAAATGACATAAGTAATAATTCAATTGGTCCATGTTCAATGAAAAAGAGAAAATTTCCAATGCAAGAAATCTTCAAATAACATACATATGCATAACCTTACTTTAATAAGCTCCATAGATTGACCTATACAGACCTATCCATTTAAACTACAAATGAAAAAGAAAAAAAAAATTGTTTGTTGGCCTTGTTGCTCTTGCATTTCAAAAATTTGCTCGTGTTCCACCACTTTCTTGTTGAAGTTCCTTGCATCTCTTTACCTACAATTGAATAAAATAAACAATTTAGTTAAGAGAAAGTCAAGTGCAACTAAGAATAGTTTTAGGACAAAGTCTAGAGCAAATTGATACCTGCATATTCTCTCTTTCCATGGATGACGATAGACTTGAAATGTTGCCAAGAAATGAAGCAAGCGGTTCAATTGTCTTGGATTGTGATGCTGATAAGATTGAAGGAGTTCTTTTGATTGCATCGTGTGAGCATGAGGCAAATGTAGAAGCTATGGGGTGTGATGCTACTGTAGATGTTGTTGCTGCTGCTACTAATGTCGGTGTTGATGTTATTGATGAATTTTGAGTGATTACTATTATGGCCTAACTCACCACATTTTCCTCAAGTAAATGTTGTATTATGTCCCTTCAACTTCATTCCAACGGGACCTTGCACAATTTTCTTCTTCCTTCTCTTCAAATTGTTTTTAGCCATTTCATTCACTAACTTCGTTCTTTGTCTCTTCTTTCTTTTTCTTATCCAACGACTGCCCATGCAAATGGATACATTTGATTGCTAGTTTTATCTACTCCTGACGCTTTTTGATCAATGAGACTTTGTTCAACAGCTTGTCCCTATGAGCACATATAACTGTCATTTACCTTAACTAGTTAAACAAATATTGGTATCCCTTTATCTACATTAAATCAACTTGATACAAATGCCTCTTATTTCACACGTTCAATGGATGTGGTTGAATTTTGAGAGCCAAAAGTTAAAATATTTTACAAATTTTATGTTGGCCCATACAATTTTCACACCTTGTTTACCATAGACACTTCCTGTGACATCCCAGATTTTCGATCATGTTTTCTACTGAAGTAATTGGGCATTTCATTGACGCACCTTTAGGGTTGTTCTCAGAGCCGATCACTTTCGAGATAACTAGACTATCTGGGGAAGTTATGAAGGACTTTAAAGCAAATAGACTTGAGAACTTGATCAGGAATCGGTTTCTCGACCGTGGTTATCTTTAGAAGCCATTACGGCACAGTTAAACATAGATTTGAGATCAGAGATAGGTCTGTTCGACTGAGATGTGTGGCTGATCGTGGGTGACTCCACTAAATTGGAAAATTCTCGTCGATCGGCATTAATCTAATTTTATTGTCATTTTGGTACCCTGTGTCCGTAATTGAATTCTCGAGATTTTCACGATAATCGCCATTGAGTTGAGTGGGTTCATAGTGGCTCGAAGAAAATCGGCCACGGGTTAATTGCCCTAAAAAATTCTGAAAACGACCCGGTAGAATAGTTCATGCTAAAAACGTATCAAATGGAAATTAATCGCCAATTCAAGTCCGATTTTAGGAATTAAAGATTCTGTCATGTCATAATAAATTATAGGAGTATCGACTCAGTCTCAGAAGATTTTTCTGACACCTAACACTTTTTGGGAAAAAGTCGTCACTAGGTTGTTTTTTAGCAGAAAAAAGCTGAAGATCACTTTTGTTAGCAAAGTTGGGATGCGTGATGGATACATGGGTGATGAAACGTGCTGGGGTAATCGATGGATGACCAATTTAATTTATTGTGGTCATTTGGGGTTGGATCAAATGAGTTGAGAAGTCCAATTGAAGCCAATTGGTACAAAATTTGTAGCTTTCCCCTTCCCCTAGCCAAATGGACCAAAAGAGAGAGGTTGTGGGGTGTGTGTTGGTGGTTCAACGAAACCCCAGCCCACCGAACCAGTGAAGTAGCTCTCTCTCCACTGAAACTTCCAGCCTCCATCTACACCATCACCGACCGAGATGCCTCTGTCCGCTACCCCTCCACGTCGACACTGCAGCTCCACTTCGGTTTGTCTTCACCGGTCAACAAACCAGCGTTGAAGACCACCGAGCGAGCTTCCACTCGCACGTCTTCTCTCCGCCAGCAGCCGCTGCCACGTTGGTCAACAAAGCCAGCGGAATCCCCTGCCGTTGACCGCTGCTCTTCCACCGAACGACTGCTGCTTCCCCACTTCCTTTTGTCTCCTGGCTTTGTCGCTTCTCCATGCGTTCACCGCCTGCCCTCTCTCGGTCAATAAATCAGCCTTGTTTCACTTTGGTTGACTGCCGCTACCACCTGCCTTTAGCTTCTTCGGCCAGTCTTCAACAACCGAAGCCACGAAGCAGCTGTAGCGACACCATCTGCCTCCTTCAGCTCGTGTCTTCGGCGAGCGAATTCCAGCAAGGTCCATTTCCCTTGCTGTTCGAAGACCCACCGAAGAATTTCCCTCGGGCAGCCCATCATTTGGCGTTGAAGTCAGGCCCACGTCCACGAGGCCTAGCAAAAATTTGCTCAGTCCAACAAAGCCCAGTTCAGCTTTATTTCAAGCCCATCTCAGCCCAAGTTTTAAGCCCAGTTCGTGTGATTCCAGCCTGTTTAGTTTAGCCCAAGGATTCAACAGGCCCAAGCCCATGAAGAAGCCCGAAGCCAAGCCCAGAATTTTCTGTGGGCTTGCAAGGCCTTTGGCCCGGTCCAAGCTAGCCGGTGTCATCGCAAGCCCAAGTTTGGCCACCATTGCGCCGCCGTCATGATGATCCGGTCCCCACTTTTAATCAAGTGAGTTTTCCTCACTAATGTTTGCTTAGTTTGCTAATTATGCTTAATGATTGATTAGATTTAATTAAGTGCAATTATGTGGTTATATTAGAGTAGATTAGTGATTATTAGATAATTGTGATGTATGTTAGATAATTGAATTGTGCAATTAGCAAGTACAGACTACTATTATTTATTGAATGCTTCTCGGGATTTTTCCCGACCTGTCTTGGGCTTCAATTAGGCATTATGGGCCTAAATTGGATTTTTAGTATTTATTTACTAATTTTCTAAAATAATTTAATTATTCATTTATTTTCCAGAAATTAGGTAGGGGGATAGCCAACGACTGAAATTTTATATTGATTGTCATGGCGCAGTTCGTTTATTTAATTGAGCTTTATTTTGTGTTGAATTGAATTATTTGTGAAATTGGGAATTATTATTTAATTGAATAATATTTGGTTACTAATTGAACAATAATCGGGCATCAGTTGATAATGCCAACAATATTTGAGTGGACTATAGAAAATGTGAGAACTATGGAAAGGAAAATATTATATTTTGGCTAAGGCTAGCCATGTGCCCACACACGATATTTTATCGAGTATAATAAAAGATGAGAAGAAATGTCGTGTGACATGGCTCGGCGATTACTACATCGCTTTGGTGTATAGGACACCTTAGAGAATGCACGTAATTGTGGAATATGTATATCACCTGAAAAAGCACGTGGCTCAACTATTAGTATGTTACCGTGGCGAGAATGACGCCTGAAAGAGAATGAGCGTAGCTTGGTAATTTGATATATCGCCGTAGAGAATACACGTGGCTTGGTAATTAGTACATCGCCTTGGTGAATAAGTCACCTTAGAGAATGCATGGGGCTTGGTGATTAGTATGTCGCCTTGGTGATATGGCACCTTAGAGAATGCACGTGGCTTGGTGATTAAGTATATTGCCTTGGTGATTTGGCACCTTAGAGAATGCATGTGGCTCGGTGACTAGGTATATTATGCAGGAAATTGTATAGCATAGATGGAAATGATCAGTGAACGGCCCGATTGACATGTAATTGACTAGGTCAATTGATTGAGATATCGATCTATGATGTGATTGCTTGGGTGCCTATTGAACTGTGCTAATATGCAAGTGGAATATGAGGCCAAAGTAAGTCTTCTGACCCATGTGTGTATAGGTTAGTGTGTTGGTTTACTAATCAAGTCTTAGGGAGTAGAACTTACTAAGACATGGTCTCAATGGTTATTATATAACCATTTCAAGCCCCCAGATGACAGCACTTCCCCCTCCTCCTCGTCCTAGGCATTTTGGTGTTCCAGTGGAAGTAACAAAGATGGAGACCCACTTTCCGATTCATCCTCATCCTGAAGGAATAGAGTATGTCTTGGTTCAGTCGACCGTTTGGGTTGATGTGGGAGTAGATGCCTTAAGGCCCCATAAGTACTGATCATAGTATCGTGAGTACTATGACGGGCGAAGGGAGGGCCCTGTGCCTAAAGAAGATGTGTCTATGTTCGTCTTAGGCAAAGGGAGGGACAACCGATCACAATGATGGGTCGGTAGTGGATGCCAAGGACCTGAAGCTCGAGAGCAACATTGAGTCACTTGTATACTCTGCAGCAGGATCAAACTGGAGCATGCTTGAAGAAGAGGAAATAGTCGAGCAACAGGGAGGACATGAGGAGAATCAGGAGTGGGAATGGCTAGAGGTGGGAGTACCTGAAGAAGAAGACCTGAAGGAGGATTACATGTTGGACAACCCTGTTGACAAGCCAATAGAAGACGAAGAGCTTGAAGAGAATGAGACTGATTTAGAGTGAAGAGCTTGAAGAGAATGAGACTGATTCAGAGGAGTGTGCGGAGGATCAGGATGATGATCCTGAGTACAATCTAGATGAGGACTGAGATCCCATCCTGTTTTGTCAGACCTTGTTTATATGTGAATAGGCATTAGACCTATGTTAATAGTATTGTAAGATACTATGAATTGCTTGTATAAAAGTGTGGTTATGTGTTTTCATGTTGTGAAAATTATGGCCTACTTTTCTATCCCAATATTTTATTGTCTGGGGATTATTTTATACTTCTGCATGCGAATAAAAATAAAAGGGGTTGGTGATGCGTCTTATAACGTCGCTATTAATTGGCCAGGTGAGGGATGGGCATGTGCCTAAGGATCGAGGCGTGACACTTCCTACCCTAATTGACCGAATTATCCATTGTGGGTCCCACTTTAGCATACATTTCAAATTGAAATAATTTCCAATGACAATTCTACACCACAAAATGAAGACTAAGATGAAACGCAAATTATTGGCCAGGTGAGGGATGGGCATGTGCCTAAGGATCGAGGCGTGACACTTCCTACCCTAATTGACCGAATTATCCATTGTGGGTCCCACTTTAGCATACATTTCAAATTGAAATAATTTCCAATGACAATTCTACACCACAAAATGAAGACTAAGATGAAACGTAGGAGTACTCTTTATTTAAGATAATTTCTTACCTTTTCTTCTTCTTCTTTTTCCTTCTTTTTGGGATTATTTCCCCATTTGGAGCAAAACTTGTCCCTCTTTTTTTTATAAAAATGCAGTTTATTTGGTATATAGCCAACTAATTATTGTGTTTGTGAGTTGTGTATTTCCTTTTATTTTCATTTTGTTACAAGAAAACTATTACTCTAATAATGATCAAAGCACAAGTTAAAGTGAAAAGAATGATCCACCATTTTTATTGAGTGCATTTGGTTTAATCATAACACTACTATGTGTCATTAAATTATAGTTGCATTTTAATTACTCAACTTTCATTTTATGCAGTCACTCTAATAGACCAATTTTTTTATGCTACAACTACATGACTTTTTAAAGATATTTTCTGAAAAAGAAAAATTAACAACATGACATAGTTAAGTGCATTATTTATTCTAAACATCCATCGGTATCATGCCAATTAAGTGCTTCATGGCAACCACAACCTCCATTGCCAAGATGAGAGAAAATGGTAGAGATGTGCGGCAGGGGATCGGTGAGGTGACAGTGTGTTGGTGTGGCATCCTAGAATTCCTTGCTAATCCTTAGAGTGCTCTAATTCATGTCTTGCATTAAGACTTTGGCCAAGCATTTGGTGAATAATTATTTGATAGGAAAATTCTATTTTTGGCCATGTGGATTATGGAAAGTTTTGGTGAATTATAAATTCCAATTAGGTGTTTATATAATTAAGGATTAGGTAAATTAATAGGATGAGGATGGGCTGGACAATTAAAAACCAGCCATTACCTCACCCCATCTTCGGCCGGCCCACGAAGCCCAAGGAGAGGAAGCTGTCGTTGGCCCATGGTTGGCCCAAGCCTGGCAAATGGAGGCCCATCTTGCATGAAAAGGCCATGTGTTCCCTCCTAGCTACTAAGTCGTCCATGCATGACCTAATGATAGCTAATGATGATGGGGAAGAAAAATAGGGGAGATGATGCCGGTTTAAGCGAGAATGAGAGGGAGAGAGAAGGGTTCGTCCAAGAGAGAAAGAGATGAGAGAAGAGAAGAAAGAAAGAAAAGAAAGGGAGAAAGGAAGAGAGGAAGGAGGAGAGCCGTTCGTCGACCATCCGCCGTGCCGTCGTTTGTCGCTGTGTCCAGTCGCCGAGTGTTTGCTGTTTGCTCGGTTTAGAGGCAAGTTGGGATCCTTAATCTGCTCTTGCATGTTGTGCCTAGTATGTATGCTTGAACGGTGATAGATTTCGGATGTGTAGGGTGTTAAAAGTTGAAGTTTTAAGAGGGATGTTTAAGACTAGTAAACTGTTCTAGAGAAAACAGTTCAACCTTGGATGTTCTATTGACTTGCATGTGTTGTTTGAGTTGGATTTTGGCCATAACTTCTAAATGAAAGATGTTAAGGACTTCTTGAAATATAACATACTCAAATTTGGGACAAAAAGAACAAGTACAAGTGGGTGAAATCTTTATCTTTCGGAGAGACTGAGTCTGGAGATTTTGGTAAATACCTTTGATGAATGCATGGACTATAAGACTATATTTTTGTTGAAATTTCATTCGTTTTCTTAACAAAAGATGTAAAGGACATCCTAAGGTTTAACATATCGAAAATGTAGAGAAAAATAACAAGAATAGATAGGTGAAATCGTGGTTTTTCGGAAGTAGTCAGATCTGGAAACTTCGGTATTGAAACAGAAGTTTAATCTCCTATATTTAATCATCTAGAACGAATATGAATCTTATTCCTTCCTGAAAAATCTACCTCAGGGTCTTTACTACCACATAATCAGATTTCATAATTTTTAAAGGTAATTAGGGTATTTAATCGGAAATATTTCTAAAACCGTGTAATCTGACGCGTTCAGACGTAGTCAGTTTCAATGCATGGGTCATATCATTTTTTATGAAGCTCTTTCGGCAAAGTTTTCTTCACAAATTATCTTTATTTATGTCTTCCCTGTAACATAGTCAAGTTTCATAATTTTTGAAGTTCATTTTCTTATTTAACTGAAAATGTTTCGAAAAATGTGCAAGTTAAATGGTTATGATAATGGTGCCGTGATGTTCGGTCTATACCACATCATATGAGAGTATTTTGGTACAGTGTTCTGCATGAAATGTCTGCCTTTATGTCTTGACTATCACATGTTTGAATTTCATAATTTTTTAAAGTTATTTGGGCATTTAAATAAAATATTTTCTAAAACTGTGCAAGCTGGATTGAGCGAATTTCAAATGCTGTAATTTATGATTGTTCTGTTTTGGACAAGCCCCATGAATTATATTGATTTAAGTGATTAAATCTTGCTGCACATGTGATGATATTTGGCATTGCATATTAAATCTTGCTGCACATGTGATGATATTTGGCATTGCATATAGAATCAAATGCTGAATTTGACTTTGTTGCCAATACATCATGTGCCATGTTGATTGTGAGACATAAATTGGTGAATATGAATTATGATGAATGAAGAGGCTGTTGGAGGAGAGTCGACGATGCCCTAGGAGTGTCAAGATGCCTGAATGGTTGGGTGCCAGAAGCCTCGGAGGTTTGTGCCCTAAGGAATGCCTCGTGATGCCAGTTGGGATGCGAGATGCCTGGATGTGAGGGTGTCAGATACCCGGTGGTGTGTGCTGGAGGTTTCTCGCAATGCCAGGTTGGGGTGCGAGTGATAAAATGTGCGATGCAATTACTAGTCCCGGGAAAGAAAGATGTGGTGATCAAGTTAAAAGATAAAAAGTGGAAAATAGAATCATGCATGGTATGGTGACATGTATGCATGGTTGTATGATATGACGTGTATGAGTGCATGGTTGTATATGCACCTATGGCATGATGGTATGTGTACATGCGGCATGTTATGTGTGTGGATGCTTGATGATGAGTACATGGTTGTATATGCACCAATGGCATGATGGTATATGTCTGGATGCTTGATGATGAGTGCATGGTTGTATGTGCACCTATGGCATGATGGTATATGTATGAATGCTTGGTGATGAGTGCATGATGATGTATGCACATATGGTATGATGACATATGCATGACTGCAAGGTAAGTTATGCCTGGATGCATGAAAGATATGTACTATGCTATGATGTTATGATTGTATTGTGTGATGCATTGAGTAGTTAATGAATCTTTTACCTATTGAGTGGCTGCACTCACCCCTTCGGGGACCAACATTTCAGATTAGGAAGATGCCGCTCTCTCCAATCACGCGGGGTACCTTTTACAACCTCCCATCTGACTTGGAGGCAGAGTGTTTGGAGATTGATTGCATTATCATCCCTGGTCTGACGTTTGTACGAGTTCGCGTGTTGGTCATGTATGATGTGGGCCTGGCTGGGGGCCCGGTTATCCAGGAGTTTTTGTCGATCCACATCCGCCGAGATGGAGTGATTCGGGGGATGTTGCCGCCGCCACCGCCTGATGTGCCAGGATGGGTGTGATGGCCGCATAAGGAGTGAGAGCTGACGTTTTTTTTAGAGTGGCCAACACTTATAGATGGAGGATGACACGTGATTGATATAGGCTATGGCCAAGTGTAGTTAAAAGTCTTGGCTTTTCTTTTTTGTTGTACTAACCCGAGAAATCCATCATGAAAATAAATGGTGAGACTCATTTATGATGTGTAGTTGGTGTGCATTGCATTATGGTTATTGGAGGGAGAAATGGTGAGACTCATTTTTGCTTCCACTAATAAATTGCACTGGGACCATTTAAAAAAAAAAAAAAGCCTAAGGACCTTGGTCCTTCTTTAAACCCCTTTTTTATAAAAGACAAGTAATGGATATCTTATTGAGAGAAAGCGATTAGCAGGCTGTGGCGACCTCAGGTGTTCAAGGGTGCCACATCCCGTACTTGGTTGGTATCAGAGCAATGGTTATAGGTTGGAATGATAAGGAGCCTCATTTGGAAATTGAGGAACATGATGACAATGCACACCATAGGATATTGATTGGAATAGTTGGGTAACTTCGAATAACGAGTGATGGGTAATCACTCGTAGATCCCTAGTAGTTGTTATGAATTGCTTTTAGGTACCAGTAACATGGTTATGTTACTTATTTTTCCTTAGTTGCTGTTGTTTTTAATGAAGACATTGAGTCACAGATATTTCTTGAGGCAAATGCTTGGAAAACTGTAGGGAAATCATGGTACTAGTTGGAAGTGCTCATCCATTGAGGGCTAAAGCCTCTATAGCAAGGGCTGAACCTCGGATGGAAGATATCCTACAGGCATTGGCCAATATAGGAAATTTGATGGAAAGACAAGCGTAGCAACAACCCGGAGCAGAACGTCGTACTCAAGACTGGTGGAGCAATTTCTGAAGCTGAAACCACCTAAGTTCAATGGAATGGGAAGTCCTGAGGAGGCGGAGCATTGGATTGATGAGATAGAACGAATTTTCCAACTGTTGGACTGCAGTGATGTTGAGAAAATAACTTTGGCAAAGTACCAACTGGAGGGAAATGCGAAGTTTTGGTAGAAAGCTTTGAAGGACATAATCTTTTCACCAGGTACTGATGTTAACTGGGAAAAGTTTGTGAGAGCTTTCAATAGAAAGCATTTTTTGACTGTGCTAACGACAGGAAAATTTCAGAATTTGTTCAGTTAGAACAAAAAGAGTTGATAGTGCACCAATATGAGGCTTGATTTTCTGAACTGTCTAGATATGCTCCTAGACTAATTGAGGATCAGGAAGAAAAGACTAAGAGGTTTTTGAAAGGGTTGAGAACTGATATCGGGAAACAACTAGTGCCTCTAAATATAAGGGATTATCATGAGATTTATGAAAGGGCACAGTTAGTGGAGCAAGAGCTGGTGAGAGAGCGATCGGATTTTAAGAAAAAGCTGAACTTTAATGATGTGAGAAGGGGTAAGAGACCCTATCCTGATCAAGGTCAGACTTGGAATGTGAAGAAAAAGAGCAATTTTGGAAATTTTGGGAGAGCAAAAGATGGCCTAAATATAGGGAAAGCACCCTATCGGCCTGATGTTTGTCAAAGGTGTGATGGGCAACATGGTCCAAGACCTTGCAATGGACGACTGAGATGTTTTGGTTGTGGACAAGTGGGCCACCTTAGGAGAAGTGGCCCACAAGAAAGGTCGCAAATGAGTGTTGGCTCAGTGCGACAGGGATATCAGAGTGCCGTTAGATCAAACCTACCAAGGAATCCTCAGAGGCCACCAGCACAAGGAAGGGTGTATGCGGTCACCCAAGAGGAAGTGGAAGCTTCCAAAAATGTTATCTTAGGTATGATCCTTCTAAATGGCAAAAAGGCATATGCATTATTTGATACGAGTGCTATGCATTCATTTGTGTATGAAAGATATAGGCATTTCAGTAAAATAGAAACTACGTCTCTTGAGATGCCTCTTTGTATTTCTACGCCCTTAAAGAATATGGTATTGTCTATGCTAATGTGTGGAAATTGTAAGATAACAATGGGAGGAAAGGATATGAAAATAGACTTGGTCGTAATGGCTATGTATGATTTCGATGTTATCATAGGAATGGATTGGTTTCGTAAGTATTGGGCCAAAATGGATTGTTATAGAAAGTGATCCAATTTATCTTACCTGATCAGTCTAGTTGTGAATTTTTGGGAGGTCAGACCAACCTATCTGTAGTACTTATTTCATAAATAGAAGCTCGTGCATTACTTGACAAAGGATGTCAAGGGTACCTGGCCATGATTAAAGATTATACTAGGGAAGAGCCTAAGCTTAATGAAATTCGAGTGGTTAATGAATTTCAAGATGTATTTCCTGAGGAATTGCCTGGATTACCACCGGACCGAGAAATTGAGTTCAAGATTGAATTAATGCCTGAAACAGGACCGATATAGAAAGCCCCGTAAAGGATGGCCTTAGTCGAGTTGAAGGAATTGAAGGTGCAACTACAAGAGTTGCTTGACAAAGGATTCATTAGGCCAAGTGCTTCACCTTGGGGTGCACCAGTCTTGTTTGTGAAAAAGAAAGATGGGTCGATGCACTTGTGCATTGACTATAGGCAACTGAACCAGGTGACCATTAAGAATAAATATCCTTTGCCTAGAATTGATGACCTGTTTGACCAACTCTAAGGAAGTTCGGTCTTCTCTAAGATTGACTTAAGGTCGGGATACCATCAGCTAAGAATTAAGAAAGAGGACATTCCTAAGACTGCGTTTAGGACTCGTTATGGACATTATGAATTCCTGGTTATGCCATTTGGATTGGCCAATGCGCCGGCTACATTTATGGATCTAATGAATAGGGTATTTAAGCCTTATTAGACCAATTTGTGATTGTTTTTATTGATGATATTCTGATATATTCAAGAGGGCCTAAAGAGCATGAACAACATCTAAGGATAGTTTTGCAAACCTTGAGAGATCATAAGTTGTATGCCAAATTTAGCAAGTGTGAATTCTGGCTAGACCAGATAATATTTTTAGGGCATGTGGTGTCAGGAGAAGGAATTGCAGTAGACCCGGCAAAAGTTGAAATGGTAATAAATTGGACCGAGATCGATGACACCTACTGAAATATGGAGTTTCTTAGGACTGGCTGGTTATTATAGGAGGTTTATTGAAGGATTTTCATGATTAGCAGGTCCTTTAACTAAATTGACCCGAAAGAATATGAAGTTTGAATGGAATGGGGACTGTGAAAGGAGTTTCCAGGAGCTTAAAAGGAAATTGACCTCGGCTCCAATCCTGACTATACCAACTGGACCTGATGGTTTTACAGTATATAGTGACGCATCTCACAAAGGACTAGGATGTGTTTTGATGCAGCATGGCAAGGTCATAGCCTATGCATCCAGACAATTAAAACCCCATGAACTGAACTACCCAACACATGATTTAGAGCTAGCAGCTATAGTGTTCGCTTTGAAGATATGGAGGCATTATTTATATGGAGAAAAGTTTGAGATTTATACGGATCATAAGAGCTTGAAATATCTGTTCTCGCAAAAGGAGTTGAACATGAGACAAAGGAGGTGGATGGAGTTGTTAAAGGATTATGATTGTGAGATACGATACCATCCAGGGAAAGCGAATAAGGTAGCGGATGCTCTTAGTCGTAAGTCAGCTGTGGAGATGGCGAGTTTAAGAATGGCGGAATGGAGCTTATTAAAGTCTGTAGCAGACTCGGAGTTTAAATTGGAAATGGATTGTCTTACTGGTATGCTTATTGCATTAAGAATTGAACCCAAGATTATTCAAAAAGTTAAGACATTACAAGGATCTGACCAGAAATTTTGAAAATGAGAGATGCAGTGTCTTTAGGAAAAAGACCAGAATTTCGTGTCTCTGAAGATGGAGTGGTAAGATGCCAAGGACGACTCTGTGTTCCCGACAATGAAGAGGTAAAGAAGGAAATTTTGTCTGAGGCACATAGGAGTAATTACAGTGTTCATCTAGGTAGTACAAAGATGTATAGGAATTTGCGTCAGCAATTTTGGTGGAATGGTATGAAAGCAGATACGGCTAAGCACGTTTCTCAATGTTTGATGTGCTAGCAAGTTAAAGCGGAGCATCGCAAACCCGCAGGACTTTTGAGACCATTAGACATACCAGAATGGAAATGGGAACATATAACAATGGATTTTGTACAAGGATTGCCAAGGACATCAAGTGGTCATGACTCTATCTGGGTAATAGTAGACCGCTTAACCAAGTCTGCTCATTTCCTAGCAGTTCGCATAGACTACCCAATGGATAAATATGCGGATCTATATGTAGGTCAAGTGGTACGCCTACATGGTGTTCCAGTGACTATTACCTCAGATCAGGATTAAGATTTACTTCGAACTTTTGGCGAAGTCTTCAAATTGCCTTAGGAACTAAACTCCAGTTTAGTACTGCTTTTCACCCTCAGACAGATGGACAAACAGAAAGAGTAATCCAGACATTAGAGGATATGTTGAGGGCTTGTGTAATTGATTTCAAAGGAAATTGGGATGAAAGATTGTATTTGGTGGAATTTGCATATAATAATAGTTTTCAGAAAAAAGTATAGACATGGCTCCCTATGAAGCATTATATGGAAGGAGGTGTAGGACTCCTGTCTGTTAGAATGAAGTAGGTGAAAAGAAATTGACAGGACCTGAACTGGTACAAGTTACCACTGAAGCTATTGAAATTATCAGGAAAAGACTTAAAATAGCTCAAATAGACAAAAAGACTACGCAGATAGGCGTAGAAGGCCTTTGGAATTTAATGTGGGAGATCATGTATTCTTGAAAGTATCTCCAATGAAAGGAATATCTCGATTTGGAATGAGGGGTAAGTTAAGCCTAGATTGTGTTGAACCTTTTGAAATACTTGAAAGAATAGGAGATGTGGCTTATCGTTTGGCGCTGCCTCCTAAGTTGGGAAATTTGCATGATGTGTTTCATGTATCGATGTTGAGAAAGTACCAGCCGGATCCTGGTCACATACTCGATCATGAAGCCATCAAAGTGGATGAGAAAGTGAGGTACATTGAAGAACCTGTGTAGGTACTGGATCGGAAGGAACAAATTCTTAGGACCAAGAGAATCCCATTGGTTAAGGTATTATGGCGACATCATGATATGGAAGAAGCCACATGGGAAAGTGAAGATCAAATGAAGAAAAGTACCCCTACTTGTTTCAAAAGGACATGAGTAACGTTTAATTTCGAGGATGAAATTCTCTAAGGAGGGGAGAATTGTGGCATCCTAGAATTCCTTGCTAATCTTTAGGGGTGCTCTAATTCATGTCTTGCATTAAGACTTTGGCAAAGCTTTTGGTGGATAATTATTTGATAGGAAAATTCTATTTTTGGCCATGTGGGATTATGGATTGAAATTTATTAAATTAGGTCACAAAGTTTTGTGAATTATAAATTCCAATTAGGTGTTTATATAATTAAGGATTAGGTGAATTAATAGGATGAGATGGGCTGGACAATTAAAGCCCAAACCAGCCCATTGCCTCACCCCATCTTCGACCGGCCCACGAAGCCCAAGGAAAGGAAGAGCTGCCGTCGGCCCATGGCTGGCCCAAGCCCAGCCGAAAGATGGAGGCCCATCTTGCATGAAGAAGGCCATTTGTCCCTCCTAGTTGCCAAGTGTCCCCATGCACATCCAATGATTGCTAATCATGAGGGGAAGAAAAAATTAGGGGGAATGATGGCGGCTTAAGCAAGAATGAGAGGGAGAGAGAGGGGTTCGTCCGAGAGAGAAAGAGAGGAGAGGAAGAGAAGAAAGAAAGGGAGAAAGGAAGATCTGAGTGATAAAATGTGGGATGCAATTACTGGTCCCGGGAAAGAAAAATGTGGTGATCAAATTGAAAGATAAAAATTGGAAAATTGAATCATGCATGGTATGGTGACATGTATGCATGGCTGTATGATATGACATGTATGAGTGCATGGTTGTATATGCACCTATGGCATGATGGTATGTGTACATGAGGCATGGTATGTGTGTGGATGCTTGATGATAAGTACATGGTTGTATATGCACCTATGGCATGATGGTATATGCGTGGATGCTTGATGATGAATGCATGATTGTATGTGCACCTATGGCATGATGGTATATGTATGAATGCTTGGTGATGAGTGCGTGATGATGTATGCACATATGGTATGATGACATATGCATGGCTGCAAGCTAAGTTATGCCTGAATGCATAAAAGATATGTACTCTGCTATGATGTTATGATTGTATTGTGTGATGCATTGAGTAGTTAATGGATCTTTTACGTGTTGAGTGGCTGTACTCACCCCTTTGGGGACCAACATTTCAGATTAGGAAGATGCCGCTCTCTCCGGTCACGCAGGTACCTTTTACGGCCTCCCATTTGACATGGAGGTAAAGTGTTCGAAGATTGATTGCATTACCATCCCTAGTCTGACGTTTGTACGAGTTTGCGTGTTGGTCATGTATGATGTGGGCCTGGCTGGGGGCCCGGTTATCCAGGAGTTTTTGTCGATCCATGTCCATCGAGATGGAGTGATTCGGGGGATGTTGCCGCCGCCATCGCCCGACGCGCCAGGATGGGTGTGATGGCCACATGAGGAGTGAGAGCTAACATTTTTTTAGAGTGGCCGACACTTGTAGATGGAGGATGACACATGATTGATATAGGGGTCGAGATATCTTTTAGGTTGTGGCCAACTGTAGTTAAAAGTCTTGGCTTTTCTTTTTGGTTGTACCGACCGAAGAAATCCATCATGAAAATATATAAATAAAAGTGGCTTAGCTTCATCTTTTCATATAGTGTGTAGTTGGTGTGTATTGCATTATGGTTATTGGAGAGAAAAATGGTAAGACTCGTTAATGCTTCCGCTAATAAGTTGTGCTGGGACCGTTTTCAAAAAAAAAACAAAAAAGCCTAAGGACCTCAGTCCTTCTTTAAACCCCTTTTTATAAAAGACAAGTAATGGATATCTTATTGAGAGAAAGCGATTGGCAGGCTGTGGCGACCTCAGGTGTTCAGGGGTGCCACAGTTGGCTTACGGAGTTGCGAAGGTGGGGCTCCTCATCTTACTATGGTTGTTGGGTTTGGACTTGCAAAGTAAGTAATGAAAAAGAATAAAGATCAAAGGAGAAAGAAAGAAGTTAAAAAAAAAAAATCAAACAAAAGAGATTAGAAATTATGCTTGTGAACGCACGGATATGTAAGTTGACATTCACAAATATACGTATATATACCTTCTAATTGTTGACACCCAAATTTTAATTAGGATTTTTCAATTAGGCCTTAATCTCTCTTTTAATCCTTATTATATTTTCTCACTTTTTTCGGATAATAATAAAAACAATAAAAAAAAAGAAAAAAAGAAATAGTAGCCGTTGGGACTAGGCCTTTTGTGCCCAACTCCCCTTCTTTCCCCCTTTCTGCCCGAGCCCTTAGGGCCTGGCCCTTTTCTGCTAGGCCCAACCCCCTCCCCCTGCTTGTCTTCTTCCTCGCATTGTGTTCTTCCCCGAGTAGCACGCGCTGAAGGCTAGACGCGCGTGATGCTAAAATGGAGAGGGGATGGCGACATACAACGTAGTAGGCAAAAGGGACGCGTCTTCAATGCGAGGCGACTTAGCTAAAGCCACCTCAACAGATGGGATGTCGGTTCGGTCGGTGGAGGTCATTTGATGTGTGAAGGACCGGCGATCGAACCTCCATCAACCGGCCTTCCCCTCACCTATAAATAGGGCATTAGGGGAAGGCCAAACCATGGCGAAGAGAGTAATCACCAGCAGCAAGCTTCGAAAACCTTCCCTGAGAGACTTCAGGGGAGGCCCAAGGGCGAGCCACCAAAGTCTCAGATCTTGTCGGAGGCGGCTCAAATCTAGCGAGAGAAGGTCGGATATGGCTGGACAGAGGCAGATCTAGCAAAGAGGCATCGAGCAGGAGTAGTTGAGGTCAAAGGGAGAGAGAGATTCAAGAGAGGCCAACTAAATCGAAGAAGGGAGGTGAAATCCGAGCGAATCACACCCCCCTCTCGTCGAACTTCTGTCGTGTCAACACCATCCCTAAGCCGGGCTGTGTGTGCATTGTCGCCGTGTCAAGTGGGAAAATTGTTACTCGCCCATTTTCCTTTTCTTTATGTCTTGTTCAGCTTCGGCCTCACTACGTCCAAGGTTCCTAGTGTCGCCGTCACTACAGCTTAGAAAACGCCAGAGCTTGAGCGGCCCCTTGTTCGTGTTGCTCTAGCCACCGAGCCCTCACCATCCATTATTGAGGCCTCGCCGTCGCACCCGCTAACGTAAGTTACGGCCGGCCCTGTCAGGGTTCAAGGGTTAGGAGTAGAAATCCCGTAGCCAGCTTTGCTAACCGACAACGACGATTAGCGATGATGATGGAGATGCCCTACTAGAGGTCAGGTTGTCAGGTTTACGTAGCACCAACGGAATCCGACAGCCGAGCATGGACAGGCGGCGTTGTCCACCACAGCCACTGGATCAAAAAGCCAGCTACGACCGTAGAGCCAGGTTAGCCGGGTCGAGCGCGTGACCCAATCCCCCTAGGGTCGTCGAGTTGAGCTTGGGTTGCAAACCAAGTAGGGTTTTGACCTAAGCTGGGTCAAGCATGGATTTTGTGGGCCTGGAATTTTTAGAGGCAAAGGAGTAAGGCCCAGTTTGGGCTAGCGCTCCAGGCCTAGTCGAGCCAGCCAAGGGCTACTCGAGTCGGACCCAACCCGAGGATCCGACCCGAGGCTTTTTTAATATAATAAAAAAAATTAAATAATAAAATAAAAATAAAAAATAATTTATTTTCCAAAAAAAAAAGTCAAAATATCCCATGCTTTCCTAAAAAGTCAAAAAAAAGGCCAAAAAATTATTTATATTTGCAAAAAAGATAACAAAAAAAAATCCAATATCCCTTTTATGTTCAAAAAAATAGAAAAGACCAAAAATTGCTTTCCTCCACAAAATGCATGGAAAATCTCTTGAAAATCCAAAAAGCCTCAAGGTCTAAACAAGATTAGGTACTGAAAGGGCATTATTTATTAACTAGTATAATAAAATCTCAAAACCTAGTTTCTCTAGTTGTGTAGGAGCGAATATTCCTCCCAATATTTTGCTTGAGTTTCTAATTGACCTACCATAAATTGATCAGTGGCAACTCCTTAACTTATAGGTAAAAAAATGTCAAATCATTAATGCGATAGCCTAATTTTCTGATTCTGTTTTCGATTGAATGAGTTGGGCTTTTCATCAATGTGCCTATAGTTTTTTTCTCTAAGTTGATCACTCATGAGATAACTAATCTATCTAATGAAATGTTAAGGAGTCTAAATACAATAGACATGAGAATTCAACCAGAAATCGACTGCTCGACCGTGCTAATATGCAAGGGTCAATACGACATGGTCAAAACTGACTAATTACCAAAGATAGGTCATTTCGACAGAGGTATGTGATTAAAGTGTGGGTGATTCCACCTAATTGCAAAATTTTCGTCGAACGGCACTAAACCAATTTTTCTGTCATTTATGTACCCTATGCCCATATTTCAAATCTCGAGATTTTCATGACAATCAAGAGTCACCAATGAGTCGAAGATGTACAATGTGGTTCAATAATAATTGACCACAAGTCAAATGTGCTAAAAATTCCTAAAAGCTACCCGGTAGGTTAGGTGTGGCATCCCAGAAATTCAAAGCCAAGCCTTAAGGTGTGTTAAAGTCTCTAATTAGGTGACAAAATTTCCATGGCTTATGTTTTGGCCATTAGTCTTTTAATTTGATGATTTGTGCTTGTGATTGTGGAAATTTAAATTTAATAGATTAATAATCTATGCTTGGCCGTGTGATTTAAATTTCAATGAGCAAAAAAATATATATCTAAGACTTTGGCCAAGATTGAAAATTGAAATTTAGAAATATTTATAGAAGGAAATTCAAAAAAAAGGGGGGGGGGGAAAGAGGGTTATTTTTGGAATGGGCCTTGGACCCATTAGCCTAAGCCTAGTGGGCCGAATGACCAGCCCAAATGGAAGCCAAGGGGAGGATTTCGACCAGCCCAAGGAGGAGTGGCCGGATGGGCCTAAACCCAAACCCAAGCAAATTTAAATTAAAACCCAATAAGACAAGTGGCAAATGGCAAGAGCATGCATTGGTTAATCTTTAGGCAAAGCAATGATTGCAAATGATGGGATTAAGGGGGTATAAAAAGGATGAGGAGAGAGAGGTGGCCGGTTCTTTGCTTCATTTCGTCCAAAGAGAGGGTGAGAGAGAGAGAGAGATTGCGAGAGAAAGAGGGAGAAACCGAGAGGAGAGGAGGCGGAGCCGGAGGGGTGTGCCGTTCGTTCGCCATCCGATCGTCGCCGTTTGTTGTTGCTTGTTCATCTTTAAGGCAAGTGGAGTCCTTAACTTCTCTTGCATGTTTTTTTTTGTGGTTGCATGTTAGATTTTAGGTGTGATCCGTGCGAAAAACCGAGGTAAGAGTTGGTTATTTGTAAACCGTGTGACTGTTCTTGTTCGGTTTGTGGAAGTCAGTAGCTTGTTCGAGCTTGCATGTGTATTTGGAGTCCGATTTTGGCTTTGGTGTCTTCATGAAAGTTGTAGCTAACATCTTGTAGTATAACATACTGAAATTTCGTGAAAAATAATGGAGATTTTAGGGGTTAAATCCTTGTTATACGGAGACCCCAGATCTGTGAAGTTTTCGCTGACCTCTTGCTAGATTCTTGTTTGCATGTTGATTTCTGTTGAATATTTGACTTCGATGTCTTCATGAAAGTTGTAGGTAACACCTTAAACTACAACATACTCAAATTTGAAGCAAAAATAACAAGTTTAGCTTGGTGAATCGGCTAGATCTTGGAAATAATGATTCTGGTGAAGTATCTCGAGACACCCAAGACTTCATGGACTAAGATGGTGACCATAATCCGGTTATTTGGCCTATATCTCTTCATGAAACTTGTAAAGGACACCTTGTTACATAACATACTAAAATTTCAGAAGAAACAAAAGAGAATTGATGGGTGAAAACTAAGAAATTCGGAGGAGTGTGTTCTGGACGTCGCGGTCGTGATTCCAGAAGCTTCGTAGGGTTGTAGAATTTCGTAATTTTTGAAGGCCATATGAGTATTTTAATCGAATTTATTTGAAAACTGTGCAAGTCTGGCCATTATCCGAATATAAGGTGCTATTTTGTGAAAATTGTGAAATTATTAGAAATTCAATTTGGCCACGAATTTTGTGTGAAATTGTGATTCTACTTGTTTGTTTAATGATTTTTGAGTATCATGATTTTGGGAAAATCATAGATATTAAATTTAATATTTATTTATGAAAATAAATAAATATAATAAATATAATAAATATAATAATAAAATAAAATAAAATAGATTTTTATTTGGCCATGGATTCAACTTCATTTGTGTGGCACTTGTGTGATGAGATCTTTGTACATGTATTAAGTTGAAATGCATATGTGATTAAGCTTTGGCATGTGTATGACATGTGAATTGAAATGCAAGTGTGATTTGTTTGATGCCATGCCAATTGCCATGTTAAATTGAGATAAAAGGATAAATGTGGATGAGAAAGAGGTTGTGGTGGAGGATGTTGTCTGGTGGCCTGGTGGCGTAATTCCAGAGATTCCCTGGGAGATTCAGGATGCCCGGAATGTGGGGGGCCGGAAGTCCGATTGTATCTCGGATACATGCCCAGAGGTTCCTCGCGATGCCAGGATTTGGGTGCGGGATGCCCGGCCAGGGAGTGTAAATGCCGGAAGCCCTGTCGGAGGTTTCTGCCCGAAGGGAATGCCTCGTGATGCTAGTTGAGATGCGAGATGCCCGGAATGTGGGGGGCCGGAAGCCCGGTGGCCATGGGATGGCTGAGTTTGCCGGGAGCCCTGTCGGAGGTTTCTGCCCGAAGGGTTGATGATGAGATTGATGATTTGAGAAATGGGTGATGTGGTGATCAAAATTGAAAGATAAAGATGATAATTAACTCATGACGTGATGATGCATGACGATGATGGCATGTGATGTGATATGATGATCACCTATGATAATATATGCATGATGATGCATGACGATGATGGCATGTGATGTGATATGATGATCACCTATGATAATATATGCATGATGATGCATGATGATGATGGCATGTGATGTGATATGATGATCACCTACGATAATATATGCATGATGAAATGCATGATGATGATAATGATATAAGATATGCCATGATGATGATGATATACATGATGTGATGATGCATGATACGCATGATTACAAGGTAAGTGATGCTTGCAACGTGTGATGATATGCATGATGCATTGGGATGTTATTGGATTTCCCTATCTGCTGAGTGGTTGTACTCACCCCTTTTGGGGATAACATTTCATATTAGCAAGTATGCCGCTACCTGCCGTCACGCGTGGTACTTTTTATGGTCTACCGTCCGATGTAGAGGTCGAGTGTGCGGAGATAGATTGTCCTTCTGTTCCCGGACTGACGTTCATCCGAGTGCGATGTCTAGTGATGTACGATATAGGCCTGGCTGAGGGCCCTATCATTCAGGAGTTCATTTCTGTGCACGTTCATCGAGATGGTGCTATGCGAGGGATGCTGCCGCCGCCACCGCCTAATGCACCGGGTTGGGTGTGAGACCTGCGCGCGACGAGTAGGAGCCGTTTCTTTTTTATGTAGATAATCGACACTTTTGATGGGGGGGAGGGGGTTTTGTGCTCGCATGATGTTGAGGGTCGAGGTCTCTTTTTGAGGTTTTAGGCTGGACATGGCTGAGTCCTAGCTTTTCCTTGTTATGTACCGACCCGAGAGTAGTCCCATCTTGAAAATATATGTAAATAATGTGTCGATGTTCGTTTATAAAATCCTGATGTTTAGCTGGTGTGTATTTGTATCATGGATTGGTAGGGGGATAGATGGTGATGTTTAATTTGCTTCCGCTATGAGTCGCATTGGGACCGATTGTTTAAAAAAAAAAATGTGTTTGCAAATTAGGACACTTGTTCGAAACAAAAAGAAAGGTAATAAAGTGTAACATCAGAGCTTGTGGCGATCGCCGAAGGGTTCGGGGTGCTACATTAGGTCATGCTAAAATCGTGCCCAGTTAAAATTAACCGCAAAATTGAAGGTTCTATCATGTCACGATTTATTTTAGGAACGTCGACACATTATCCGAAGATTTTTCTACAAACCTGAGTTTTTGGCAAAAATTCAAGTTTGGGCTATTTTGGACCAGGAAAATTAGAGGGCCATTTTTCTGTGGATTTTCGACATTCAAGATGGATCATTTGGCAAGGAAAATCATGGAATGGATGTGGATGCCTTAGCTGGAATTTTTGGAGGGGAAGTGAGCAAAATTCATAGGTCCTTGTGGGGTGCAACATTTGGACCACTTTGAAGGCTTGTTGGGGAAACTTGTTGAAGGGAAATGGCTAAGGATGAGGCAGCAACAAGTGGAGGCCAAGTGATGAGTGATTTGGATACTTTTCCAAGACTTTTGAGGCATTTTGTGGTCCCCCTTTAGCTGAGATCTTCTTCTTCTTTCTTGCCTTTTTTTTCTTCATTGTTGTTGTAGTTTGAGAGCTCAAAAACTAGAGAACTAGCCAGCCAAACCGCCAGCAGTCGTCGACCGCCCACCCGAGCTCCCTCGTGCCCGTCATGCACCGTTGCTGCCGCCCACGAGCCAAGCCCACGCGTCCCTATCGTTCCATGCTAGCTCGCCATCCACAAGAGCCCAAGTCATCCCAAGCCTTCGTCCAGCCAGCCGAGACTCCTCCGTTGTCCATCCGAGCCACCGTCACTCCCGCCAAGACTCGCTACAACTGTTGCCGTCCCGCTTGGCTATGTCCCGCTGTTCGAGAGCGGAAGTCGAAACCTCAGCCACGATCGAGGCTTGCGGGCTATTTTCCGGGCCCGTTTGGACCTCCCTTGGCGTCACCTTAGACCCAAGTGTCGCTTGCCGTCACACCGTCGTCACCGCGAACTCACCGACCCGCTAATCCGGTGAGTTTACTTGCTAAACCTTGCTTAGGAGGTTAATTATGTTTAGTGGGTAATTAGATTAGCTTAATTATGGCTTAGGTGGTTAGTTTAGATTAATAAGTGATTTAGTTTCTTAATTAGGCTAATTATGTGGTTAGATTGGACTAGTTATGGGTTAATTAGGTTGCTTGATTTATGTAGATAGGTGCATTATTTTTTTAGGCCCAATTAGGTGGTTAAATTAGTGTTTTAGGCCTATGTAGGTATTTATTGAATTCATTTGCATTTATTTAATTCATTTTGCTATTTATTTAATTATTTAATATTTTTCGGAAATTATACCGAGATAGCCCGTAGTCGGAATTTCGTGTTGATTACCGTGGTGTGATTAGCTTATGCAATTAATTGATAATTTGTGCAATTGAGTGGTGATTGTGATTTTTTATTTATTATTTCAAAATTGTGAAATTTTGGGTATTTAATTAGAAAATACCGGGTGTCAGGTTTCAACCACAAAAATGTTTTTAAATACTATATCAAATAGTAGGATTTTAAAAGGAAGGATATCAATTTTTAAAGTTCGATTTGACCATGTACCCACACACGATTATTGAGAAATTTGAGTGCAATGCGTGGTATCATTGGCTAAAATTATTTGATCGTGTGATGGTTATGGCAACCCGTCAACGATGTGCATCGGGTGGACATTACCTCTATATGGGATGCCCCTAGACAATGGATGCCGATCGCAGTAGAGGCTAGACTGATGCTCCTTTAAAATTCTCGTCTAGTGTAGACGTTGCCATGCTCAATGGAGTGAGACGATGCCTAGTTACACCGAAAGATTACCCAACGTTGACTAGGCTGTGATAAAAATTGGAATGCATGTCTGATTGAGATAAACGCGTCTGATTATGGGACAAAATTGTGTGGCACGGAATGGGATGTGTCATAATGATTTGACCCTCGTGATTGATTGTGATATAAGTGAGGCATTGCAATTGATGTGTGCATCTATTATATGCATAGAGTATATGAACTATGTTGACATGCAGAGAGGAACTGAGGCGAGGTGAGTCTCTGTGGTTGTGTGGTTAGGCCGCCCCTAGGTGTATTTCGTTCCTAATCGGGGGCGTGAACTCGCTGAGACATTGTCTTACCCTATCGTGGTTTTAACTTTTTAGATCCATAAATGGAGGCGAGGTATGTTCGTTTTGGACAGCCGTGGGGGTATACTAAGCAGAGTACCAACGTCCCTGTCCCCGAGAGTCCCTAGCTCCATGAGCTCATCATGACCACTATCTTGGTCAATGAGGGACTACCACAGTTGGTACCTCATCGATTCAAAGCATGGTTCCATCATGGGCCTAATGGGGTCTGGAAAGGTCCCCTACAGAGTTTCAACATCCCCGCCATTGCAGTCAATGCCACTACGAGTGAGGGGGTAGCTAACCCACGTGACAGTGTCGTGGTAGACCCGGATCCCAAGTAGATAGGGTCCGTGATAGAGTCAGCTAGGGACTTCTTTTTTAGACCTTGACTTTTGTGTATATAACTCTGTAGGCTGACCTTGGTATTTTATAAAAATGTGTTTTGTGAAAATTTGTATCTTGTTTTTTTATCCCATATTTGTGTTGTCTGGGGATTATTATACGCTTCTGCATGTACAATAAAATGAATGGGTCAACAACACGTCCAAGGACGTCACAATTTTATTGACCATCGAGGGATGTGCGCGCACCCGAGGTTTGGGGTGTGACAATTAAGTCATGAATTGGTGGGCTTAAGAGAACCTAGCTAAGCCTAACAAACATAACCAAACCATTAGCCCCACTATCGCCCGCCCTAATTGAACGCCGAAAAAAGAGGTCGCGACAGCTTGGCAACACTACTGGGGATAATTTTGAGGACTTAGGCCGTTTTTATTTTGCTTAAACACTTTACTAACTTGGGGTTTTTTTTTTCTTTTTTCATGCAGGTTAGTAGCTTAGAGATCTATTTTAATTTTGTGAAAATAAAATGTCTTGTGATTATAAACTGCTATGCATGCTGTACTATCTTAGCACTACACGTGGTAGACACAACCCCGCTGCCAAACCTGGGCTGCCATAGGATATTTAGGATGGTGTTAAGAAAGATACATCCTTGGATGCAAGACTGTAATGTAGAGGTTGCCTTTCTTTTCCTCAAATTTCTTTAGGTAGAGCTGAGGTTGAGAAGGTATGATGCCAACACAAGACTGCAACAGGCAGACGCCCTTTTAATTTCAAGAAGCCTTCTCAATTAAACATCTAGCCGCACGTACCATGCGCATGTCTCTATGCTTGCCATGTTCTTTAAAAGCAAAGTAATTTCTTTGCTTTTTTGCTTAGTCCTTTTTTATTGGCCCATGGCAATTCAGGTAGGTTTTTCAAGTCCTAGTTTATATGTGATGGAAGGAGACATTATCCAGTTTATTCCCGCCCCCAAAATAGAGCTCTTTAGAGGGTGGGGTCAATTGGACCAATTTGCCCAAGAGTGTGTGAAAGCCAGAGTTGGTCATCTCCTATCATTATTCTAAATCCCTGTTCATCCCAAATTCATATAGGCCATAGCACATTTCTAGTGTCCTAGGATATCCACTTTCATGTTTGGTGGGTTCGAGCTAACCCTAACTTTGGAAGAATACAGCATCATTATCGAAATGCCTCTCGAGAATAAGCTTGTAGAGCCACCAATGGGCATTAACCCGTTGCGTGGGTTAGTACAACTTTTAAGAATTGAAGTCCATCTTATCAGACAAATTCTTGAAACCAACCACAATACCTGCCCCTTAGTGTCTTTGACTACTTGTTTTGAAAATCAACCCATGACCCAAAAAAGTGAAATTTTCATTCTAGCCTTTTTCGAGTTCATCATTTTCCCCCATCAAAAGGGTGCCATAAGTCCTTCAATGGCATGAGTAGTTGATTAGATCTCAAGGGGGCAAAATTATGTCAACATGATTTTAGCCAAAACATTATTGTCCCTTAATCATTTTAAAGAAAGCATGGAAAAAATCATGCGAGCCTCCCCCAAAATTTTGCAGGTCTGGTTCTTTTCTCACCTAAGCAAATTTCGATGCCTCATGCAATCGTTTGAAACAAATGATTTCGAAAATCCATTACAGAAATTTATGGTCTTAGGACCATACATTCTCAACCAAAGCTATTTTAACTAGATAAATTTCCAAAGAGACCCGGCTCTTGAGGCATTCCTATGGTGTGGCGGTTGGTTCTATGAAAAGAGAGGTCGCTTTGCTTACAAATGTTGCAATCCAATTCCGCTGCTTGGCCTTACCAGCACCATTCCTTATTACCCATATAGGGTGGCACGACAATACGGAGGCCTGTAGGAGATCTTGCCGCCTTTCAAGACGAAGATCCCTTCACTCTTTTTCACCCATCAAAGACGTGACTACGCATTCGAGATTGCCCTTATCGAGGAAACATGGAGCAAATGCAATCGCAAAAGGATTGTGGAACCTGAATGGCTTAAGGGTTAGGAAAAGGTCCATCACGCCTCTAAGTCCTACATCCACGGCCATCACATCCCAACAACACTGAGGCCATTGATCTGTCACCCAATCAACAAGATCAATCACGAGCAAGCAGAGCCTGTGCAAAGGGATTTGGGAATAGGCTGGGTACACATCTCAAAGCCGGGATGCAACCATCTTCACAAAAACAAGGCTCCCCATCACATATAAAATAGCAGTCATGTGCCCCCTAGTGTTAGTATTGTTTTAGTCCCACTGTTTAGGGTAGTATTGTTTTAGTCCCACTGTTTAGGGCCTTCTGCATTTCGTTCTATCATCTTAATTTCAAGTTTAGACATTAGGAGCCTGTTGTTTATGAAATCCTCTTTTGATAAATAAAAATAGTTGGACCATTGCCTGGGGTCAATCCTTATTTTACTCTCGTGCTCATTCATTGTTTTTGTAACGTCAGGTAATTATGAACCACCAACCACCAATCACCTGTGAATGGCCTTAGGCAATGGGGCTCGGTCAGAATGATGTACAAAATTGCCTCGCTAACTGTGGCATCAGGAAATTTTGACGATCCTCAATTATGCGACGGTCCGTGACTGATCGACGGAAGTATCATCGGATTGTGTCATTAGTATTATTTACAGACATCGTTTTGATATTATCATCGGACCGTTATGCCCCATTTAGTAATGATTCGATTATCGAATAAATTATAACCTTGTCGGAATCCCTTTACTTAAGGTCATTGGTGAGACCAACCTCATCTGTATTTTTGCCGACCTCAAAGAAAAATGACGACATGTCGTGGATTGACGAATTTGTTATCGAACTTCGTCGTTGACACCGATGTTGGACCCCATCATACCATCGTCATCATCGGCACCACTTTAGACTCTGTCGATTTATGTCCATATTTCTTTCGATGATACTACACAACTATATCACCTATGTGTATATGGAATAAGAGAGGAATTTGGACTTTGATCGATTGATGTTTTTTTTAGAGAGCCGAACAAATGGAATTCGGCCATTGCATGAGGAACATGCATGCCCGCACGGAGAGGAGGAATCATCCACGTCCAATGCCGCTCCAATCTCTCTCCATTTTGTCGACACTTTAGTGAACTTTGAAGTAGGATTATTGACCGAATGAGGGCCAGCAACAGCCACGTTGCTACGGTTTGGGGCTGCCAACGAAAACCAAGAAACCCCAGCTGAAGACACGCCTCCTCCATATGTCCATCGATTGCTGCAGCCACCACAACCTGAATGCAATTAGTTAACTTAATTAACATTTAGAATGGGAAAAGTGCTGGTGTGTTCGAGCAAGTAGATAGAGAGTGAGCAGTGGCGAGTGAGAGAGAGAAATCGAGCGAGCAGAACCGCGAGCAGAGCGAGTGATCCGCGAGAGAGGGCAGCGAGGGAGAAGGGAAAGGACGGCCTCTCGCTTGTGCGTGTTGCCGCAGTCGACACAGCTCACCTTCGCCACTGTTGAGCCGTGTCCGCAACCCATAACCCTCCTATTTTGCTGCTGTTGAGTTGTAGAACCTAAGGCAAGTTGAAGTCTACCGATCTATATAGTGTAATGTTGTTGCTGTCTTTGGAAATGTATTGATAGGCTGGATTGTTGGATTTTGATGTGAGTGATGGTTTAGTTGAGCAACCAATACTGTTTTGAGGTTGAGCGATTAATGAAGTGTTCAGATTTCTCATGCATGTGTTTGATTTATGGCTTATTGAGAAACCGAGACTGTTTTGAGGTTGGAAAATGGATGGATTGCTCAGATTTCGCATGCATGTGGTTGATTCTCCGAATTTCAGCCAAACAGATTTTTGGCTACTATAAAATCTTGAGGAATTCGGCCATTGTTTCGGTTTTGGAAAAAAAAAAAACCTCTTGACTTGTGTTTGAAACTCTATTTACTATGGCACCGGCTACAAATGTTTCAAAAACCGCACGGTGCTTTCCAAATTTTCGAATTTTGTATCAACTTGTCCAAACCATTGAAGGTCGGGTTGATATCTCGGTTTACTATATGAGTTTTTAAACTTAGTTATTGCTTTGGAACAAAAATCGGCCAGAAAATGATTTGGAAAAACCTCCCGACCCTCGCTGGAATTTTATATAAATCGAGGCGCCGCCCATCAACGTTTCAAAAAGAAAAAGAAAATGTTCTTTGGCACTCTCGGAATCTCGAACTTTGATGCGAACTGATTTTCCTTATAAAATCATGAAGTCAGGAGTGAAGTTTAGATTTGTCAATGTGCCGAATTCGAATTTTTGTTTTGGTAACTCTTTCAATTTTGTACAAGAGTTGCAAGCATGGTTTATGGAATCACAAATAATTTTTTAAATGCATTGGAAGGTTAGTCGTGGGAGTAGACCTACGGGCTTGATGTTTTGCAACTGAGTTTTGTTCATTGGTGATTCAAAAACATTTTGGTTTATGATTTCAAAGCTTGTTGTTGTTTTAAAAATGTTTTGGCATTGAAATGATTTGGTTGAGACACCATGGCTAAGATGTGTTGTGAATGCCGTCCGACCTTTGAGTCGACGATGCCCCGGGAGTGTCGGGATGCCCATAGGATCACATGAGACGATGCTGCTTGATGCATGGGGTTCGTAGTACCCCAGAGGTTCCCTGGGAGTGTCGAGATGCCCGACCGGTACGTAAATCCGGAGGGTAGGGATAACCATTTTTCATGGCAAGCCCCGGCGATTCCTTGTGAGTGTCAGGTGGGATGCGAGATGCCCGGAGGTGTGACGTAACATGCTCTGGATGCCCGATGATTAAATACCATAGGCTTTCACGATGCTAGGTGGGATGCGAAATCCCGGAAGGACGCAAACACTAGTCCTTTGGGCTAGACATAGGGAAATGAAAATGAACTGAGTTTTTCTAAAAACAACGACCATGTTAATAAATATGCGAGATTGTGGGACTAATTTATACGACATGGTATGGGACATGTCGTTATGGTTTGGCCTTATAATTGGGACTTGTGTGCGACTGAAATGATGCATTCTAATTTTGAAACTGCATTTGTCATTGCTTTCAAAAGTGTTATTGATTTGATGCACACTCATTCTTTTGATTACTCATTTTATCTATACTCATTTTATCTATCTTGCATGGACTTGGATTGTGATGGCGTGCATAGTATAGCTTAGTAGATCTTCAATTGTTGGGTGGTTGTACTCACCCCTTTTTGGGGACTAACATTTTAGATTAGAAGAAATGCCTCCGCTACCTATAACTCCCGGTTCATTCTATGGACTTCCAGTCGACCTCCAATGGGAACAGTCTGAGTACTAACACCTCGAGGTGCATGGGTTGTCGTTCGAACAAGTGAGAGTTATCTTGGTGTTCAATGTTGGTCTCTCCACCGGCCCCATTCTGCATGAGTACATTGCCGCTTTTGTTCGCCAAGATGGGCACTTGCTAGGGCTGTTGTCACTACCGCCAGCTGATGGACCGGATGGGTGGATATGACCAAGAGTTGAGGTTTGCAACATAAGCATTTTTGGTTGCCAACACTGTTTGATGGACTTATGTTTATAGTCGTTGTAATAGTCAAGTATCTTTTGGAAAATAGCCGGGTATAGAAAACCGCGGCGTTTTTTATATTGCAATGAAAGATGTCCATCTAGTTTATGTAAATAAAGGTGTTCGGCTTTAACTTATAAAATTTTTAGTAGGTGTGCATCATTCTAATTTGTGAAAGGGAAGTTGATGGATGTGCTTATGCTATGTAAACTGTGCAGGGACCGATCTAAAAGATATAAACCCCCAAGACTTATAGACTTATTATAATTCTTTGGTATTAGAGTAATATATTATCAGGTCAAGAGAAAGGCAAGTGGACTGTGGCGACCCTAACGGATCGGGGGCCGTCGGGGGGTGCCACACTAACATTGAAGACAGCGTAGGAAAATGTCCATTGTCCTTCAACAATTCTCGAGGCAAATGGAGTCCACTCAAGCTAAGTGCAACTCCATAGCTGATTTAAGCACACTCATGACACCTACAAATTTGCTAGAGGATAACCAACAAGATAGACAACTCGTAAAGATCATGGAGAATGTGAGCCAGCTGCAAGGGCAAGACCCTATAGACTTGTTTAATTATGCCGGCGTTAAGATCCCTAAAGAGCTCAAAGCTCTTGAATGTGAGGGATACGCCAATATCTCTCGCCCAGAGGCCTACTTACAGGCCTACCTAGTCTGAAGGATGATTCAATTGTACCAACCAAACCTGACTAGCCCACCTTGCGATGGTACATCATAAAGAGAATTAGTCTTCTTATGACATGGAGGGAACTAGTGGAGGCTTTCCCCCAAGAATATAATGTTGACATCAACACCGACATCGCCTTGCCCTACAATGAGTCGATAGTCCCAAGGTATGAAGAGCTAGTGGTCACAAAGATGAAGGGTAATATGTTCTTAAGAACACATGCCATGTCAAGGAAAAACACAACCGTCCAATTTGACTTGTAGCCCACAAAAGAAGGATTGATCGGACAAAATATCGATTTAGCCTTTCACAGTAAACAGATGACCGAGCAGTATCCTATTAAGAAAGGTAAGGAGCCCCAATATAAGGTCAATGCCATAAAGCCTATTCAAGACTAAGGCATGGCAATGCAGCTTCCCAAGCTTACCGCAAGAGCTAGGGTCCAAAGAATTCCAACCCTCATCAATCTAGGGAGCAAAACTCCGTTATTTCCCAGTCCCCTTGACAAAGTTCAGTTGGCAAAATGAAGAGCCTTACTCAAAAGGTCTGGGCCAAGAGCCAAGAAAAGGAACCCTAGGCAACTCGAGCCAACGCCTACCATGACCGTAGGCAAAATTTGATAGCCAATGAGTCGTCATGCCAAGACTTCAAGCATCCCCTAGGGTACAACTTTGAAGGTTACTAGTCCCTAGGATACAATCCTGAGGGCTACCGGTACTATACAGATGAAATCAACCATTCATCGTATGATTGCCTCCCACCCACACACAAGATTAGAGGCCTATTAGAAGAGGGAACTTTCACCCTTCATGACTTATCTCCCAATGAGCTACTAAATTTGTCACCGACCATGAGGATGACGTAAACACCACATTCTCAGTTGGAGACTTTAACCCAAAGGAAAGCCATGAGATGATCTCGGTGGAGTCCAACTTTCTTAAAGCGGCAAAGTTCACCACCACAATGAATATGCAATGGGAAAACCAGTTGCCCAACCAAGACTTGGCGAGCCCATCTCGCCTTCATGGGATCATGACCCCTAGAGAAATGAGGACCTAATCTCCGCAAGTATAACGGCACAACTTACCCCGTGGTTCACTTGCAATATTTCCACTCTGAAATGAGTTGGCACTATAGCCCGACATCATTCACCACTCAAGCCTTCCAAGAAAGTCTTACAAGGCCTGTATTGCAATGGTTTGTCATGGCAATATCTACCTCATGAGGGATTGGAATGAGCCGTATTTCACATTCCTACATCAGTACTAAAACCAGATTAGAACTAAACTGCCTTGCGAGAACTTGGTTCGCTTCAAAAGAAGACCAATAGAGGATTTTCGAGCATATGCAGAAAGGTGAGAGGCTTTTATGATGCAAACCTATCCTCAATTGGCCGAGCCAAAAATGATGAAATTATTCATAAAAGCTTTACCCTGCAAGCATTGTTGTTGGTTGCATGGATTGCACTTTTGTGGCTTCAATGAAGTGATCCTCTCATGCAAATACTTTCAGTCTACTAGTGGCGAAGAACTCAAAAGCGCTTAATCGTAGAACCCACACTATCAAAGTGCCCATTTTCATAGGAGTTTTCACGAGTTTTTGTTATTTTTATACTCTGGTGTTTTTTATCCTGTCTAGTGTGTTACTATTGCATTTTCCATTCTAGTAATCTAATATACAATTCTAATATTTTGTTTCGAGAGCATGAGGCAACACTCAAAACCAACTCGGTGATGCTATGCAACCATGAAAAGAAAATACCATCCAAGGAAAATACTGAGGATTGGGCTTCCTCATGCTCCCCCCCCCTCCCCCAAAGATATATGCTTTTGAAAACACAAAATATTTCATTACCAAAAGCTTTTGTTAAAACAAGATGTTAGATTTAATTCTATTTTTTAACTTATTCACTTAGTATCTCAAAATATCATCCCCATCCCCTCTGACTTAGTGTGACAAGGGGCATTTGAAGCTGGTGCATCATGTGAACTTGCCGAATTCAAAGACACTCTTTCAAGAAAGCATGAGTAAACAAAAAGGGTCACCTCGTTTCAAAAGAAGGTAAGTTTTATTTCCTAAGCATAAATTTGGAAATTAAGTCTCTCTCTATCTTCTATTTATGGGAAACAAAAGATAGGACATAATAAGCATAGGCATATGGTAAAACTCGAAGCATGCATACCATGGAAGGTCAAGGCGGGATGACCTCCCCCATGCTACTATCGACCTTCCCATTTTGCAATCCGTCCCCAGGAGCTCTATGCACTCCACCTTACTCCTATCCAACTCTTTCTCAAGCTAGTGTAATATCTTCTTTGCACAACATGCCCGAGCAACTAGACGTTGCGATTTCATTAATGAAATATCCAGCTTTGGCAAACCAAGACGCACAGGGAAGGAATCTCTTCTCTTCCTTTTAACTAGCTACTATCAATAGGGATGAAATCCAGACAGTTGAGGCAATCTTTAGCCCCTTATTCCAGATGATGACGTTAAGACCTGCAAACCTCACTTTTTGTTCCAAACGCATGCTCTCCCAAGAAGTGATTGTCATAAGAGAATCGGAGGTTTTGATTGTCCATCTTAGATTCCATGGAAGCTTGAGATACATGATTTTGCCCAATATTGCTAATGGTCATATGGTCAAAGACAGAAGAAAAGTTCCACAGAAGACAGGCGTTGAAGATGAATCAATGGCCATCAATCGTGCACACATGGCCACAAATGAGGAGGGCTCATCAAAGAGACATTGAGCTATGTCAATACAAAAGATTGTCATCAACATTCAAATATCCCTAAGAGTCAGCAAATATAAACTCTGGGGAAGGGTAATTTGGTATCGTTTCTAATACTCCCTCTCTCTGAACTCACTTTTGACATTTTTCCCTTATTGACAGAAGTATCGGGATTCAAGAACTAAAACTCAATGGTTAATTTGGGCAAATCAATATTGGCTAAGCTAGCACATGGAAATGACCCGTATCAAGTTCACATAAATGGGCATAAAAGGACGTGTCATCCAAGAGCCAATTTAGTTAAATGAAAATTAGTGCTCCATGAACACCACCATTGCCACGGTCTAGTGGTATTGGGAATCAAAAGATCCATAGAAGCCCAAGGTTCGATCCTCGGAAATGGCAATTAGTTGCCATGGGTAAAAATTGCAAAAAAAATGTTTACTTCTCCTACAATTGCAAAAATAGGAGAATAATTGGCCTAACAAAACAAAAGATGCAGGGCTTCATGTCCTTCTCATACTTCGAGTCCATTCAATCATCTACAAAACTGGTGAAGGTTAATGTTGTATCACTTCCAGACTTTCAGTTGTTCAACTCCTGAAAAGTTCGTGATTGACATGTTCCTTCTTGTCTGTTATAGGATCACCTAACCATCCAAGATAAGGATAACAAATCAAGGAGAGGCATGTCAAACTCTGATCCACTATCCCAAGCAAAATGGCATCTCAAATATCGCCAAAGCAGATGAAAGAAACCCTTCAAGCTTCAATTCACATTTAATTTTGGCCTTGTTGATTGATCCATTTTCATCTTCTCTCCTGCAGGGGCAAAAACAGAAGTGCCTGTCAAATCAATGATCAAATTCCCAACCCCGGCTAATCCTTCTCGTGTCATCTCCCTATCCAATAGGGTCAATTCATCGACACCCATTTGTGGATAAGTCTTTTAGTGTTCAAAATTCAAATACAATTCTATTAAGTATATACTTCTAATGATATTAGTAAAATTATAAGTAAATTCAATTATACAAAATCTTTCATATTTAAAATGCTACATGCATTTTCTAAACGAATTTTGCAAGATGATTTTGTCTGTCTAAATCACTGATTCCACTGAGAAATATCAAAATAGACAGCTGAATAAAGAATATAAGATTGATCGAGCATGTTGGATGATGCGCATTAGGATGATGAAAGGCAAGCCATATCCTACACACAGTCCCCTACCTATACACTTGTGAGATGAGTGGAGAAAATTCCATGTCTGCAGGGTAAAAGGTTCTCTCACAAATGGTACGATAACCTAAACAATGAGGGGCATTTCATTACTTACCCCCTTTGAGACCCATACATTTGTGAAGTTTCTTTCATACCCCTGTCAAGAACCACCCCACACTAGGGCATATCGAAGACAGGGTGGCATCACAAGGTGAGAAAAGGGATAGAAATTTTCTTGCTCGCACTTGTATCAATCTTCAAGTGTCTTTATTGCATAATGAACACTCACAATAATTAAAGTGCCTAAGAATGATGAAGAGCAATTCCTTCTCTATGCACTTGTATCCATTGTACAGCCCAATTGAGTCTATAATTTCACCCTCACATTAAGGCAAAACAAAAGTTATTGCCATTCAAGCAGCATAACTCAGAGCGCCGACAAAAGATGAAGAATTAAGAGTCTAATAATAGTGTTTTGTTTGAACTTGCCTAGGCTAGTTCCTCTAATGAAAAGAATGAAAAACAAGAGTATGAAAAAGCAGTATACCTGGTAAAAGCAAGGAAAATGCCTATAAATGAGAAAATTGAATTGAAAGAACTCTGGGCATGAAAAAGCAATGTGCCTAGTAAAAGTAAGGGCGATGCCCTAAGACAAAAAAAAATACAACCATTTCTATCCCCAAGAAAAGTTGTTATTAATAGAGTCTCCATCTGATAGTGAAAAGAAAGACTGGTGACATATACCAAGGCAATCACCAACTCTCACCCTTTTACACATGAGCCGGGTCTACGTTGCATCCCTATTGTAAAAGTCTCGTTAAACTAGGGCACTTCAATTAACGTATAATTTCATATGTTTATAAGCATCGCTCGGAGAAGTACGAGCAAAATTATTCTACCTCTTTTCAAAGGATTCTTGACTAGTAAACCTAGAGATGATTCTGCGGCAGTTCTTTCAAGAGCCTTAACCTTGATTGTCCCTTTTGATAAGCCATTGACCAAGCTTACATTACAATCCCGGCAAAGACCTTTCATATTGGTAAAGTTGTACCGCTTGTGAGAATACTTGGACCCATGCTGACATGATGACAGTGAGATAGTATGGTCCTTATAAATCCTGCATCAATGGTCAGGATAAAACTACATTTCCCATGAGGGTGAGCAAAAAGTCCTTTCAAACTGAAAGTCCCTCATCTGGCATGCTCAAGACATCCACATTTTAAATGAATATTGACTTTCAAAAATTTCCCCAGTAGAATTCAGATGATGCAAAACTGACAAAATTGTCATGCATAAACCATATTTAATCTCATAAATTTACATGTACAATCATATGTGCATATTGTGCAAATAACAGTACTTTCAGAGATAAAAAATACCGTCAAGTAAGCATATCTCTACCCTAATTTCAAAAACCCATCGTTAAGAACCGGCCACCATTCGGATACTCCCTTTTCTTGACATTCAACCTTTTCAAATTTTCTTCATAGTAGGGTGCTTGCAACTGTCCAAGTATCCAATTGTCTTTGAATACCTCCCATTTTCCGGGTACTCCCTCTCATTGACACTCAATCTATATCTTCTGAGTTTGGGTGCTTGTAACTATCCAAGTATCCCATTGTCTCTAAGTACCCATCACTATCCGGGTACCCCCTCTCGCCGACACTTGACCTATTCAGGTTGTCCCCATAGTATGGATATTCGTGACTACTCAAGGATCCCATTGTCTTCGAGTACCCAACATTGTCTAAGTACTCTCTTCCCATGACACTCGACCTGCCTGAGTTGTCCCAAAATTATATTATTGAATACTAATAGCTATTCAAGTATTCCACTACTTTGTGCGCTTGTGGTTACCCAGGTATGCTCTCTTGTCATCATGACGCTTGGACCTGCCTGAGCGGTCCCAAATCGTATCAATAAATATTTGTGTTTACCCAAGTATTCCACTACTCTGTACACCTGTGGCTACCTAGGTATTCCAACTCTTTTGAGTGCTTGCGACCAACCAGGTTAGCCTCATGTTACATTCAAGTTTATCTTGCTAAGAGATGGGAGACCTTCATGAATATCCAAGGCACATCCTCGATATTCCAACTACCAGGACGTGGGAGACCTTCACAAATATGCGAGGTGCGTCCTTAATATTCCAATTGTTAGGAGGTGAGAGACCTTCACGAATATGCGAGATACATCCTCGATATTCCAACTACTAAGAGGTGTAAGACCTTCACGAATATGCAAGGCATGTCCTCAATATTCCAACTATTATGAGGTGTGAGACCTTCACGGATATGCAAGGTGCGTCCTCAATGTTCTAATTACCATTAGGTGTGAGACCTTCATAAATATGTGAGGTGTGTCCTCGATATTCCAACTACCAGAAGGTGGGAAGCCTTCCCGAGTATACAGGGCTTGCAAGAACTCAAGTACTCCTTTGATACTTGCAAGCGACCAAGTATTCTCTAGAGTTTGTACTTGTGATCATCCAAGTACCCCTTCGATACTTGCAAGCGACCAAGCACCCTCTAGAGTTTGTACTTGTGATTCTCCAAGTACCCCTTCGATACCTGCGAATGACTAGGTATCCTCCAAGAGTTCATACTTGTGATCGTCCAAGTACCCCTTCGTTGCTTGCAAATGACTAGGTATTCTCCAGAGTTTAGTACTTGTGATCATCCAAATACTCCTTCGACGCCTGCAAAGGTCCAGATATCCTCCAAGTTAGTACTTGTGAATATCCAAGTACATTTTTCCGATGCTTGTGAATGTTTAGGTATCTCCCACATAAAGATGCCCTGAGAAAGGTCGGCGCATCCCTCAAGAAAGGTCGAGTAATCAACTGGTGTTCTTGACGAAGATCAGACACCCAACAAACAAATGCCTTGAGAAAGGTTGGCACATCCCCCGCAAAAGGTTGGGTACCAAACAGGTGTCCTTGACAAAGATCAGGCACCCAACAAACAGATGCCTAGAAAGGTCAGCGCATCCCCCGAGAAAGGTCGGGTACCAAACAGGTGTCTTTAACAGAGATTAGACACACAACAAACAGATGCCCTGAGAAAGGTCGACGCATCCCCCGAGGAAGGTCGAGTAACCATCCGATGTCCTTGATAGAGATCAGACACCCAACAAACAGATGCCCTGAGAAAGGTTAGCGTATTCCTTGAGAAAGGTTGGGTAACCATCCAGTGTCCCTGACAAAGATTAGGCACCCAACAAACAAATGCCCTAAGAAAGGTCGGCGCATCCTTCGAGAAAGGTTGAGTAATCATCCGGTGTTCCTGACAGAGATTAGACACCCAACAAACAGATGCCCTAAGAAAGGCCAGCGCATCCCTCGAGAAAGGTCAAGTAATCAATTAGTGTCCTTGCTAAAGATCAGACACCCCCCAAATAGATGCCCTGAGAAAGTTCGGCGCATCCCTCGAGAAAGGTTAGGTAACCATCTAGTGTCCTTGATAGAGATCAGGCACTAACAAACAGATGCTTTAAGAAAGGTCGGCGCATCTCTTGAGAAAGGTTGGGTAAACATCCGATGTCCTTCACAAAGATCAGGCACCCAATAAACAGATGCCCTAAGAAAAGCCAACGCATCCCTCGAGAAAGGTCGGGTAACCATCCGGTGTCTTTGACAGAGATTAGGCACTAAACAAACATATGTCTTAAGAAAGGTCGGCGTATTCCCCAAGAAAAGAGGGGCAACTATTGATGCCCAAATTTTAATTAGGTTTTTTAAATTAGGCCTTAATCTCTCTTTTAATCCTTATTTTATTTTCTTACTTTTTTCGGATGATAATAAAAACAATAAAAAAAAAGAAATAGTAGCCGTTGGGGCTGGGCCTTTTGTGCCCAGCCCCCTTTCTTTCCCCTTTTCTGCGCGGGGCCCTAGGGCCTAGCCCTTTTCTCCAAACACAAAAGTGGATGTCATAGGACACCAAAAATGTGCTATGGCCCATATCACTTCGGGATGAACAAGGATTTGGAGCAACATAGAAGATGACCGACTTTGGCTTTCAATCATTCTTAGGCAAATTGGTCCAATTGACCCCACCATCTGAAGAGCTCTACTTTAGGGGCGGGAATAAACTGGATATCGTCTCTTCCCATCTTATATACACTGGAACTTGAAAAAACTACCTAAATTGCCATGGGCCAATAAAAAATGACTAAGTAGGAAACAATGTAAATAAATTACTTTACTTTTAAAGAATGGTAAGCATAGAGACATACACATGATATATGCGGTTCGATGTCTAACTGAGAAGATTTAGAGAAATTAAGGGGGAATCTACTTGTCGCAGTCTCATATTGGTATCATACCCTCTTAACCTCGGCTCTACCTAAAGAAATTCAGGGAAAAGAAAGACAACCTCTACATCGCAATCTCGCGTTGAAAACCGTATATTTTTTAACACCATCCTAAATATCCAATGGCAGCCTAGGTTTGGTGGCCGGATTATGTGTGCCACGTGTAGTGCTAAGACATTAAAACATGCAATAACAGTTTATAATCGCAAAACAATTTATTTTAACAAAATTTTTAAAAAATTTAAGCTACTAACCTGCATATAAAAAAAAAAAACCAAATTAGCGAAGCATTTAAACAAGATAAAAAAAATGACCTAAGTCCTCAAATTGTCCTCAACCAAGTCGCTAAGTTGTAGTGACATCTTTTTTCAGCATCCGATTAGGGAAATCTATAGAGTCTAATGGTTCAGCTAGGTCTATTAGGCTTAACCCAGACTCTCCTAGGCCCACCAATTCATGATTTAATGGTTTGATTTTTTAACGTGTAAGTTAATTTTGAGAAGGAGTTGCCACTAATTAATTTGAGGTGGATTGATTGGAAACCCGGATGAAATATTAGGAGGAGTATTTGCTCCTACGCAACTAAAGAAATTGTGATCGAGAACTTGATTACACTAATTAATCATTAATGCCATTTCAGTACCTAATATTGTTTAAACCTTAAGGTTTTTTAGATTTTAAAGGGATTTTCCATGAATTTGTGGAGGAAAAACATTTATTGGTCTTTTTCTATTTTTTTAAATCATAAAAAAGCATTTTTTTGGATTTTTGATCTTTTTTTTGAAAATAATAATCAATTTCGGCTTTTTTAAAATTTTTTTGGCTTTTTTTTTTGGTTTTTTGGGAAAACATTGGATATTTTGGATTTTTCTGATTTTATTGAAAATAAATTATTTTTTTGATTTTTTGATTCTTTTATTTTATTAGAATATTATTTTCTTATTTTATTTTATTATAACATATATATAAAAAAAAAAAACGACGTGGGCCGAATCCCCGGGTATCGACCCGGATCGCCAACGATTGGCCCAGCTCGACCCGAAGCGCGGGCTCGACCTGAATCCCTTTTTCTCCTTTTCTTTTGATCGTCCACGCCCACAATGCAACACAGGCCCATCTTTGCACAAAAATCAGCCCACATATGATCGGGCCCAATGGACCCGAATGGGAGAAACCCTACCCGGCTGGGGGCTTCTGCCCTACCACGACCGCAAAACCTATTCGCCCCCTACGTCCCCCGTCTGCGATGTCCAACGAAGACAACGGCGACAAATCGCAGCGGTTGATCTAGGGCTTGGTCGTAACAGCGGTTGATCTTGGCCCAGCCGAAGTCGCAGCTGGTCGACGGGGCTGCGATTGGTGGTGCTGCGGCAACGACAGGCAGCAGGGATCGTGTTGGGCGACAGCGACGCAGTGGAGGTCCGGCAGAGGTGCGGATGTTTCCGCGATTCGCCCAAATCTTACCCTCCTCCTACGAATCCGACCCTCCAGCACCCAGATCTGACTCCCTCCCTTTTCTGCGGCCGACCTCGGATCTCCAGCTGCTCGCCCTCAGGCCTCCCCTACGTCTCTCGGGGGAGGATCTTGAAGCTCGCTGCCGGTGATTCCTCTTGGCATGGGTTTTGCCTTCCCCTGACATCCTATTTATAGGCGAAGGGAAGGCCGGTCGACGGTGCTTCGGCCACCGGTCCTCGCACTCCGAACGGCCTCCGCCAGTCGAACAGGCGTCCTATCCGTCAAGGTGGCTCTACCTAGGCCGCCTCGCATTAAAGACGGGTCCCCTCCGCCTGCTGCGTCGTACGTCACCGGTTCCTTCTCCATTCCAGCATTGCGTGCGTCCATCCTCCGGCGCATGCTGTATATCCAACCGGGGAAGAAGACAAAGGGAGGAAGAAGGAAAAGGGGGCTAGGCCTGGGGGTAGAAAAGGCCGGGCCCTAGGCTTTTGTGGTGGGGGGAGAAAAGAAGGAAAAGGGACTGCTGCTCTTCTTTTTTTGTCTATTTATTTATTAATTATTTATTATCCGAAAAAAAAGGACATATAGATTAAAAAAAGAAATTAATGCCTGATTAAAAAACCCAGTCAAAATTTAGATGTCAACATCTTGCAAGTTAATATTTTGCTACCTTGAATAATCTAGCCTCTCATATGGAGAAGCGAGTCACCAATTTCTAATAAAATGAGAAGAAAAAAACACAAAGATAAGAAACCAAGAGATGGAGAAAAAGATAATAAGTAAACTTAAATTAGGACTGGACCCCAAATTTGACCTTAGACATATTGTGCAAATGGAAATTACATATTATGGCCCTATGCGTGTCTGATTATATTTCCTTCCTCATTATTCCAAAATCATTAATTGCTCAAAAATCTCAAAATCATTATAATGAAGACACAAATATCTCTTTCTTAATTTATGTTTCTCCGGTGCTATAAATAACTTAGCAACTATAAATAAAGATGCACTAGTAGCTTCATAGAACTATTGAATCAAGTCATTTCACTATCAAACCATTTCAAATGGCTAGACTCCTCTAAGCATATTGCCTCCTCCTCATCTTCTTTGTGCTCACAGGTTATATTCTTCCCTTTCAGATCTACTTTCTCATTAGGCATGAATGTGGTATAAAAATTATTTGATCTTTTGTTCAAAAAGTGGGTTTGATATGAAGACCTCTGTGGTGAAAGCCTGCATTGAAGATCTAGGATTATGTAATGCTAGAGGTGATGATTGCGAGCGAAGTTGCTATGCAAAGCATGGCCCGGGGTCTCAAGGCACTTGCGACACCTCCATCATTCCTCCATTATGTTCTTGCATCTATTCGTGCCCTCCAAACCCTATATCGCAAGGGTAGACAAGTACTTCGCATGGATGTCGAGGTTGTGATAGCAACATCGACACGAAGTGCTTGTCACGGCTTGCATGAGTGTCACTTCGTAGTTTTTGGAAGCCCTATGCAATTAGCAATAAAACAATGATAAGTCATGACAAATTGACAATGTCGTTGATGAGTACATCGTGTCCTTCCATAATTTCATGGTTATGTGCATTTAACTTGTGCGCTATCTTTTCTTATTTTCTTCTCTAAATATTAGCCTGATAAAACTTAATCCTTGCCACATTGCTGGAGATTAATCAAGCTCAAATATGGATTAGTTTGGTTAACTTTTGTTATTATAAACTGCTCTTACGAAATCAACTTCAATTTCAATTAAATTCCTCCCACATTGTAATAATTGCAAAGGTCGGCTTTTGATCACTTGACAATCACTTTTTTCTTCGGGGCTCAAAACAAACAATGTCTTTATTTTGACCCAAAAAAAAAAAAGTGCTCGATCGATCGTTAAATCAAGAAAAATTTGGGTCCGTCCTCATTGACCCCCAAAAAAAAAAAAAAGCCAAGCCTAGCCGGTAGAATTGTTTAATAACTGGCCTATGACCATGGCATATCCACGTGGAAACTCAGAAATTGCCTCCAGACATACAACGTCAACTGGTTTATTTAATGAGGTGCTGAGAACAACTTGCAATTTCAACTCTTTTAATTCAATTGTAAATGCAATTGCCATTTAAAGAATCAACACCCAACGCCAACCTTAGTCAAAAACATTTTTTTCGCCTATATATAAAGATCACATGTCAAACATATCCCAAACAAGCACTACAAAAAGCACAAACATCCAAAAAAAAAAAAAAGCAATCTTATACATTCTCTTTTCAATTCACTTGAACATCTTTGTTTTTTCTCTTTTGGTGACTAGGGAATCACCGTACAGCCGGCGGCGCAAATCCGGGATGGACTGAACCACCATCTTTGCTTTCATTTTTTCTAAAAAACCCCAATTCTCCTCTTCTTCATCCTTCTTCTTCCTCTATTGCCTTCAGGTTGTTTGCCACTGCTCCGCTGAAGCCATTGCCAAACTTCCGGATGGCCAAACTCGGCCAATCAGTATGTCTCCGAACCCCTCTCTATGCTTGCCGTTTCATCACTCTCCTCCGTCTCCCCATGGGAGTGTCAGCCATGGAGGTCGTGCTTCATGGCGACAACAACCTCCATTGCCAAGGGAGAGTGAGAAAGCGGTAGAGATGTGCAGCGCAGGAGACCGATCGGCGAGGGTGACCGTGCGTTGGCTTACGGAGCTGCGAAGGTGGGGGCTCCTCGTCTTACTGTGGTTGCTGGGTTTGGACTTGCAGAGTAAGTAATGAAGAAGAATAAAGATCAAAGGAGAGAGAGTAGGGAAAAAAATCAGACGAAATAGATTATAAATTATGCCTGTGAATGCAAGGATATATATGATTACATTCGCAAATATATGTGTATATACCTTATAATATTTCGTAGGCATATTATTTTAAGCATATCTGTGTATTTGTATTCAAGGAAAGAATAATTTGTTTTTCCTTTAAATGGAAGAGCACCCGTATCTTGGTGAAGTCGTTTCATTCAACACATAAGCCTAGAAATATTGGAAAATCTCCACGTGATACAATGCAATCTATGTAAGAGGCATCCTTTGATTTGTTTTCCCAAAATTATCAACAAAGAAAAGCCTTCAACAGATCTATAATTGATTCCAGTTTTAATGAATGCATTTCTTTTAATAATATATTTACTCTGTGTCCTTACATTATAGTTCATGTATTTTCCCTGTGCAACTTTTATATAAAGCGGTGAATCTATTATGAAATTTTCATTTCTTTTTGCACCACAACCACGTGACTTTTAAAAAGATATTTTCCGAAAAAAATTAAAAATATTATAAAGTTTAATACATTAACAATACTAAAAATCCATTAAAAACCATGCCTATTTAAAGGGAAAAAAACTCCCCTAATGATCATTATATGGAATGTTATCTTTACTTGATTACATCGAATAATTAGTCCTTGACAAGAAAGTTGTTGCAATTGCAATTGCATTATATGATAACCCATTTAAAATATTTGCAATATACTTACGTTTTTGCCAATTTTAAATGCATCAAAATTTTTATATAACCATTAAAGAAGAAGGCATATGATCTTCAAATTAGGAAGTAGTGCGATAGGAACAAGTTGTATAGGCAACTTTAAAAAATATTCTTCATTTAGCTTTTTAACTGCCCTTTCCAAAGAGTACTCTCTTCTAAAAAGATATAAGAAACCAAGAGAAGGAGAAAAAGATAATAAATGATCTTAAATTAGGAGTGGACCCCAAATTTGACCTCAGACTTGTTGTGCAAATGGAAATTACAGATTACGACCTAATGCGTGTCTGATTATATTTCCTTCCTCATTATTCCAAAATCTTTAATTGCTCAAAAATCTCAAAATGATTATAATGAACACACAAATATCTCTTTCTAAATTTATGCTTCGTGGGTGCTATAAATAACTTAGAACTCTAAATAAAGATGCACTAGTAGCTTCATAGAACTATTGAATCGAGTCATTTCACAATCAAAACAATTCAAATGACTAGACTCCTCCAAGCAAATTGCCTCCTCCTTGTCTTCTTCGTGCTCACAGGTTATATTCTTCCCTTTTAGAGGATAGAGAAATCCATGTTCCATCTACTTTCTCATTAGGCATGAATGTGGTACCAAAATTGTTTACTTTTTTGTTCAAAAAGCGGGATTGATGATGAAGACAGCTGTGGCGAAGGCTTGCATAGAAGATCTAGGAACATGTGCTGGAGACGATGATTGCGACCAAAGTTGCAGTGCAAAGCATGGTCCGGCATCTCAAGGCACCTGCGACACCTCCCTCAGTCCTCCATTATGTTCTTGCGTCTATATGTGCCCTCCAAGCCCTTAATCGCAAGGGTAGACAAGTACTTGCCGTGGATGTCGACGTTGTGATAGCAACATCGACACAAGTGCTTCTCACAACTTGCATGAGTGTTATTTCGTAGTTTTTGGAAGCCTTATGCAATTAGCAATAAAACAATGATAAGTCATGACTAATTGACAATCTCGTTGATGAGTCATAATTTCATGATTATGTGCATTTAACTTGTACGCCATCTATTCTTATTTTCTTCTCCAAATATTAGCCTCATAAAACTTAATCCTTGCCACATTGCTGGAGATTAATCAAGCTCAAATATGAATTATTTTGGTTAACTTTTGCTATTATAAATTGCTCTTACGAAATCAACTTCAATTTCAATTAAATTCCTCCCACATTGTAATAATTGCAAAGGTCGGCGTTTGATCACTTGACAATCACTTTTTTCTTCCGGGCTCAAAACAAACAATGTCTTTATTTTGACCCAAAAAAAAAAGAATACTTGATCGATCGTTAAATCAAGAAAAATTGTGGTACGTCCTTATTGACCACCCCCCCCCCCCAAAAAAAGCAAGCCTAGACAGTAGAATCGTTTAATAACTGGCCTATGACCATGGCATATCCACGTGGAAACTCAAAAATCGCCTCCAGACATACAAAGTCGACTGGTTTATTTTATGAGGTGCTGAGAACTTGCAATTTCACCTCTTTTAATTCAATTGTAAATGCACTTGTCATTTAAAGAATCAACACCCAACGCCAACCTTAGTCAAAAACATTTTTTTTTGCCTACATATAGAGATCACGTCAACAACATATCCCAAACAAGCACCTACAAATTGCAAAAACACTATAAGAAAAAAAGGTAACCTTATACATTTTCTTTCAAATTTGCCTGATCATCTTTGCTTTCATTTTTTCTAAAAAACCCCAATCCTCCCCTTCTTCATCCTTCTTCTTCCTCTATCGCCTTCAGGTTGTTTCCCACTCCTCCGCCGAAGCCATTGCCGAACTTCCGGATGACGAAACTCGGCCAATCAGTATGTCTGTGACTCCCTCTCTGTGCTTGCCGTTTCATCACTCTCCTCCGTCTCCCCATGGGAATGTCAGCCATGGAGGTCGGGCTTCATGGCGACAACAACCTCCATCGCCAAGGGAGAGTGAGAAAGCGGTAGAGATGTGCAGCGCAGGAGACCGATCGGTGAGGGTGACCGTGCGTTGGCTTACGGAGCTGCGAAGGTGGGGGCTCCTCGTCTTACTGTGGTTGCTGGGTTTGGACTTGCAGAGTAAGTAATGAAGAAGAATAAAGATCAAAGGAGAGAGAAAGTGGGGAAAAAATCAGAGGAAAGAGATTAGATATTATGCCTGTGAACGCAAGGATATATAAGATTACATTCACAAATATGTGTATATACCTTCTAATATTTCGCAGGCATTTTATTTTTAGCATATACGTGTATTTTTATTCATGAAAATAGAATAATTTGTTTTTCCTTTAAATGGCAAAGCACTCATATTTTGGTGAAGTCGCTTCATTCAATACATAAACCTAAAAATATTGGGAAATCTCCACATGTGATACAATGCGATCTATGTATAATGCATCCTTTGAATTGTTTTCCCAAAATTATCAACAAATAAGAACCTTTAAAAGATCTATAATTAATTGCAGTTTTAATGATTTACTTCTTTTAATCATATCTTTACTATGTGTCCATACAATATAGTTCATGCATTTTCACTGCGCAACTTCTATTTAATGTGGGGAATCTATTATGAAATTTTCATTTATTTTTACACAACAACCACGCGAATTTTAAAAAGATATTTTCTGAAAAAAATTAAAAATATGATAACTTTAGAACATTAACTGTTGGAAATAACGGATCCCTGAAAAACCGGATTCGACACTAAATCGAACCCCTAAATCAATGCGGAAGACGAAGCTCGAGAAAAACACGTATCACCGATCGTAAAGCACACCACAGATTCCAGCGTACCTTGTTAGCCACGAATTAGACACTGACGCCGATAAGAGGAAGAGATTTGGCCCTGTTCGATTTGATTAAGCCTTGATGGGAAGAAAAATGTGCCGTATGCTTCACTGTTTTTCTTTGGAGAGAGAGAGCCTGCGGGAGAGAAGAAGACGTACGTTAATTATCCAAGAGGTGCCTTCTCTCTCTCTCTCTCTTCTCCCTTTTATATGTTCCCCCATCCACGGGCCCTATTCCCGTGGGCCGGGCTTTTTGGGCCCAACTTGGGTGGACGGGCCTTGAGCCCAGTATATATAAAACCATCATCTCCCACTCGCACATGGTGGGCCGAACAGGATTCTCTTTACCTCTCTTCAACATTCATACCGGTGAATAATTCGTGTGACCAACATACTTTGAGAGCTCGTTGTTATACATCTGTTACGAATATATAGCAGCTCATAATGGGCGTCACACTCCGAGTAGATTTAGTATGCAGTATCCTAGATCGATCGATCATATTTATATCTCTCTTAATCTCTTTCAAACAATGATATATATATTGTACTCACAATTATGATTATCACAAAGACAGTCATAATTGGTTAACCGGTGAATACAAAACTACAATGTGATTCTCCAAATTCGATCTTCCTCTTCCCTTCAAACTCTCAATTTCAGTTCAACTTGCTTTTCTAGAAATGTCCCATTAGATCGAATTAAACTCATGACCATTGGCAACATCCTAAGATAGCAAACACTAAATAGAAATTTTGAGAATAAGTAAGAGTCATGAGGGGACTAAAAAATTGAGGAACTCTTTTTCTCAAGAGTCTCACATGATATAAAAAGTTGAGATCAAACTTTTGCCACTCTTATTGGTCATCTCATGCATACGTAGTATGAAATATGTATTATGGTAATAACTCATTTCCCATGGAGCATATGTGTACACCTTCAATACCGTACAGATGATAGTTCAGACATACCCAATGTCTAACTTGAGTTCACGTATCTACTCATTCATAAAATTCATCGGAACTCACATCTGGCATCATAGACAGATAAAGTAAAATATGTGGGGCATTTTACTTTCGAACATAGTAAGTATTATGTCCTCATCTTAACACCCAGTTAAGGCGACATACGTATTTTAAGCTTGAGCTCTCGATTATCACCTAGATAATAAGCTTAAAAATAGTCTCATCTCTATTTATCACACAGTAAATAGAGGCGATTACCCGTGTGAGTGGGCTAATCTTATATCTGTCCGACATACTTCCTCAACTTAAAATAATGCACTGAGCATTAAGATGCATAAAGATCAAACAAAGATTCATAGGCATTAATGATGAAAAATACAAATTCATCAAATGTGAACGCTTCAGGGAAATTACAATCCAGTACATTAGACTCTACGCAATCTTAGAGATTTCATATGGCCATAAAACACATCTCTAGGTATTGGCTTTGTCATAGGATATGCTACCATTCTATGCGTAGTATGTACTCTAAGTTCACATATTTTCGTGCAATCATATCCTTGACAAAAGTATACTTGGTCTCTATATGCTTGGTCTTGCCATGATATTTTGGATCTTTGGTGTACGCTTTTGCTACTTGGCTATCACAGTTAACCAACAATGAATCTGTAGCACTTCAAATAACACCTAAATGATCCAATAATCTCTTAAGCCAAACATCTTCTTATATTACTGCTGATAATACCACGTACTCAGTTTCCATCGTGGACAAGGCTATACACTTTTGTTTCTTACTGCTCCAACATATGGTGCCATTATTCAGTAAGAAAACAAACTCAGAGGTAGATTTTCTTTCATCTAAATTTCCTCTCCAATCAGCATCAGAATAGCCTTTGATTTGTAGATCATTTCCATAATAACTCGGCGTATAATCAACAGTCCCTTTTAGATACCTTAGTATTCATTTAACGGCTTTCCAACGTGCTTGACCTGGATTGGATTGGTATCTACTCACCATTCCAATTGCATAACATATGTCAGGTCTTGTACACATCATGGCGTACATTAAGCTCCCAACAACACTAGCATAAGGAACATATTTCGTTTGTTCCTTCTCTTGTTGAGTCCTTGGACACAGTCTATGGCTCAATCCTTTACCTTTTGCAATAGGAGTATCTATGGGTTTACAATCTTGAAATCTTAACTCCAAGAATGTAAGCTACATCACCCATGTCTTTCATCTCGAAGTTGGAAGGCAACCAGCTCTTGATAGTATTAACAAACTCCATATTGTTTCCGGCAATTAGTATATCATCAACATATAATGATATGATCACAAATTGATCTTAGGATCTTCTGATATATACACAATGATCCTCATCTATCATTGTAAAGTCATATCCCATTATGGCATTATGAAAACGTATATACCATTGTCTTGACGACTGCTTAAGACCATATATCGACCCCCAAAGTCGACATACATTTTCTTTTTAGTCTTTCACTATGAAACTAGCATGTTGTTCCATATATATATATATATATATATATATATATATATATATATTTCTTCCTCTAATTCTCCATTGAGGAAAATAGTCTTTACATCCATCTGATGTAACTCAAGATTCATACTAGCCACTATTGCCGAAATAATGCGAATCGAGGTAAATCTCATTACAGGAAAAAACGTATCTTCATAATCTATTCCTTCCTGTTGATTATACCCCTTCGCCACAAGGTGAGCCTTATGCCTTTCTATCGAGCCATCAGTCTTTCACTTTATTTCGAGAACCCACTTGTTCCCAATAGCTCTACGTCCTATTAGGGGATCAACCAATTCCCAGACTTGTTTTGACTTCATTGACTCAATCTCCTCTTTCATTGCATAAATCCATTTTTCCTTACTAGGGCATTTCAGAGCCTCATTAATATTTCTTGGCTCATCCTCATCTTGTGGAGCAACGATAAAAGTTTCCCTTTCAATGTCAAAACTTCGACGGGGAATACTTTGGCGACTTGTTCGCTGTATGGGAGATTGTACACTTAGCACATCATTCCCATTATGCTCCCACTCGGATTAGATAATGACGATATCGTCTCATCATGTGGTTGTAATTGAGAATGAGTTGAATTCAATTCATCACTTCTCATATTACTCCCACTTGGACGAACTCCACTGACATCATTATCTTGATCCGAGGTTCTCAAATAGGGAACAATCTTCCCTTATTTTGCCCTTCTTAGAAAATTCATCCTTTAAGAATGTGACATCCCATGATTCAAATTCAGTTATACTTCCATTTTCTTGTTCACCTATGAACACGTACCCTTTCAAGTATTCAGAGTACCTCATTAAAATACTCTACTTTCCTTTAGGACCCAATTTCCCAAACTTGTGAGAGGACTCATGAGTATAGACAGTACAACCCCATGGCTTAAGAAAACTTAAGTCCGGTTTTCTACCTATCCATAACTCATATGGAATGGAACTAACTGATTTGGAAGGCACCCGATTAAGTATATAGGCAGCAGTTAACAATGCATCACTCCAAAAAGTGATATATAAGTTAGCATGCGCCATCATGGACCTAACCATTTCCAGTAGGGTTCTGTTTCTTCTCTCTACAACACCATTTTGTTGAGGAGTATATGGAATAGATAACTATCTTTCTATTCCCTTTTCATCACATAATTTTCTGAACTCATCAGATAAATATTCTTGACCTCGATCAAATTTCAATGCCTTTATTTTCTTGTCTAATTGATTTTCAACCAAGTTCATAAACCTTTTGAAACAGCATAAGGCTTCAGATTTATGAGAACTCAAATAGATATATCCGAATCGAGTATAATCATCTATAAAAGTGATGAAATAAACATCCCCATGCCTTCTTCTCACATTTATTGAACCACAAACGTCAGAATGGATTAAATGCAGAGGAACGTCAGCTCTTTTACCTTTTCCAAATGGTTTCCTTATTGTTTTCCCTACTAGGCAATGCTCACATATGGTGACTTTTTCAATTTTGCCCAACCAGCCCTCTTTGGCTAGTCTATTAATACATTATTGGCCAATATGACCAAGTCTAGCATGCCACACATTCACATCATTATCATATGAAGTAGAAGACGTGAAATAAGGGAATAACATATATTGACATCACCACAGTCAATATTTAGTACAATAAAATCATTTAGAAAGTGACCACAATCATAGTAGTTTGTATCCAAATACAAATCTACACTGTTATTACAGAAGTTCACACTAAAACCAAGCTTAACCAACATCAAAACAGACACTTAAATTTTGACGAATCTCCAGAGCATTTAGAACATCATGTAGGAACAAGGTGCACCCACCACACATGTTCAGTTGGTAGGTGCCAATCCCTGTCACTTCAGCTCTGGAGTTGTTTCCCACATAGATCCACTTAGTTCCAGTTGGTATTCGTCATAATTCCACGAAAGATCCTTTATCCTTCGCTACATCGTCTGTTGCTCCTGAATCTATAGTCCACAAAGGATTGGATTCAGCTAATAATGCAAAACTTTACTTTAACTTTACACAAAAGTAAAGTTCTCAAATGTACAAGAGGTGTTTACCTTCTTTGGCTCACGACAGTCGCGAGCATAGTGACCTTTCTTGTCACAATTGTAACACCTCACCCTTGACATTTTCTTCACTTGAGGATGTTTTCCTCTCTTGTATTGGTTAACTCTTGATCTCTTGCAATAAGGACTTGATCCTTTTTTTGCCACATATTGAATGAATCAATACGCTTGCGCTTAGAGCTCAAAGCCCTTTTTGAGCTAGAACCAGCATTGCAAATTTCTATTTTCAGCTCACATGCCATTAAGCGGTCCTTTACCAGCTCAATGTGGTGCACAGCATCCTCAAGATCTTCCATAACATAGTCAAGAACTTCTAGTGCTTCTTGCTTTTCCAGCACATATTGAATCTTCATATTCAATATTTCACAATTGTTGCCATTCATATCATCAATTATGTTCTTAGTTGCTGAAAACATTGATCTGAACACATCAGAGATACATGCACAAATAATTAATGCCTATCATTTATGCATCCCTATTTGCACAGACCCATCATATTAATAAATAATTTCAAGTAAGGTTTCAGAATCAAAAGGTCACTATGTTTCCAATCATCCTCCAAAATCCTAACTTAAAACTATCATTAATATAATTGTCTTATGCAAAACAAATTCTATGAAGTTACAAAAACTTCTATAACTATCCACAGCTAACTACCCACAGCAATCAGCAATAACAGAAAGCAACAGATAATTGATATCCAATAAAATAATAATGCTTTCAACATAATACAACAATCAATTACGCTAAGTAATATATCCAAAAAGATATATCAACATAGAAAGAGATATTCAACACTTAAAAACATCTCAAACTAATCTAAGAAATAAATAGGGAAAGTCCATTCTAATCTGTCAGTCAAAGTATCTGAGAAAACTGAAGGCACATTTGCTAACCATGGAAAAACTTTTGGAGAGCTCTCATGTCGCCACCAAGGCGCATTCACTCTGCTCCATGTGGCGCTCAATCTAAGGGTTGAAGTTTTGGCCAACTCGATCCTATAGTACTCTCTTACAAAAGCTTCCACTAGCCCCCTTGTAACCCGGGACCACGTTGACCTCCCATAGCCGATCTAACACTACTTGCCATTTAGGTGGAAGAGTGTTCATCAAAGCCGGCACCTTCTCAAAATCCGGCATAAGATAACCATTCTAGATGATTTCATGTATCATTTGATTGACCTTGACCATGTGTGATACTAAATCACCATCAAGCCACCGAATCAGCTAACTCTTTCATCAGCCTTTTCAGTCTAGCTCTTCCTTCGTCCGTTCTCGGGATTGCAGGTATTCGTGCATATCGCATCATAGTTCCTGCAACGAATGTAGAACTCAAATGAATAACTTATAATCCACAATTAAACAAATTGGAAAATACATAATTTTCCATGATTCATGCAACAAATGCAGAAAAAAAATGGATTACCTTTAACCCACACAGGCATAATTGAAAAAGAAACAATTTTTTTTTCGAGTCAACGATCAAAGTCAACGGTCAACTGTTGTCGGTCAACGGTCAGGTCGTCAGACTGGTTGGACCGGTCTAGCCAATCGGGCCGGGTCAGACGAACCGACCGCACGTGCCGCGCACCTGTGCGGGATGACATCATGCAGACGTCAGCCGGCACGTGCCGCGTGTGTGCCAGGCGTTCGCGATCGGGTTGGGTCACTGGTCGCCGATCGGGTCACTGGCCAGTCGCCGTGTTGACGTCATCGATGACGTCACCCTAATGGTTACTGACCGTTGGGTGACGTCATGCTGACATTAGCACGCGTTGGTCCGCGGACCGGCGCGTGCCAGTTCGCCGGTCGACGGCGAGCACGTGCCGGTTCGTCGACCGGGGCATGTGTCGCACGCGCTGGGCGAGCCAACGCTTTCGGGCGCGTCGCGCCCACGCACAATGGCTTCCGGCCGCCCGTGTGGGCATGTGTGGCATCTCCCGGTGGCGCTCGACGTATCGTCAGACTCGTCTCGACGTAGCCTTTCTTCCTATGCCATTACAATTCGATTTCGACTTACTAAAACTCGGAAAAATGGCTGAACAGTGCTCGGGTGTTGGGATTTCTTGCCCCGATCCGTACGACCGAATTGCTTTTGCGAAAAATCAATCGAAAATCGTCAAACAGGTTGGGAAAAACGTGAACTAGGGCTCTAATACCAATGTTGGGAATAACGGATCCCCGAAAAACCGGATTCGATACTAAATTGAACCCCTAAATCGATGCGGAAGACGAAGCCTAGGAAAAACACATATCACTGATCATAAAGCACACCACGGACTCGAGCGTACCTTGTTAGCCACAGATTAGACATCGACGCTGATAAGAGGAAGAGATTTGGCCTTGTTCGATCTGATTAAGCCTTGATGGGAAGAAAAACGTGCCGTATGCTTCACTATTTTTCTTTGGAGAGAGAGAGCGCGCAGGAGAGGAGAAGATGTACGTTAATTATCCGAGAGGTGTCTTCTCTCTCTCTCTCCTCCCTTTTATAAGTTCCCCCATCCACGGGCCCTATTCCCGTGGGCCAGGCTTTTTGGGCCCAACTTGGGCGGATGGGCCTTGAGCCCAGTACATATAAAACCATCATTAACAATACTAAACATGCATTAAAAACCATGCCTATTTAAAGGGAAAAAAACTCCCTTAATGATCATTATATGGAATGTTATCTTTGCTTGATTACATTGAATAATCAGTCCTTGACAAAGAAAGTTGTTACAGTTGCAATTGCATTATACAATTACCCATTCAAAATATTTGCCAGTATATTTACCTTTTTGCCAAGTCTAAATGCATCAAAATTTCCATATAACCATTAAAGAAGAAGGGATATGATCTTCAAATCAGGAACGTAGCGCGATAGGAGCAAGATGTCTAGGCAACTTTAAAAAAAAAAAACTTTCTTCTTTTAGCTGCTTAGCCGCCCCTTTCAAAGACTACTCTCTCGTAAAAAGATATACGAGCTATACCAAACAAATAGCATCTAATAATTTTGAATGTCAAAATGCGAAAGGCTCAAACCCAAGAATTGGTCTTGCAAGTCAATTTTTTGCTTTGTTGAATACTCTAGCCTCTCTTGTAGAGAAGAGAGACACCAATTTCTTATAAAATGGTACAGAAAAAAAAAACCACCGAAATAAGAAACCAAGAGAAGGAGACAAAAATAATAAATAATCTTAAATTAGGAGTGGACCCCAAATTTTTCCTAAGACTTGTTGTGCAAATCGAAAGTACGGATTATAGCATTAATGCTTGTCTGATTATATTTCCTTCCTCATTATTCAAAAATCTTTAATCGCTCAAAAATCTCAAAATCATTATAATGAAGACACAAATATCTCTTTCTTAATTTATGCTTCGCGGGTGCTATAAAGAACTTAGCAACTATAAACAAAGATGCATTCGCAGCTGCATAGAACTATTGAATCAAGTCATTTCACGATCAAAACAATTCAAATGGCTAGACTCCTCCAAGCATATTGCCTCGTCCTCGTCTTCGTGCTCACAGGTTATAGTCTTCCCTTTCAGAGGATAGAGAAATCCATGTTACATCTACTTTCTCATTAGGCATGAATGTGGTACCAAAATTATTTACTTTTTTGTTCAAAAAGCGGGATTGATGGTGAAGACAACTGTGGCGACGGTTTGCACGGAAGATCTAGGAACATGTAAAGCTGGAGGCAATGATTGCGAGCAAAGTTGCTTTGCAAGGCATGGTCCGGCGTCTCAAGGCACCTGCGCCACCACCAGCAGTCCTCCCTTCTGCAATTGCGTCTATATGTGCCCTCCAAGCCCTTAATCGTAAGGGTAGACAAGTACTTGCCATGGATGTCGAGGTTGTGATAGCAACATCGACACAGGTGCTTCTCACACCTTGCATGAGTGTTATTTCGTAGTTTTTGGAAGCCCTATGCAATTATCAATAAAACAAAGATAAGTAATGACTAATTGACTATCTCGTTGATGAGTACATCGTGTCCTTTCATAATTTTATGGTTATGTGCATTTAACTTGTGCGCCATCTATTCTTATTTTCTTCTCTAAATATTAGCCTGATAAAATTTAATCCTCGCCACATTGCTGGAGATTAATCAAGCTCAAATATGAATTATTTTGGTTAACTTTTTCTATTCTAAACTGCTCTTACGAAATCAACTTCAATTTCAATTAAATTCCTCCCACATTGTAATAATTGCAAAGGTCGGCTTTTGATCACTTGACAATCACATTTTCCTGGACGGCTCAAAACAAACAACTGTGTTTCCTTTGACCCAAAAAAACAAAAAGAATTGAATTTTTGTTACATCAAAAAAATTTGGGTCCGTCCTCATTGACCCAAAGAAAAAGAAAACCAAGCGTAGCTAGAGTGGAATCGTGTAATAACGGAACTATGACCATGGCATATCCACGTGGAAATTGAGAAATCGCCTCCAGACACACAACGTCAAGTACTAGCCACAGCTGGAGCAGTGTCCAATATCTACTACTTTAACTTCAAATGGTTTATTTAATGAGGTGCTGGGAACAACTTCTAATTTCACCTCTTTTAATTCACTTATTAATGCAATTGACATTTCACGAATCAACACCCAACGCCAACATTAGTCAAAATAATTTTTTTCACCAATATATAAAGATCACATCTCCAAGTTATCCCAAAAAAGCACCTACAAAAAGAAAAAAAAAACATTAAAAAAACAAAAGCAACCCTATACATTTTCTTTCAAATTCGCGTGATCGTCATTACTTTTATTTTTATTTTTATAAAGAACCCCCATTCTCCCCTTCTTCCTTATTCTTCCTCTATCGCCTTCAGGTTGTTTGCCACTGCTCCGCCAAAGCCATTGCCGAACTTACGGATGACCAAACTCGGACAATCAGTATGTCTCTGACCCCCTCTCCGTGCTTGCCGTTTCCTCACTCTCCTCCGTCTCCCCATGGGAATGTCAGCCATGGAGGTCGGGCTTCATGGCGACCACAACCTCCATTGCCAAGGGAGAGAGGGAAAACGGTAGAGATGTGCAGCGCAGGAGACCGATCGGTGAGGGTGACCGTGCGTTGGCTTACGGAGCTGCGAAGGTGGGGGCTCCTCGTCTTACTGTGGTTGCTGGGTTTGGACTTGCAGAGTAAGTAATGAAGAACAATAAAGATCAAAGGAGAGAGAAAGAAGTGAAAAAAGAAAAGAATCAGAGCAAATAGATTAGAAATGATGCCCGTGAAGGCATGGATATATAAGATTACATTCACAAATATACGTATACATTCCTTCTTATCTTTTGCAAGCATTTTATTTCAAGCATATATGTGTATTTGTAATCATCGAAATAAAATAATTTGTTTTTCCTTTAAATGGCAGAGCACTCGTATCTTGGTGAAGTCGTTACATTCAACACACAAGCCTAAAATATTGGGAAATCTCCACATGTGATACAATGCGATCTATGTATAATGCATCCTTTGAATTGTTTTCCCAAAAATATCAACAAATAAGAACCTTTAAAAGATCTATAATTAATTGCAGGTTTAATGATTTTCTTCTTTTAATTATATCTTTACTATGTGTCCATACAATATAGTTCATGCATTTTCACTGCGCAACTTTTATTTAATGTGGGGAATCTATTATGAAATTTTCATTTATTTTTACACAACGACCACGCGATTTTTAAAAAGATATTTTCCGAAAAAAATTAAAAATATGATAACTTTAGAACATTAACAATACTAAACATGCCTTAAAAACCATGCCTATTTAAAGGGAAAAAAACTCCCTCAATGATCATTATATGGAATGTTATCTTTGCTTGATTACATTGAATAATCAGTCCTTGACAAAGAAAGTTGTTGCAGTTGCAATTGCATTATACAATTACCCATTCAAAATATTTGCCAGTATATTTACCTTTTTGCCAAGTCTAAATGCATCAAAATTTCCATATAACCATTAAAGAAGAAGGGATGTGATCTTCAAATCAGGAACGTAGCACGATAGGAGCAAGATGTCTAGGCAACTTAAAAAAAAAAAAAAATATTCTTCTTTTAGCTGCTTAACCGCCCCTTTCAAAGACAACTCTCTCGTAAAAAGATATATGAGCTATACCAAACAAATAGCGTCTAATAATTTTGAATGTCAAAATGGGAAAGGCTCAAACCCAAGAATTGGTCTTGCAAGTCAATTTTTTGCTTTGTTGAATACTGTAGCCTCTCTTGTAGAGAAGAGAGACACCAATTTCTTATAAAATGGTACAGAAAAAAAAAACCACCGAAATAAGAAACCAAGAGAAGAAGACAAAAATAATAAATAATCTTAAATTAGGAGTGGACCCCAAATTTTTCCTGAGACTTGTTGTGCAAATCAAAAGTACGGATTATAGCATTAATGCTTGTCTGATTATATTTTCTTCCTCATTATTCCAAAATCTTTAATTGCTAAGAAATCTCAAAATCATTATAATGAAGACACAAATATCTCTTTCTTAATTTATGCTTCGCGGGTGCTATAAATAACTTAGCAACTATAAACAAAGATGCACTGGTAGCTGCATAGAACTATTGAATCAAGTCATTTCACGATCAAAACAATTCAAATGGCTAGACTCCTCCAAGCATATTGCCTCGTCCTCGTCTTTGTGCTCACAGGTTATATTCTTCCCTTTCAAAGGAGCGAGAAATCCATGTTATATCTACTTTCTGATCAGGCATGAATGTGGTTCCAAAATTATTTACTTTTTTGTTCAAAAAGCTGGATTGATGGTGAAGATAACTGAGGCGAAGGCTTGCATGGAAGATCTAGGAACATGTAATGCTGGAGGCGATGATTGCGAGCGAAGTTGCAATGCAAAGCATGGTCTGGGGTCTCAAGGCACCTGTGACACCACCATCACTCCTCCGTTATGTTCTTGCATCTATATGTGCCCTCCAAGCCCTTAATCGCAAGGGTAGACAAGTACTTTCCATGGATGTCGAGGTTGTGATAGCAACATCGACACAAGTGCTTCTCACACCTTGCATGAGTGTTATTTCGTAGTTTTTGGAAGCCCTATGCAATTAGCAATAAAACAATGATAAGTCATGACTAATTGACTATCTCGTTGATGAGTACATCGTGTCCTTTCATAATTTCATGGTTATGTGCATTTAACTTGTGCGCCATCTATTCTTATTTTCTTCTCTAAATATTAGCCTGATAAAACTTAATCCTGGCCACATTGCTGGAGATTAATCAAGCTCAAATATGAATTATTTTGGTTAACTTTTGCTATTATAATCTGCTCTTACAAATCAACTTCAATTTCAATTAAATTCCTCCCACATTGTAATAATTGCAAAGGTCGGCTTTTGATCACTTGACAATCACTTTTTTCTTCGGGGCTCAAAACAAACAATGTCTTTATTTTGACCCCAAAAAAAAAAAAGTACTCGATCGATCATTAAATCAAGAAAAATTTGGGTCCGTCCTCATTGACCCAAAAAAAAAACCAAGCCTAGCCGGTAGAATCGTTTAATAACTGGCCTATGACCATGGCATATCCACGTGGAAACTCAGAAATCGCCTCCAGACATACAACGTCCATTGGTTTATTTAACGAGGTGCTGATAACAAGTTCCAATTTCACCTCTTTTAATTTAATTGTAAATGCAATTGACATTTAAAGAATCAACACCCAACGCCAACCTTAGTCAAAAACATTTTTTTAGCCTAAATATAAAGGTCACATGTCCAACATATCCAAAACAAGCAGCTACAAAAAGCATAAACACCCAAAAAAAAGAAAAAACTTATACATTCTCTTTGAAATTCGCTTGATCATCATTTTTATTTTTTTAGTGACCCGGGAACTACCGTACAGCCGGCGGCCTAAACCCGGTGTGGACTGAGCCACCGTCTTTTCTTTCATTTTTTCTAAAACAACCCCAATTCTCCCCTTCTTCATCCTTCTTCTTCCTCTATCACCTTCAGGTTGTTTAACACTGCTTTGCCGAAGCCATTGCCGAATTTCCGGATGACCAAACTCGGCCAATCAGTATGTCTCGGACCCCCTCTCTGAGCTTGCTCTTTCCTCACTCTCCTCCGTCTCCCCATGGGAATGTCAGCCATGGAGGTCGCGGTTCATGGCGACAACAACCTCCATTGCCAAGGGAGAGTGAGAAAGCGGTAGAGATGTGCAGCGCAGGAGACCGATCAGTGAGGGTGACCGTGCGTTGGCTTACGGAGCTGCGAAGGTGGGGGCTCCTCGTCTTACTGTGGTTGCTGGGTTTGGACTTGCAGAGTAACTAATGAAGAACAATAAAGATCAAAGGAGAGAAAAAGAAGTGAAAAAAAGGAAAAGAATCAGACCAAAGAGATTAGAAATTATGCCCGTGAAGGCATGGATATATAAGATTACATTCACAAATATACGTATACATTCCTTCTTATCTTTTGCAAGCATTTTATTTCAAGCATATATGTGTATTTGTAATCATCGAAATAAAATAATTTGTATTTCCTTTAAATGGCAGAGCACTCGTATCTTGGTGAAGTCGTTACATTCAACACACTAGCCTAAAATATTGGGAAATCTCCACATGTGATACAATGCGATCTATGTATAATGCATCCTTTGAATTGTTTTCCCAAAAATATCAACAAATAAGAACCTTTAAAAGATCTATAATTAATTGCAGTTTTAATGATTTACTTCTTTTAATTATATCTTTACTATGTGTCCATACAATATAGTTCATGCATTTTCACTGCGCAAATGACTCTCTACGCAATGTAGAGTCTCTCTACCCTTCTTGGTAGTTTCTTTTGCATATTTTACAGTCTCATCTCGTAGCTCACCCTGTTGAACCTCTTATTCGAAACAATTTCACATTTTCACCTCATTTCCTTCTCATCCCCATCTCCATTGGCCTCCCTCGATCTTTCCTAGCTGTTTGCATGTCATGATCGGGTGTTCGATGGCATCCCTTTCATCTTAATTCCGCATGTTTTTTCCTTCCCAGATGGCTGAAGAGAGTTTTCGATAAGTAGATCCTTAATTCCAGTGCTCACCCTCCCCCCGCTAAGGATTTCTTCAGATTTGATCTGGTTTTCAAGCGCATTATGGAATCAACAACTACTGATGAAGACGCTCGCCTGGGGGCTTTATGTCATCGAATGGGTCGGCTATGGTTGGCAAAAGCAGTGGAGATCTGGGATGAAGCAGCACCTATTGACAAAATTGAAGAATGTCGGTTAGTTTTAGTTGGTAAACTTTTAAATAATCCTACAGTTAACTTTCAGGCATTTCAGAATACTATGAAAAGGGTATGGCACACAGAACTTGTGGACATTTCTCTGGGCGACTCTGGTTTATATATCATTAAATTCCAATCTGAGGAGGTAAAACAAAGGGTGTATGAAAATGGACCTTGGCGTTTTGCTAACCATCTGGTCATGTTAAAACCTTGGAAAGCGAATACACCTCTGCACTGCTACAATTTCAATACTTGCGAGTTGTGGGTCCAAATTTATGGTTTGCCATTGGAAAGATGTACCGAAAATATGCTTCGTAAGGTTGCTGCTCACATAGGGAGAGTAACGGATGTGCGCATCGCAAATAAAGATGGCTCTATGCTAAAAACAGGAAGGGTCAAGGTTGATTTTAACCTTCAACAGGCACTCATGACAGGGATATTAATCAAAATTGAAGGACAGAATTTCTGGCTTGATTTCAAATATGAAAAACTTTCGCACTATTGCTTTTCATGTGGTAAGCTTGGCCATTATGCCACGCATTGTGCAGAGTTTCCTTATGATGAAAGTAATATGGACAAGAATGAGAGTTTCTTATATGGCTCATGGCTAAGAGCAGAGGTGAGGGACCATAGCCCATTCTGGCATACCCATTCTATCCCAAAGACTCCTCCATCCCCTTCGGCCGTTATTCCTGTTCAAAAGGATAAAGGTAAGCAGACATTGGCAGTAATGGAGCCTGATCATCCTATTATTGCTGCAACTCCTATTAAATGGCAATCTATGGTTCCAATTGCATCAAAGAGTCAAAATGTGCACCAAAAGCTTCTAGCCAACAGCATCACAGCAAGCAATATACATTCTAAGAAGGGTAAGCATTCTCGTCTTACTGCTCGATTTGGACCTATTAAGAAGGCCAAAAAACTCTTTAGCCCTGATGTTCGTACTCAAATCCGAGAGAACTTTGATAACTCGCATTTAATGGACACCCCAATTCTTATTGTTGAAGAACCTAGCAGATGGGCTGTGGTGGCTAGCCCGAATTAGCCACCCCATGACAGATGAAGATATTAAGCTAGAACAGTCGAGGTTTGGGCAATCCCCCGACAGTTCGAGCTTTAAGGGTCCTAGTGGCCCAAGAAAAGCCCCAGATAATTTTTTTTGATGGAAACAAAAATCAAAGTTCAGTTTTAATCAGAATCCAGAAGAGACTCAAATTCTCACACTATTTTCTTGAAGAACCTGTTGGGACAGCAGGTGGATTGGCTGTTTTTTGGAATGATAGTGTGTCCATGTCACTTGAACACCAATCCTCAGACTACCTGGATATGATATGTACGGATAACGAAACTATGTTGGTCATGCGCCTCACCTGTGTTCATGCCCCATCAGTCTATAATCAAAGACAATATGTATGGAATGAGTTACACCATATCAGCGACTATAATACTCTACCCTGGGTGTGTGTTGGAGATTTCAATGAAATCCTTTACCACTGGGAGAAAATGGGTAAGCGCCAAGCTGATCCCTATCGGATGCGATCTTTTCGTGCTTTTGTTGAATCCTGTTCTTTTCTGGAGGTGGCGAGTAAAGGCTGCGCATATACATGGGTTAATAATCGAGAGGGAGAGGAGTTAATTAAGGAAAAACTGGATCAGGCTCTCTACACAATGGACTGGCAATTAGCTTATCCAGCAGCTGAGGTGTTTGTATTACCTGCTCTCGTGTCGGATCACAGCCAACTCCTTTCCACAGAAGCCACAAATAAAAAAAGGAGAAGAAGCTTTACCTTTGAGGTCTTCTGGATTCAAGATCAAGAGTGTTATCAAATTGTTGTAGCAAATTGGTGTTCCAATCTGCGGTCCAAATCTACAATTTCAGAGAAGATCAAGTCTGTTTCAGGTGCTCTTGCTGTATGGAGTAAAAGAAAATTCGCTAACGGTAGAGAAAAACTTAGTGGTTTGACACTACAACTCCAAGACATAATGAATAAGCCCCATAACCAACATGATAACGAAGAGATGACTAGCCTGCAGATGGAAATTCAATACCTTTGGCAACAAGAGAGCAGTATTGGGCCTTACGATCCCGTATTAACTAGCTTAGATGGGATGATAAAAACACCATATTCTTTTATGCCTCTACAATCTAACGGAGACAGAGAAATAGGATTAGCATGTTATAGGATATAGATCAAAATTGGGTATGAGATCAACAACAACTTAAGGATATGATCATTCATCATTTTCAATCTTTATATACATCTATGGGACATCGTGATTATGAACCTATATTGTTGCAGTGCCCTCAGATGGTCACGGAAGATATGAATACTGACCTCATACGAGCTGTCACTCAAGAAGAATTAAGACAGACTGTCTTTCAGTTGGGGGCAACTAAAGCGCCAGGGCCGGATGGACTAAATGGGCTTTTCTACTAGCATTACTCGGACATTCTGAAAGTAGATCTCTTTGGCTTGGTACAAGATTTTTTCTGCACTGGTGTCTTGCAACCTGCACTCAATCAAACAACTATCACTTTAATACCCAAAGTCCCTAACCCAGAAAGACTAGATCAGTATCGCCTAATCAGTCTTTGCAATTATATCTACAAGATTATTTCAAAGATCTTAGCCAATCGTCTCAAACCTTGGCTACCAATGCTGATTTCCCCAAAACAATCTGCTTTTACCAGTGGTCGTCAGATTCAAGATAATATATTGATAGTGCAAGAGGTCCTTCATCAACTTAGGATTAGGAAAAGAAAGAAACATCTTCAAGCCGTCCTAAAGTTAGACATGCAGAAGGCCTATGACCGCGTTGAATGGGATTTTCTTCGGGATTATATGCTTAAATTGGGTTTCAGCTCAATATGGGTCCAAAGGGTTATGGAATGCATTACTACTTCTACCCTCAGTGTCAGATTTAATGGCGAAAATCTTCCATATATTCACCCTACTAGAGGACTCCATCAAGGTGATCCTTTATCACCATATCTATTCATCATGGTAGCAAATGTACTTTCTATCCTCATCCAGCAAGCCCTGCATATGGGAAATCTAAAAGGTATCACATTGAATAGGTGGTGTGTGACACCCCGAACCCTTCGCAGGTCGTCACAGCGCCGATGTTACATCTTTTACCATCTCTATCTCTTGGCTAAATTAAGCCTTGCCAGATTACAGGCATTTTTTTTTAAAGTGGTCCCATGCGCGACTCATAGCGGAAGCAAAATTCACATCGTCATCTATCTCCCTTCTAACCCATGATACAAATACACACCAGCTAAACATCATGATTTTATAAATAACGCTAACGCTTTGTTTACTTACATACATATAGCGAGATGGGGTTTCCTTCGGGTCGGTACACAAACTAGAAAGGTTAGGACTCTGCCATGTCCTACCTAAAATCTCAAAAAGGGACTCCGACCCTTAACATCACATGAACACAAACCCTCCCATCACCAGCGTCAACTATCTACATCAAAAGTGATCTAGCTCCTACTCCTTGCGCGCAGGTCTCACACCCAACCCGGTGCATCAAGTGGCGGCGGCGGCAGCATCCCTTGCATCGCTCCATCCCGTCGAATGTGCACAGACAGGAACTCTTGTATGACAGGGCCCCCCAACCAGGCCAATATCATACATAACCAAGCATCGTACTCGGATAAACGTCAATCCGGGCACAGAGGGACAATCTATCTCCGTACACTCCACCTCAACATCAGACGGTAGACCGTAAAATACCCCATGCGAAACAGCAAGTAGCGGCATAGTGCTAATCTGAAATGTTATCCCCAAAATGGGTGAGTACAACCACTCAGCAGATAGGGAAATCCAATAACAACTCAGTGCACCATGCATACCATCATACAATGCAGGCATTGCTTACCTTTTTGATGTCAAGCGTATTCATGCATCATTATAGCATATATATCATCATCATGGCCATGTATCATCACGCATATCACATCATCATTAGCCATGCATCACCATGCATATCATATCATCATTAGCCATGCATCACCATGCATATCACATCATATCATCATTAGCCATGCATCACCATGCATATCATATCATCATTAGCCATGCATCACCATGCATATCACATCACCATTAGCCATGCATCACCATGCATATCACATCATCATTAGCCATGCATCACCATGCATATCACATCATCATTAGCCATGCATCATCATGCATATCATATCATCATTAGCCATGCATCACCATGCATATCATATCATCATTAACCATGCATCACCATGCATATCATATCATCATTAGCCATGCATCACCATGCATATCACATCATCATTAACCATGCATCACCATGCATATCACATCATAGATCAATTTCCACTTTTACTTATCAATTGATCCCACATTATCTTTTCTCAAATCATCAAATTCACCATCATCATCATCCTCCCTTCGGGCAGAAACCTCCGACAGGGATCCCAGTATCCCAGCCATCTCATGGCCACTGGGCTTCCGGCCCCCCACATTCCGGGCATCTCACATCTCAACTAGCATCACGAGGCATTCCCTTCGGGCAGAAACCTCCGACAGGGCTTCCGGCCTTTACCCTTCTAGCCGGGGATCTCGCACCCCAATCCTGGCATCGCGAGTCACTCCCTTCGGGCAGAAACCTCCGACAGGGCTTCCGGCCCCCCACATTCTGGGCATCCTGAAACTCCCAGGGAATCTCTGGAATTATGCCACTCGGCCACCAGACATCATCCTCCGCCACAACCTCTTACTCACATACCACTTTCCACTTTTTATCATCCTTTTTCATCTTATTATTTCATGGCATATGATTCACACACATGCATCATGATTCATAATCATACATGCATCAATGCCATATAACAATGCATCATATTCATGTGCATACATACACCCATGTCATATAACAATGCATTATAACTCAATAAAACTCTTGGCCAATAAAATAATCCACTATTTATTTTATTATTATTTTATTATTATATTTATTTATTTTCATAAATATTTTATTTAATATTTATGATTTTCCAAAAATCATAATATTCAAACAATCATTAAACAAACAATTAAAATCACAATTTCACACAAATTCATGGCCAAATTTGCATTTCACATAATTTCCCAAATTTCCACAAAATACACACAATATTCGGATAATGGCCAGATTACACAGTTTTCAAATTAATTCAATTAAAATACTCATATGACCTCCGAAAATTCCCAAATTTTACAGGGTGATAGCCAACACATTTTCGTGCATTTTTCATGAAAAACACTAAGCCAAATTCTTTTTATATTAATTTATACAACTCGATGAAGCTTCTGGAACCTCTACCGTTTCGTCCAGAACGTACATCACCGAAAAACTTAGGTTTGACCCATCAAATCTCTTTCGTTTCTTCTGAAATTCGAGTATGTTATGTATCAATGTGTCCTTTACAAGTTTCATGAAGAGATCTAGGTTAAATAACCAAAGTATGATCCTCTTTTAAGTCCTTGAAGTCTCGGGTGTCTCGGTATACTTCAACAGAACCAACCGTCTCAAAGATCTAGCCGATTAACTAGGCTATACTTGTTCATTTCTCTTAAAATTTGAGTATGTTGTAGTTTAGGATGTTACCTACAACTTCCATGAAGACAACAAAGTGAGATCTCCAACAGAAATCAACATGCAACCAAGAAATCATCAAGAGGTCAGTAGGAAATTCGCAGATCTGAAGTCTCCGTATAACAGAGCTTTTGACCCCTCATATCACCTTCGTTTTCCATGAAATTCTAGTATGTCATACTACAAGATGTTAGCTTCAACTTTCATGAAGACACCGAAGCCAAAATCACACTTCAAATACATATGCAAGCTCGAATAAGAAACTGTCTACCACAAACCGAACGGAAACAGCCACATAACATGAACACATGCAACCCTTGCTTGGTATTTCGCCCAAACCACACCTAGAATCTAACATGCAACCATCAAAACAACATGCAAGAGAAGTTATGAACCCCCACTTGCCTTAAAGAAGAACACACAGCAAGCATACGGCGGCGTAGGACGGTCCGACTAGGTGGCGACGGCGAGACACGGCGGTGGCAACTCTCGGCTCCACCTCCTCTCTCTCGGCCTCTCCTCCGCTCAAGCTCTCTCTCGCACACTCTCTCGGCCAAAATGAAGAAAACGGCCACTCTCTCTCTTCCCTCTCTCTTTTTATATCCCCATCTTCTCATGATTAGCAATCATGAGATTGCCTACAATCCCACCAATGCATGCCATTCCTTTATGCCACTTGTCACACTAATTTTTGAATTGATTTGGGCTTGGGCTTGGGCTTAGGCCCAACCGGCCACTCCTTCTTGGGCTGGTCGACAGCCACCTCTTGGGCCCAATGGGCCGACTAGCTTGGCCCACCAAGCTCTAAGCTAATGGGTCCAAGGCCCATTTCGAAAATAACCCTATTTCTCCTCTTTTTTTTTTGAATTATTTTCTATAAATATTTCTAAATTCAAATTTCATCTTGGCCAAAGTCTTGGAATATTTTTAATTATTGAAATTTAAATCATATGGCCAAGCATTAACTAATTAAATTTAAATTTCCACAATCACAAGCAAAATTCATCAAATTAAAAGACAAATTGGCTAAAGCATAAGCCATAAAATTCTACCACCTAATTAAAGACATTTAACATACCTTAAGGCTTGGCTTTGAATTTCCGGGATGCCACAATTCTCCCCTCCTTAGAGAATTTCATCCTCGAAATTCAAGCACTACTTGCGCCTTCTTGAAATAAATAATGGTACTTTTCCCTCATCCGATCCTCATTTTCCCATGTGGCTTCCTCCACATCATGATATCGCCATAACACCTTAACTAACGGGATCTTTTTAGTCCTAAGAATTTGCTCCTTTCGATCCAATATCTGCACAGGCTCTTCAATGTACCTAACTTTCTCATCCATTTTGATGGCTTCATGATCGAGTATGTGACTAGGATCCGGCTGGTACTTCCTCAACATCGATACATGAAACACATCGTGCAGATTTCCTAACTTAGGAGGTAACGCTAAATGATAAGCCCTATCTCCTATCTTCTCAAGAATTTCAAAAGGTCCAACAAATCTGGGGCTTAGCTTACCCTTTTTCCCAAATCGAGATATTCCTTTCATTGGAGATACTTTAAGAAATACATGGTCTCCTATACTAAATTCCAAAGGCCTCCTACGTCTATCTGCGTAGTCTTTCTGTCTATTCTGAGCCGCTCTAAGCCTTTCTCTAATAACATCAACAGCCTCAGCGGTAACTTGTACCAATTCAGGTCCTGTCAATTTCCTTTCACCTACTTCACTCTAACAGATAGGAGTCCTACATCTCCTTCCATATAATGCTTCATAAGGAGCCATGCCTATACTCTTCTGAAAACTATTATTATAGGCAAACTCTACCAAATGCAATCTCTCATCCCAATTTCCTTTGAAATCAATTACACAAGCTCTTAACATATCCTCTAATATCTAGATTACTCTTTCTGATTGACCATCTGTCTGGGGATGAAAAGCTGTACTAAACTGAAGCTTAGATCCTAATGCAATTTGAAGACTTTTCCAAAAATTTGAAGTGAACCTCGAATCTCGATCTGAAGTAATGGTCACTAGAACACCATGTAAGCGTACCACTTGACTTACATACATGTCCGCATACTTATCCATTGGGTAATCCATGCGAATTGCTAAGAAATGCGCCGACTTAGTCAAACAATCCACTACAACCCAAATTGAATCGTGATTCCTTGATGTCCTTGGCAATCCTTGCACAAAATCCATCGTTACATGTTCCCATTTCCATTCAGGAATGTCCAATGGTCTCAAAAGTCCTACGGGTTTTTGATGCTCTGCTTTTACTTGTTGACATGTCAAACATTGAGATACGTACTTAGCCGTATCTGCCTTCATACCATTCCACCAAAATTGTTGACGCAAATTTCTGTACATCTTTGTACTACCTGGGTGAATACTATAATTACTCTTATGTGCCTTTGACAGAATTTCCTTCCTTAATTCCTTATTGTCAGGAACACAAGGTCGTCCTTGACATCTTACTATTCCATCATCAGAGATCTGAAATTCCGATCTTTTCCCTAAAGATACAGCATCTTTCACTTTCAAAATCTCTGGGTCAGATTCTTGTAGAATTTTAATTTTATGGATAATCTCTGGCTCAATCCTTAATGCTCTAAGCATACCAGTAAGACAATCCACTTCTAACTTAAATTCGGAATTTGCTACAGATTCCAACAATTTCCATTCTGCCATCCTCAAACTAGCTATCTCTACGGCCGACTTTCGACTAAGAGCATCTGCTACTCTATTCGCTTTTCCTGGATGATATCTTATCTCACAGTCATAATCCTTCAACAACTCCATCCACCTCCTTTGTCTCATGTTCAACTCCTTTTGTGAGAACAGATACTTCAAACTCTTATGATCTGTATAGATCTCAAACTTTTCCCCATACAAATAGTGTCTCCATATCTTCAAGGCAAACACTATAGCTGCTAGCTCTAAATCATGCGTCGGGTAATTTAGCTCATGAGGTTTTAATTGTCTGGATGCATAGGCTACAACATTGCCATGCTGCATCAACACACATCCTAATCCTTTATGAGATGCATCACTATACACTATGAAACCATCAGGTCCAGTAGGTATAGTCAGAATTGGAGCTGAAGTCAATTTCCTTTTAAGCTCCTGAAAACTCCTTTCACATTCTCCATTCCACTCAAATTTCACATTCTTTCGGGTCAACTTAGTTAAAGGTCCTGCTAGCCTTGAAAATCCTTCGATGAACCTCCTATAATAACCAGCCAATCCTAAGGAACTTCGTATCTCAGTAGGTGTTGTCGGTCTCGGCCAATTCACTACCATTTCAACTTTTGCCGGGTCTACTGCAATTCCTTTTCCTGACACCACATGTCCTAGAAATATTATCCGGTCCAACCAGAATTCACACTTACTAAACTTAGCATACAATTTATGCTCTCTCAGGGTTTGCAAAACTATTCTCAAATGATGCTCATGCTCTTTAGGCTCTTTTGAATATACCAGAATATCATCAATAAAAACAATCACAAATTGGTCCAAATAAGGCTGAAATATCCTATTCATCAAATCCATAAATGCAGCCGGGGCGTTAGTCAATCCAAATGGCATAACAAGGAACTCATAGTGCCCATAACGAGTTCTAAACGCAGTCTTAGGAATGTCCTCCTTCTTAATTCTCAACTGATGGTATCCCGACCTCAAATCAATCTTAGAGAAAACTGAACTTCCCTGGAGTTGGTCAAATAAATCATCAATTTTAGGCAAATGATACTTATTCTTAATGGTCACCTGATTCAACTGCCTATAGTCAATACACAAGCGCATTGATCCATCCTTCTTTTTCACAAACAAGACCGGTGCACCCCAAGGTGAAGCACTTGGTCTGATGAATCCCTTATCAAGCAATGCTTGCAGTTGCACTTTCAACTCCTTCAATTCAACTAAGGCCATTCTATACGGGGCTTTTGATATTGGTCCTATTCCAGGCATTAATTCAATTTCAAATTCAATCTCCCGCTCTGGCGGCAATCCAGGCAATTCCTCAGGAAATACATCTTGAAATTCGTTAACCACATGAACTTCCTCGAGATTAGGCTCCTCCTTTGCATAATCTCTAACTATGGCTAGGTACCCTTGACATCCTTGGTCAAGTAACTTACAAGCTTCTACTGCCGAAATAAGCGCTACAGGAAAATGGGTCTGACCTCCTAAGAATTCACAACTAGACTGATCAGGTAAAACAAATTGTACCACTCTTCTATAACAATCCATTCTAGCTCAATACTTACGAAGCCAGTCCATTCCTATAATAACATCAAAATCATACATAGCCATTACAACCAAGTCTATTTCCATGTCCTTTCCTCCCATGGATATCTTACAATTTTCACACACCAGCGTAGACAATACCATATCCTTTAAAGGTGTGGAAACACAAAGAGGCATCTCAAGCGGCATAACTTCTATCTTATTCAAACATCTATATCTTTCAGACACAAACGAATGCGTTGCACCCGTGTCAAACAATGCATATGCCTTTTCACCATTTATAAGAATCGTACCTGAGATAACATTCTTGGAAGCTTCCGCTTCCTCCTGGGTAATCGCATACACCCTTCCTTGTGCAGGTGGTCTCTGAGGATTTCCTTGCGGGTTCGACCTAACAGCACTCTGATATCCCTGTCGCACTGAGCCAACACTCACTTGCGACCTCTCTCGCGGGCAATTCCTCCTAAGATGACCCACTTGTCCACAGCCAAAACACCTCTGTTGTCCAGGCTGATAGGGTGATTTCCCTATATTCAGACCACTCCTTGCTCCTCCAAAATTTCCAAAATTTTCCTTCTTCTTCACATTCCAGGTCTGACCTTGACTAGGATAAGGTCTCTTTCCCTTTTTCACATCACTAAAATTCACCGGTTTCTTAAATTCCGACCTTTCCCTCAACAACTCCTGCTCCACTAACTGCGCCCTTTCATAAATCTCATTATAATCTCTTATGTTCAAAGGCACCAACTGCTTTCTAATGTCAGTCCTCAGCCCTTTCAGGAATCTCTTAGCCTTCTCCTCCTGATTCTCAATCAATCTAGGAGCATGTCTAGACAATTCAGAAAATCTAGCCTCATACTGATCTACAGTCAACCCCTTTTGTTCTAGCTAAACAAATTCAGTAATCTTCCTATCCTTAGCACAGTTAGAGAAATGCTTCCTATTTCAGGCTCTAATAAATTCCTCCCAGCTCACATCAGTACCTGGTGGAAAGATTATATCCTTCGAAGCTCTCCACCAAAACTTCGCATTTCCCTCCAATTGATACTCTGCTAAGACTCTTTTCTCAGCATCGGTGCAGTCCAACAGCCGGAAAATTCTTTCCATCCCATCAATCCATTGCTCTGCCTCCTCAGGACTTCCCATTCCATTAAACTTAAGTGGCTTCAGCTTCAAAAACTGCTCCACTAGTCCTTGAGTACGGCGTTCTGCTCCGGGCTGTTGCTGCGCTTGCCTCTCCATCAGATTTCCAATATTGGCTAATGCCTGCAGGATATCTTCCATTCGGGGTTCAGCCCTTGCAGCAGAGGCTTCAGCCCTTGATGGATGAGCACTTCCAGCTCGCACCATGACTTTCCTGCAATTTCCAAGCATTGCCTCAAGAATAATCTGAGACTCACTGCCTCCACTCAAGGCAATTATCACTACCACATAAGTAACATATACATGTTACTGGCACCTAAAGGCAATTCAAAACAAACTACTAAGGATCTATGAGTGAATTCCCATCACCCGTTATTCAATTATTACGTTTTACATCCTATCGTGTGCATTGTCATCATGTTCCTCAATTCCAAATGAGGCTCCTTATCACTCCACCTATAACCTTTCGCTCTGATACCAAAAAGGGCAGCTGTGACACCCCGAACCCTTCGCAGGTCGTCACCAGCGCCGATGTTACATCTTTTACTATCTCTATCTCTTGGCTAAATTAAGCCTTGCCAGATTACAGGCATTTTTTTTTTAAAGCGGTCCCATGCGCGACTCATAGCGGAAGCAAAATTCACATCGTCATCTATCTCCCTTCTAACCCATGATACAAATACACACCAGCTAAACATCATGATTTTATAAATAACGATGACGCTTTGTTCACTTACATACATATAGCGAGATGGGGTTTCCTTCGGGTCGGTACACAAACCAGAAAGGTTAGGACTCTGCCATGTCCTACCTAAAATCTCAAAAAGGGACTCCGACCCTTAACATCACATGAACACAAACCCTCCCATCACCAGCGTCAACTATCTACATCAAAAGTGATCTAGCTCCTACTCCTTGCGCACAGGTCTCACACCCAACCCGGTGCATCAGGTGGTGGCGGCGGCAGCATCCCTCGCATCGCTCCATCCCGTCGAACATGCACAGACAGGAACTCTTGTATGACAGGGCCCCCCAGCTAGGCCGATATCATACATAACCAAGCATCGTACTCGGATAAACGTCAATCCGGGCACAGAGGGACAATCTATCTCCGTACACTCCACCTCAACATCAGACGGTAGACCATAAAATACCCCACGCGAAACAACAGGTAGCGGCATAGTGCTAATCTGAAATGTTATCCCCAAAAGGGGTGAGTACAACCACTCAGCAGATAGGGAAATCCAATAACAACTCAGTGCACCATGCATACCATCATACAATGCAGGCATTGCTTACCTTTTTGATGTCAAGCGTATTCATGCATCATTATAGCATATATATCATCATCATGGCCATGTATCATCATGCATATCACATCATCATTAGCCATGCATCACCATGCATATCATATCATCATTAGCCATGCATCACCATGCATATCATATCATCATTAGCCATGCATCACCATGCATATCACATCATATCATCATTAACCATGCATCACCATGCATATCATATCATCATTAGCCATGCATCACCATGCATATCACATCATCATTAGCCATGCATCACCATGCATATCACATCATAGATCAATTTCCACTTTTACTTATCAATTGATCCCACATTATCTTTTCTCAAATCATCAAATTCACCATCATCATCATCCTCCCTTCGGGCAGAAACCTCCGACAGGGATCCCAGTATCCCAGCCATCTCATGGCCACTGGGCTTCCGGCCCCCCACATTCCAGGCATCTCGCATCTCAACTAGCATCACGAGGCATTCCCTTCGGGCAGAAACTTCCGACAGGGCTTCCGGCCTTTACCCTTCTAGCCGGGGATCTCGCACCCCAATCCTGGCATCGCGAGTCACTCCCTTCGGGCAGAAACCTCCGACAGGGCTTCCGGCCCCCCACATTCTGGGCATCCTGAAACTCCCAGGGAATCTCTGGAATTATGCCACTCGGCCACCAGACATCATCCTCCGCCACAACCTCTTACTCACATACCACTTTCCACTTTTTATCATCCTTTTTCATCTTATTATTTCATGGCATATGATTCACACACATGCATCATGATTCATAATCATACATGCATCAATGCCATATAACAATGCATCATATTCATGTGCATACATACACCCATGTCATATAACAATGCATTATAACTCAATAAAACTCTTGGCCAATAAAATAATCCACTATTTATTTTATTATTATTTTATTATTATATTTATTTATTTTCATAAATATTTTATTTAATATTTATGATTTTCCAAAAATCATAATATTCAAACAATCATTAAACAAACAATTAAAATCATAATTTCACACAAATTCATGGCCAAATTTGCATTTCACATAATTTCCCAAATTTCCACAATACACACAATATTCGGATAATGGCCAGATTACACAGTTTTCAAATTAATTCAATTAAAATACTCATATGACCTCCGAAAATTCCCAAATTTTACAGGGTGATATCCAACACATTTTCGTGCATTTTTCATGAATAACACTAAGCCAAATTCTTTTTAGATTAATTTATACAACTCCATGAAGCTTCTGGAACCTCTACCGTTTCGTCCAGAACGTACATCACCGAAAAACTTAGGTTTGACCCATCAAATCTCTTTCGTTTCTTCTGAAATTCGAGTATGTTATGTATCAATATGTCCTTTACAAGTTTCATGAAGAGATCTAGGTTAAATAACCAAAGTATGATCCTCTTTTAAGTCCTTGAAGTCTCGGGTGTCTCGGTATACTTCAACAGAACCAACCGTCTCAAAGATCTAGCCGATTAACTAGGCTATACTTGTTCATTTCTATTCAAATTTGAGTATGTTGTAGTTTAGGATGTTACCTACAACTTCCATGAAGACAACAAAGTGAGATCTCCAACAGAAATCAACATGCAACCAAGAAATCATCAAGAGGTCAGTAGGAAATTCGCAGATCTGAAGTCTCCGTATAACAGAGCTTTTGACCCCTCATATCACCTTCGTTTTCATGAAATTCGAGTATGTGATACTACAAGATGTATCTTCAACTTTCATGAAGACACCGAAGCCAAAATCACACTCCAAATACACATGCAAGCTCGAATAAGAAACTGTCTACCACAAACCGAACGGAAACAGCCACATTACATGAACACATTCAACCCTTACTTCGGTATTTCGTCCAAATCACCCCTAAAACCGAACATGCAACCATCAAAACAACATGCAAGAGAAGTTATGGACCCCCACTTGCCTCCAAGATGAACGACAGCAGCAAGCACGGCGGCGTAGGACGGTCGGACTAGGCGGACGTACGGCGGACGGGCGGCGGCAACTCTCGGCTCCACCTCCTCTCTCTCGGCCTCTCCTCCGCTCAAGCTCTCTCTCGCACACTCTCTCTTGGACGGAAATGAAGAAGCAACCGGCCACTCTCTCTCCAAATCCCCCTTTTTATACTCCCCTAGGCTCATCATAGGTAATGATTGATCCACCACACCTATGGCCAATGCATGCTCTTTACTTTATGCCACTTGTCACACTAATTTTTGAATTGATTTGGGCTTGGGCTTGGGCTTAGGCCCAACCGGCCACTCCTTCTTGGGCTGGTCGACAGCCACCTCTTGGGCCCAATGGGCCGACTAGCTTGGCCCACCAAGCTCTAGGCTAATGGGTCCAAGGCCCATTTCGAAAATAAGCCTATTTTCTCCTCTTTTTTTTTTTTTGAATTCCTTTTAATTAATATTTCGAAATTCAAATTTCATCTTGGCCAAAGCCTTGGGATATTTTTAATTATTGAAATTTAAATCATATGGCCAAGCATTAACTAATTAAATTTAAATTTCCACAATCACAAGCAAAATTCATCAAATTAAAAGACAAATTGGCTAAAGCATAAGCCATAAAATTCTACCACCTAATTAAAGACATTTAACACACCTTAAGGCTTGGCTTTGAATTTCCGGGATGCCACATGGTGCCCAACCCTATCTCACTTATTATTTGTTGATGATGCTGTTTTCTTCCTGGATGGCAAACTTCGGGAATGTCAGAATCTAGCGAATTTGCTAAATCGATATTGCTTAGCTACTGGCCAGACTGTGAACCGGAACAAATCTGGTATCCTTTTTAGCAAGGTGTGTCCTATCCAACTACAAGAGAATTTGGCCCAAGAACTCCGAGTTCCTATCCTAACTAAATGTAGTAGATACCTTGGTATACCATCAGACTGGGGAAGATCAAAAAGGGATATGTTTGCCTGGATTTTAGCTCGTGTGCATTCTAAACTAGAAGGCTGGAGGGAGAAGTTCATCTCAAAAGGAGGTAAGGAACTTTTAATCAAAACCGTTGTTCAAGCTATCCCTCAATATGTGATGTCTATTTTCAAGATCCCTGTTTCTTTATGCAAGTCTATTCAATAGAAAATTGCCAGATTTTGGCGGCAGAATAGCAGTACTAAGACTGGTATCCATTGGAAACAGTGGGATTTTCTAACTACAAGAAAAGATATTGGAGGGATGGGCTTTTGTGACCTCACCATTTTTAACAAAGCCTTACTAGGCAAACAGGCATGACGTCTAATTAATAATCCCACTTCCCTATGGACTAAATTGTTTAAAGGTCTTTACTATCATTCTACGGACTTCTTGCATGCTAATATAGGCTTTAGACCTTCATGGGGCTGGTAGAGTCTACTGCTTGGCAGAGACTCAATTCTGGATAATATTCAGTGGTCTGTTGGTAATGGGTAAGATATTTCAATCCGTGAAGATAGGTGGCTATCAAGAGGTACCATTGGTGGCCCTGCACCCCAAGGTGAACCAAAGCAAGTTGCTGGTTTTATCCTACCAGGTCAGCATATTTGGGATGAACCCTTCCTGCGTCAATCTTTTGATGCCCAAACAGTGACTGAGATCCTAACTATTCAGCTTCGGCCCCAATGCTTAACTGATAAAATCTTATGGAAAGGCACTCAAGACGGCGAATATACAGTCAAGAGTTTTTACAACTACCTTAGAGCAAAAGCAAACATGAATGATCGCAACAATGCATCATCTTCCTACCAAGCCCCTACAACCCTTTGGCGCAAGATCTGGCAGATCAACACATCTCCAAAACTCCGTGTCTTTATGTGGTCTCTTTGCCACAATGCTCTTTCAACGTGTGAGAATCTCTACCGTAGACATGTTATTTTGGACTCCCTGTGCAAGTTATGTACCACACATACCCTAGAATCTACAGAACACTTCTTCTTATTATGTCCATGGACAGAGAAAGTTTGGTCGTATTCGGCAGCTTATAACACTCAACGTATGGATGCTTGGGTAACAGACATCTTAATGAATAGCAGTATCTTACCCGATCTGGAAACTATTGTGCACACTCTATGGTAGATCTGGAAGGCCAGAAACAGCTTTGTCTTTCGTAGAGTTCATCGTGATCCAACACAGGTGGCGTGAATGGCTCTGGCTAATGCTCTGACAGATCGTCGTCTCTGTGCAGCAAGCCCGACATCCCGGCATCGATCCCTTCCACCTAATCGTGTTTGGTGTCCTCCGATTCCTGGCACCTGGAAGGTTAACATTGATGGAGCTTTCATCCAGCATCTCCTGAAGGATCGGTGGCTTCAATCACTCGAGATCACGTTGGTCGAATCGTAGATGGATTCTCAAGCCATGTCGCTGCATCTTCGGTTCTGCAGACAGAAACCCAAGCTTTAACCCTCACTCTACGAGATCTGATGCAGAAAGGACACACAAACCGTGATCTTACCGTGGAATCGGACTGCCAACGCTGGTGGATGCGGTCAACAACTCTTGCCCGCCGCCATGGGAGCTTCGCTTTCTGCTTGCTGAGGCAGCGGTGCTCCTGCAAGGGTTGAAAAACCTGCGTATTGTCCATTGCAGCAGAGATGCGAATGAGGCAGCCAACTGGGCCGCCAAGGCCCATCAGTTAAGAAGTCTCCCTCCAAATTGGCCCTCTTCTATCCCCCCCTCCGCTTTTGGATATAATATGTACGGATTTACTTGCAAACGGTGTAACTCTTCCTTAATTATATATGTTTGCCTCTTCGACCAAAAAAAAAAAACTTTTATTTAATGCGGGGAATCTATTATGAAATTTTCATTTATTTTTACACAACAACCACGCAATTTTTAAAAAGATATTTTCTGAAAAAAATTAAAAATATGATAACTTTAGAACATTAACAATACTAAACATGCATTAAAAACCATGCCTCTTTAAAGGGAAAAAAACTCCCTTAATGATCATTATATGGAATGTTATCTTTGCTTGATTACATTGAATAATCAGTCCTTGAAAAAGAAAGTTGTTGCAGTTGCAATTGCATTATACAATTACCCATTCAAAATATTTGCCAATATATTTACGTTTTTGCCAAGTCTAAATGCATCAAAATTTCCATATAACCATTAAAGAAGAAGGGATCTGATATTCAAATCAGGAACGTAGCGCGATAGGAGCAAGATGTCTAGGCAACTTAAAAAAAAATATATATTCTTCTTTTAGCTGCTTAACCGCCCCTTTCAAAGACTACTCTCTCGTAAAAAGATATATGAGCTATACCAAACAAATAGCATCTAATAATTTTGAATGTCAAAATGCGAAAGGCTCAAACCCAAGAATTGGTCTTGCAAGTCAATTTTTTGCTTTGTTGAATACTCTAGCCTCTCTTGTAGAGAAGAGAGACACCAATTTCTTATAAAATGGTACAGAAAAAAAAAAACCACCGAAATAAGAAACCAAGAGAAGGAGACAAAAATAATAAATAATCTTAAATTAGGAGTGGACCCCAAATTTTTCCTGAGATTTGTTGTGCAAATAAAAAGTACGGATTATAGCATTAATGTTTGTCTGATTATATTTCCTTCCTCATTATTCAAAAATCTTTAATCGCTCAAATATCCCAAAATCATTATAATGAAGACACAAATATCTCTTTCTTAATTTATGCTTCGCGGGTGCTATAAATAACTTAGCAACTATAAACAAAGATGCATTGGTAGCTGCATAGAACTATTTAATCAAGTCATTTCACGATCGAAACAATTCAAATGGCTAGACTCCTCCAAGCATATTGCCTCGTCCTCGTCGTGCTCACAGGTTATATTCTTCCCTTTCAGAGGATAGAGAAATCCATGTTACATCTACTTTCTCATTAGGCATGAATGTGGTACCAAAATTATTTACTTTTTTGTTCAAAAAGCGGGATTGATGGTGAAGACAACTGTGGCGACGGTTTGCACGGAAGATCTAGGAACATGTAAAGCTGGAGGCAATGATTGCGAGCAAAGTTGCTTTGCAAGGCATGGTCCGGCGTCTCAAGGCACCTGCGCCACCACCAGCAGTCCTCCCTTCTGTAATTGCGTCTATATGTGCCCTCCAAGCCCTTAATCGCAAGGGTAGACAAGTACTTTCCATGGATGTCGAGGTTGTGATAGCAACATCGACACAAGTGCTTCTCACACCTTGCATGAGTGTTATTTCGTAGTTTTTGGAAGCCCTATGCAATTAGCAATAAAACAATGATAAGTCATGACTAATTGACTATCTCGTTGATGAGTACATCTTGTCCTTTCATAATTTCATGGTTATGTGCATTTAACTTGTGCGCCATCTATTCTTATTTTCTTCTCTAAATATTAGCCTGATAAAACTTAATCCTCGCCACATTGCTGGAGATTAATCAAGCTCAAATATGAATTATTTTGGTTAACTTTTGCTATTATAATCTGCTCTTACAAATCAACTTCAATTTCAATTAAATTCCTCCCACATTGTAATAATTGCAAAGGTCGGCTTTTGATCACTTGACAATCACATTTTCCTGGACGGCTCAAAACAAACAACTGTGTTTCCTTTGACCCAAAAAAACAAAAAGAATTGAATTTTTGTTACATCAAAAAAATTTTGGTCCGTAATCATTGACCCAAAGAAAAAGAAAACCAAGCGTAGCTAGAGTGGAATCGTGTAATAACGGAACTATGACCATGGCATATCCACGTGGAAATTGAGAAATCGCCTCCAGACACACAACGTCAAGTACTAGCCACAGCTGGAGCAGTGTCCAATATATACTACTTTAACTTCAATTGGTTTATTTAATGAGGTGCTGGGAACAACTTCTAATTTCACCTCTTTTAATTCACTTATTAATGCAATTGACATTTCACGAATCAACACCCAACGCCAACATTAGTCAAAATAATTTTTTTCACCAATATATAAAGATCACATCTCCAAGTTATCCCAAAAAAGCACCTACAAAAAGAAAAAAAAACTTTAAAAAAACAAAAGCAACCCTATACATTTTCTTTCAAATTCGCGTGATCGTCATTACTTTTATTTTTATTTTTATAAAGAACCCCCATTCTCCCCTTCTTCCTCATTCTTCCTCTATCGCCTCCAGGTTGTTTGCCACTGCTCCGCCAAAGCCATTGCCGAACTTACGGATGACCAAACTCGGACAATCAGTATGTCTCTGACCCCCTCTCCGTGCTTGCCGTTTCCTCACTCTCCTCCGTCTCCCCATGGGAATGTCAGCCATGGAGGTCGGGCTTCATGGCGACCACAACCTCCATTGCCAAGGGAGAGAGGGAAAACGGTAGAGATGTGCAGCGCAGGAGACCGATCGGTGAGGGTGACCGTGCGTTGGCTTACGGAGCTGCGAAGGTGGGGGCTCCTCGTCTTACTGTGGTTGCGGGGTTTGGACTTGCAGAGTAAGTAATGAAGAACAATAAACATCAAAGGAGAGAGAAAGAAGTGAAAAAAAGGAAAAGAATCAGACCAAAGAGATTAGAAATTATGCCCGTGAAGGCATGGATATATAAGATTACATTCACAAATATACGTATACATTCCTTCTTATCTTTTGCAAGCATTTTATTTCAAGCATATATGTGTATTTGTAATCATCGAAATAAAATAATTTGTTTTTCCTTTAAATGGCAGAGCACTCGTATCTTGGTGAAGTCGTTACATTCAACACACAAGCCTAAAATATTGGGAAATCTCCACATGTGATACAATGCGATCTATGTATAATGCATCCTTTGAATTGTTTTCCCAAAAATATCAACAAATAAGAACCTTTAAAAGATCTATAATTAATTGCAGTTTTAATGATTTTCTTCTTTTAATTATATCTTTACTATGTGTCCATACAATATAGTTCATGCATTTTCACTGCGCAACTTTTATTTAATGTGGGGAATCTATTATGAAATTTATTTTCATTTATTTTTACACAACGACCATGCGATTTTTAAAAAGATATTTTCCGAAAAAAATTAAAAATATGATAACTTTAGAACATTAACAATACTAAACATGCCTTAAAAACCATGCCTATTTAAAGGGAAAAAAACTCCCTCAATGATCATTATATGGAATGTTATCTTTGCTTGATTACATTGAATAATCAGTCCTTGACAAAGAAAGTTGTTGCAGTTGCAATTGCATTATACAATTACCCATTCAAAATATTTGCCAGTATATTTACCTTTTTGCCAAGTCTAAATGCATCAAAATTTCCATATAACCATTAAAGAAGAAGGGATGTGATCTTCAAATCAGGAACGTAGCACGATAGGAGCAAGATGTCTAGGCAACTTAAAAAAAAAAAAAAATATTCTTCTTTTAGCTGCTTAACCGCCCCTTTCAAAGACAACTCTCTCGTAAAAAGATATATGAGCTATACCAAACAAATAGCGTCTAATAATTTTGAATGTCAAAATGGGAAAGGCTCAAACCCAAGAATTGGTCTTGCAAGTCAATTTTTTGCTTTGTTGAATACTGTAGCCTCTCTTGTAGAGAAGAGAGACACCAATTTCTTATAAAATGGTACAGAAAAAAAAAACCACCGAAATAAGAAACCAAGAGAAGAAGACAAAAATAATAAATAATCTTAAATTAGGAGTGGACCCCAAATTTTTCCTGAGACTTGTTGTGCAAATCAAAAGTACGGATTATAGCATTAATGCTTGTCTGATTATATTTTCTTCCTCATTATTCCAAAATCTTTAATTGCTAAGAAATCTCAAAATCATTATAATGAAGACACAAATATCTCTTTCTTAATTTATGCTTCGCGGGTGCTATAAATAACTTAGCAACTATAAACAAAGATGCACTGGTAGCTGCATAGAACTATTGAATCAAGTCATTTCACGATCAAAACAATTCAAATGGCTAGACTCCTCCAAGCATATTGCCTCGTCCTCGTCTTTGTGCTCACAGGTTATATTCTTCCCTTTCAAAGGAGCGAGAAATCCATGTTATATCTACTTTCTGATCAGGCATGAATGTGGTTCCAAAATTATTTACTTTTTTGTTCAAAAAGCTGGATTGATGGTGAAGATAACTGAGGCGAAGGCTTGCATGGAAGATCTAGGAACATGTAATGCTGGAGGCGATGATTGCGAGCGAAGTTGCAATGCAAAGCATGGTCTGGGGTCTCAAGGCACCTGTGACACCACCATCACTCCTCCGTTATGTTCTTGCATCTATATGTGCCCTCCAAGCCCTTAATCGCAAGGGTAGACAAGTACTTTCCATGGATGTCGAGGTTGTGATAGCAACATCGACACAAGTGCTTCTCACACCTTGCATGAGTGTTATTTCGTAGTTTTTGGAAGCCCTATGCAATTAGCAATAAAACAATGATAAGTCATGACTAATTGACTATCTCGTTGATGAGTACATCGTGTCCTTTCATAATTTCATGGTTATGTGCATTTAACTTGTGCGCCATCTATTCTTATTTTCTTCTCTAAATATTAGCCTGATAAAACTTAATCCTGGCCACATTGCTGGAGATTAATCAAGCTCAAATATGAATTATTTTGGTTAACTTTTGCTATTATAATCTGCTCTTACAAATCAACTTCAATTTCAATTAAATTCCTCCCACATTGTAATAATTGCAAAGGTCGGCTTTTGATCACTTGACAATCACTTTTTTCTTCGGGGCTCAAAACAAACAATGTCTTTATTTTGACCCCAAAAAAAAAAAAGTACTCGATCGATCATTAAATCAAGAAAAATTTGGGTCCGTCCTCATTGACCCAAAAAAAAAACCAAGCCTAGCCGGTAGAATCGTTTAATAACTGGCCTATGACCATGGCATATCCACGTGGAAACTCAGAAATTGCCTCCAGACATACAACGTCAACTGGTTTATTTAATGAGGTGCTGAGAACAACTTGCAATTTCACCTCTTTTAATTCAATTGTAAATGCAATTGCCATTTAAAGAATCAACACCCAACGCCAACCTTAGTCAAAAACATTTTTTTTCGCCTATATATAAAGATCACATGTCAAACATATCCCAAACAAGCACTACAAAAAGCACAAACATCCAAAAAAAAAAAAGCAATCTTATACATACTCTTTTCAATTCACTTGAACATCTTTGTTTTTTCTCTTTTGGTGACTAGGGAATCACCGTACAGCCGGCGGCGCAAATCCGGGATGGACTGAACCACCATCTTTGCTTTCATTTTTTCTAAAAAACCCCCAATTCTCCCCTTCTTCATCCTTCTTCTTCCTCTATTGCCTTCAGGTTGTTTGCCACTGCTCCGCTGAAGCCATTGCCAAACTTCCGGATGGCCAAACTCGGCCAATCAGTATGTCTCGGAACCCCTCTCTATGCTTGCCGTTTCATCACTCTCCTCCGTCTCCCCATGGGAATGTCCATCACTCTCCTCCGTCTCCCCATGGGAATGTCAGCCATGGATGTGACATCCAGATTCTTCAACCTTGTCTTCTACTAAATAAATTGGGTATTTCATTAACGCGCCTATAGGTTATTTTCAGAGCCGATCACTCTCGAGATAACTAGACTATCTAGGGAAATGATTAAGGAATTTTAAGGCAATAGACTTGAGAACTCGATTAGGAATCGGCTTCTTGACCGTGTCCATCTTTAGAGGTCATTACGGCACAGTTAAAAATCGATTTGAAATCAGAGATAGTTTGGATCGATAGAGATATGTGACTAATCGTGGGTGACACCACTGAATTAGAAAATTCTTGTCGGCCGACACTAGACTAATTTTCTTATTGTTTTGGTACGCTGTGTCCGTAATTGAATCATCGAGATTTTCATGACAATCAAGAGTCGCCATTGAGTTGAGTGAGTTCATAGTGGCTCAAAGAAAATCGACCACGGGTCATTTGCCTTAAAAAGTTCTGAAAACTACCCGATAGTCTAGGTCACGCTAAAAACGCGCCGAATGAAAATTAACCGCCAATTCGAGTCCTATTTCAGAAATTGAAGTTTTGGCCAATGTCACAATAAATTTTAGGAGCATTGACTCAGTCTCAGAAGATTTTTCGGAGATTCGGGAAATTTTACGGAAATTGGGTTCGGAGGTCGCTGAAATTTGGCAGAAGTTCAGATTGGCTAAATTAATGGGAAATTTGACTTTTGGGTTGAGCCTGTGTGTGTCGGAGATTTATAGAAAATTTCTTGGGATTTTTCTACATCAAAATTGGACCTCAATTTGGAGAGATTGGAATTGAAATTTAGTTCGCACTTAGTTAAAATCAAATCTTAAGATGGGGGTGTGCAACATTGGTATCAATTTGGATTTTTGATGGATTCTTGAATGAGGAAAAATGCAGAGACGATCAATGAATGATCAATTGAATTTGTGAGAATCAAATTGAGATGGAATCAAGAGAGAATGGTTGTGCAATTTAAGCCATCTCCCCCAAATTCGTGTACCCCCACCTAGCCACAACATTTGGACCATTTTGGCTTCTAGAAGAGGGGGTCATGTTGGATCATTGAAGACCAAGTAATTATACATGGCCTATAATGATCTTTGGAAGATATTTGCAAAATATCAAGCTTAAGGGGCCCTCACCTCTCATCACAATCCTCTCTCTCTGCCGCTTTTCTTGAGCGAGTCCCTCACGCCATCTACTCATCTCTCTCTCCATTTCTGCTCTCCCTCACACCCTCTCAATCGGCCACATCTCTTCTTGGTTCCTCCATTTCTTTGTGCGAACATAGAGGAAGGAAAATCACGATTAGCCATCTGAAGCTACGCTGTGCTTCGAGTCTTCGTGCAGCCACGCTTGGTCAAAACCTCAACGCTGAAGACCCTGCAGTAGTTTTACGTTGACACCTGCGGCTTCGTGTCTTCTCTCTCTCGCGGCCAGCAAAGCTGAAGCCGCACGCACCCATCACCTGCGGAGCTCAACCGATTCTTCTCCATCGGTTCACAAGCCGCTGCCACCTGCCCTTCTTCGGTCAACATTGCATCCACCGAAGACCCTGATCTCACGCCCGCAGCTCCTTAAGCGGCGCGCGTCGCCCCTCCACTCACGAAGACTCCACCGTACGCCATCTTCTCTCCATCCGCGGCCAGCTGTCCGTGATTCTGCTTCCCCGGTCAACCGTGGAAGACCACAGCAAGCACCGTAACCATTTTTGTTGACTGAAGCTCCTCACCGCTTCGTGCGTCCAGCGAAGCCACAGTCCACCGAGCCTCCAGTCCACGTGCCGGTTTCCACTTCTCCATCTTTGGCCAGCGAATCCACCGAGACACCAGTCTACAGGATTTTCAATCTAGCGAAGTCTTCAGCAGGATTAATCTAGATCGTTGACTGCCAGTGCACTGCCACTGAGTCAGCCGAGTTTGGCCAGCGAAGCAGCGTCCACGAGCAGCTTCCGTCTTGAGTCTTCTCCAGCGGCGTGCCCTCAGCCTTCACGAAATTGTCGAGGCCCATCTCTGTCTTGTTTGGCCCGTCTTCATCAGCCCAGCAACTCATTTGAAGCCACCGAACAGCCCAGCTTCCAGTTTGCATCTTGCTCAGCCCAGTTCAATTTATTTCATCCCTCTTGAAGCCCAGCAAGTTTTAGTTTCAGCTTTGGGCCGCAGTTCAAGCCCAATCAATTTCTCACCATCAGCAGCCCATCAGCAGAGTTTTGTGAGGCCCAATTCCAGCAGTAAAGCCCAGCCTTGCTGAGATTTGTTGGGCCTAATTCAAGGCCCGGTCCAAGCCCGTGGGAGTCGTCGCGAGCCTGTTTTCGGCCGCCGTCACGCCGCCGTCATAGTGATTCGATCCCCGCTTTTGATCAAGTGAGTTTTACTCACTAATACTTTATTAGTTTGCTAATTATGCTTAGAGTTGGTTAGATTTAATTAAGTGTACTTAGGTGGTTAGATTAGGTTAGAACAATTAAGTTAGTGACTTAATGATGTATGTTAGGTGGTTAGATTTAGTCATTAGCAAGTAGAGAGCCTCTAATATTGATTGAATGCATCTCGGGATTTTTCCCGACCCGTTTCGGGCTCCAATCAGGTATTACAAGCCTAAATTGGATTTTTAGTATTTTTTTTTTGTTTTTCGAAATTAATTAGTTAATTATTTTTTTCTGGAAATTCAACCGAGATGGCCGGTGACCGGAATTTCGTGCCGATTGTCGTGGTGCAGTCCGTTTATTTAATTGAGCTTCAATTTTTATGGAATTGATTTAAATTGTGAAATTTGAGGAATTGTCCTAAATTGTTTGTTATTGAGTATTTGATTGGTAATGGCCGAGTATGGATATATAGCGCCAGTACATTGATGGGCTATATAGTAGGGAGAATGGTGAGAGCTAACTGAGAACATTATTGGTTGAGACCAATTAGGTATGATATTATTGGACATACGTGATTCGGTGATTGGAAGTATCACTAGTGAAAACGGCGCCTTAAAGAACGCACGTAAATGACTTATGGACAAACGTGGTTCGGTGATTAAGGAAATATCACTGGTGAAAACGATGCCTTAAAGAACTTACGATGTTGTCTATAGCCGATGTCACCTTGGAGAAAACGGCACCCTAGAAAGGACACGTGGTTCGGTGATCAAAGATATCACTGGTGAAAACGGCGCCTTAAAGAACGCATGCTGTCGGTGATCGGTATGTCATTGGCGAAAACGACGCCTGAGAAACACATGTAATTTGGTGAATGAGTACACCACTGGGAAATCGTGGTATGAGTGGGAATGACCTAGAGAGGGTTTGACTGACATGTAATCGACTTAGTCAATTGATCAATGCTTGATCGGATGTTGTGAATTGTTTGAATATCCATGTTTAACCCTGAATTGCAGGTTGGAACTAAGGCTAAGGTAAGTCCTCTGACTTGTGTTGTGCTTAGGCAACCGTTTGGCGTATTAGTTTACTAATCGAGTCTTAGGGGGTAGGACTTGCTGAGACGTGGTCTCATTGGTTATTGAATAACCATTTCAGGACCCTAAGGAAAAGCTGAGGAGGAAGAACCTGAATAGGAGAAGGTATTTAGAGAGGGATCTTGAGTACAACCCGGATGTGGATTGAGATCCCATCCCTTTTGTAAACCCTGTCTTAGTGTAGATAGGTGTGAGATAAGTATGTTGTGAATAGTATTGTAACTATGCTATGAGTTGTGTTGTTAATGAAAATGTGGTTGTGAATTTCAATATGAAAAATATGGCCTGCTTTCCTATCCCATTGTTTTATTGTCTGGGGATTTATAATTGCTTCCGCATGTGTTTAATAAAAAGAAAGGGTCGGCGAAGGGTCGGCGATACATAGTCCTGGGATATCGCATTAATAAATCGACCAAGTAGAATGATGTGCGCGCGTCCGAGGATCGGGGCGTGACAATGGAGGTCGCGGTTCATGGCGACAACAACCTCCATTGCCAAGGGAGAGTGAGAAAGCGGTAGAGATGTGCAGCGCAGGAGACCGATCAGTGAGGGTGACCGTGCGTTGGCTTACGGAGTTGCGAAGGTGGGGGCTCCTCATCTTACTGTGGTTGCTGGGTTTGGACTTGCAGAGTAACTAATGAAGAAAAATAAAGATCAAAGGAGAGAGAAAGAAGTGAAAAAAAGGAAAAGAATCAGACCAAAGAGATTAGAAATTATGCCCGTGAAGGCATGGATATATAAGATTACATTCACAAATATACGTATACATTCCTTCTTATCTTTTGCAAGCATTTTATTTCAAGCATATATGTGTATTTGTAATCATCGAAATAAAATAATTTGTTTTTCCTTTAAATGGCAGAGCACTCGTATCTTGGTGAAGTCGTTACATTCAACACACAAGCCTAAAATATTGGGAAATCTCCACATGTGATACAATGCGATCTATGTATAATGCATCCTTTGAATTGTTTTCCCAAAAATATCAACAAATAAGAACCTTTAAAAGATCTATAATTAATTGCAGTTTTAATGATTTTCTTCTTTTAATTATATCTTTACTATGTGTCCATACAATATAGTTCATGCATTTTCACTGCGCAACTTTTATTTAATGTGGGGAATCTATTATGAAATTTTCATTTATTTTTACACAACATGTCATGCCCCGAACTCTTAGCTATGCACACCTACTCACATTTACGATCTAAATGTGACATCTCAGATATGTCGCGACTCCATTCATTTTATTTAATTTACGTGGAAGCTAATAAATCCTCCCGACAACATTTAATCAGATAGAAAAGGCATAACCAATCACAATACCAAACACTCATTTACAAACACAGTGTTTAATACAACACTGACTTCACAACACCAGCCTGATAAAAATGGAAACTATCCCACAACCAACTAGCGTGACACGCTCTCCAACCCTTATGACACTTCACCGCAACCTCAAGGCCAACTAAAGCTATCTGGCCAATTCACGACCGGGACTGAAATTTTAATCCCACAACCGGGATGAGACGATGTTTCAGCAAGTTCAACCCCCTAAACCCTATTAGAAGAAATACGCCCCAAAGCAACAACGACACATCAAGACTTCTACTGCCTTAGCCCTCATCCGTGCTAGCACAGCTTTATATAATGCAACCACGTGTAATTCTAATAACTCAACAAAGACACCACATCATCATCATACCAATCACGGATCGTCTCAACATCAATCGACTTGGCCGACATACGCTTATTCTGAATCAATTACTTACTCCAATCTCGACTCCAGCAGGGCGCTTAATAACCAATGGCAATCACGCCCATCAGTACCTAATTTTAATTATATGGTCCATCACGGCCTCTACTATAAGACGACTCTCATAGTGCCATCTATCCTACCACTGCACCCACTCTCATAAACCACTACTGGCCTTACTAAAGACGACCTCTAATAGCCACAATCACTACCCCATTGAAACACCTCATAGTGGTCCAACCTGGTCAATAGCACACTTGTGTATCCATCTCGCTCACTAGGCACGACTTCACCACAAGTTAATCACGGCCTCACTAAAGACGACTCTAATAAGCTTGCTAATCACGGCTAATCTCCCATCAATTTCTACACTTAGGATTTCATAAAGAATCCCTATAAATCACAATCACACTCAATTCATCACAACCAATCATCAATATCAATTTCTAAATACACAGCAACGATCAGCACGAAATTATGGGAGAATAAGGTTCCAAAATAATTTTCGGAATTTATTAAATAATTAAACTTATTCCGAAATTAATTAAATAATAATATTCATACTTTTCATGATCCACGCTCAATTTATAAAATCCAATCATCAATTTCAAAATCCGAATGTACCATAGCGACCGGCACGAAATTCTGACCAACCGGGGTCAAAAATAATTTTTCTGATTTTTTTTTATAATAATATTTTAATAATTTCGGATTATAATATAATATAATATTTTCCAGAATTTCGAAGCACTTAAATAATTCAAAACTAAAATCATTTTGTGTCACATCAAGGCTTAACTTTAAATAAACTCTCTTAGCATTTAATTAAACATACTTTAGATTAAACAAACATCTTAATCTAAACCATAATTAAATCAACTAAATTAACCACCTAAGCTTAATCAACTTAAGCTAAGCACACCTAAAGCATAATTAACCCTCTAAGCGAGGTTTAGTGAGCTAAACTCACTGGATTAGCGAGCCGAGCGAACCAAAACGACGGGGACGCCGAGGAGAACAACTTTCCTCAAAGCGGGCCGAGCATCCGGGCTCGGGAAGGCGGCCAAAACGGGCCACGAAGGGCTGCCATACCCATTTTCTGCAACTTCCGGTTGAGGCCGACGGAGGCTGCTCAGCGGCGGTTCGGGCGCGAGGAACGGCGGAGAGGGGTGGCGGCAGCTCAGGCGGGCTCCGGCGGCGACGGACGGCGGCTCACGGTGGCTGATCCGCGACCTAGGCTGGTCGGACAGCCTCCCAAACGTGAAGACGAGCGAGGACGACGGTGAACGAGGGAAGAGCAGCGGCGGGAGCGGCGCGCGGCCAGGCGCGGGCGAGCGTGAGGCAGACGCGTGTGACGGCGGCGATGGGCGAACGGCGAGACCTCCGGCTGGCATGTAGCTTCGGACGGAACTTCTCTGGTTGCTGCTGGATCTCGAAGCATTCAAGGGAGATGGAGAAGAGAGATCGCGACGGGAGAGGAAGGGGAAGACGGAGGGCGACGGCGACGGCCATGAGCGGCGGCGAGCAAGCGACAGAGCGGGCAAACGGGGCGGCGTCGGGGCTGGTCCGGTCGAAACCCCTCCTCTCTGTCTTCCTTCTCTCTCTTCCCAAGCTTGAAGATGATGTTGATGGGTGAGAGAGAAAAAACCCCACTTTATGAGAGCCAATGAGCTCTTGCCACTTGTCAACACCCCATTCGCTTGGCTTCAGTTAGCATGACATCACCTGCATGATGTCATCTTCCACTATCTCCTCTCCCATAACATTATTCAATGGGTGCAATATCATTTCTGTTGGGGTCCAAATCCTTGTACATTAATTTATTCAATTCCTATCAATTCTCTTCTAATTAAGTCCAATTGAAGTCCATAAAATTAATCCAATGTCACCACTCTTCAATTCACATCTTCACTTGTCCATAAAACCAACTTAAGTCTCAAAAGCGCGACCAAAAGCGGCTTACTAATTTCTCGAGCCAAATTGGCCATTTCTTGATTATTTTGCTGAGAAGCTCGGCTTGCATGAAAAATCTTCCGAAGATAAGTCAATGATCCTATAATGATTTGTAACACACCCAGACTTCCAATTTCTGAATTTGATCTCAATTCCACGGTTAATTTCACTTTGGCACGATACTAGCGCAGCCCAACCTACCGGGTAGCCTTTAGAAATTTTCACGCATTTGACCTGTGGTTGATCATCTCAAGCCACAATGTACATCTTTGAAACATTGGCGACTTTCGGTTGTCGGGGTAATCTCAGGGTTTCAAACATGAACACAGGTTACCCAATTGATAGAAAAGTCGGTCCAGTGCCGATCGACAAGAATTGTGCGATCCGGTGGAATCACCCACACTCGATCACATGCCTCTGTCGAGTCGACCTATCTCCGGTCTCTAATCGATTTTTATTTGTGTCGTAATGACCCTTGCAGATTAGCTCGGTCGAAAGGTCGCTTCCTGGGCAAATTCTCGAATCTGATGCATTAGAATTTCTCAACGACTTCATCTGATAGACTAGTTTTCACATGAGTGGCCGACTCAAGGAAAAGAACCATATGCGTGCCAACGAAATGCCCGTCTCAATTTATTGAAAATAGAATCGGAAAATCGGGATGTCACAACTCTTCCCCTCTTATAAAAATTTCGTCCTCGAAATTTAAACCTTTACCAATTCTTAAACAAAAAGGTGGGGGTACAATCGTCTCATATAATCTTCTCTTTCTCAGGTTGCTCATTCTGTACCAATACTGCTAGATCACTGCTATCTTGCCCAAACCACTTCGGATCCAAAATACTAAAGACTCGCCCACTTAAAATTCCAAAGGTCTTCAACACAAAATCTGCGAAGCTAAACTGGCGATTCTGAGCAGTCTCTAAACTGTCTCTGATAATTGCAACTGAATCACTGATTTTTTTTTTACCCAACTCTGGACTGCGATTTTCTAATCTCTAATCTCATCTCAACCGACTGAATCCTATACACTCTACTCTGCACTGATTAAAAGAAACTATCTGACTGATCTGCTGAAACTGGGAACCTCTAGTCAAGATTTGGTATAACTCTGACACTGATCTCAACAACTGCAATTACTGACTACTGTACTGACCTTGGCCTGTGATCTTTCTTTTCTTGACTTCATCTCAACAATTGAAATTCTGCACTCTCTACTATACACTGCTTAAGAAAGAACCGTCTGAAATCTCTCCCAACTTGGAATATCTGATCTAGATTTGAAATACAATTCATCCCCGGCACTCCATGCCGGTGAATTATCTTATGCACACACTTCGGTATACCCACTTTGTGACAAGACAGAATCTTCAATTTCTGAAATCGAACTTAGATTGGCGATTAATTTCACTCCGACGCTTTTAGTGTGACCTAGGCTACTAGGTAGTTTTCGGAGCTTTTTAGGACAAATGACCCGTGGTCGATTTTCTTCGAGCCACGATGAACCCACTCGACACATTGGCGACTCTCGAGGGTCGTGAAAATCTCGATGATTCAAATACGGACATAGGGTACTAAAACGACAGTAAAATCAAATTAGTATCATTCGACGAGAGTTTTCCAATTTAGTGGAGTCACCCACAATCGGTCATTCATCTCAGTCGAACTAACCTATCTCTGATCTTAATTCGATTTTTTTACTGTGCTGTAATGATCTCTAAAGATGAGCACGGTCGAGAAGTCGATTCCTGGTCGAATTCTCAAGTCTATTTGCCTTAAAGTCCTTAATAACTCACCCAACTAGTCTAGTTATCTTGTAAGTGGTCAACTTAAAGAAAAACACTGTAATCACGTCGATGAAATGCCCAATTTAACCAATCGAAATCAGAGTCTGAAAATCAGGATGCCACACACTCAAAACAAGGTCTATTCATACTGTCTGGACAACGCTGAAATTACTATGATTAGCTTCCCATAAGATATCTTCTTTAATCTCTACATCATCAATTACACACAATCATCCTCAGAACCTTAGCGTTCTGTCTTCAGAAATCTGAAAATCAACCTCTCTCTCATCTACATTATCTTATAGAATCTTCTGAATTTCTGAATCTGTCCACTGAAGCGATTTGATTCTGATCTGCTCTCTCGGTTCAATTCTGAGGGTAGTAATAAGATTCCAAAGGTGGCATATCTTAGATTTTGAAAACTAGATTTCGAACTTTCTCAAGTAATATCCAATTCTTGAGTACCAATTGTGCAGCTAAGGACTCTTGACTCAATGCATCTACGACTTTGCTCACCTTACCAGAGTGATACAAAATATCATAGTCATAGTCCTTAATGAGTTCCATCCAGCGACGCTGCCTCATATTCAACTCCCAAGATCTCAACTGACGGGACGCATATGCCATAACCCTATCCTGTTGTATCAACACACAACCCAATCCTTTAAACGACGCATCACTATATATCTCATCACTTCTATGACCAAATGGGATAGTAAGCACAAGTGCGGTAGTCAGCCTCTTTTTAGGCCCTTGAAAACTATACTCGCACTTATCTGTCCACACGAACTTTTCTTACTTCCTCAGTAGTCGAATCAACTGCAACGCTGACGCTGAAAACCCTTCCATAAAACTTCTGTAATATCCTGCTAATCCCCGAAAACTTCTAATCTCTGTCATTGAAGTCAATCTCGGCTAACTGTTCACTACTTTAATCTTGGACGGGGTCTACGGAGATTTCTTCGCCTGAAATCACGTGACCTAGGAACGCAACACGAGTTATCCAAAACTCACACTTGCTAAACTTAGCATAAAATTGAAGAGTCCTCAAGGTCTGAAGTATCATCTTCTAATGTCTCTCGTGCTCCTCAGCACTTTTTGAACACGCTAGGATAACTTCAATGAACACGATCAAGACTGATTCAAGTACCCTTAAACATTATGCTCATTAGGCCCAAACAAATAGCTATGGTGTCCATCAAACCATACGGTATTACAGCAAACTCATAACTGTCATATCGAGTACGAGATGCTAACTTTGGTATGTCTTTCTTCCTGATTCTCAATTGATGATATCCTGACCTCAAGTCAATCTCGAAGAATATCGATGCACAACCACAACGAACCACATTTCTCCTTCATGAACTGAACTGGTGCTCCCCAAGGTTATGCATTGGAAAGTATGAATCTCCTATCCAACACTTCCTGCATTTACACCTTCTGTCCTTTTAGCCCGGGTAACACCATCCGGTAAGGAGCCTTAGGGACTGGCTCTATTCTGAGTGCTAATTCAATCACGCACTCTATTTCTCCTGTTGACAACAAACCTGACAATTCCCTAGAAAATGCCTTAGAAAACTCATGTACCATGATTATGATCTCCATATTCGGCTCATCAACTGACGCATCTATTACAGCTGCCGTGCATATTTGGTAACCAACAACCAGAACCAGGTCATCTTTAGTGACGAACAACAAGGGTTGAAGTTCCTCTTCAACTTTTAGTGATTCAAAACTTTCACACGCTAACTGAACAAATTGAATTAAGTTACTACTACGATTCAAAACAACAGAAAGCTCCTTGAGCCACACCCTTTCATAAATGACTTTCAAGTCATACTTAAGCAACCCTTCAAGTACAACTATAGTTAGACTCATCTTTCTATCACTTTATTACCACAACGAAAATCCTATAACCTTCACTGAAAATTCTGCTGTACTACTCTGATAACAACATCTCAAAAACATTCTTCTTTTGATTGATGCATGGTCAATCCCTTCATGCTCCTCTAGCCATCCTAGCGGCGTCCAATCTGCAGTAACGGTGCTTACGCTCAACTGGACTTTCACAGACAGCTCTCAACATGACGGCTGTGCTAGCCATATTCAAATCATGCTCACCTATTTACTTTGACACTAGGCTGACTCATGCCTCCTTTCCACTGACTCGGTACACAATCAGGGAGTCATTTACCTCCTATCAAAGAATATCATGCACCCTTCTTTGCACTGGGGTCTGTTCCAAGTACCCCATTAAATGTCCCGAAGCATGTTTTCCTCTGTTCTGTCTCATCAACAGCGGGGTAGAAACAGCTATGGTTCCGTACATCTATACGAGCCATCTTTGATCAAATGGCTTTACTGGCGACACCTGTAACAAGTCATTTCCCTCTTATAGCACGAAACAAATCCATGTCTTTTCTTACAGACACAAAACGCATCGATCAAATTGAGCACTGACTTTCCAACTCTACTCTTCCAGTTGGGTGAAGCAGGGCATCTTTCTTCTAACATCGGCCTTTCTCCCCAACCGATTTTCATCTCTGTCTAAACCGAACCTTGACTCAAATATGAAGACTTGATCCTCAATCACAACTCCAGATTAGGCCTCAACAGGCACGGCAACAACAACGGTCACAACACTGGCAGCGGTAGACACAACGGCAACAGCAACGGCTCGATCCTGAACTTACTGACCCAACAAGCTTCCAAGGAACACTAGCACCTGAACGATCCCATCAAACTTAGGATCGCTCGGTGCTACTACACTCTAAGTACCAGCCTACGGCGGTACTTTCACACACACGCTGGACTAAGCCTGCGCTCTACCTCAGGCACCAACTCTTGTCAGCATCCTACCCCGAGGTACAGGTCCTATCGACCTCTTCCAAGGAGTCCTCCACTCCTAGTCACTCATCCTACAGGCTCTTTATGGATGCCTGTTTTCCGATTCCAACACATGTTAGAATTTGAGTGACCCCACAAACAAGCTACCAAGCAGCTATCAACCACATGCATTAACATATTAAAAGCCTTTCCTACAAACTATCCCATGACTCATCGCACCTTATCACTCCATACACAGACCATGCTCTGATACCACTTAAACGGGGATGTCACGCCCCGAACCCCGAGCGCGCGCACATCCCACTGCGGTCGATCAAAAATGCGACATCCCAGGATATGTCGCCGACCCATTCATTTCTTTTACGCATGCGGAAGCGAGACGAATCCCCTGACAACATTTAACTTGGGATAGAAAAGCAGGCAATCAATCGCAATACCAAACACCCATTTACAAACACAAAGGGTTTAAATACAACACTGGACTTTCTACAAAATAGACCAGCTCGACAAAAGGGGAACTATCCTACAACCAACTAGCAGGACACGCTCTCCAACCCTTATGACTTCACGTCTGCAACTCCTCAAAGCCAACCAAAGCTATCTGGCCACTCCGTCTACCAGGGACCTAAAATTTTAATCCCACAACCGGGATGAGACGATCACATCATCAGAACAATTCAACCACTTGGATCGTCTCAGCGATCAATCGACTTGGCCGATTATATGTCAATTCTAGTGAATCAATTACTACTTCTAATCTCGACCCTATATGAAGGCTTAATAACCAGTGGCAATCACGGCCCCACTCGGCACGACCTTTAATTAGGTGGTCCATCACGGCCTCACTGAGCACGACCTCTCATAGGTGGTCCATCCCGGCCTCACTGGGCACGACCTCTCATAGGTGGTCCATCACGGCCTCACTAGGCACGACCTCTAATAGGTGGTCAATCACGGCCCCATTAGGCACGACCTCTCTTAGGTGGTTCATCGCGGCCCTATTAGGCACGACCTCTCATAGGTGGTTCATCACGGCCTCACTAGGCACGACCTCCAATCGGTGGTTAATCACGGCCTCACTAGGCACGACCTCTAATAGGTGGTATTTCACAGCCAATCTCCCATCAATTTCTACACTTAGGATTTCGTAAAGAATCCCTATAAATCACAATCACACTCAATTCATCACAACCAATTATCAGTTTCAAATTCTAAATGCACAGCAACGATCGGCACGAAATTCTGAGCAAATAAGGTCCCAATGAAGATTTTCGGAATTTAATAAATAATTAAATTTATTCCGAAAATAATTAAATAATAATATCCATAGTTTTCGAAATCCACACTCAATTTATAATATCCAATCATCAATTTCAAAATCCGAATGTACCGTAGCGACCGGCACGAAATTCTGAGCAACCGGGGTCAAAAATAATTTTTCTGATTTTTTTTATTATTATAAATAATAATATTTTAATAATTTCGGATTATAATATAATATAATATTTTCCAGAATTTCGAAGCACTTAAATAATTCAAAACTAAAATCATTTTGTGTCACATCAAGGCTTAACTTTAAATAAACTCTCTTAGCATTTAATTAAACATACTTTAGATTAAACAAACATCTTAATCTAAACCATAATTAAATCAACTAAATTAACCACCTAAGCTTAATCAACTTAAGCTAAGCACACCTAAAGCATAATTAACCCTCTAAGCGAGGTTTAGTGAGCTAAACTCACCGGATTAGCGAGCCGAGCGGACCAAAACGACGGGGACGCCGAGGAGAACAACTTTCCTCAAAGCGGGCCGAGCATCCGAGCTCGGGAAGGCGGCCAAAACGGGCCACGAAGGGCTGCCATACCCATTTTCTGCAACTTCCGGTTGAGGCCGACGGAGGCTGCTCAGCGGCGGTTCGGGCGCGAGGAACGGTGGAGAGGGGTGGCGGCAGCTCAGGCGGGCTCTGGCGGCGACGGACGACGGCTCACGGTGGCTGATCCGCGACCTAGGCTGGTCGAACAACCTCCCAAACGTGAAGATGAGCGAGGACGACGGTGAACGAGGGAAGAGTAGCGGCGCGAGCGGCGCGCGGCCAGGCGCGGGCGAGGGCGAGGCAGACGTGTGCGACTGCGGCGATGGGCGAACGGCGAGACCTCCAGCTGGCGTGTAGCTTCGGACGGAACTTCTCTGGTTGCTGCTGGATCTCGAAGCATTCAAGGGAGATGGAGAAGAGAGATCGCGACGGGAGAGGAAGGGGAAGACGGAGGGCGACGGCGACGGCCACGAGCGGCGGCGAGCAAGCGACCGAGCGGGCAAACGGGGCGGCGTCGGGGCTGGTCTGGTCGAAACCCCTCCTCTCTGTCTTCCTTCTCTCTCTTCCCAAGCTTGAAGATGATGTTGATGGGTGAGAGAAAAAACCTTACTTTATGAGAGCCAATGAGCTCTTGCCACTTGTCAACACCCCATTTGCTTGGCTTCAATCAGCATGACATCACCTGCATGATGTCATCTTCCACTATCTCCTCTCCCACAACATTATTCAATGGGTGCAATATCATTTCCGTTGGGGTCCAAATCCTTGTACATTAATTTATTCAATTCCTATCAATTCTCTTCCAATTAAGTCATATTGAAGTCTATAAAATTAATCCAATGTCACCACTCTTCAATTCACATCTTCACTTGTCCATAAAACCAACTTAAGTCCCAAAAGCGCGACCAAAAGCGGCTTACTAATTTCTCGAGCCAAATTGGCCATTTCTTGATTATTTTGCTGAGAAGCTCGGCTTGCATGAAAAATCTTCCGAAAATAAGTCAATGATCCTATAATAATTTGTAACACACCCAGACTTCCAATTTCTGAATTCGATCTCAATTCCACGGTTAATTTCACTTTGGCACGATACTAGCGCGACCCAACCTACCGGGTAGCCTTTAGAAATTTTCACGCATTTGACCTGTGGTTGATCATCTCAAGCCACAATGTACATCTTTGAAACATTGGCGACTTTCGGTTGTCGGGGTAATTTCAAGGTTTCAAATACGAATATAGGGTACCCAATCGATAGAAAAGTCGGTCCAGTGTTGATCGACAAGAATTGTGCGATCCGGTGGAATCACCCACACTTGATCACATGCCTCTGTAGAGTCGACCTATCTCCGATCTCTAATCGATTTTTATTCGTGTCGTAATGACCCTTGCAGATTAGCTCGGTTGAAAGGTTGCTTCCTGGCCAAATTTTCAAGTCTGATGCATTAGAATTTCTTAACGACTTCACCCGATAGACTAGTTTTCACATGAGTGGCCGACTCAAGGAAAAGAACCATATGCGTGCCAACGAAATGCCCGACTCAATTTATTGAAAATAGAATCGGAAAATCAGGATGTCACACAACAACCACGCAATTTTTAAAAAGATATTTTCTGAAAAAAATTAAAAATATGATAACTTTAGAACATTAACAATACTAAACATGCATTAAAAACCATGCCTATTTAAAGGGAAAAAAACTCCCTTAATGATCATCACATGGAATGTTATCTTTGCTTGATTACATTGAATAATCAGTCCTTGACAAAGAAAGTTGTTGCAGTTGCAATTGCATTATACAATTACCCATTCAAAATATTTGCCAGTATATTTACGTTTTTGCCAAGTCTAAATGCATCAAAATTTCCATATAACCATTAAAGAAGAAGGGATCTGATATTCAAATCAGGAACGTAGCGCGATAGGACCAAGATGTCTAGGCAACTTAAAAAAATATATATATTCTTCTTTTAGCTGCTTAACCGCCCCTTTCAAAGACTACTCTCTCGTAAAAAGATATATGAGCTATACCAAACAAATAGCATCTAATAATTTTGAATGTCAAAATGCGAAAGGCCCAAACCCATTGGTCTTGCAAGTCAATTTTTTGCTTTGTTGAATACTCTAGCCTGTCTTGTAGAGAAGAGAGACACCAATTTCTTATAAAATGGTACAGAAAAAAAAAACCACGAAATAAGAAACCAAGAGAAGGAGACAAAAATAATAAATAATCTTAAATTAGGAGTGGACCCCAAATTTTTCCTGAGATTTGTTGTGCAAATAAAAAGTACGGATTATAGCATTAATGTTTGTCTGATTATATTTCCTTCCTCATTATTCAAAAATCTTTAATCGCTCAAATATCCCAAAATCATTATAATGAAGACACAAATATCTCTTTCTTAATTTATGCTTCGCGGGTGCTATAAATAACTTAGCAACTATAAACAAAGATGCACTGGTAGCTGCATAGAACTATTGAATCAAGTCATTTCACGATCAAAACAATTCAAATGGCTAGACTCCTCCAAGCATATTGCCTCGTCCTGGTCTTCATGCTCACAGGTTATATTCTTCCCTTTCAAAGGAGCGAGAAATCCATGTTACATCTACTTTCTCATTAGGCATGAATGTGGTACCAAAATTATTTACTTTTTTGTTCAAAAAGCGGGATTGATGGTGAAGACAACTGAGGCTAAGGCTTGCATGGAAGATCTAGGAACATGTAATGCTGGAGGCGATGATTGCGAGCGAAGTTGCAATGCAAAGCATGGTCTGGGGTCTCAAGGCACCTGTGACACCACCATCACTCCTCCGTTATGTTCTTGCATCTATATGTGCCCTCCAAGCCCTTAATCGCAAGGGTAGACAAGTACTTTCCATGGATGTCGAGGTTGTGATAGCAACATCGACACAAGTGCTTCTCACACCTTGCATGAGTGTTATTTCGTAGTTTTTGGAAGCCCTATGCAATTAGCAATAAAACAATGATAAGTCATGACTAATTGACTATCTCGTTGATGAGTACATCGTGTCCTTTCATAATTTCATGGTTATGTGCATTTAACTTGTGCGCCATCTATTCTTATTTTCTTCTCTAAATATTAGCCTGATAAAACTTAATCCTGGCCACATTGCTGGAGATTAATCAAGCTCAAATATGAATTATTTTGGTTAACTTTTGCTATTATAATCTGCTCTTACAAATCAACTTCAATTTCAATTAAATTCCTCCCACATTGTAATAATTGCAAAGGTCGGCTTTTGATCACTTGACAATCACTTTTTTCTTCGGGGCTCAAAACAAACAATGTCTTTATTTTGACCCAAAAAAAAAAAAGTGCTCGATCGATCGTTAAATCAAGAAAAATTTGGGTCCGTCCTCATTGACCCCCAAAAAAAAAAAAAAGCCAAGCCTAGCCGGTAGAATTGTTTAATAACTGGCCTATGACCATGGCATATCCACGTGGAAACTCAGAAATTGCCTCCAGACATACAACGTCAACTGGTTTATTTAATGAGGTGCTGAGAACAACTTGCAATTTCAACTCTTTTAATTCAATTGTAAATGCAATTGCCATTTAAAGAATCAACACCCAACGCCAACCTTAGTCAAAAACATTTTTTTCGCCTATATATAAAGATCACATGTCAAACATATCCCAAACAAGCACTACAAAAAGCACAAACATCCAAAAAAAAAAAAAAGCAATCTTATACATTCTCTTTGAAATTCGCTTGATCATCTTTTTTTATTTTTTTGGTAACCCGGAATTACCGTACAGCCGGCGGCCTAAACCCGGTGTGGACTGAGCCACCGTCTTTTCTTTCATTTTTTCAAAAAAACCCCAATTCTCCCCTTCTTCATCCTTCTTCTTCCTCTATTGCCTTCAGGTTGTTTGCCACTGCTCCGCTGAAGCCATTGCCAAACTTCCGGATGGCCAAACTCGGCCAATCAGTATGTCTCGGAACCCCTCTCTATGCTTGCCGTTTCATCACTCTCCTCCGTCTCCCCATGGGAATGTCAGCCATGGAGGTCGGGCTTCATGGCGACAACAACCTCCATCGCCAAGGGAGAGTGAGAAAGCGGTAGAGATGTGCAGCGCAGGAGACCGATCGGTGAGGGTGACCGTGCGTTGGCTTTCGGAGCTGCGAAGGTGGGGGCTCCTCGTCTTACTGTGGTTGCTGGGTTTGGACTTAAAGAGTAAGTAATGAAGAAGAATAAAGATCAAAGGAGAGAGAAAGTGGGGAAAAAAATCAGAGGAAAGAGATTAGAAATTATGCCTGTGAACGCAAGGATATATAAGATTACATTCACAAATATGTGTATATACCTTCTAATATTTCGCAGGCATTTTATTTTTAGCATATATGTGTATTTGTATTCATGAAAATAGAATATTTAGTTTTTCCTTTAAATGGGAGAGCACTCGTATGTTGGTGAAGTCGCTTCATTCAACACATAAGCCTAAAAATATTGGGAAATCTCCACATGTGATACAATGCAATCCATGTATAATGCACCTTTGATTTGTTTTCCCAAAATTATCAACAAAGAACAACCTTGAAAAGATGTATAATTGATTATAATTTTAACGAATGCATTTCTTTTAAATATATCTTTACTCTGTGTCCTTACATTATAGTTCATGTATTTTCCCTGCACAATTTTTATTTAATCGGTTAATCTATTATGAAATTTTCATTTATTTTTACACCACAACCATGCGACTTTTAAAAATATATTTTCTGAAAAAATTAAAAATATTATAAAGTTTAGTACATTAACAATAATAAAAATCCATTAAAAACTGTGCCTATTTAAAGGGGAAAAAACTCCCTTAATGATCATTATATGGAATGTTACCTTTGCTTGATTACATCGAATAATTAGTCCTTGACAAGAACGTTGTTTCAATTGCAATTGCATTATATGATAACCCATTCAAAATATTTGCAATATATTAAACATTTTTGCCAATTCTAAATGCATCAAAATTTCCATATAACCATTAAAGAAGAAGGGATATGATCTTCAAATCGGGAATGTAGTGCAATAGGAACAAGTTGTATAGGCAACTTTAAAAAATATTCTTCATTTAGCTTTTTAACTGCCCTTTCCAAAGACTACTCTCTTGTAAAAAGATATATTAGCTAAATCAAACAAATAGCATCTAATAATTTAGAATATCAAAATGCAAAAGGCTCAAACCCTAGAATTGGTCTTGCAAGTTTAATTTTTTTGCTTTCCTGAATACTCTAGCCTCTCTTGTGGAGAAGAGAGACACCAATTTCTTATAAAATGGGACAGGAAAAAAAAACACCACAGAGATAAGCAACCAAGAGAAGGGGAAAAAGATAATCGATAATCTTAAATTAGGAATGGACCCCAAATTTGACCTCAGACTTGTTGTGCAAATTGAAATTACAGATTACGGCCTAATGCGTGTCTAATTATATTTCCTTCCTCATTATTCCAAAATCTTTAATTACTCAAAAATCTCAAAATCATTATTATGAAGACAGAAATATCTCTTTCTTCATTTATGCTTCACGGATGCTATAAATAACTTAGCAACTATAAATAAAGATGCACTAGTAGTTTCATAGAACTACTGAATCAAGTCATTTCATGATCAAAACAATTAAAATGGCTAACTCCTCCAAGCAAATTGCCTCCTCCTCGTCTTCTTCTTTCTCGCAGGTTATATTCTTCCCTTTCAGAGGATAGAGAAATCCATGTTACATCTACTTTCTCATTAGGCATGAATGTGGTACCAAAATTATTTACTTTTTTGTTTGAAAGAAGGCAAGAGTGAAGGAAGAACAAGGTTCGGAGAAAAATGTAAAGCAATGTAGGGAGATTTTTTGTATTATCACTGATACATTCTGAATGTACAATTCTGCAAAGATATAATACAAGCTTTATCTTGAATAAGGAAGTAATTGATCTGACTATCAATCTAAATCTAGATCTCAATATTTAATTTACATATACACGAAGATTGTGATCAATCATGATCAATTAAGATCAGATCGGATTAGGCAATCCGCATATCTTCCAACACTCCCCCTCAAGCTGGTGGCTTGTAGATGTCCAAGACGCCTAGCTTGTTTAATAGATATGCATGTTGTCTCTGACATAGGGGCTTGGTGAACAAGTCTGCTAGTTGCTTCGTTGTCCCAATTCCTCTTGTCTCAATTACTCATTCTTGGATCTTTTCCCGTGTAAAGTGACAATCCACTTCTATATGCTTGGTTCTTTCATGCACTATAGGATTAGATGCAAGTTTAAGAGCCGCATCATTATCGCAATATAACCTTGTGGGTCCTTGCACTTCTACTCCAAGATCCTTGAGTAATCCTCGCATCCAAATCACTTGACAAGTGGCCTTGGCCGTAGCTCGATATTCCGCTTCAGCTGAGGATAGAGACACAGTGGCTTGTTTCTTGGTCTTCCAAGATAGAAGAGATCCACCCAATTTAATGCAATATCCAGTGACAGATCTTCGACTAATCGGACATGTTGCATAGTTTGCATCACAATATGTTGTCATCCTCATGTCACATTCCTTTGAAAGTAGTATCCCCAGCCCCGGACATTTCTTCAAATATTTAACGACCTTTAAAGCTGCATCCAAATGAGAACGCTTTGGCTGATGCATAAACTGGCTAAGTGTCTGAACCGCATATGAGATATCAGGTCTAGTCATTGTCAGATATATAAGTTTTCCAACAAATCTTTGATAGCCTGACGGATCACTGAGTAGGGAATCATCATTTCGAAATATTCCCTTATCATAGTCTGCGGTGGTCAACTTAGTGTTTTGCTCTATAGGAATTACAGCTGGCTTGCATCCTGATAGACCTGCTTCTGATATAATCTCTAGAATAAACTTCCGCTGGCTAAGGGAAATTCCCTTGTCAAATCGGGCAATTTCGATTCCAAGGAAGTATTTTGGTGCTCCTAAGTCTTTAATATAGAAGGTAGCACGCAAATATTCCTTGAAATTCTCTATAGAGGCTCTATCATTTCCCATAACAAGTATGTCATCAACATAAATCATCAAATAGATAGATGACATACCTTTAGTTTTTGAGAATAGAGCATAATCATGCTTGGATTGCTTGAAGCTTGCTGTTGTAAGAGCATTGGCAAATTTAGCATACCATTGTCTGGATGCCTGTTTTAATCCATAAAGGGATTTACGAAGACGACACACCTTACTCTCCCCCTGTCTCTGTATACCTTGAGGAATATCCATGTAGATCTCTTCATCTAGATCGCCATGGAGGAAGGCAGTATGGACATCCATCTGGTGTAGGTGCCAGTCATTAATGGCAGCGACAGCTAAGAATGAATGGACTGTAACATCTTTGGCAACTGGTGAGAACGTCTCATGGTAGTCAAAACCTTCTCTTTGAGTGAACCCCTTGGCTACCAATCTTGCCTTGTACCGTTCAATGGAGCCATCAGCTCGATACTTGATCTTGTAAACCCATTTGCACCCAATTGGTTTACGATGAGCTGGTAATGGAACAAGATCCCATGTATTATTATCAGTGAGGGCCTTCAATTCTACCTTCATGGCTTCTTGCCATTTTGGGTTATTGGAGGCTCCTTTATAACTGGATGGTGCCTTTTCTTCAGACAATTGACTAATACAACATCTATGTTCCTGAGACAATCTTTCAAAGGAAACATAGGAAGAGACTGGATACCGAATACCTGGAGAGTTGTGAGCAGCACAGACATAATCTTTCGTCCAAGTTGGTGGTCTTGTAGCTCGTCCAGACCTCCTAGGATGCCCAACTTCGATGGTGTGTTGTGATGTCACTGAAGTTGTTGTAGTGTCACCAACTTCTGCATCAACAATGGGTTCCTCCAAGGTATCTCCTGAATATGTTCTGACGGATTCGAAGTTCCATTAGAATCTTGTGGAGCAAGGATTGCAGGAACAATAGGATTTCTTGATTGAACTATTGGTATGTAGGAGAATTCCCGGTGTGATGCTTCATCATGGAGAAAATGATGGCTGGAATTTATCTCTGGATCTCCATGTGAAAATTCCCCTTCAGAAAATGGAAAAATAGTCTCATGAAAAATAACATCACGACTTACTATAAATTCGCCTGTGGAAATTTCAAGCACCCGATACCCTTTCTGGAGATTGGGATAGCCCATAAAGACGCATCGCCGCGCACGTGGGCTCATTTTATCTCGAGGCCCCATGACTGCAGCATAGCAGAGGCATCCGAAGATCCTAAGATGATTTAAGTCCGGTTTCTTCCCAAATAGCAGGTCAAATGGTGTCTGCCCATTAAGAATCCGAGTAGGCATTCTATTAATTAGATAAGCTACTGTGGTGACACATTCAGCCCAATATCTTTTCCGGAATTGATGCTTGAAATTTCAAGGCATGAGCAACTTCCAGTAGATGGCGATGCTTTCTTTCAACCACTCCATTTTGCTGTGGTGAGTAAACACAGGAACTTTCATGTAGAATACCATGAGAATTAAATAATTGGGAGCATTCATGACTGAAGAATTCTCTCCCCTTATCAGTACGAATCCACTGAATGGATTTCCTAAATTGGTTCTTAGATAGCAGAATGAAATTTTTTAGGTGAGAATAGACCTGATTTTTGGATTGCATAAGGAATATCCATGTTGTCCGAGAATAATCATCTACTATCGTAAGAAAATAACGGGAGCCATCATGATTCATTGTATGATAAGGTCTCCAAATGTCCGCATGAAGTAACGCAAATATTTGACTAGTCCGTGAGGTACTAGAAGAAAATGGTGTGCGTGATTGCTTCACAAGAGGACATATGAAAATGAAGCATTGTGACCCAATCTCATATGCATAGTCAAATTTCTATCATTGGCAGTTGAATTACACAATGATTTCTTATTCAAGGAATTGCATGAAAAATTGAAATTACTTGGAAAACTCGTCCAGAAATAGAGTCCTTCAGAAAGACTACCCAAGCCCATCTGTCTCCTAGTTAAAAGGGCCTAAAATAAACACGTGTCAGCATTGAATATTACCCAGCATGAGTTGTCTTTGCATACTTGAGACACAAATATGACGTTGAATTGGAATTCTTGGACATATAGCACATTCTGGAGAATAATCTGAGGACTGAGATTTACTGTCCCTGTCACCTTGACATGTGTAACATTTCCGTTGGGTAATTGCACGGAGACAGGAAAATTCAAACTCTCATTTATATTTGAAAAAAAATTCCTTGTCGCATATAATATGGTCACTTGCCCCAGAGTCTATAATCCATGCCTTCCTGGAAATGGAATTAATTAGGCAATGTGAAATACCTAAGAAACTTCCCCCTCTGTTGGACATTTCCATCTTCTGTAGTTTATGCATGAGTTGCTGGTACTGATCATATGAAATTGGTTGGTCAATTTTTGGACCAATTGGTCCAGTGACCTGATAAGCCGTGGAAATTTTTTTCTCCTTTTCTCCCGGCTTCCCATGTAATTTCCAGCAACTGTCAATGGTATGATTAGTACGCTTGCAATAATCGCAAAAAAATTTACCCTTTCCTTTAAAATTTTGGGCGAAATTCTTTGATGACGTGGCAAAGATCTGGCTGTTCGTTCCTTTGATTGCAAACTGCTGTCCACCGTCTGATCTAGGCGCAATTTTGATTCCTTGATGACCGTCGGATCTCCGTGTGTTTTCTGGGCCGTCAATCTTCAAGCATAATCTAGGCCACTCGATCCTTGCATGTAATCTTGGCCGTTTGTCCCTTCCCTTCTAAGGCCACGCGAATCGTGTTCGCCGAACCCTTAGGGGTTTTTCTTCTCCTTTTCACGGGCTAGGGTTAGGGTTCTCCCCTCTCCGTGCACAGCCAGAGCAATGCTCTCACTGTTCTTCGTGATTGTGAGTCACTGATTCTCCTCCTGCATTACCAGTTGGAAATACACCCAATCGGTGGCATGGGATCCATGGCAAGGATCTATGATCGAAACGTGAGGTACGATTCGTTCAAAATCAGCAGGAATCGCGTGGCATTTTCTCTCTCTTTGATTTTTTATATTGCCTGAGGGTGGATTCTGGCCCTTCAAGCCTTTCTTCTACTGCTTCGAGTTGATTCAGGAGAGACGATAGCCTGTTGAAGCAGGCCGTGACTGTCGAGTTTCCCTGTTTGAGTTCACTGATTTCCTGCATAAGATTAAAAACCTTTGCTTGATCCATTTTACTGTACATTTCTCGAATATTTTCCCACATGGTTTTGGCATCCTCTGTGGGTGGAAGCCCGGCAGTGACTTCTGGGGATATGCAATTTCCGATCCACGTTCGGACTAGTTGATTGCATTTCCGCTAGTATCAGGCCAGGCATTCATCGGAGGGGATGGAAATCGTTCCATCGAGAAATTCGTCTTTGTCTTTTGTCACCAATGCCCGCCGGAGCTCCTATGACCACTTCGAATAGGTCTCTGGTCCCATAAGTTGTTGGTTTATCAGTCGAAGCTTCGGTCCGCCGGCGGTGGAGACAAACAGAGGATCGCCTATTTCTGGTCGTCCGGTGAATGTCGCCACTGGAACGGGCAGAAAACCTGGTGCCAAATTCGGGTAGGGATTCGTCCCTTGTCCTGATTCGCTCGACCCGACAGGATACCCCGCATTGACATGTCTCGAGTAGGAATTATGCCCTGTACCCGATTCGCTTGAACCGCCCGTCTACTCTTTCGCGATGGTTGGGTTTGCCCCATTCGTGGCTGGCGGACCTCCATCGTGACTCTGGTGGCCCACGAAGAAAGGCGATGAGGAATTTTGGCTTGGCCCAAAATAGAGTGGATAGGGAATCCACTGGTATGGTTAACCCGTCATGGGTTACCCCAATTGAAACTAAGCCTGCGTGGGCCGCCATTGCTGAGGTTGGGTTAGAAACAGTTGTTGGTCAGATGCTGGTATTATTATAGGGAGATTCTGGACCTGTGGAACTTGAGGACTATTTTCTTTGGTGGTCGTGTCGTCAGTAGCCAGATTGGAGTCCTGCAGAGGATCCATGGTAAGATAATTTTAAATTTCTTCCTTCGATAGTATGCCTACTGTCGAGAGGTCAATCCTTTTACAGGTTGAGAATTTTCTTCGGCAGTCCTTTGGAGCGGAAGCAAGTTAGAGATTAACATGCTCTGATACAAAGAAAGAAGGCAAGAGTGAAGGAAGAACAAGGTTCGGAGAAAAATGTAAAGCAATGTAGGGAGATTTTTTGTATTATCACTGATACATTTTGAATGTACAATTCTGCAAAGATATAATACAAGCTTTATCTTGAATAAGGAAATAATTGATCTGACTATCAATCTAAATCTAGATCTCAATATTTAATTTACATATACATGAAGATTGTGATCAATCATGATCAATTAAGATCAAATCGGATTAGGCAATCCGCATATCTTCCAACATTGTTCAAAAAGCGGGATTGATGATGAAGACATATGAGGCGCAGGCTTGCATGGAAGATCTAGGAACATGTAATTCTGGAGGCGATGATTGCGAGCGAAGTTGCAATGCAAAGCATGGTCTGGGGTCTCAAGGCACCTGCGACACCAGCATCACTCCTCCTTTATGTTCTTGCACTTATATTTGCCCACCAAGCGCTTAATCGCAAGGGTAGACAAGTACTTGCCATGGATGTTGAGGTTGTGATAGCAACATCGAGACAAGTGATTGTCATAGCTTGCATGAGGGTTATTTCATAGTTTTTGGAAGCCCTATTCGATTAGCAATAAAACAATTATAAGTCATGACTAATTGACAATCTCATTGATGAGTACATCGTGTCCTTTCATAATTTTATGGTTATGTGCATTTAACTTGTGCGCCATCTATTCTTATTTTCTTCTCTAAATAGTAGCTTGATAAAACTTAATCCTTGCCACATTGCTGGAGATTAATCAAGCTCAAATATGAATTATTTTGGTTAACTTTTGCTATTATAAACTGCTCTTACGAAATCAACTTCAATTTCAATTAAATTCCTCCCACATTGTAATAATTGCAAAGGTCGGCTTTTGATCACTTGACAATCACTTTTTTCTTCGGGGCTCAAAACAAACAATGTCTTTATTTTGAACCAAAAAAAAGTATAATACTCGATCGATTATTAAATCAAGAAAAATTTGGGTCCATCCTTATTGACCCAAAAAAAAAAAAAACCAAGCCTAGCTAGTAGAATCGTTTAATAATTGGCCTATGACCATGGCATATCCATGTGGAAACTCAGAAATCGCCTCCAGACATACAGCGTCCATTGGTTTATTTAATGAGGTGCTGAGAACAAGTTCCAATTTCACCTTTTTTAATTCAATAGTAAATGCAATTGACATTTAAAGAATCAACACCCAACGCCAACCTTAGTCAAAAACATGTTTTTCGCCTAAATATAAAGATCACATGTCCAACATATCCCAAAGAAGCACCTACAAAAACCGTAAACACCAAAAAAAAAAAAAAAACAAAGACAAAAAACAAAACAACCACATTCTCTTTGAAATTCACTTGACCATCTTTTTTTTTTTTTTTGGTTGCCCATACAGCCAGCCAACCAGCGGACCACCATCATTGCTTTCATTTTTTCAAAAAAACCCCAATTCTCCCCTTCTTCATCCTTCTTCTTCCTCTATCACCTTCAGGTTGTTTGCCACTGCTCCGCCGAAGCCATTGCCGAACTTCCGGATGACCAAACTCGGCCAATCAGTATGTCTCTGACCCCCTCCCTGTGCTTGCCGTTTCCTCACTCTCCTCCGTCTCCCCATGGGAATGTCAGCCATGGAGGTCGCGCTTCATGGCGACCACAACCTCCTTGCCAAGGGAGAGAGGCAAAACGGTAGAGATGTGCAGCGCAGGAGACCGATCGGTGAGGGTGACCGTGCGTTGGCTTACGGAGCTGCGAAGGTGGGGGCTCCTCGTCTTACTGTGGTTGCTGGGTTTGGACTTGCAGAGTAAGTAATGAAGAACAATAAAGATCAAAGGAGAGAGAAAGAAGTGAAAAAAGAAAAGAATCAGAGCAAATAGATTAGAAATGATGCCCGTGAAGGCATGGATATATAAGATTACATTCACAAATATACGTATACATTCCTTCTTATCTTTTGCAAGCATTTTATTTCAAGCATATATGTGTATTTGTAATCATCGAAATAAAATAATTTGTTTTTCCTTTAAATGGCAAAGCACTCGTATCTTGGTGAAGTCGTTACATTCAACACACAAGCCTAAAAATATTGGGAAATCTCCACAAGTGATACAATGCGATCTATGTATAATGCATGCTTTGAATTGTTTTCCCAAAAATATCACCAAATAAGAACCTTTAAAGGAACTATAATTGATTGCAATTTTAATGAATTCATTTCTTTTCATTATATCTTTACTTTGTGTCCATACAATATAGTTCATGCATTTTCACTGCGGAACTTTTATTTAATGTGGGGAATCTATTATGAAATTTTCATTTATTTTTACACCACAACCATGCGACTTTTAAAAAGATATTTTCTGAAAAAAAAATAAAAATATGATAACTTTAGAACATTAACAATACTAAACATGCATTAAAAACAATGCCTATTTGAAGGGAAAAAAGCTCCCTTAATGATCATTATATGGAATGTTATCTTTGCTTGATTACATTGAATAATCAGTCTTTGACAAAGGAAGTTGTTGCAATTGCAATTGCATTATACGATAACCCATTCAAAATATTTGTCAGTATATTGACGTTTTTGCCAAGTCTAAATGCATCAAAATTTCCATATAACCATTAAAGAAGAAGGGATATGATCTTCAAACTTGGAACGTAGTGCGATAGGAGCAAGATGTATAGGCAACTTTAAAAAGATATTCTTCTTTTAGCTGCTTAACCACCCCTTTCAAAGACAACTCTCTCGTAAAAAGATATATGAGCTATACCAAACAAATAGCATCTAATAATTTTGAATGTCAAAATGCGAAAGGCTCAAACCCAAGAATTGGTCTTGCAAGTTAATTTTTGGCATTGTTGAATACTCTAGCCTCTCCTGTAGAGAAGAGAGACACCAATTCCTTATAAAATGGGACAGAAAAAAAAAACCACAGAAATAAGAAAGCAAGAGAAGGAGACAAAAATAATAAATAATGTTAAATTAGGAGTGGACCCCAAATTTTTCCTCAGACTTGTTGTGCAAATGGAAAGTACAGATTATGGCATTAATGCCTGTCTGATTATATTTCCTTCCTCATTATTCCAAAATCTTTAATTGCTAAAAAATCTCAAAATCATTATTATGAAGACACAATTATCTCTTTCCTAATTTATGCTTCACGGATGCTATAAATAACTTAGCAACTATAAACAAAGATGCACTGGTAGCTGCATAGAACTATTGAATCAAGTCATTTCGCGATCAAAACAAATCAAATGGCTAGACTCCTCCAAGCATATTGCCTCATCCTCCTCTTTGTGCTCACAGGTTATATTCTTCCCTTTCAGAGGATAGAGAAATTCATGTTACATCTACTTTCTCATTAGGCATGAATGTGGTACCAAAATTATTTACTTTTTTGTTCAAAAAGCGGGATTGATGGTGAAGACAACTGCGGCGAAGGTTTGCACGGAAGGCCTAGGAACATGTGCTGGAGGCAATGATTGCGAGCAAAGTTGCTTTGAAAGGCATGGTCCGGGGTCTCAAGGCACCTGCGATCGCACCATCAGTCCTCCGTTATGTTCTTGCATCTTTATGTGCCCTCTTAGCGCTTAATCGCAAGGGTAGACAAGTACTTGCCATGGATGTCGAGGTTGTGATAGCAACATCAACACAACTGCTTATCACAGCTTGCAAGAGTGTTATTTCATAGTTTTTTGAAGTCCTATGCAATTAGCAATAAAACAATGATAAGTCACAACTAATTGACGATCTCATTGATGAGTACATCGTGTCCTTTCATAATTTCATGGTTATGTACATTTAACTAGTGCGCCATCTATTATTATTTTCTTATCAAAATATTACCCTGATAAAATACAATCCTTCCCACATTGCTGGAAATTAATCAAGCTCAAATATGAATTATTTTGGATAAGTTTTGCTATTCTAAACTACTCATACAAAATCAACTCCACTTTCAGTTGAATTCCTCCCACAATGTAATAATTTGAAAGGTCGGTTTTTGATACTTGACAATCACATTTTCCTGGGCGGCTCAAAACAAACAACTGTGTTTCCTTTGACCCAAAAAAACAAAAGGAATTGAATTTTTGTTACATCAAAAAAATTTGGGTCCGTCCTTATTGACCCCCGAAGAAAAAAAAAACCAAGCGTAGCTAGAGTGGAATCGTTTAGTAACCGGCCTATGACCATGGCATATCCACGTGGAAATTGAGAAATCGCCTCCAGACACACAAAGTCAAGTACTAGCCACAGCTGGAGCAGTGTCCAATATCTACTACTTGAACTTCAATTGGTTTATTTAATGAGGTGCTGGGAACAACTTCTAATTTCACCTCTTTTAATTCACTTATTAATGCAATTGACATTTCACGAATCAACACCCAATGCCAACCTTAGTCAAAATCATTTTTTCACCAATATATAAAGATCACATCTCCAAGATATCCCAAACAAGCACCTACAAAAAGAAAAAAACATTAAAAAAACAAAAGCAAACCCTATACATTTTCTTTCAAATTCGCGTGATCGTCATTACTTTTTTATTTTTATTTTTATAAAGAACTCCCATTCTCCCCTTCTTCCTCCTTCTGGCTCTATCGCCTTCAGGTTGTTTGCCATTGCTCTGCCAAAGCCATTGCCGAACTTCCAGATGACCAAACTCGAACAATCGGTATGTCTCTGACCCCGTCTTTGTGCTTGCCGTTTCCTCACTCTCCTTCGTCTCCCCATGGGAATGTTGTTGATGCCTCAATTTTAATTAGGTTTATTTTATTAATTAATTTTTTATTTATTTTGTCTTTTTTGGAATAATAACAAATAACGAAAAAAGAAAAAAGAAGCCAGCCCAGCCTCCTCTTTTTCTTTTCCACGCAAGCCCAGGGCCCAGCCATTTTTTTCCCCTAAAGCCCGGCCCCCTTCTCTTCTTCTTCTTCTTCCTTTTTCCCTCTTCTTCCCCTACGCATCTGCAATTCATGCGCACAGAAGATGACGATGCGCGTGAAGGACGGCCTACGGCCGAGGGGAGTAGGTCGACGTCGGTCGGAGAGGATAAGATCTCAAGTGCCATCAATGCAGAGCACACTTTGCTGGATAAGCTCAGATGGGACGCCGGTTCAGCCAAGGAGGACCGTTCGGTGCACGAAGACCGGCAGTCGAAGCTTCGTTGACCGGCCGCCCCCTCGCCTATAAATAGCAAGCCACAAGGTTCGTCGAAGGGCACAAGCGAGCTCCAAGATATTCCCACTGAGAGACTTTGGGGGAGGAATCGAAGAGCGAGCGAGAGAGAAATTGGGTTGCGAACTCGGCCGACCTCCCACTGAGACACTTCGGGGGAGGCCGTCGGCTAGCAAGTCTGAGGAGGTCAGATCTGGCTGGTGGAGGCTTGGATCTGACCGGAGTGAGAGAGAAGCGAGGTCGGAGGAGGCGAAGGAGTTCTAGATTCGCGAAGAGGGTCGGGCAGAGAAGCAAACAAGGTGAGATCTAAGAGAAAGCAGCTGAGCGAGAGAAGAATCGAAGGAGAGAGGGTTGAGATCTGGGTGCAGATCTGGAAATCTGCCATGTTAGGTCGCCCCAAGCCAAGCCAAGCCGTAGCCGTCCTCAACGTCACAGCACCAGATCTTTGCCAAAGCCGAGAGACCGCCGTCGCTGCCCAATCACCTCCATTATTTGTCACCTCGTCGAGCCATTGCTACGAATAGGTAACAGTAGCCGCCGCCTGTCGCCCCTTCGCCATCGCACCCACCTCTCTTGAACCCCATCTACCACCGAATCTCAGTCTCAGCAAATTGGAACCTCCCTCGCGCATTATGTCGTTGTGACGCAGGTCCTGTCGTCGATCCAGTCAAGCAGCCGATTGCAGGCTGCTACGTCGCCGTCATCGGACGCCAGGCTGCTGCTCGATTGCCCCCCCTAAACCCTCCAATCGGCACCGCAAGTAGACGAAAGGAGAGAGGGTCGCGAAACCGGGTTGAGCCCGGGTCGAGTGCGTGACCTGGTGCTTTAGGGTTTCGTCAAGCTGAGTTGCGATTCAAATCGGATCCCGGTAGGGTTTTCGTTGGGAGCTAGGTCGTCAGGCAGGGTCGGACCCAACCTGTGGATCCGACTCGGGCCGGTTTTTATTTTAGATAATATTTTAAATAAAAAAATAATAAATAAATAATTTATTTTCCAAAAAATTTTATTTTCGAAAAATATTAAAATTAATTTACAAAAACAAAAATATCCAAAAAATATTTTATTTTCAGAAAAATAAAAAAAATAAAAAATATTCCATATTTTCCAAAAAATGCCAAAAATCCAAAAAAAGCCAAAAATTTATGAAAAAGCCAAAAAATTCAGAAAAAAAGCCAAAAAGACTTGTATTTTTCCAAAAATACCAAAAAAATCCCAAAAAATCCCTTTCGTGTCCAAAAAATTAGAAAAAGACTCAAAAAATGTTTTTCCTCCCAAAAATGCATGGAAAATCCCTCGAACATCCAAAAAACCTCAAGGTTTAAACAAGATGAGGAACCGAAAGGGCATTAGTGGTTAACTAGTGTAATCAAGTCCTCGATCCTAATTTTTCTAGTTGCGCAGGAGCGAGTATTTCTCACCATACTTCGTTTGGGTTTCTAATCGACCCACCCCAAACTGATTAGTGGCGACTCCGTTTTAAAATTAATTTGCAGGTTAAAAATTTAGACTATTAAAGTCGTGAATTGGTGGACTTGGGAGAGTCTGGGCATAACTAATTTCAACCGAGCCATTAGCCTCCCTTAGGCACCCATACACAATTGTGGGCGCCGAAAAAACAAAAAGAGGTCGCGACAGCTTGGCGACTCCGCTGGGGACTTTGAAAACTAAGGCCATTTTATCTTTGTTTAAATGCTTTGCTAACTTGGATTTTTTTTTCTTTTATGCAGGGTAATAGCTTAATGTTTTTTTTTTAATTTTGTTAAAATAAAATGTTTTGTGATTATAAACCGCTGTACATCTTTAAATGTTTTAGCACTACACATGGCACACACAACCTGGCCGCCGGACCTAGGTTGCCATAGGATATTTAGGATGGTATTCAACCTCGAACGCGAGACTGCGATGTAGAGGTTGCCTTTCTTTTTCCCGAATTTCTTAGCCGAGGTTAGGAAGGTATGCTGCTAACGTGAGACTGCGACGGGCGGATATCCTTTTAATCTCAACAAGCCTTCTCAGTTAGAAATCGAGCCACACATCTCATGCGTATATCTTTGTGCTTGTCATTTTTATTTAAAAGCAAAGTGATTTCTTTACTTTTACTCAGTCTTTTTATTTGGCCCATGGCAACTTAGGATAAGCTTTTCAAGTCCCAGTTTATATGCGATGGGGAAAGACAATATCCAGTTCATTCCTGCTCCCAAGGCGGAGCTCTTCAGATGGTGGGGTCAATTAGATCTGTTTGCCCAAGAGCGCGTGAAGGCCAAAGTCGGTCATCTCCTATCGTTGATCCAAATCACTATTCGTCCTGAAGTCATACAAGCCATGGCATATTTTTGGTGCCCGAAGACAATTACTTTTATATTTGGTAGATTTGAGCTAACCCCAACCCTAAAAGAATACAGCATCATCACTGGAATGCCTCTTGAGAAAAAGCTTGTCAAGCCATCAACAGGTGCCCTCCCATGGCACGGGTTAGCATGACTTTTAGGAACTGAAATCCATGTCATGAGACAAATTCTTAAAGACAACCATAATACCTGCCCACTAGAATTTATGAATGCCTATTTCCAAAATCAACCTATGACCCAAAAAAGTGAGAATTTCCTCCTAGCCTTTTTCGGGCTCATCATCTTCCCTCATCAAAGAAATGCCATAAGTCCTAAGATGACATGGATAGTTGATCAGATCTTAAGAGGGGGGAATTATGTCAACATGATTTTAACTGAAACATTATTGTCCTTTAATCATTTTAAAAACAATACGGAGAAAATCATGCGAGGCTCTCCTGAAATTTTACAAGTCTAGTTCTTTTCTCACCTAAGCGAATTTCGAGACTTTATGCGATCGTATGAAACAAATGCTTTCAAAAATCTGTTACAAAAATTTATGGTTTTATGACCGTATATTCCCAATCAAAGCTGTTTAAATAGGGTTGACTTCCTAAGAAACCCAACTCCTGAGGCATTCCAATGGTGTGCTGGTTGGTTCCATGAAAAGAGGGCCTGCTTTGCTTACATACGCACCCGCCCAATTCCGTTGCTCGGCCTCACCGGCACCATTCCCTATTACTCGTATCGAGTAGCACGACAATATGGAGCCCTTAAGGAGATCTCATCGCCTTTCAAGAGGATTATCCCTCAAGTTCTTTTCAACACAAGCCGTGACTATGCATTCGAAATTTCTACCGCTGAGGAAACCTGGGACAAGTGCCATCGCAAAAGGATCATGATACCTGAAGGGCTTGAGGGAAAAGAAAAAGCCCACCACGCCTCCATGTCCTACATCCACAACCATCATATCCCGACAAAATGGAAGCCGTCAGTCCCTCACTCATTCAGCGAGAGCAGCCAACATGAGCAAGCAGAACTCATGGAGAGGGATTTGGGAATAGACTGGATGCACACCTCAGAGCCAGTCCAAGGAAGCAGGCATCCTCGCAAGAACAAGGCTCCCCGTTGCATATAAATTGGCAATCGTGTGCCCCTTAGTTTTAATATTGTGAAAATTTTTGTCCTATTGTTTAGTGACTTTTGTTTAATATCTAGTATTTCATTCTGTCATTTCAATTTCAAGTTTTAGATATTAGAAGTTTGCAGTCTATAAAATCCTCTTTTGATAAATAAAAAGCAGTTAGACCATTGCCATGGGTCAATCTTTGTTTACTTTCATGCTCATTCATTATTTTCGCAAGCTGGTAATTTTGAATCGCCGGCCACCAATCGCCCGTGAATGGCCTCATGCAATAAGGCCCGATCAGAATGATGTACAAAATCGCCTCATTAACATTGAAGACGGCGTGGGTCAAATGTCCATTGTCCTTCAACAACTCTCGAGACAAATGAAATCCACTCAAGCTGAGCCCAACTCTGTAGTTGCCTTAAACACCATCATGACACACACAAATTTGCCGGAAAATAGCCAATACCATAGAAAATTTGAAAGGATCATGAAAAAGTTAAGCCAGTTGTAGGAACAGAATCCCATGGACCTGTCCAATTACGCTGGCATTGAGATCCCTGAAAAACTCAAAGTACCTGAATGTGAAAGATATGCTGATACCTCTCACCCAGAGACCTACTTGCAGGCCTACCTGGTCCAAAGGATGATTCAATCGTACTAATCGAGCTTGACTGGCCCTGCCTTGCGATGGAACATTGTTAAGAAGATTAGTCCCCTTAAAACGTGGAGGGAACTAATTCATGTTTTTCACCAAGAGTACAATAATGACATCACCCCTGACATCACCTTGCCCTACAAAGAGTTGATGATCGTGGAGCACGAGGAGCCGTTAGTTGCTGAGATAAGAGAGGAACATGTCAATGAAGCCTTGCATAAAATATGGGTGACTGAGCAACATCCCGTTACTGGAAAATTTCCCACTAGGAAATGCAAGGAGCCTTTGTACGAGATCATAGACTTAGAGCCTATTCAAGAGCGGGGCACGACTGGACAACTCCCCAAGCTTACTCCAAGAGCTAGGGTCCAAAGAATACCAACTCCTATCAACCTGGAAAGTGAATCAATAATAAAACTCTAATATCTCTCACTTCCCTTGATAGAATCAAGCTGGCAAAACGAAAGGCCCTACTCAAAAGGTCTAAACCAGAAGCCAAGAAAAGAAAGCCTAAGCAGATCAATTTAGCATCTACCGACGAGCCACTGCACCAAAGCTTCAAGCATTCCCAAGAATACAGCCTTGAAGGCTACCAACCTCTAGAGTACAACCCTGAGGACTTCCCAGCCCTAGAATACAATCCCAAGGACTTCCAGCGTTATTTCGACAATGAAACTGACGATTCATCATATAACTGTTCCCTACTCTCATAGGATCATGACCCGTCAGAAGAGGAAGCATATGTCTTTATTCGCTACGATCCTAACGAAGTACTAAGCTCGTCCTCTGACCATGAGGATAGTTTCAATACTTCATCCTAATTTGGAAATTTTGACCAAGAAGAAAGCAATGGGTTAATCTTAGTAGAGTCCAACTTTCCTGAAACAAAAAAATTCACCACTACAACGAATATGTAGTGGGAAAACCAGTGGCTTAACCAGGATACATCAAGCCCGTCTTGCGCTGATAGGATCATGACCCCTGGAGAGTGTGGATACCTAATCTCCGCATGTATAACGGCACGACTTGCCCCGTGGCCCACTTGTAGTACCTCCATGCTGAAATGAGTCGGTACTATGGCCTGATGTCATTCACAACTCAGGCCTTCCAAGAGAGTCTTACGAGATTTGCATTACAATAGTTCATCACAACAGATATCTACCTCATGAGAGATTGGAATAAGCTGTCTTCTGCATCCTGCTTTAGTATCAAAGCCAGATTGGGACTGAAGTGCCTTGTCAGAACTTGGTTCATTTCAGAAGAAGACCAATGGAGGATTTTCGAGCATATGCAAGGAGGTGGGAGGCTTTTGTGATGCAAACTTACCCTCAACTAGTCGAAGAAGAAATGATAAAGTTGTTCATAAGGGCTTTACCTTGCAAGCATCATTGTTGGTTGCATGGGTTGCACTTCCATAGCTTTAATGAAGTGGTCCTCTCTGAGAGTGCTAGTATGAACACCTAGAGGGGGGTGAATAGGTGTTTAAGATAAATCTTGGCAAATATATGCGGAATAAAATAAACTTTAAACAAAGGAGTTAGGGAAGAGAATAAGAACACAGAAATTATAGTGGTTCGGCTTAATCCAAGCCTACGTCCACTCTCCCATGCTAACAACCTTCTTGGCTGGATTCCACTATGCAATCAACAAGAGATTACAACTTTGAGTGCAAACACTTAGTAGATCACACTATCTCACTAAATCACTCTTTTGATATTTCTCTCACGATCACAAACGTTTAAGCTCTCAAGAGACAAGTGAAGATCGCTCAGACTTTGGAATTATAAATTCTACGCTCCGTCTCTTACTTGCTCATCAGTCCTTCATCTCCTTAAATACTCCTCCACTTCCAAACTAGCCGTTGGACAGCATCCCGGAGAATCGTCTTCCAATATACCCATTGGACAGCTCTGTATCTAGAAGATTTGGTAGCCATTGAGTGACAAAGGTAAAATCCCAAATTGATTCCGATCGCCCGTACAAACGGAATCTTGGTTTCCATAAGTAAAGCTTCTTCGTATAGAAAGATCTTGTCTTCAACATCCAATTGTCAATCAAATAGATTGAGTCAATCAAATCAATTTTGATGTGGAATCCAAACCAGATCACTAACCGTTATATAATTGGGCTTGAGTTACGTTCTGTCGAATTCTGGATGTAAAGTCTGAGAGCAATAGACTTTACAATCTGAGTCTATAGACTTTACAATCTGGGTCTGAACATATCTGCTTCTGAACAGATTTAGCTTTAGGGTCTATACCCAGTTCAGCTTCAACATAGAGTCTGTCTTCTGGTTCGGCTTCAGTATAGAGTCTGTCTTCTGGTTCATCATTCACGTTCAGTCTGTAATTAGTCAGAGTTGACAGACTTCTGATGTAGAACAGACTTTGACACTAAAGTCTAGCAGTCTTCAAACTTTGAGTCTTGAGTCTAGCAGTCTTCAGACTTTGAGTCTTGAGTCTGGCAATCTTTAGACTTTGACACAGAAGTCTGGAAATCTTCAAAATATACTCTAGACATATGTTACATTCAGTCTTCTTGCCGTCTTCTTACTTTGATAATATCTTCTACATGTTTTAACATCTGCATGGTCTATTACTCAACCATCAAACATGTTAGTAGCCTTTGATTTATTTTGTCATCTTCAAGACATCATAAGGGATTTCCCTAACACTCTCATATGAACACTTCGAGTCTACTGGAGGCGAGGAACTCAAAGGCGCTTGATTTCGGAACCAACACTATCAAAGCACTCTTTTACACAGGAGTTTTCATGGGTTTTACTTGTTTTTATAATTTCATGTTTCTTATATTGTCTAGTGTGCTACTGTTGTATTTTCCATTCCAAGTATTGTATTGTATAGTTGTAATATTTTGTTTTAAGAGCACGAGGCAGTACTCCAAACCAACTCGGTGATGCTATCCAACCATGAAAAAATATCATCCAAGGAGAATACTGAGGGCTGGGCTTCCTCATGCTTTCTTTCCCCCAAAGATATATACTTTTGAAAACAAAAAATGTTTCATTAGCAAAAGCTTTCGTCAAAACAAGATGTTAAATTTAATCATATTTGTCTTTCTGACTCACTCACTTCATATCTTAGAATATCATTCCCATCCCCATTGACTTAGTGTGATAGGGGGCATTTGAAGCTAGCGCATCATGTGAACTAGCTAAATTCAAAGATACCCTGCCAAGAAAACAGGGACAAATAGAAAGAATCATCCAATTTCAAAAATGTAAGTTTGGAAATGATGTCCTCTCTTCTATTTACAGGAAATGAAAGATGGGACGTAATAGGTACAGGCATACGGTTGAAATCAAGCCATCCCTAGGAGCTCTGTACACTCCACCTCGCTCTTGCCCAACTTTTTCACAAGCAGAATCAATATCTTTTCCCCACAATGTGCCTGAACAACTAGATACTGTGGTTTCATTAACGGAACTTCTAGCTTCAACAAATCCATAAGCACAAGGAAGGGATCTTCTCTTTCTTTGAATTGGCTACTGTCAACAGGGAGAAAATCTAGACATTTGAGGCAGTCTCTAGCCTCCTATTTCAGATGATGACATTAGGGCCTAGAAACCTCACTTCTTGCTCCAGATGCATGCTCTCCCAAGAAATGATTACCATCAGAGAATTGGAGGTTTCGATTGTCCATTTCAGATTCCATAGGAGCTTCAAGTACATAACTTTGCCCAATGCTGCTAATGGTCATATAGTCAAAGACAGAAGAAAATTCCATAGAAGGATGGCGATGAAGATAAATCAAAAACCATCAATCATGCATACGTGGCCATGAGTGAGGAATGCCAATTGAAAGAAATGTCAAACTATGCTAAGACGAAAAGGTTGTCATTGACATTCAAATATCCCTAGGAGTCAACAAATACAAACTTTGGAGAAGAGTAATTTGGTGTCGTTTCCAATACTCCGCCCCCCCCTCCCTCTTTGAATTCACTTTTGACATATTCCCCCTATTGGCAGGAAGCACCAGGATTCAAGAGCCAAATTCGATGGTTAGGAAAATCAATATTGGCCAAGCTAGTACATGAAAATGACCCACATCAAATTCACCTGGTTTCGTGTAAAAGGACGTGTCATCCAGGAGCCAATACAGAAAATAATTGACCTAACGAAGCAAAGGACATAGGACTTCATGTCCCCCTTTCACTTTAGGTTCACGTAATCATCTACAAACCAGTGAAGGGTAAAGTTGTATCGATTCCAGTTATTCGACTCTTGAAAGAGTTCATGACTAACACATTCCCTCTTGTTTGTTGTAGGATCACTTGATTGTCAAAAACAAGGATAACAAATCAATGAGAAGCATGTCTTGTTGCAGGATCACTTGACTATCAAAAACAAGGATAATAAATCAATGAGAGGCATGACAAACTCTCCTAAACGAAATGGCGTCCTGAGTAATCGCCAAAGCAAATGATTGTGGCCAGACTAATTGATCTACTTGTACATCTTCTCTTCCACAGGGGCAAAAGCAGATATGCCCAATCAAATTCCTAATCCTTGGTTGATCATTCATGTGTCATATCCCTAATCAATAGGGACAACCATCGACACCCCTTTGTGAATAACCCTTTTGATGTTCAACATTTAACAATACTATTCTGGTGACCCTTAAAGCTACTAAGAAGGTCTTTTTGAGCCAAAACCATTCATTTGTTCTGAGAGTACAAACTCCATCACATTTAAAATGCTGCATGACTTTTCCAAATGGATTCTGCATGATGATTTTGTCTGTCTAAATCACTTATTCCATTGAGAATTATTAGAATAGATAGCTAAATGAAGAATACAAGATTAATCGAGCATGCTGGATGAGGCGCGTCAGAATGATGAAATGCAAGCCATATCCTACACACAATCCTGCCCATCTATACACTTGTGAGATGAGTGTAGAAGATTCCATGGCTGCAGGGTAAAGAGTTCTCTAACGAATGATACGATAACCATAATAGTGAGAGGCATTCCATGTCTCACCCCATTGAGCCCCATACACTGGTGAAGCTTCTCTCGTACCCTCGTCAAGAACCACCCCACATTGGGGCAGAGCAGAGACAAAGCAGCATCACAAGGTGAGAAGAGAGATAGAAATTTTCTTGTTCGCACTCGCATCAATCTTCGAGTGTCTTTATTGCCTATGAACACTCGCGTTAATTTAAGTGCCCCAGAATGACGAAGAGCAATTCTTTCTGCACTTGTATTCATTGTACAACCCAATTGAGTCTGTAATTTCACCTTCACATGGAGGCAAAACAGAAGTTACTACCATTTAAACAGCATAGCTCAGAGCACTAGTTGAAGACAAAGACTCAATAGTCTAACAATAGTGACGTGATTGAACTTGCCTAGGCTAGTTCCTCTAACGACAAGAATGAAAAAATAGGGGCATAAAAAAGCAGTGTACCTGGTAAGAGCAAGGTCAATGCCCATAAAAGAAGAATTGGAATAAAAATAGGGGCATGAAAAAAGTAGTGTGCTTGGTAAAAGCAAAACTAATGCCCCCCAGTCAAAAATACAGCCAAGAAAAGTTGTTGTTGTGGTCCATAGAACCTCCATCTGACAAGAAAGACTAGTGACAAATGCCAAGACAGTCACCAACTCTCACCCTCTTACATGTGAGCCAAGTCTACGTTACATCCCATTGTAAAAGTCTCTCCAGACTAGGGCACTTCAATTAACGTAGGATTTCATATGTCTATAAACGTCTCTCGAAGAAGTACGAGCAAAATTACTCTATCTCTTTTCGTAGGATTCTTGACTTGCAAACTCGGAGACGATTGTGCGGCACTCCATTCATAAGCCTTGACTTTGATGGTCCCCTTCGATGAGCCGCTGACCAAGACTTCATCACAGTTTCAACAAAGACCTCTCACATTGGTAAAGTCGTACTGTTTGCAAGAATATTCGGACCCCTGCTGACATTATGACAATGAGATAGTGTGGTCCTTATAAATCCTGCATTAATGGTCAGGATAGTATTTTCCATGAGAGTGAGTGAAAAGTCCCTTCAGACTGAAAGTCCCTCATCTGGCATGCTAAAGACATCTACATTCTAAATGAAGGTTGTCTTTCAAAATCTTCCCCAATGGAAATCAAAGGATGCAAAACTGACAAAATTATCATGCATGAATCTCATTTGAACTCATGAATTTACAGCATATACAATCATGCGTGCATATTGTGCAAATAGTAGACATATTCTTAGAGATCAGAGATATTGCCAAGTAAACATATCTTTATCCCCATTTGTCTTAAGGTACCTATCACTGTCCAAGTACTCTCTTATTGACACTCAACCTATTTGAGTCGTCCTTTGAGTCTGGATGCTTACTGCTATCTAGGTATCCCCATTGTCTTTGAGTACCGGCCATCATTCAGATACTCCCTTTTTCTGACACTCGACATGTTCGAGTTGTTCCCAGAGTATTGATACTTGTGACTAACCAAGTATCTCTTGGAATACCTACTGATGTCTAGGTATCCTCATGCCGTCAAGTACCCACCGTTGTCCAGGTACTTCCTTTTCATGACACTCAACCTACCCGAGTTGTCCCCAAATAATATAGCAGTTGTTCAAGCATTCCATTGCTTTACTTGGCACCGCCATCCAGGTATGCTTTCTAGCACTTGGACCAGCTTAAGTGGTCCCAGATCATATAATTAAATACTTGTGTTAATCCAAGTATTCCAGTACTTTGTACACTTGCATCTACCTAGGTATTCGACCCCTTTTAAGTGCCTGTGGCAATCCAGGTAAGCCTCATACCACATTCAAGTTTATAATACCAGGAGGTGAGAGATCTTCACGAATATGCGGGGCACGCCCTCGATATTCCCATTACCAAGAGGTGAGAGACCTTCATGAATATCTCAGGTACGCCCTCGATATTCCCATTACCAGGAGGTGAGAGACCTTCAAGAATATCTCAGGTACGTCCTTGATATTCCCAATTACCAGAAGGTGAGAGACCTTCATGAATATCCCAGGTACGTTACCGATATTCCCACTACCAGGAGGTGAGAGACCTTCATAAATATATGAGGCACATCCTCGATATTCCAAATTACCAGGAGGTGAGAGACCTTCACGAATATTCTAGGTACGTCCCCGATATTCCCACTACCAGGAGGTGAGAGACCTTCACCAATATGCGAGGCACGTCCTCAATATTCCCAATTACCAGGAGGTGAGAGACCTTCACAAATATCCCAGGTACGCCCTCGATATTCCCAACTACCAGGAGGTGAGAGACATTCACGAATATCTCAGGTACGTCCTCGATATTCCCAATTACTAGGAGGTGAGACACCTTCACGAATATCCCAGGTACGTCCTCGATATTCCCACTACCAGGAGGTGGGAGACCTTCACGAATATGCGAGGCACGTCCTCGATATTCCCCAATTGCCAGGAGGTGGAAGACCTTCACGAAAATCCAAGGTACGTCATCAATATTCCCAATTATCAAAAGGTGAGGGACCTTCATGAATATCCCAGGTAGCCCTTCGATACCTGTGAACGCCAGGTATCCTTCAAGAGTTTGTACTTGTAATTATCCAAGTACTCTTTCGACACCTGCAAGCAACCAGGTACTCCTTCAATGTCTGCGAACATCCAGGCACCCTCCAAAAGTTTGTACTTGTGATCATCCAAGTACCCCTTCGACGCATGCAAAGGCCCAAATATCCTCTAGGTTAGTACTTGTGAATATCCAGGTACTCTTTCAGTGCTTGTGAATGTCCAGGCACCCCCCACAAATCGATGCCTTGAGAAAGGCCGATGCATCCTCCCGAGAAAGGTTGGGCTCCAACTGGTGTCCTCGATACAAGTCAGCCACCCCGCAAATCGATGCCCTAAGAAAGGTCAGCGCATCCTCCCGAGAAAGGTTAGGTTCCAACTGGTGTCTTCGACAGAAGTTAGACACCCCACAAATCGATGCCTTAAGAAAGGTCGGCGCATCCTCTTGAGAAAGGAAGGGTTCCAACTAGTGTCTTCGACAGAAGTCAGACACCCCACAAATTGATGCCCTGAGAAAGGTCGACGCATCCTCTCGAAAAAGGTCGGGTTCCTACCGGTGTCATTGACAGAAGTCAGTCACCCCAACAAATACGATGCCTTGAGAAAGGTCAGCGCATTTCCCGAGAAAGGTCATGTACCAACTGGTGTCCTCGATATAGATCAGGCACCCAAAAATAGGTGCCTTGAGAAAGGTCAGCACATCTCCTATCATGACGACTGAAAAAAGGTTCGGGTCCGAGAGAAACCACTTACTACTCTAATAGGCAATCGAAGAATGGTTCGGGCCCTGGAAAAGCATTTTACTATCACGGCGATCGAAGAAAGGTTCGGGTCTGAGACAAATCACTTATTGCTCTAATAGGCGACTGAAGAATGGTTCGGGTCTTGGAAAGGCAATTTCCTGTCAAGGCGACCAAAGAAAAGTTCAGGTCCTAGACAAATTATTGATTGTTTTAACAGACGACTGAAGAATGGTTCGAGTCCTGAAAAAAGCAACCTCCTCACATCACTAGGTAAGATGACGCCTTGATACTTGCCAAAACTCAGGGTTCACACCCTATTTCACTCACTCTCGGTAAGTAACTATAGGTATCTTCTTATTTGTCTTAGTATTGCTCTTTTTGCATAGAATAATAGGTCCCAAATAAAATATAATCTGCTACACGCGCACGGATAAAATTTAGGCATCAGTCTGTCTTTGAATGCAACCTTTGCAAGCTCACGTTCAAAGAGGGGCAGCTGTTGATGCCTCAATTTTAATTAGGTTTATTTTATTAATCAAGTTTTTATTTATTTTGTCTTTTTCGGAATAATAAACAAAAAAAAAAAAAAGAAGCCAGCCCAGCCCCCTCTTTTTCTTTTCCACGCAGGCCTAGGGCCCAGCCATTTTTTTCCCCTAAAGCCCGGCCCCCTTCTCTTCTTCTTCTTCTTCTTCCTTCTTCCCTCTTCTTCCCCTACACCTTTGCAATTCACACACACAGAAGATGATGACGCGTGCGAAGGACGGCCTACGGTCGAGGGGAGTAGGCCGACGTAGGCCAGAGAGGATAAGATCTCAAGCGCCATCGATGCCGAGCACACTTCGCTAGATAAGCTCGGATGGGATACCAGTTCAGCCGAGGAGGACTGTTCGGTGCATGATGACTGGCGGTCGAAGCTTCGTCAACTGGCCGCCCCCTCACCTATAAATAGCAGGCCACAAGCTCCGTCAAAGGGCACGAGCGAGCTCCGAGATCTTCACACTAAGAGACTTTGCGAGAGGAATCGAAGAGTGAGAGAGAGAGAAATCGGGTCGTGAGCTCAGCCGACCTCCCACTGAGAGACTTTGGGGGAGGCCGCCGGCGAGCGAGTTTGAGGAGGTCAGATCTGGCCGTGGGAGGCTCGGATTTGACTAGAGTGAGAGAGAAGCGAGGTCGGAGGAGACGAAGGAGTTTTGGATTCGCGAAGCGAGTCTGGCTGAGAAGCAAAGAAGGTGAGATCTAAGTGGAAGGAGCTAAGCGAGAGAAGAATCGGAGGAGAGAAGGTCGAGATTTGGGCATAGATCTGGAAATCCGCTGTGTTAGGTCGCCCCAAGCCAGGCCAAGCCACAGCCGTCCCCGACATCATAGCACCAGATCTCTGCCAAAGCCGAGAGACCGCCGTCTCTGTCCTGTCACCTCCACTGTTTGTCGCCTCGTTGAGTAGTTGCTGCGAACAGGTAACAGTAGCCGCCGCCTGTCGCTCCTTCGTCATCGCACCCACCTCTCTCGAACCCCATCTACGACCGAATCTCAGTCTCGGCAAGTTGGAACCTCCCTTGCGTATTCTGTCACCATGCTGCAGGTTCCATTGTTGATCCAGTCAAGCGGCCGGTTGCAGGCTGCTACGTCACCGTCGTCGGATGCCAGGCTGCCGCTCGATTACCCCTCCCAAACCCTCCGATCAGCGCCGTAGGTAGACAGAAGGAGAGAGGGTCATGAAACCGGGTTGAGCTTGGGTCGGGCGTGTGACCCGATGCTCTAGCTTTCGTCAGGCCGGGTCGCGATTCAGGTCGGATCCAGGTAGAGTTTTCGCTGTGAGCTTGGTCGTTAGGCTGGGCCGGGTGTCCATGAATGCCCGGCCATGAAACCGTTTCAACGTGCGGGCCCGTCCTCGTTCGGGTCGCTGGCCCGGGTCGGACCCAACTCGTGGATCCCACTTGGGCCGGTTTTTATTTTAAATAATATTTTAAATAAACAAACAATAAATAAATAATTTATTTTCCAAAAAAAACAAAAAAATTTCTTTTCGAAAAATATTAAAAAATATTTTAATTTCCAAAAAAACAAATATATCCAAAAAATATTTTATTTTCCGAAAAATCAAAAGAGTAAAAAATATTCCATATTTTCCAAAAAATACCAAAAATCCAAAAAAAGCCGAAAATTCATGAAAAAGCCAAAAAAAATTTAGAAAAAGCCAAAAAGACTAGTATTTTTTCCAAAAATACCAACAAAATCCCAAAAAATCCCTTTTGTGTCCAAAAAATTAGAAAGCGACTCAAAAAAATGTTTTTCCTCCCAAAAATGCGTGGAAAATCTCTCGAACATCCAAAAAACCTTAGGGTTTAAACAAGAATAGGTACCGAAAGGGCAATAGTGATTAACTAGTGTAATCAAGTCCCAAATCCTAATTTCTCTAGTTGGGCAGGAGCGAGTATTTCTCCCAATACTTCGTTTGAGATTTTTTAGCAATTAAAGATTTTGGAATAATGAGGAAGGAAATATAATCAAACAGCCATTAATGCCATAATCTCTACTTTGCAGGTTAAAAATTTAGACTATTAAAGTCATGAATTGGTGGACTTGGGAGAGTCCGAGCATAACTAATTTCAGTTGAGCCATTAGCCTCCCTTAGGCGCCCATACCCAATTGCAGGCACCGAAAAAAAAAAGAGGTCGCGACAAATGTCAGCCATGGAGGTCGCGCTTCATGGCGACCACAACCTCCATTGCCAAGGGAGAGAGGGAAAACGGTAGAGATGTGCAGCGCAGGAGACCGATCGGTGAGGGTGACAGTGCGTTGGCTTACGGAGCTGCGAAGGTGGGGGCTCCTCGTCTTACTGTGGTTGCTGGGTTTGGACTTGCAGAGTAAGTAATGAAGAACAATAAAGATCAAAGGAGAGAGAAAGAAGTGAAAAAAGAAAAGAATCAGAGCAAATAGATTAGAAATGATGCCCGTGAAGGCATGGATATATAAGATTACATTCACAAATATACGTATACATTCCTTCTTATCTTTTGCAAGCATTTTATTTCAAGCATATATGTGTATTTGTAATCATCGAAATAAAATATTTTGTCTTTCCTTTAAATGGCAGGGCACTCGTATCTTGGTGAAGTCGTTACATTCAACACACAAGCCTAAAAATATTGGGAAATCTCCACATGTGATACAATGCGATCTATGTATAATGCATCCTTTGAATTGTTTTCCCAAAAATATCAACAACTAAGAACCTTTCAAAGATCTATAATTGATTGCAGTTTTAATGAATTGATTTCTTTTAGTTATATCTTTACTATATGTCCATACAATATAGTTCATGCATTTTCACTGCGCAACTTTTATTTAATGTGGGGAATCTATTATGAAATTTTCATTTATTTCTACACCACAGCCACGTGACTTTTTTTAAAAAAAAATTAAAAATATGACAACTTTAGAACATTAACAATACTGAACATGCATTAAAAACCATGCCTATTTAAAGGGAAAAAAACTCCCTTAATGATCATTATATGGAATGTTATCTTTGCTTGATTACATTGAATAATCAGTCCTTGACAAAGAAAGTTGTTGCAATTGCAATTGCATTATACAATAACCCATTCAAAATATTTCCCAGTATATTGACGTTTTTGCCAAGTCCAAATGCATCAAAATTTCCATATAACCATTAAAGAAGAAGGGATATGATCTTCAAATCAAGAATGTAGCGCGATGGGAGCAAGATGTATAGGCAACTTTAAAAAGATATTCTTCTTTTAGCTGCTTAACTGCCTCTTTCAAAGACTACTCTCTCGTAGAAAGATATATGAGCTATATCAAACAAATAGCATCTAATAATTTTGAATGTCAAAATGCGAAAGGCTCAAACCCAAGATTTGGTCTTGCAAGTTAATTTTTTTCTTTGTTGAATACTCTAGCCTCTCTTGTAGAGAAGAGAGACACCAATTTCTTATAAAATGGGACAGAAAAAAAAAACCACCGAAATAAGAAAGCAAGAGAAGGAGACAAAAATAATAAATAATGTTAAATTAGGAGTGGACCCCAAATTTTTCCTCAGACTTGTTGTGCAAATGGAAAGTAGAGATTATGGCATTAATGGCTGTTTGATTATATTTCCTTCCTCATTATTCCAAAATCTTTAATTGCTAAAAAATCTCAAAATCATTATTATGAAGACACAAATATCACTTTTCTAATTTATGCTTCGTGGGTGCTATAAATAACTTAGAAACTATAAACAAAGATGCACTGGTAGCTGCATAGAACTATTGAATCAAGTCATTTCGTGATTAAAATAATTCAAATGGCTAGACTCCTTCAAGCATATTGCCTCGTCCTTCTCTTTGTGCTCACAGGTTATATTCTTCCCTTTCAGAGGATAGAGAAATCCATGTTACATCTACTTTTTCATTTGGCATGAATGTGGTACCAAAATTATTTACTTTTTTGTTCAAAAAGCGGGATTGATGGTGAAGACAACTGCGGCAAAGGTTTGCACGGAAGGCCTAGGAACATGTGCTGGAGGCAATGATTGCGAGGAAAGTTGCTTTGAAAGGCATGGTCCGGGGTCTCAAGGCACCTGCGACCGCACCATCAGTCCTCCCTTATGTTCTTGCATCTTTATGTGTCCTCTTAGCACTTACTCGCAAGGGTAGACAAGTACTTGTCATGGATGTCGAGGTTGTGATAGCAACATCGCCACAACTGCTTATCACAGCTTGCAAGAGTGTTATTTCGTAGTTTTTTGAAGCCCTATGCAATTAGCAATAAAACAATGATAAGTCACAACTAATTGACAATCTCGTTGATGAGTACATCGTGTCCTTTCATAATTTCATGGTTATGTACATTTAACTAGTGCGCCATCTATTATTATTATTTATCTAAATATTACCCTGAAGATTAATCAAGCTCAAATATGAATTATTTTGGATAAGTTTTGCTATTCTAAACTGCTCATACAAAATCAACTTCAATTTCAGTTGAATTCCTCCCACAATGTAATAATTTGAAAGGTCGGTTTTTGATACTTGACAATCACATTTTCCTGGACGGCTCAAAACAGACAACTGTGTTTCCTTTGACCCAAAAAAACAAAACGAATTGAATTTTTGTTACATCAAAAAAATTTGGGTCCGTCCTTATTGACCCCGAAGAAAAAAAAAAAGCAAGCGTAGCTAGAGTGGAATCGTTTAATAACGGGCCTATAACCATGGCATATCCACGTGGAAATTGAGAAATCGCCTCCAGACACACAACGTCAAGTACTAGCCACAGCTGGAGCAGTGTCCAATATCTACTACTTGAACTTCAATTGGTTTATTTAATGAGGTGCTAGGAACAACTTCTAATTCCACCTCTTTTAATTCACTTATTAATGCAATTGACATTTCACGAATCAACACCCAACGCCAACCTTAGTCAAAATAATTTTTTTCACCAATATATAAAGATAACATCTCCAAGATATCTCAAACAAGCACCTACAAAAAGAAAAAAACATTAAAAAAACAAAAGCAACCCTATACATTTTCTTTCAAATTCGCGTGATTGTCATTACTTTTATTTTTATTTTTATAAAGAACCCCCATTCTCCCCTTCTTCCTCCTTCTTCCTCTATCGCCTTCAGGTTGTTTGCCACTGCTCCGCCAAAGCCATTGCCGAACTTCCGGATGACCAAACTCGGCCAATCGGTATGTCTCTGACCCCGTCTCTGTGCTTGCCGTTTCCTCACTCTCCTCCGTCTCCCCATGGGAATGTCAGCCATGGAGGTCGCGCTTCATGGAGACCACAACCTCCATTGCCAAGGGAGAGAGGGAAAACGGTAGAGATGTGCAGCGCAGGAGACCGATCGGTGAGGGTGACAGTGCGTTGGCTTACGGAGCTGCGAAGGTGGGGGCTCCTCGTCTTACTGTGGTTGCTGGGTTTGGACTTGCAGAGTAAGTAATGAAGAACAATAAAGATCAAAGGAGAGAGAAAGAAGTGAAAAAAGAAAAGAATCAGAGCAAATAGATTAGAAATGATGCCCGTGAAGGCATGGATATATAAGATTACATTCACAAATATACGTATACATTCCTTCTTATCTTTTGCAAGCATTTTATTTCAAGCATATATGTGTATTTGTAATCATCGAAATAAAATATTTTGTCTTTCCTTTAAATGGCAGGGCACTCGTATCTTGGTGAAGTCGTTACATTCAACACACAAGCCTAAAAATATTGGGAAATCTCCACATGTGATACAATGCGATCTATGTATAATGCATCCTTTGAATTGTTTTCCCAAAAATATCAACAAATAAGAACCTTTAAAAGATCTATAATTAATTGCAGTTTTAATGATTTTCTTCTTTTAATTATATCTTTACTATGTGTCCATACAATATAGTTCATGCATTTTCACTGCGCAACTTTTATTTAATGTGGGGAATCTATTATGAAATTTTCATTTATTTTTACACAACGACCACGCGATTTTTAAAAAGATATTTTCCGAAAAAAATTAAAAATATGATAACTTTAGAACATTAACAATACTAAACATGCCTTAAAAACCATGCCTATTTAAAGGGAAAAAAACTCCCTCAATGATCATTATATGGAATGTTATCTTTGCTTGATTACATTGAATAATCAGTCCTTGACAAAGAAAGTTGTTGCAGTTGCAATTGCATTATACAATTACCCATTCAAAATATTTGCCAGTATATTTACCTTTTTGCCAAGTCCAAATGCATCAAAATTTCCATATAACTGTTAAAGAAGAAGGGATATGATCTTCAAATCAGGAACGTAGCGCGATAGGAGCAAGATGTATAGGCAACTTTAAAAAGATATTTCTTCTTTTAGCTGCTTAACCGCCCCTTTCAAAGACTACTCTCTCGTAAAAAGATATATGAGCTATATCAATCAAATATCATCTAATAATTTTGAATGTCAAAATGCGAAAGGCTCAAACCCAAGAATTGGTCTTGCAAGTTAATTTTTTGCTTTGTTGAATACTCTAGCCTCTCTTGTAGAGAAGAGAGACACCAATTTCTTATAAAATGGGACAGAAAAAAAAACCACAGAAATAAGAAAGCAAGAAAATGAGACAAAAATAATAAATAATGTTAAATTAGGAGTGGACCCCAAATTTTTCCTCAGACTTGTAGTGCAAATGGAATGTAGAGATTATGGCATTAATGCCTGTCTGATTATATTTCCTTCCTCATTATTCCTAAATCTTTAATTGCTCCAAAATCTCAAAATCATTATAATGATGACACAAATATCTCTTTCTAAATTTATGTTTCGTGAATGCTATAAATAACTTAGCAACTATAAACAAAGATGCACTTGTAGTTGCATAGAACTATTGAATCAAGTCATTTTGAGATCAAAACAATTCAAATGGCTAGACTCCTCCAAGCATATTGCCTCGTCCTCGTCTTCGTGCTCATAGGTTATATTCTTCCCTTTCAGAGGATAGAGAAATCCATGTTACATCTACTTTCTCATTTGGCATGAATGTGGTACCAAAATTATTTACTTTTTTGTTCAAAAAGCGGGATATATGGTGAAGACAACTGTGGCGAAGGCTTGCACCGAAGATCTAGGAACATGTAATGCTGGAGGCGATGATTGCGAGCGAAGTTGCTATGCAAAGCATGGTCCGGGGTCTCAAGGCACTTGCGACACCACTATCAGTCCTCCGTTATGTTCTTGCATCTATATGTGCCCTCCAAGCGCTTAATCGCAAGGGTAGGCAAGTACTTGCCATGGATGTCAAGGTTGTGATAGCAACATCGACATAACTGCTTATCACAACTTGCATGAGTGTTATTTTGTAGTTTTTTGAAGCTCTATGCAATTAGCAATAAAACAATGATAAGTCATGACTAATTGACAATCTCGTTGATGAGTACTTCGTGTCCTTTCATAATTTCATGAATATGTACATTTAACTAGTGCGCCATCTATTATTATTTTCTTATCTAAATATTAGCATGATAAAATACAATTCTTCCCACATTGCTAGAGATTAATCAAGCTCAAATATGAATTATTTTGGTTAAGTTTTGCTATTCTAAGGTACTCATACGAAATCAACTTCAATTTCGGTTAAATTCCTCCCATATTGTAATAATTTGAAAGGTCGGTTTTTGATACTTGACAATCACATTTTCTAAACGGCTTGAAACAAACGTCTTTCCTTTGACCCCCCCCCCCCCCAAAAAAAAAAGGATCGAATTTTTGTTAGATCAAAAAAATTTGTGTCCGTCCTTATTGACCCAAAAAAAGAAAAAAGAAAAAGCAAAGCCTAGCCAGAGTGAATCTTTTAATAACGATCCTATGGCCATGGCATATCCACGTGGAAGCTCAGAAATTGCCTCCAGACACACAACGTCAAGTACTAGCCACAGTTGGAGTAGTGTGCAATATATACTACTTGAACTTCAACTGGTTTATTTAATGAGGTGCTGTGAACAACTTCCAATTTCACCTCTTTTAATTCAGTTGTTAATGCAATTGACATTTCAAGAATCAACACCCAACGCCAACCTTAGTCAAAATCATTTTTGTCACCGATATATAAAGATCACATCTCCAAGATATCCCAAACAAGCACCTACAAAAAGCAAAAACATTAAAAAAAAATAAAAACAAAAGCAACGCTATACATTTTATTTTAAATTCGTGTGATCATCATTGCTTTTATTTTATTTTTCTAAAAACCCCCCATTCTCCCCTTCTTCCTCCTTCTTCCTCTATCGCCTTCAGGTTGTTTGCCAATGCTCTGCCGAAGCCATTGCCGAACTTCCGGATGACGAAACTCGGCCAATCAGTATGTCTCTGACCCCCTCTGTGCTTGCCGTTTCCTCACTCTCCTCCGTCTCCCCATGGGAATGTCAGCCATGGAGGTCGGCTTCATGGCGACCACAACCTCCATTGCCAAGGGAGAGAGAGAAAACGGTAGAGATGTGCAGCGCAGGAGACCGATCGGTGAGGGTTACAGTGCGTTGGCTTACGGAGCTGCGAAGGTGGGGGCTCCTCGTCTTACTGTGGTTGCTGGGTTTGGACTTGCAGAGTAAGTAATGAAGAAGAGTAAATATCAAAGGAGAGAGAAAGGGGTAAAAAAAGAAAAAGAAAAATATGACCAAAGAGATTAGAAATTATGCCCGTGAATGCATGGATATATAAGATTACATTCACAAATATACCTATACATACCATCTAATCTTTTGCAAGCGTTTTATTTCAAGCATATATATGTATTTGTAATCATGGAAATAAAATAATTTGTCTTTCCTTTGAATGGCAGAGCACTCGTATCTTGGTGAAGTTGTTTCATTCAATACATAAGCCTAAAATTATTGGGAAGTCTCCGCATGTGATACAATGCGATCTATGTAAAATGCATCCTTTGATTTGTTTTCCCAAAATTATCAACAATGAAGAACCTTTAAGAGATCTATAATTGATTCTGGTTTTAATGAATGCATTTATTTTAATACATATCTTTACTATGTGTCCGACATTATAGTTCATGTATTTTGACTGCACAACTTTTATTTAATGCAGTGAATCTATTATGAAATTTTCATTTATTTTTAAACCACAACCACGCAACTTTTTAAAAGATATTTTCTGAAACAATTAAAAATATGAGAAAGTTTAGTACATTATCAATACTAAACACCTATTAAATACCTCCCCAATTAAAGGGAAAATAGTCCCTTAATGATTGTCTTTGCTTGATTACATTGAATAATAACCCATTCAAAATATTTGCAAATATATTTACTCTTTTGCCAAATCTAAATGCATCAAATTTTCCATATAACCATTAATGAAGAAGGGATTTGATCTTCAAATTAGGAACGTAGTGCAATAGGAACAAGTTGTATAGGCAACTTTAAAAAATATTTTTCATTTAGCTGCTTAACTGTGTTGGAGAAATCCTTCTGGAATGTTTTGAAGCTGACAAAACATTTCTATCAGTCTAGTCTGAAGATTTGCAGACTCTTTTATTAAAGTGTGAGGACCTCTGGACTACGAGACTCAAGACTCAAAATCTATTCTCATTGACAGTTTCTAATCCGTTGAAGAAAGGCTATCCAGAACTACTTCATTAAGGATTTCACCTTATCGACTGAAGAAGATCTCTTGGCTGGATATGACATAACGGATTCCTTTATTCAAATCAAGAATGATTAAAGATCTGATGATTCGTGAAGTATTCTTGGAAGGTTCTACTTATGGAAACCAAGATCCTGATCGTATGGGCAAGCAGGATTGATGGGCTATCGACATGTTCCTTTAATAGCTCGAATAATCTTCCTAATTGATTCTGTCCAACGGGAGGATTGGAAGAATTCCTTTGGTAAGTGCCAACGGGTATGATGGTACAAAGGAGTATAAAAGGAAGACGTTCCAATTGTTCAAGGAGGTGCACGATAGAAGAATTCCAAAGTTTGAAGCTCTTTGATTCTTAGTTAATTAATTTGCTGAGCGAAATCTTGTATGCAAAAGAGAGTCTATATTTTGAGATACCTTAAGGAAGTGTGATAGAATATCTACACTGTGGAATCAAGGGAAAGCAGTGCTATAACATCTCTTTTGTTCATAGTGAAATCCAGCCGGTGGGCTGTAAGTGCAGAAGAGTGGACGTTGGCTTGGAATAAGCCGAACCACTATAAATCTTGTGTTCAATTTTCTCTTCCCTACTCTTTGCTTTACTTCAATCATAGTTCGATTTGTTAACTAAAGGAGAGCTTCCTTTCTGATTTGTCTAGTATTGCTTTCATATCTCGAGAAATTATTTAAACACCTATTCACCCCCTCTAGGTGTTATCACTAGCTATATCAATTGGTATCAGAGCTTGTGTACTTACTTTGTTTGAAGTGTTTTACTTCAGAGTTAAAGATCCATGGCTAGTATGCTAGCTCTAGGGCTGGTGGAAGGGCAGAGCAATACCAGACCACCTAACTTTGATGGAAAGGATTACAACATCTGGAAAAACAAAATGAAAGTGTTCCTACGATCAAAGGATCCTCTGGAATGGGACGTTGTAGAAAAAGGAATCACTCCTAAAGCTGCATCTATCAAAGAAAGAGGAAAAGAAACTGTTGAGTCAAGTGAAATGACTCAGGAAGAGATAATCAAGAGACAAGTTGTTGATGTAAAAGCAATTTATTCTTTATATTGTGCTTTATCACCTACTGAATATAATAGAATATCTTCTTGTGATACGGCAAAAGAAGTCTGGGATAGATTACATATCACTATGAAGGAACTGATTGAGTGAAAAAAACCAGAATCAACATTCTCCTCAGTCAATATGAAGCCTTCAAAATGAAATCAGGAGAATCTATAACTGACATGTTTAGTTGTTTTACATAAATCGTGAATGGTCTTCAAAATCAAGGTCAACCAATTTCTGATCCCATGAAGGTAAACAAGTTACTGCGTGGACTCTCCAAAGATTGGAATCACATAAAGACCTCAATAAGAGAGATACAAAGAATCATGCCACTATCTGTCGATAAGTTGGTTGGAACTCTTCAGTCATATGAAGTAGAATGAATCAATGAAGACGGAGATCCTAAAGGTAAGAAATCCATTGCATTAAAATCCAATGATGATTCTGATGTCACAGATTCTGAAGATAATATGGATGATGAGAAGCTTGCTCTCATGATAAGAAGATTCAGAAAGTTGAACAGAAAAGGAAGAAGATTCAATCCAAAGAAACAGAGTTTTCAAAAGCAACAAACCAAGTCTGTTGATGATGATGAATCAAACAAAGATATAGTCTGCTTTGAATGTAAGAAAAAGGGACACATCAGACCTAACTATCCTCTTCTGAAAAAGAAGAAAGGAGAAGCTGAAAAGTATCGAAAGGCTCTTAAAGCAGAAACCTAGAATAATACAGAGTGTAAAGAAAGTGATGATGATTATGACAATATATGTCTAATGGCACAATCGAATTCTGAATCAAACTCTAAGATAGACTCAGATTCAGACAGTGAATTTGAGATAAGTAACTTTAAAATCCCTGTTAAAGTTTCCAAATACATTGATGAGTTGTATTTTAGTCTTAAGACTTCTCTTAAAAGGATTTCCGAACTTAAAAAGGAAAACTCTGTACTAAAACAACAGAAAAATGTTTTGAGAGAAAAGTTGAAATGTTTAGACATGAATGTTTCTACTCTTAAAGAAAGCGAAGACAATCTCTTGAAAGAAAATGCTTTTTTAAAAAATGACTTATCAAATATCTCAAAATGATTTTCAATAGGATCTGAGAAACTTGAAAAAATTCTTTCAGTCCAAAGACCTTATTTCAATAAATCTGGTTTAGGAATGACAACAGAAACCATTCCTTTAATTGATTTTCCTAAAGTAAAGGAAAGAGTTAAGCAAAGACCTCCAAAGAAATTTTACAAAAATTATTTTCAAAAAGTGTTTGTAAAACCAGTAGGTCGAAATGCTCTTAGATGTTCAAAGTGCAATAGTACATATCATTTTAAAAAAGAGTGTCCTATGGTTTGAAGACCTATTAAGAAAGTATGGGTAAAAACCTCATATCATTAGTCAATGGGCCCAAGAAAATATGGGTACCAAAGAAAGCTTAAGTCTTTTTAAATACAGGTCACTATCAAGAAAAATGTAAAATGGTATCTAGATAGTGAATGCTCAAGACATATGACAGGAGATTCAAATTGCTTCATAAAGCTCGTTCAAGTAAATGGTGGAAAAGTTTCATTTGGAGGAAACAACAAAGGAAGAATTGTGGGATTTGAAACTGTAAAGATTGGAAACCTAACAATAAGCAATGTTTCTCTAGTGGAAGGACTCAATTACAATTTGCTCATTATCAGTCAGCTATGTGATACTGATTTCAAAATCAATTTTCAAGAGGGAATATGTTCAAGAACCAGTAAAGACTCTACTGAGTCATTCATGGGCCGAAGACATGGAAATATCTACCTCTTGGATGTGAAACCAGATGAATCGCAATGTCTAATCTCAATTCAAGATGAAACGAGCTTATGGCACAGAAAGCTTGGGCACATCAATATGAAGCAAATAGCCAAAATTTCAGCGAAGAAGCTTGTTTGTGGTCTACCCAAATTATCATACCAAAAGTCTGATCTATGTACACCATGCGTATTGGGAAAGTAGGTAAGAAATACCTTTAAACCAATAAATCAAGTTTCCACTAATCGTGTACTACAGCTTCTGCACATGGATCTCTTTGGACCAACCAAAACTCATAGCATTTGAGGTAAGAAATATTGCCTAGTAATTGTGGATGATTACTCACGATTTACTTGGGTATATTTCCTGACAAGTAAGTCTAAAAGCTTCTCTTACTTTGAAAGTTTGCTAAAAAAGTTCAAAATGAAAAAGGGTATGTTATCTCGAGTATAAGAACAGACCATGGAAGTGAATTTGAAAATCAAGATTTTACAAAATTCTGTGATAAATTTGGTTTTCAGCATGTGTTCTCCTCTCCATATACTCCAGAGCAAAATGGAGTTGTGGAAAGAAAGAACAGATTGCTTCAAGAAAATGGCTAGAACTCTTTTAATTGAAAGTAACATCTCTTCACGTTTTTGGTCTGAAGTAGTTTCAACAACATGTTACATTATAAATAGAGTTTTTCTAAGGCCTATTCTGGAAAAAAAAAAAACCCCTATGAGATATTCAAAGGAAAGAAGCCTATTGTTTCATATTTTCATGTGTTTGGATGCAAATGCTTTATATTGAAAAATGCAAATGATAGAGTTGGTAAGTTTGAAGAAAAATCAGACGAAGGCATCTTTCTTGGATATTTTACCTCAAGCAAAGCCTACAGAGTCTATAACAAGAAGAGTCAATCTGTGGAGGAATCAATGAATGTCAAATTCCAGGATTCTATGCAGAATGAATCTGCTCAGACTCATTTTGAAGAATCCAAACCTGCTCTAGACTCTACAAAGTCTAAATCTTAAGAAGCAAGCCAGACTTTGAAAGACCAGCAACAAATGGTTATTAAAGATTCAAATGAAGAAAGTGATCATCAACCTGACAAATCAACCATTAACTGGAAGCATAAGTCCAGTCATCCCAAAGACCTCATTATTGGCGACATTAATGAAGGAATTCGCACAAGATCCAAAAGGCGCGAAGAGTCTAGTGCTATGGCTCTTATTTCTGAAATAGAACCAAAAAGCATAGACAAAGCTTTATCTGATGAAAGCTGGATTAAAGCTATGCAAGAATAACTCAGACAATTCAGTATTAATGATGTCTAGGAGTTTACTCCTAAACCAAAAGGTAAATCTATTATTGGAGCTAAATGGGTTTTCAGGAACAAGATGAACTAAAAAGGTAAAGTCGTAAGAAATAAAGCAAGACCCGTGGTCAAGGGATATACGCAAGAAGAAGGGATAGACTATGATGAGACTTACACACCAGTAGCAAGGTTAGAAGCAAGTCGATTATTACTTGCTTTTGCTTGTTATCAGAATTTCAGGTTATTCCAAATGGACGTCAAAAGTGCTTTCCTAAATGGATTTATCCATGAGAAAGTCTATGTGGAACAACCACCTGGGTTTGAAGACCCAAGGAAGCCAGACTCAGTATTCAGACTGAAAAATGCCTTGTATGGATTAAAGCAAGCACCTTGAGCTTGGTATGAAAGGCTAAGTAAATTTTTAATTCAAAATGGCTTTGAAAAAGGTAAAGTAGACTCTACTCTATTTATCAAAAGAGAAAGCAAAAGTTTTTTGCTTGTTCAAATATATGTTGATGATATCATTTTTGGATCATCTAATGAAAGTTTGTGCAAGAAATTCTCCAAGTCTATGCAGGATGAATTTGAAATGAGCATGATGGGTGAACTAACCTTTTTTCTTGGACTTCAAATGAAACAATTGAAGGAAGGGACTTTTATTCATCAAGAAAAATATGCTAATGATCTTGTCAAAAAGCTTGGATTAGAAAAATTGCAAAAAGACTGATATACCAATATCAAGTTCCTTGAAGATAGACAAAGATGAAGGAGGAAAGAAAATTGACCAAAAGCTATACAGGAGTATCATCGGTTCACTTCTTTATCTTATTGCTTCTAGACCTGACATTTTGTTTAGTGTTTGCATTTGTGCCAGATTTCAAGCAGACCCTAAAGAATCTCATCTAAATGTCGCAAAGCGTATTATCAAATACATTGCTTCAACCTCAAGAATCGGCTTTTGGTACCCCCAAAATGGGAGATTTTACTCTCCTTGGATACTCAGACGCAGATCTAGCCGGTTGCAAAGTTGATAGAAAGAGCACCTTGGGTACCTATCAGTTACTTAGAAGCAGGACAGTGTCTTGGTTTTCAAGGAAGCAAAATACAGTAGCTCTTTCTACAGCAGAAGCAGAGTATGTAGCTCTTGGAAGTTATTATTCACAAATTATGTGGATAAAAACAACAGCTAAGAGATTTTGGAATTGAAGATTCATGCATGGAGATCAACTGTGACAACACCAGTGCAATCAATCTTACCAAAAATCTGATTCTTCACTCAAGAGCAAAGTATATAGAAATTCAACATCACTTCATTAGAAATCATGTTCAAAATGGAGAAGTTTCGATTCAGTTTGTTGACTCAAAGAATCAATTGGCAGATATATTTACAAAGCCTTTGGTGAAAAATCAATTTGAAATCATCCGTTCCAAACTCAACATTTTGAAGCTTGAAGAAGTTAAAGTCTAGAGACTCTCAGTCTCAGACAATCATGGTTCTTGACTGTAAGTTATTTTATTTTCTCTTATATTAAATCTCGAAAAGGTATGATCATTTATCCATTCATAATTGATCTATGCTATCTTCAATTTCCGTGAAAAGTGCAATTTTTTCCTTTTCAAAAAAAGTTAATGGCCTTGTTCAAAAAAAAAAAAAGAGTTAATGGCAGTTATCTATTTTTGAAAAAGGCAGTCATTCCTTTTTAAAAGGCATCTTTTAACCTTCCTTTACAACGTTTAGCATTTCCCCGTTTCGACTGAGCTATATACAGTCGGTTCCTTTTCACTTAACTCCAAAACCCTAAAAGGCATTGATCCTCCATTCTTGTCTTCCTCCCTTGCTTAATTTTTGAAAAAGTTGTAGCACCCCGAACCCTTCGTAGTTTGCCACAAGCACCAATGTTACTCTTTATTACCTTTCTCCTTAGCACTTAGAAGAAGCGTCGTTATTCACAGGCATTCTTCATTTTTTTTTTTAAAAAAGCGGTCCCAACGCGACTCATTAGCAGAAACAAAATAAAGCATCACCATCTCTCCCCCTACCAACCATGATACAAATACACACCACTAATCATCATGATTTTATAGACAAGCCACGACACTTTATTTACATATATTTTCAAGATGGGACTTCTTTGGGTTGGTATATCAAAAAGGAAAAGCTAGGACTCAGCCATGTCCAGCCTAAAACCCCAAAAAGAACCCTCGACCCTCTACATCACACATGCACAACCCCTATCATAAGTGTCGGCTAACTATCAAAAAAAAAAAAACACAACTCCTACTCGTCATGCACGGGCCTCACACCCAATCCGGTGCGTCAGGCGGTGGCAGTGGCAGTGGCAGCATCCCTCTCATCACCCTGTCGCGACGAACGTGGACGGAGACGAACTCCTGGACAATCGGGCCCCTAGCTAGGCCTATGTCGTATATGACAAAACAGTGCACACGAATATATGTCAATCCAGGCCTAGAAGGACAGCTGAACTCCTCACACTCTACCTCGACGTCGGATGGTAAACTGTAAAATGTGCCCTGCGCAACGACAGGAAGCGGTATACTACTAATTTGAAATGTTGGTCCCCAAAAGGGGTGAGTACAACCACTCAGCAGGTAAAGGAATCCAATAACCACTCAATGCATCATACAAATCATACATGCATTCCAGGCATTACTTACCTTGAAGCCATGCGCATACTAATCATGCATCATCACCACAATCATAACACATACATGTGTATCATCATGTCATACTCATATCATCGTCATCATGCCATTATTATATCACACACATGTCATCATCACCATATACATGACATCATTATACCGTACACATGTCATCATCATCATGGCATCATCACATCACACATGATCATCATCATCATCATCATCATCATGCATATCATTATGCATATCATCATGCCATGTCGTATATCATCATCATTATCATCATGCATATCATCATGCCATGTCGTATATCATCATCATTATCATCATGCATATCATCATGCATATCATCATGTCATGTCATATATCATCATCATCATCATCATCATCATCATCATCATCATCATCATGCATATCATTATGCATATCATCATCATCATCATCATCATCATCATCATCATCATCATCATCATGCATATCATTATGCATATTATCATGCCATGTCATATATCATCATCATCATCATCATGCATATTATCATGCCATGGGTGAATTTTCCACTTTTAACTTTCAATTTGATCACCACATCACCCATTCCTCAGATCATTAATTTCATCATCCCCTCGGGCAAAGACCTTCGAGGCTTCCGGCATTCAACCATTTTAGGCCACCGGGCATCCGACCCCTCACATTCCGAGCATCTCGCATCCCAACTAGCATCACGAGGCATTCCCCTCAGGCAAAGACCTTCGACAGGGCTTTCGGCATTTACACTCCCTGGCTGAGCATCCTGCACCCCAATTCTGGCATCGCGAGGCATTCCTTTCGGGCAAAGACCTGTGACAAGGCTTCCGACCCCCCACATTCTGGGCATCCTGAATCTCCTAGGGTCATCCGGCCTTGTATCTCAATACAATCCGGGCATCATCATCCACCACAACCACCTCCTCATTTAACATTATCCATGTTTACCAATTTCGGTCTTAATTTAGCATGGCATATGATGTGACATCAAACAAGTCATATTCGACATGGAATTCACACATGCATTTTCAATGCAATGTCATGCATACATCAAGACCTCATCATACATACTACATGGTATAATTATTTATGAAGTAGAATTTAATGGAATTTATGGTCAATAAAATAATCCATTTTTCATGCCCTTTTTCATTTATTTAAAATTCCAGCTTTTATCATTTTCCAAAAATATTAAATTTAATATCTATAAATTCCCAAAAATTATAAAAATTAAGGCAAGTGATAAACAAGACAATAGAATGATAATTTCATGAAAAATACATGGCCAAATAGAATTTCACACAATTTCACAATTCTCACAAAATGGCATGTCATTTTCAGGTGAAATCAAAATGCACAGTTTCTGAAGAAATTCGATTGAAATATTCATACGACCTCCAAAAATTATGAAATTTTACCAAGTCATAGCCAAGACATTTTCATACATCATTCATGCGGACTTCTAAGTCAGATTCTTTTTAGATAAATTTCTATAGTCTCACGAAGCTTCTGGATCCATTACCGCATCGTCCAGTACATACTTCTCCGAAATACTGAGTTTTCACCTACCTATTCTCTTTCCTTTCCTCTGAAATTTGAATATTTTATACATCAAGATGTCCTCTACAGGTTTCATGAAGAGATCTAAGTCAAATAACCAGAGTATAGTCGTCATTTTAGTCCATGAAGTCTCGGGTGTCCTGAAATACATCTCCAGAATTACCATCTTCAAGATCTAGTCGATTTACTAGGCTATACTTGTTCATTTCACTTCAAATTTGAGTATGTTGTAGTTTAAGATGTCCCCTACAACTTTCATGAAGAAATAAAAGAAATGTTCTTAGCACAAATCAACATGCAACCACAAATCCAACAAAAGGTCAGTGAAATCTTTCCAGATCTGAGGTCTCCGTAAGATGAGAGTTTAACCCCTCAAATCTCCATCATTTTCCACGAAATTTTAGTATGTTGTAGTTCAAGATGTTAGCTATAAATTTCATGAAGAAATAGAAGCAACAATAGGACTCTAAACATGCATGCAAGCTCACACAACATTCTGACTCAAACTGTTCAAGCGAAAACAGTCATACCATTCAAGAATAAACCACCCATACTTTGGTTTTTCTCACCTAAACACCCAAAAATTCAACATGCAAGTAACATACACACATGCAAGAGCAGCTAGAGGACTCCCACTTGCCTCTAGACCAGACGGACGGCGACACACGGTGGACGGACAGCGGCTTCTCCTTGGCTCCTCCTCTCTCTCGGCCTCTCTCCCTCTCTCTCCTCTCTCTCGCACAACTCTCTCTCTCTCTCTCTCTCTCTCTCTCTCTCACTCTCTTGGGCGAATGGAGCAACCGCCCACCCTCTCTCTCTCTTCTCTTTTATCCCCCCTAATCCTCATCATTGATAATCATTGCTTGCGTTCAAATTAGCCAATGCATGGCATCCTCCTTTGTGCCACTTGTACTATTGCATGCATAATAGACTTTGAATTTGGGCTTGGGCTTGGGCCTCCTTTGTGGCCGGTCGACCACTCTTTCTTGGGCCTCCATGGGCTGGTTAGCTTGGCCCACTAAAGCTTAGGCCAATGGGCCTAAGGCCCAACCTAAAAATTGACTTTTTTCCCTCTTTTTTTTGAATTTCTTCTATAAATATTTTTAAATTTTAATTTTCAACATGGCCAAAGTCTTGTGACATTTTTTTTATTGAAATTTAATTTATAAAGTGCATGGCCAAGCATAGATTATTATCATTAATCTATCAAATTTAAATTCTCACAAGCACATGCACAAATCATCTAATCTTAAAAAGACAAATGGTTAAAGCATAAACCATAGGAAATTTTATTACCTAATTAGAGACTTTAACACACCTTATAATTTGACTTTGAATTTTGGGATGCCACAAAAGTTGTCATCTTTCTTGGGAAAGTCAAGCAAGGAATCTTTCAAAGACTGAGAAAGATGTCGTCTTCAAGAAAGTCTTCGAGGATCGCAAGCAAGGGACCATGGCGAATGAGTGAGGGGCCTACTCACTTTGATCTCATTGAGGAAGAGGAGTTACCAATTCAGTAGCAGAGCCCACAACATTCTAAGCAGTGTCATTCTCCACCATCTAGTCCACAGGATACTGATCATCAACAAGAGGAAGAAATCATTGAAGACACAGATCCTGTAAGAGTTCAAAAGCCCTCTTTTATTTATAAAGTTTTACCGTGCTTTAAAGAGCATTGGTACTCCATTGAACTACATCGATGAGTTTCTTAAGGACAAGGGATATGGGAATGACTACATCTTTTTTGAGAAAAATGGAGAGTTTGGAAATTACTCCTAAGGGTTGGTAGAAAAAACCCTTGCAAATATCCCTAGTGATCCACGTGTTGGGGGATTTAATCCGATAGATGGAAATGATGATGACAGATTGTACAGAGAATTTCAACCAAGGATGGGTGTTGTGACGAAAATTCGAGGAAAAAGAACAGAGTTGTTTAGATCGAAGGAATAGAAGGATCTATACTCCAAATTGTTGAAGCGTGGGGTGATAAACCCTAAGAGTGTGGATTTTGATTTCTTTTATGCTGTGAATGTAAATTTGAGGGAAAAGTTCAGTTTTCTTCAACTTGAACAGTTATGTTCCGATACCACAGAAGCCTATGCTCAATTAACTGCATATTTCTATTCAAATCTTAGTTTCTTGGATATGAATAGAATCTATTTCAGTGTCCGAGATCAGGACTTTATAGTGGATGTGGATATGTTGGCAGATGTGATTGGAGTTGAGAGAGGGAGATATCAACCCATCAGTGTCTCTATAGCCCGTGTCACATTGGAACTTGTTAAAGACAGAATGACAGAGGGAAGGATTTCCTACTCAATAATGCATGCGTTCAACATTCTGCTTCACAAGATTGTGATTAATTGCCTCAGACCGAAATCAACTTCCAAGACTGATGTTTCTAACTCAGAGGCAAAGTTAATGTACGCCATCAATGTTGGGACAAAGTTTTATCTTCCTCACACTATTCCGTTTCACATGTATAGAGCAGTGGTGAAGGACAAGGGCCAACTTCCTTATCCAAGTCTTGTGTTAAAGATATTCACACATTTGAATATTCAGTCTCCACAAATTCTCTGCGTTCGACCAAGTGACAAAATGGTGGTATGACTGAAAATGGTGTCCAAAATGCATCTGAAAGAACTCGACAAGGCGTTGGACAAATTTAAGGAGAAAACCCCTGTCAAATCTCATCAAGTCTCTTCTGCAGTGAAAAGAAAAGGGAAGGAGCCCATGGTTGCTCCATCCAAAAAGAGAAAAGCTTTCATTACTGATGAAGATGATGAGGATGACCTCACAATTTCTGCTATAGCATTGAAGAAGCTGAGTCATTCTGTTTCAGAATCAATGGAATGACAGGAGAAAGAAGCAGAAGAGAGAGAAGAACTGGAGAAAGAAGACGAAGAAGCAGAAACAGAGAAGCAAGAAGCAGAGGAGAAGGAAGAAGAGGAGAGAGAATCTAAAGAAAGAGAAGCGGAGAAGGAAAGGTTTGAAGAAGAAGAAGAAGAAGACAAAGAAAATCAACAGGAAGGAGAGCATGAGGAACTTTCTTCTCCACCTGAAGCCATGGAAATAGGGGGAAGTGGTGAGAATAGAGGAATGTCCTCATATCCAGTTAATAGTGAAGAAATCAGCCGCTCTCCAGCAGATCCAGAAGACATTCATGCCTCTCAATTTCCTAAGGAGGGACATGGTGCTTCATCGCCAAATCTGCGTGATTATGCTCATATACCATCGTCTACCTTTACTCCATCAGATCGTGCCGAAGCCAGTACGCAGACAAATAACTCAGCAGATTTTTGAAGAATCATTGATGTTCTTTTGGAATTGCGGGGTCAGATATATGCTTTGGAAAGCGAACTTTAGAACTTGAAAAATGCAGGACAAGCTTCTTCCGTTTCATTGTCTGATCAGATCCAAGCCCTAACTCTTCAAATTCAAGGCAATGCTAAAGGTGAAGAGGTGGATCAACTGAAGAAAGAATTGAAAAAGCAGGAAGTCATTATTCAGTCCATAGGAGATTTCCAACTTGTTCACATTCCCAAGCAAACTTGACTCCATTCTATTCCCATCTCAACCTTTTTTTATGATGACAAAAAAGGGGAGAGATGCGAGGTTTGAAATCTTTGAATCTTTGAACTTAAACTTGTTAAATTTTTAGTCTGTTTTGATGTGTGACTTATGTGTCCGTGTCTGGATGAGGATTGACTGAACGTGGATTTGGATTTGACTGCTACTTATATTAAGTACTATTGATATCTTTGAATGACTTTACTATTATTCAAGACTAACCTATTTTCTGTGGTTGCATATTCTAGTGTTATCATTAAGCCATTAATCTTTATGAGATATCAATATTTGCTTGAGTAATATTTTGCAGGTCAAAGTTATTCAAATTTGCAGGAAAGTTTTGTCACCATAAAAAATGGAGAGATTATTGGAGAAATCCTTCTGGAATGTTTTGAAGCTGACAAAACGTTTCCATCACTCTAGTCTGAAGATTTTCAGACTCTTCTATTAAAGTCTGAAGACCTCTGAACTACCAGACTCAAGACTCAAAGTTTATTCTCATTGACAGTTTCTAATCTGTTGAAGAAAGGCTATCCAGAACTACTTCATTAAGGATTTGGCCTTATCGACTGAAGAAGATCTCTTGGCTAGATATGACATAACGGATTCATTTATTCAAATCAAGAATGATTAAAGATCTGATGATTGGCGAAGTATTCTTGGAAAGTTCTACTTATGGAAACGAAGATCCTGATTGTATAGGTGAGTAGGATTGATGGGCTATCGACATGTTCCTTTAATAGCTCGAATAATCTTCCTAATTGATTCTATCTAACGGGAGGATTAGAAGAATTCCTTTGGTAAGTGCCAACGGATATGATGGCACAAAGGAGTATAAAAGGAAGACGTTCCAGTTGTTCAAGGAGGTGCACGATAGAAGAATTCCAAAGTTTGAAGCTCTTTGATTCTTAGTCAATTAATTTGCTGAGTGAAATCTTGTATGCAAAAGAGAGTCTACATTTTGAGATACCTTGAGGAAGTGTGATAGAATATCTACACTGTGGAATCAAGGGAAAGCAGTGCTGTAACATCTCTTTTGTTCATAGTGAAATCCAGCCGGTGGGTTGTCAGTGCAGAAGAGTGGACGTAAGCTTGAAATAAGCCGAACCACTATAAACCTTGTGTTCAATTTTCTCTTCCCTACTCTTTGCTTTACTTCAATCGTAGTTCGATTTGTTAACTAAATGAGAGCTTCCTTTTTGATTTGTCTAGTATTGCTGTAATATCTCGATAAATTATTTAAACACCTATTCACCCCCCTCTAGGTGCTATCACTAGCTATATCAAATTGCCCTTTTCAAAGATTACTCTCTTGTAAAAAGATATATTAGCTAAATCAAACAAACATCTTGTTCCCTGTCATGTTGGAGGAGACGATGGTTTGGAACGTCTCAATGATGACAGGGTTGAGGCCGCGAGGGGTCGTGAGGCAACGTACCGAGCAAACGAGAGAGAATAAGAAAACGAAACATGAACCGAATAAAAAATGTGGGACACGAAATGGCCCCACATTTGACTTTAAAAATCATTTTGGGACCCACAAAGTTTTATATCATCAAAATATTATTTAGAGTGGATAAATGCAAGAAAGGGTGAAAAAAGCGCCGCTCTTAAAAGAAAAATATGATAGAGAAAGAAAAGGGAGGGAGTAAGTACAAGAGACTGAAGAGAAAAATACGATCCACACTACCGACTTGGCTTAGTCCTCACAAGTCCTTGCCAGGGTCACACGACTAAAGCAAGGGTTTCGCATAGTCAAATCTCGCATTAGACAAAATCCCAATAAAATTCATGATTTTGAGTCTCAACTTTATAAATTTCTCTGGCATATCATTATTCAATATATTCCTATTTGCTCAATGGACTTCTCAGGCTAGGAAATCCATGTGACTAATGATCTCATTGCAGCCAAGGACCTCAAAAACTTGAAAGACAATTTGCTTTAAAGAGGGTCGCAGGAGATTTGGCGACGTGAGACCAAACTCACTCCGTCTCTATCTTTCTTTTTTTTTTTCAGCTTTTTTTGGTTTTTCCTTTCAACCATTTCTATTCATTCTCTCTCTCTCTCTTCTCTTCTCTCTCTCTCTTTTAATGATTAAACTCGTTATGCCGGCCGCCATGTCAGCATGATTATGTATGTTGATAATGAAAAGATCCAATTACACAGTCAATAAAAATTAAGGCGTACTATCTTGAATTTTGCTTTCATAGACTATTAACTTCTTTCGAAATTATATTGTAGTTTTGGGTTTTTCCATTTCCTTTGAAATTAAAGCCTCCAGAGGACTACAATAATTGCGCGTCTCTCGAAAAGAACTTGACTATAAGGAAAAAAACGAAATTACCCCCTGAAGTCTGAGACTATTATTTTTTTTTTGGTTGAAAAGAATTTATTTATATCATAACTGGAAACTAGCCAGCAAAACTCAGGGGCATCATTATAAAGTGGTTGATAAGTCGTAAAATATTATTTTCATTTCATTAAAAATTCATCCGGCTACACAATTAAAAATTACTTTGCAAATGAACTTTATTATTCTCAACTTGCACAATTAAGTAAATAATTGTGTTTGGGACTGGTTGCCAATATAATAATTCAAAAATTATTGAGGGTGACTATCAACCGGGACTAATAGTTCTCAAAATCTTCAAAAAGGAATTGTCTAATCAGTCCCAAATTTATTTTATGGATGCCAAATCGGTCTGAAATTTTTCATTGCTAATATAGTCATAAATCTTTACACAAGATTCTCATATAATCCTTCCAACCAGTTTTTATCAAAAATTGCTAATATGTTGATGTGCTATTTTATACTTATGTTTCCACTCTCATTGGTCATTTCTCTTCTTTACATGTAAAATTTCAACCAAACAACAGAAGAGGGATCCCCCATTATGGAATTTGATTGCCTAGAATGGGATTCCATTTCATATTCCCTGGTCATAAATTAAACATAGCAAAAGCGAATTTCAGTAATTTAATAAAGTTATAAACTGTAGATTAATTTTCTGAAAGTAGTGATAGTGACCATTCATAAAGACATTTGCTTAAATTAAAAAGATTAATTAAGGTCAAAGTACTTGTCAACTTAAAATTAGGAATAAATTTGCCGTTCAAGAACATAACAGGGTCTTTTATAATTTTTAATAAACTGTGGAATTAAAAATAATTATAATAATTTCTCAGTTTCAAAAGGAACATTGATTATATAGGCAATCTTTGTGAGGTAAATGTATATCGATGTGAAACGGTTTGGGTTTTCTAACATCTTACAAGGTTGAAATACTTTATTTGTATAATATCGATATCATTTTAATTGGTTACAAGAATGATTCGACTAAATCAGATAAGTGACTTAGCTTCAATATTTTTACTAATATTGTAATTGATGAATTGCACATAGCGAATAGGGTACGGCTTGTACATGTATATGAGATGCATATATAGAAAAAGAAGTCGAAAAGAATTATATTTTTGAATTTTATTTGACAATTAATCCATAAATTTTCTCAAAACGTGGAAAAGAATAAACATTTTTTTGGATATTGGAGGGTGCCAACCTTATCCAAATGTTCCTCGGAAGTGGGCAGCAGGCACGGGCTTAACCTTACTGTGCAGTGACAACAATATGGATTCCCTCCGAATTATTGAGCATCACGGAATTCGTTCGTTAAAAGTCTTCTATGCGCTGCCAAGCACAAACGCATCCTGATTCGTTGAGGACCTTTCCCACTTTGGAATTATCTCTTTTTATATGCATGGTTGTACCCAATTGAAAATTACAAAAATATATATATATTTCACTATTAATTATAGCATGTAGTTCCTACATAAAGATTAAAAAATTAACGAAAGCAGAATAGTGATTAGCTTTGAGGTCCACCGCTTCGAATTTATAATAGCATAAATAAGGGCAGTTTTGTCTCTTTAGAGTAGATAGAATGGAATGCTCTCTTCTAAACACGTATATTGGATTTCCAATGCTAAACATTACCATTACCTCAACAAGCCCCTCCTAATCTAGAGTCGAATATCGATTGAGAGAAGCTTTTTTGAGTGATTTATAAGTTAACTATCATCCAAATTGTCATCAGCTTGTATGGTCATGTCGAGTACATTTTTTAAGGGTTTGGCCTACGTGAAATGAGTTAGTTCACTATAAATGGTATAAGAGCAAATCCTCCTCCAACAGTTGTGTGGCTTGTGAAAAGACTAGAACTAACGAGGCCATGGAGTGACTGCCGTGGCGAGAGAGTTTGGATAAGGCATGACTTCTAGCAAACTTCTAAAATGATAGAGGGAGTGGGAATTGACTAGATGACACATTGAATAAGTATAGCAACAACATAGCTTTTTATAGAGGAACCTATGACATCCCGAAGTTCCACATTTGTTGCAAGATGCCTTGTTGAGAGTTTCATTAGTGAATGGCCACTTCCAAATGGTGATTATTTTGTTAGATTATTTTGAGTATTTTTTTTTTTGGGAGGTTTTGTCTACATGAAACAGGTTGAGTTGTAACACACACATGTTAGGACCTTCCCTGAAGTGAATCACAAAAAGGAAAGCTAATATATTACTAAGACAAAGACTTATCACAGACTCTGCCACTTATTTACTTATGTGAACTAGAGGACTTAGTTATGTTAGATTAATCTAACACCCCTTCGGTACCTTTTTTCTTTATTTAAAAAGTATTCGGTAGGCAATCTTGGACAATTTTAATTCTTATCACAAACATATAAGAAGTGATCATTTGAGTATGCAATAAAAAAAAAATTAACACTCGATGATCAAAGCATATAAAATAAATTGTAGAGAATAAGGCAAACCTTAATGCAATAAACCAAGAATAACTTCACTATAATTAATTTCCCCATATCTACAAAGTGTTAATTAAAAAAATGCATGCATTAGCTAAAACATGATTTCTAAATGCAATGATATTTAATTCTTACCACATCTGGCGATTAGAATAAAATTTAGAATAGAATAAAATTTATCCTACCATGCGTTTAATGCTTGCTTAAGATAAGATAAAGTTGGATATAAATTGAATATAGATAAAATAAAATTATTCCATGAAGGAAGTGGGATAAAAATAGATAGAATTTTTAATATGTATAGGAGGAAAGATTTTTTTGTCAAATAATAAAATTTTTAAATTAACAAGTTAAAATTATACTTAAATATAAATAATTTTGAATTCTAATATAAGAAATTCAAAAACAACTAAAACTAAAAATTCATTTTTTATTTATATATTCGAACTAATTCTATCTTATAATATAAATTCAATATATAAATATATTTATTACATATTTTAGGTGTTTGGGTATTTTAGGTATATTAGCACAATTTTCTATTCAATAAAATTTTATTAGAAAATGATAGAAGGGGAAGAAAGAAACAAAAAAAAAGAAATTAATAAAAATATAGGAAAATAAAATAAAATAAAATAAAAAGAAAGTAGACAATAGTATTGCCATAGATTTTTATTATCTCCGTTTTTAAAATTTGTGATTCACATAGACGTTTACACCAAACAATATATAATATGATGTTAATATATCCGATTTTTTTATTACAATCACGAAACAGTAGATATAATATAGCAATATTCCATGCATTTCATATTCTATCCTATCTAGTTCTATCTTTGGTTAGAAATTTGAACAACCAAATATAGCCTTTGGGTTGTTCTTCTTTAAAACATGACTTAATTCAAAGACTTCATGAATTCCAAGCTAACGAGCATTAATGAATTGGAACGAAATTCAACTGACATTTAAACTATGTAATAATTAAATGAAAGAGAATCGATTATGCATTAACCCTATTGTTTAGCCAACGGAGCGATTAATTTTTTTTTCGTATTTTTCTTTAACGGAAATAAAAGACTAAACGCTTGGCCACCTAAACATGACCTGAATGAGTTTTATTAAGTGAACGACGTAATGATGCAGTGCTGCTTCTTTTTTATATTTTCTTTATTCAAGAATCAAACTATATGCAATGCATGAAGATGTAATTATTAATAAATGTCTTACCAAAAATTCGTTCAATTCAATGACATATATTTCAAAGCAACCATAGTCTATACAATTTATCTTGCATAATGAACGTAAGTTATGAGTCATGAACTAGAAATAAGACAACATAAGGCTCCATCCTTTAGTTTCAAAGGACAAACGACCTAACCTGCCTTGATCAATGTCAGGAATAATTGAGATAATAATGAAATTATTTATGGTATAATGTCAAATAACATGCATCAAATTACTCACATAAATTGCATAAACTTGACTTCTCCTATTTAGAATTTTGCCAAGATATCGAGCAATGCGGAGGCGCAGTCGTCTAGTGCACAGGGTGGCGGCATGCAGGGGGTATCACTGGCGACAGTGAGGACTCGCCGGGACAAAATTGAGCGATAGCGAGGCTGCAGGAGAAACTCCCCAGGACAACCTGCAAAAAAAGAAAAAAAGAAAAAGAAAAAGAAAAGAAGTATGGCTCGGTTCCTGCTGCAGAACACTGTGAGAAGTCGTCCAGGACACCGCTGATTCTACGCCAAGAGAAACCGCTCGCGAGCTCCTCGGGATTCTTCGGCTTACGAACGAGGAGTCAAATGGTCTCTTTCTGGGGATAGAGGGACTTGAATCCTCATGATTTCAAGTAAGGGATTCTTGTCAAAAAAAAGTAAGGGATTCAAATTTCAAAAAGAAGGATTTCGTACGGCTCAAAAAAAATCCCAAAATATTGAGATCACTTGAGAGAGAGAGAGAGAGAGAGAGCGCGCGCAAGAGTCAAGGGAGTTTCAAGAAAGGAGTTGGCTCGCTTGAGCCATGGACTCTGCAAGATCCTCGTCCTCTCCTAAGATAGCTCCAGTAAAGGTCAGGCTTTCCACGATCGGGGTGCTCCCATGTATAATCTTACCATCGAAGCCCTATGATCAAGGCAGGCTGGCCCAACGTTACACAAGGCATATGAGTACAAAAACGAATAGAAGATATGCAGCTGGTAAACCAACCAAGACATTAACTTACACTTCACAGGAGGATATTAGGCTGTAAGTGTCACTTCCCAAGCTGTCTCATAAGACAAAAAAGGGTTTTGACAGAAGTTGAGACCTGACATGAGAAGAAAGTGAGCAAAGTTGAACCAAGGATAACCTGTCACATAAGCCCCAATCCAACGCATGCAAGTTCCGATGGCAATACATATGGTGGCAAGTCATCCTTGGCTCACATCTACTCTCTTCCTCTTCATGCGAGACTACACTCAACGGCAAGCAGCGAGCACTAGCAATTTCCAGTTCAATTTCCCAACCATGGATCAGGTCTTTCTTGTCATCCGTGGAAGCACTGGTTTAGTATTTATAATCGTCAGCTCAGCTGGTAGCAAGTGGCAATTGCCCACTTGAAATATTCTTATGCATTCCTGATTATAAAGAGAGATTCCACATTCTTCTGCTCCACATTCTTCTGCTCTTCGTCAAACGACCCTCATATGGTTTGTTTCAACACGAGATAAAATGGGCATTCTGTGTTTCTGTACCCGTTGTCCTTGTAGTGGAGTCGCTAATGGTGGTGCCCAATTGGGTATTCGGAGAATATAATACCCCCCACACATGTGAGAATTTTCAAAGGAGGCACTATCTGTAAACACGATGAACGGAATCAATACATAACAATAGTGTTGTAGACACTGCATATTTTCCATCGATTTTCTTAGATTATAAAATAAAGTCCGGTTAGGGTTGAGTCGAGATCCCACACCTGTCAAAACCAATCCAAACACACTATCAGGTTGAATTCATCAAATATAAATTCTGCCTCCATTCGGAATTTCACTATATAAATTCGGTCATGGCGACCTTCTGTCCTAGCCAGAGAAATCGATAGTGAACGCTTCAGGAGGACGGAATGCAAGAAGTAAGAGCTAATATTGCATGGTCTACAGGTCATCTGGACTAAGACCATATTGATCATTGCATATATGGGTTTCACCGTGAGGCCTTTATGATCAGCCATCAATGGTCAAGATAGGCTAAGATGACTTGGTCTAAGTATCATAAAACATAATTTTAGCAAGTTGAAATGTAAAACCTGAAGGGCACCAAGGAAAACCACCACGCAACCCCGACCGCTAGACTAAGAAGAAAATTAAACATTGATTTTAAGAAGTAAACCAGGATATTCTTTTTTAAGAGAAAAACACACTAGAAGTCTTAAAATTTGTCATGAAGGTAGAATTGAGTTCTAAGACTTTCAAAAAATGTAATTAAGTCATAAAACTTGTTATGCCAATGCAATTAAGTCCAAAAACTTTTAAAATGTGCAATCAAGTCTTAAAACTTATTGCAAAAGTGTGATTCAGTTGTAAAACTTAATTGCACTTTGATGACAAGTTTTAGAATTTGATTACACTTTTTGAATGTTTTGAGACTTAATTGCACTTTTGTAACAAGTTTTAGGATTTAATTGCATTTTCTTAAAATTTTAAGATTCAATTGTACTTTAATGACAAGTTTTAGGAATCACACCCCAGACCTTTATTCCTTGTCTTAGGAATGCAACATCCGATGGTGGTTACTTATGCGACATTCCAAGAGACCCCGCCGATCTGTCAGTTATTATCTTTCAATTAAACGCAAGCGGAAGCATACATATTAATATCCAATCAAGAATCACAAAATGAATAGCAAAGAAAATACATAAGCAAATGTACATATTATTTATTTGCTTTTTTAGATCCGATTGTTTAATTTACAAGCCCATTCTTGGGCCAATCTGATATACCTCCAAAAATAGTAGGGGGTTCACAAGCTTCAGGGTAAGCCTACCTCCTCTAGCGAGATACTAACAAAAGTGCCTCCCTACAAGGATTGACTACCTAGATGTCATCTATTGGGCTGTTGGGTAGGTTATAATCCTCATCCAATCCAGATGGCCCACGGATTTCATTAATAGGTCTGACAAGGTGCTTGTCGAACCACAAGTACCAAACTCAGTAATTGTGGGGGATGAGATTGCCGTGGCCTTCCTCCACCCAAACAATAATAGTGATCCTTTGATATATGGTGTTTTCCCTAATCATATCCATGACAGTGACCTCCATACTCATAGGCACCTTGAAACACATGTAGGGTGCAAGCGGTGGATCCATACTTACTGGCCTGAAAAAGATGAAACAATAGTAAATGAGTTTGATGAAACAACAATAAATGAGTTTGACAACTCAATAAGTCAATCACCCAAACCTCGTATAGGTGGATGTCTCATTTTGGAAACCTACAAACTCGATGCCCACTGTTGCAACCGGATCTCTCTACCACTCGACTCTTTGGGAAAGGAAGAGGGGAAAGGTTGGATTTAAAGGTACTTGATCATAAGAGTTTCCTCATGATTCTCATCCATAGAGGCATCAACACCTCACCTCCCAGGTGAACCTCTTGTGAGTTCACTTGAGTGTAGTCGCAACCTCTCACAAACTCATACCCTGCATGACAGTAGAAGGTGTTGTGACCCTACCCTGAGATCATGGCATGTCTTAATCGATGACTTTAAGGTCAAAAGGAAACTGGACATAAATGTGAGTTTAATGGTACTTTTACAATCATGATAGCCCGCTCAAGATGTACATCCACCAAAGATGACATCACTTCATCTTTATCAACTTCACCACCTTAAGGTCCATACCCCTCATGATGGGTTTATTTATATGAGCTAGTTGTTTAAGATAACCTAGAGATAAGATGGGAATTGCCACTAACCTCATTTGAGGGGGTCGGCTAGAGAACCTAATCGAGGGTTGAGAGTAGTCCCTTGATTTTTATGCAACTAGGTTCGGGGACTTGGGTTATGCTAATGTTTTTATTAGCACCATTTCGGTACGTAAAAGTATGTCGTGTTACCTAAAGTGCCAATGCATTTCTTTTTACTTTTTTTTTTGTATTATTTATCTTAAACTAGGTGACCATGCGAGGATAGTCATTTTCGTGCCATTCTATTTTCTTAGAAATGAAAAGAAGGCAATTAATTGAATTGAAAGTACGAAATAGTAAGTAAACAACCAAGGAAAGTAGTAAATCTATCACACAATCCTAAGAAATATGAAAAAAAAAAAAAAGATAAGCGAAAAGGAAAAACCCGCAACTTGTTGAGTGTTTGTACAAATAAGGAGAAACTGAGACATATGACTAGGATGAATTGTGCAGAAGTATGGCCAAAATGAACATCAACCTTCCATTTTCTTCACATTTTCTCCATCTTCAGAATCCTACTCTAAACCTGGTCTAAGAACCATAACTAGGTACATACAATGGAAAAAAAACAAACATACATGTCAAAACAACCAAAAGTACAACATAAGATTAAGATCACATGATCCAACAAGACAAGGTTTAAGATCAATCGAATATAAGCCTCGGGTTCAGCCTTTGCAGTTCATGCATAGGTTCCTCTAGACACCTACCTGATTCATTTTTCACGACTTATAGCCATTATTGATCAATTTATGTTCTTGTATGGCCAATAATGCTTGTGAGTCCCTAATGAGGCGTTCTATGTGATCACTAAAATTTCCCGCTGGTATCGTGCATCATGCCTAACATATATCTAGAATTCACATGCGTTGCAAGAATTAAACATGCATTGTGACATCCTAAATTTCAGGTTTTGTTTTCGATTAAATAAGTTGGGCTTTTCATCAATGCGCCTATAGTTCTTTTCTCTTAATTGGCCACTCACAAGATAACTAGCCTATTGGGTGAAGCCATTAAGGGATTTTAACGCAACAGACTTGAGAATTCGACTAGGAATCAATTATTCGAACGTGCTAACCTGCAAGGGTTATTACGGCTTAGTTAAAAATTGATTAGAGACCAAAGATAGGTCGACTCGATAGAGGTGTGTGATTATTGTATGGGTGATTCCACCTAATTGCAAAATTTCTATTAATCGGCATTAGACTGATTTTGTCATTTTGGTACCCTGTGCCTGTATTTGAAACCTCGAGATTTTCATGACAACCAAGAATTGCCACTATGTTGGAGATGTACATTGTGGCTCGAAAATAATCGACCATGGGTCAATGCACTAAAAATTCCTAAAAGCTACTCGATAGGTTAGGTCATATTAAAATTACACCAGATTGAAATTAATTGTGAAATTGAACCCAATTTTGGAAATTGAATCATGTCACGATCCATTTTAGGACCGTGGACTCACCTTCTGAAGATTTTTCTGTAAACCAGGATTTTTTGCAAAAATTCAAAGTAAGGGCATTTTGGATAAAAAAATTAGAGGGCCGTTTTTGGTCACGTTTTTGCATTTCAAGTTGGACAAATTGATGAGGAAAAATGTTGAATGGGATGATGGCACATTGGCTGAATTTATGGATATCAAATTGGATCCAATTGAAGGAGAATTGATTCAATTTGGGGGAGTTGATCCAAAATTCGTAGGCCCTAGTGGAGCCAACATTTTGGACCACTTGGGGATGCTTCTAGGGGAAATTTTGTGCACCAAATTGGCCTTGGATGACATCAAGGTGGTGGGGGCATGCAATGAGTGAAAATGAATAAGAAGAGAATACTTTAGAGGCCAATGGGTCCCTCCACTCTTCAGCAGCTCCTTCTTTTTCATTCTAGTCCACCTTTCTCTATGGTTGATCTCTTTTGAGCTCCAAAAACCTGAGAGAAACTAGAGAGAGCCCCTCTTGCTCGTCGACCAATTGCCGAAGCCACTAGAGCAGCTGCCCGTACTTGCTCGCATCGCACACTCGTCGTGCGTCATCCTGCCAGGCCACACCTACTGCTCATCGTCTCACGCCTCCTCGCCATTCCCCAAGTTGCCCAAGCCACCATCGAAGTCCCCTTGCTACCGTCCCCCTCCGCCGTACACTATTGCAACCACCGCTACCCGTCCCTTGCTATTCCAACCTCAATTGGCTGCTCGAGTAGCCTCTTCCAGCAATGAGCAGAACTGAAGCTTTCGCTTTGGGTTAAGCCTTTGGGAGGCTTTTTTAAGCCCGCTCAGCCCTCTGTTGGTGTCACTGCAGGTTCGGTTGTTACCTATCTCCGTGTCACCGTTATCGTGGACTCACCAGATCGCTAAATCGGTGAGTTTGCTTGCTAAAAAATCGGTGAGTTTGCTTGTTAAACTCTACTTAAGGAGTTAATGATGCTTAAGGGGTGACTAATTTAGGTTAAACATAGATTAGGCAGTTAGTTAGAATGGATTAGTGATTCAATTATTCGTTTGTGCATGTTAGGTTGTTAGAATAGCCTAATTAAGGGCTAGATAAGTTGTACTATTTATCTAAATAGGTTCGGAAATTTTACCAGTCCATTAAGGTGGGTAATTAAGCATTTCCATCCTAAGTTGGTATTTTTGGTAATTAATTACATTTATTTAATTATTTTTTGTATTTATTTAATTATTTATTTTTCAAAAATTATACCAGGATAGTTGGTGATCGAAATTTTGTGCAGATTGCAATGGTGTGTTTAGTTTCTGCAATTGAATGCTATATTGAGCAAGATTGTACATCAGCTTATGCGAGCATTATTGTACGTCAGCTTGTAAAAGCATTGAATCGTCAGCTCGTGTGAGCAATATCGTATGTTAGCTTGTGTGGGCATTATTGAACGTCAGCTTGTGAGAGCATTGAATTGAGCTTGTGTGAGCAATACTGTACATCAGCTTGTGCGGACATTATTATACGTCAGCTTGTGAGAGCATTAAATCGTCAGCTCATTTGAGCAATATCGTACGTCAGCTTGTGCGAACATTATTGTACGTCAACTTGTGAGAGCATTGAATCGTTAGCTCATGTGAGCAATATCATACATTAACTTGTGCGATCATTGTTATACATCAGCTTGTGAGAGCATTGAATCGTCAGCTTGTGTGAGCAATATCGTACGTTAGCTTGTGCGAGCATTGAATCATCAGCTTGTGTGAGCATTGATATGTTAGCTTGTGAGAACACTATTCTATATATCAGCTTGTGCGAGTTACCATCTATATATCAGCTTATGAGAGCTATAATTTATTTCAGCTTGTGTTAGCAGTAATTGTATTGATTAATTAATAAATGGGATTGATTAATATATGTTATCAATTGATTGATAGATAGTATTGATTTCATTGAATCGATTGGATTAAATTGATTGGTTGAGATCATAAACTGTACTGACATGCAGGGAGGAATTGAGGTGAGGTAAGTCTTCTACCTTGTGTGCAGAAACTGTCTCTAAGCATATTTCCTTCCTAGTCAAGGTTTAGGGGTGAACTTGCCGAGACATTGTTTCACCCCATCATGGGGTTAACTTTTCAAATCTCTAGTATGAAGAACTCGGAACTTAAGGTGGAAGGGTCAAGAGCATTGGTGGCTTAGAAGTTCTTTTTGGAGATAGACCTCCTGCGTTTAGACCTTAGAGTTGACCTCTATTTGTAAACCAGTTTGTTTATAAAAGCTGTGTTGATTGATTCAAAATTTGTTGTCCTGTTTTTTTATCCCACATTTGTTGTGCTCAGGGGATTAGTAATTCGCTTCCGCATGTGCATTAAAATGAATGGGTCGGCGACACGTCCTAGGACGTCGTAAATATTTATTGACCACTGAAGGATGGGCACACGCTTGAAGATCGGGGCGTGACATCCCCGCCCAAAGTGGTATCAAAACCGGTTGATAGTTGGATTGATAAGGTGCGATAGATTATGGGATTTTTAGTAGGAAGGGCCTTTTGATTATGCTAATGCATGTGATTGATAGCTTATGGGTAGATTGTTTTATGGGGATCACTCAGCTTATAATTCTGTGTGAAATTGGAAAGCAAGTCTTGTAAGGATCTTGCATTATGAGTGATTAGGAGCGGAGAACTCCTAGGGAGAGTTCGTTAGGATCTGTCACTCGGGGTAGGATGTCGATGAGGGTTAGTACCTGAGGGAGAGTGCGGGCTCAGGCTAGTGCGAGTGTAAGAGTACAACCACCGACCGGTACTAAGAGTATAGCAGCACCGAGCGATCCTAGTTCAATGGGATCATTCAGGCGCTAGAGACTTTAGGAAGCATTTTGAGCCAACATAGGACCAAGCCACCATTGTTGTTGCTGTCATGGCCATTGCCAATGCCATAATCGCTATTGTTACCACACCTGCTAAGGCCCAACTTAGAATTGTGATTGGGGCGCGAGTTGCCGCATCTAGGTTGTGGTTCAGTTCAAGCAGAGATGGAAATCCGTTTGGGCAAAAATCGATGACTGAAGGAAAGCACCCCATTCGTCCCAACCAGATGAGTAGAATTGGAAAGTAAGCAACAAACCAAAATGTCGTGTGTCGCTTCTATGGAAGGCAACATGAATCGGACTCATGCCATTTTAGGACAAATGCTTGTTTTGAGTGCGACCAACAGGGTCACCTAGCTAGAAATTGTCCTAGAAGGCTGATGGGAGAATAATAGCTACTGCCTTCACCATTGATGGGACAGAACAGAGGGAATGCGCCATAGAACGCACAATCGAGTATTTGGAATAGGCCCGCAGTGCAAGTAAGGGTACACATTGTCACCCGATAGGAGGCAGAGGACTCAGTTGTGTGCTGAGTTTGTAGAAAGGAAGTGTGGATCAACCCAGTGTCCTTGTATAACGGGAGCGTACTACGAATGTGGCCAGCACAACCATTAGGTGAGGAACCTTTCGCGCAAGTTTAGGAGAGCACAAGCACCACTACCGCGGATAGAGCACCACTAGGATGATAAAAGGGACAGTAATGAATTGAACCATGCATCGATCAGAGGAAAAATGTTTTAGAGTGATTTTATCAAAGTCGCACAGTGGAGTTTGGTTAAGTTGGCAAAATTTCAATTTGTTGTAATAAAGCTGTAGAAAGATGAATCACTAGCTATAGCTGTACTTGACTAGTTGCTTATGTATAACTTTGACATCATATACAAAATGAGTTGGCTCAAGGATTATCTTGTTGTAATGAATTGCTATTGTGAAGTAATCTAGTCTAATCTGTTAGCATGTGGAAATTTCGAGTTTATTGGGAGTCGAGGAGGACCCTCGATTACCTTAATCTCGTCGCTTGAGGTAATCCGTTTGTTAGACGAGGGTTACCAATGTTACTTAGTGACTGTCATGGATACGATGGTTGAGGAATTGAAGATTGATGACATCTCAGTGGTACAAAAGTTTCCAGACGTGTTTCTAAAGGAATTGACAAGCCTGCTGCCAGAGAGAGAGAGATAGAGTTCATGATCAAGTTAGCGCTCGGACAAAGCCAATTTCTAAGGCTCCTTACTGAATGGCGCTATCTGAGTTGAAAGAACTGAAGGTGCAGATGTAGGAGTTATTGGATAAGTGATTCATACGTCCCAATGCATCACCTTAGGGAGCACCAGTTCTATTCATAAAAAAGAAGGATGGTTCGTTGCATCTGTGCATCAACTATCGTCAACTCAACTAGGTGATGATCAATAACAAGTATGCACTGCTAAGGATCGACGATTTGTTTGATTAGCTGTAAGGAGCATCGATATTTTCAAAGATCGACTTGAGGATGAGATATCATCAGCTAAGGATTAGAAAAGAGGATATACCGAAGTTAGCATTTTGTACTCGATACGGCCACTATGAGTTTCCTGTAATGATGTTTGGATTAATGAACGCCTCAGCTGCTTTTATGGATATGATGAATTGAGTGTTTAAAGAATATTTGAATCAGTTCGTGATCGTGTTCATTGATGATATCCTAGTGTATTTGAGAAGTTGTAGATGTGTTGAGTTGGAAGTCTTCAGTCACACAGTGATGGTTAAGGAATAGACTTTGCTTGAGAAAGTTCGAGATTCAATTTTCAAATTTAAGGTAAGCCATCTTCCAAATCTTATGGCCACCCTCAGAATTGAGCCAGAAGTGTAGATAAGGATCAAGACACTTCAGTGGACAGACCTAGAGATTCAAAAGATCTTGCAAGAGAATACCAAAAAGAAGAAGGCCGACTTTAAGATTTCTAAGAACGGAACACTAAGGTTCTGAGGGCAATCGTGTGTACCTGACAATATAGAGCTTAAAGAAGAGACCTTATCAAAAGCTCATTGTAGTAGTTATAGCAGTCATTCGGGTAGTACGAAGATGTATCATAATCTGTGTCAACATTATTGATGGTTCGGTGTGAAGGCGGACATCGCCAAGCATGTCGCCAAGTGTCTGACGTGTCAGCAAGTAAAGGCGCAGCATTGTAAGCCGAGAGTACTTTTGCAACCTCTCGAGATTCCCGAGTGGAAATGGGAACATGTCATAATGGACTTTGTGATGGGTTTACCGAGGAGTCAAAGGGGTAATGATTCTATTTGGGTAGTGGTCGACAGACTGACAAAGTCGGCTCACTTCATCGCAATACGAAAGGACCTGGATTTAGACAAACATGCAAAATTGTATGTGCGTTCGATTGCTCATCTGCATGGAGTGTTAGTGACAATTACATCAGACTGATACCCAAGATTTACAGTTGCCTTTTGGAAGAGTTTGCAAGCTGCTTTAGATATAAAGATGCAGTACAGTACGGCTTGTCATCCTCAGACAAATGGCCAATCTAAGAAGACAATTTAAACCCTTGAAGACATGCTGCGAGCTTGTGCGTTGGATTTCAAGGAGAGCTAGGAGGAATAGCTTCATCTGGTCAAGTTTGCCTACAACAACAGTTACCAACAGAGCAATCAAATGGCTGCTTTTGAAGCGCTGCATGGCTGAGCGTGCAAAATGCCAATGTGTTGGGATAGGGTTAGAGAACAAAATATTACAAGCCTAGTGTTAGCCCAGTAGTTAGTGGATGCAGTAGCTATCATCAGGGAGGAATTAAAGATCACTCAGAGCTACTAGAAAAGCTACACTGATAAGCGTCGAAGACTATTGAAATTTATATTTTTCTTAGAAAAATGAAGAGAAGGGAATTAATTGAATTGAAAGTGCGAAACGGTAAGTAAACAACCAAGGAAAGTAATAAATCTATCACAAAATCCTAAGAAATATGAAAAAATAATTAAAAAAAAGATAAGCATAAAGGAAAAACCCACAACTCATTGAGTGTTTGTACAAAAAAGGAGAAACTAAGACATATGTCGGGGATGAATCGTGTAGAAGTATGGTCAAAATGAACATCAACCTTTCATTTTCTTCGTGTTCTCTCCATCTTCAAAATCCTACTCTAAACTTGGTCTAAGAACTATAACTAGGTACCTACAATGGAAAGAAACAAACATACTTGTCAAAACAACCAAAAGTACAACATAAGATTAAGATCACATGATCCAACAAGACAAGGTTTAAAATCAATTGAATATAGGCCTCAGGTTCAGCCTTTGCAATTCATGCATAGCCACTATTGATCAATTTTTGTTCTCTTATGGCCAATAACATTGGTGACTCCCTAATGAGGTGTTCTATGTGATCCCTAGAATTTCCCCTTGGTATCATGCATCGTGCCTAACATATATCTAGAATTCACATGTGTTGCAAGAATTAAACATGCATTGTGACATCCTTAATTTTAGGCTATGTTTTCGATTGAATAAGTTGGGCTTTTCATCGACGCGCCCATAGTTTTTTTCTCTGAGTTGACCACTCGCAAGATAACTAGCCTATCAGGTGAAGCCATCAAATCACACGCACATCCATATCCGGCCAAAAACATCGTGCTTTGCACTAAAATACTTCTATTTCAAATAATGGACTTAGCCTATTTTCTTCATTTTAAAAGCACCTGGTAAAATAATTGTGTGTGGACATACAGTCAAATTGAACCATAAAATATGCCATACTTTCTTTTCAAAATTTCACTATTTTATATAGTACTTAAAATATTTTTGGCCTCAAAAACCGACTCTGGCGCCCCCGACCCATTGGGGTCACCACGGCATTTCACTATCCTGGCTATCCTTTTCTTTGACACCACTTTTGTTGTGGTGGTATCCTTTCACAGTGGCATCTTTGATTGAGTGACCCTCAACCGTTAAGATTCGCCTTTGCCACGACTTTCATTGGTCCCTACGCTAAACTATTGCTAAAGCGAACACATACTCCAATCAAACTAAGAATGATGCACACTATATACCAATCAGGCACTTCATTTATTTATAGTTTCAGACGACATTAGTCAATACACATAGGCCAAAAATCCCTATATTTGGCTACACCAAAATGGGACTAACTATCCAACTGCCTATCCACATGTCGTACCGGCGTCATGACCTAGCTTCCAAAAATTTGCTGCAGTCCTCCCAGGCCCTCCACTACTCCACCCTGCTCGACCTATCGTCATCATCCCCCGATAGCGGCAATGGTCTTATATCCCCAAAACATACCAGGAGACACGAGCTACAACATCTCTATGTCTCTGTAATATGTTAGCCCCACAAGAGGTGAGTACGACTACTCAGCAGTTAAAATTCCAGGGCATCATCCCGCCCCATCGAGCACAGCATCCAAACCTCCATCAAGCATCCAAAATCCATTAGGCATTATTCTGATAAAACACTCCCGTGAATAGAATCCAACCTCCCTTGGGCATTTGACATCCATTGAGCATCGCCCTGAATTCCATTGATGACGAGTTCCTCAAATGAGCACATGGATTAAGCTCACAACCCATTCAATTTAATGTGCATGTAGAAGCGAATAATTAATCCCCAGACAACAACAAGATAGGATAGAAAAGTAGGGCCATAATCTACAATTTTCAAAAACCAACCTACAACTTTATATACATATCAAACTATGTCATATACAATATTAGCCGACTATATACAAGGTCTACAAAAAAGGGGGGGGTAAAGGTTAAAGATCCTCTAATCAGTCGAGTCTCCGACTGAATACTCCGGGGTCCCTGGATCAGAAAGATCTGGGTCCACCATTGAACTAGCAGGAGGATTTGATGTGCCTTTTTTAAAAGCAACCTCCAGCACTAACAACCTCTGACTCCAGTATGGGACCCTCATTCTGTCCATTCTGCTCACGACAATACCATGATTTTTATTGATGGGATACCTTATGGGGTAGACCCGCAACAACCCAGACCACAAACCTCACGAGTTCATAGACCCATCCTCTTGGGTGCCCATGAAGCGGAATATAACACCTCTGCTCGATGACCTGCTTTGGTTGGCCAAAATGCTCAGGAGGAGCTACCATCTAAGGACTTGAAAATGTTGTCCCACAACAAGGTGAGACAACGTCTCAACAAGTTCAGCCCCTAAGTCTCGACTAAGAAAATTATATGTCCCAAGAGTTGCCTAAGCACAAACACGGGTTAGAAGACTTATCTTAGTCTCCGTTCCTTCCTGCAAGTCAGTACAGTTCACACGCTCAACCAATCATTCAACCCCACAATGTTATTCATCAATCCATCCAATCGATACTATCTATCAATTCAATACTGTGGCAACCCGAAACACCTAAGGTCACCATAGATACCAAAGAAGAACCTTAGTCTTATATATATATATATATATAACTGTCCTAGCGCATCTTGTTTGCAGAAGCATAATCAAGTCTTACCAATTCTCCCTCCAACAATCATGATACAATGCACACCACTAAACACCATAAGAAAATAAAGCTAAGCCACTCTTTATTTACATATTTTCAAGATGGTTTCGTGGGTCGGTACAACCAAAAGGAAAACCAAGACTCTTGGCTAGACTTGGCCCCAACTCAAAAAGAGACAACTCGACCTTCTATGTTGATCATGCAAAATCCTCCATCTATAAGTGTTGGCTATTGTCCAAAAAGTAGCAGCTCCTACTCCTCACGTGCAGGCCGTCACACCCATCTCGATGTGTCAAGCGGTGGTGGCGACAACATCCCCCGCATCACTTCGTCTTGACGAACGTGAACAGATATGAACTCCTGAATGACCGGACCCCCAGCCAGGCCCACGTCATACATCACTAATGCACGAACCCGAATGAACGTCAGACTAGGGATGGTGGGACAGTCGATCTCCACACACTCAACCTCCACGTTCGAAGGAAGGCCGTAAAAGATGCCCCACGTGATAGTAGGGAGCGACATCTTTCTAATCTGAAATGTTAGTGCCCAAAAGGGGTGAGTACAACCACTCAACAGATAAAAGATCTAATAAATCACTCAATGCATCACACAGAACAATCAAGACATCATAGTATAGTTCATACCATTCATACATCCAAGCATTACTTACCTTGCAGCCATGCACATGTCATCATACCATATATGCATATACATCCATGCATTCATCTTCAAGCATTCTTGCATGTACCCTCATGCCATATGTGCATCTACATGCATGCACTAATCATCAAGCGTACATGCATATACCATCATGCCATATGTGCATATACATCCATGCACTCATCATCAAGAATACATGCATATACCATCATGCCATATGTGCATATACATCCATGCACTCATCTTCAAGCATACATGCATACATTTAACCATACCATGCATGACTAGACTTCAATTTCTCAATTTTTTTTTTTATTCTTCCAATTGGACCGCCATATTTCTCTTTCCTAGGACCAGTATTTGCATCCCACATTTATCGCTCGCACCCAACCTAGCATCGTGAGTAGCCTCCGGCACATACCTCCAGGCTTCTGGCATACACACTCCGAACATCTCGTACCCCAACTGGCATCACGAGGTATCCTCTAGCTCACACCTCCAGGCTTCTGGTACCCCTACATCCCGAGCATCTCGAAACTTTTGAGGACATTCGGCACACACTCTTCGGGCATCCGGCATGTGACACCCCGAACCACCTAGGGTTGCCATAGGCACCTGACGTTACTCCTAATTACATCTCTTATAAGAAGCATCATAAAATCATGGACATTTTTTCTTTTTTCTTTTTGAAAACGGTCCCAGCACGACTCATTAGCGGATGCAAAATATAACATCGCCATCTCTCCCTTCAACAACCATGATACAATTGCACACCACTAAACATCATAATAAAATACAGGCATGACACTTTATTTACATATTTTCAAGATGGGTTTCCTTGGGTTGGTACATCAAAAGAAAGGCCAAGACTCAGCCATACTCGGCCTAAAACCCAAAAAGAAACAGTCGACCCAGTACAACTCACGTGTAAGATTCCCCATCACTAGTGTTGGCTAACCATCCCAAAAAGTTTTAGCTCATATTTGACACGCACGGGCCCTTACACCCATCCCGGTGCATCAGGCGGTGGCGGCAGCAGCATCCCATGCGTCGAACATGGACGGATATGAACCCTAGACAACAGGCCTCCAGCCAGGCCCACATCGTACATAACTAAACAACGCACTTGAATATACGTAAGACCAGGAACAGAAGGACAGTCAAACTCCTCACACTCGACCTCTACATCCAAAGGTAGGCCGTAAAATACGCCCCGCGTGACAGCAGAGAGCGGCATGCTGCTAATTTGAAATGTTGGTCCCCGAAGGGGTGAGTACAACCACTTAGCAGGTAAAAGAATCCAATAACCACTCAATGCATCATACAATACAATCACATCATCGTACATGCCATTCATGCATCCATGCATGCTTACCTTGAAGCCATGCATATATCATCATACATCTTCATCATAATTCATAACACATACATGTCGTCGTGTCATAGGTTATCATCATCAAGTCATACACATGTATCATCGTATCATAGGTCACCATCATATCATACATATGTCATCATCATTATGTCCTAGACATATCATCATCATCATATCATATCATATATCACCATCATCATGACATCATCCTATCATACACATGTCATCGTCATCATGGCATCATCGTATCATATCATACATGCATATCATCATGCCATAAGTGATCATCATCATATCATGTCATGTATACATAATTCAATTTCCACTTTTAACTTTCAATTCGATCACCACATCACCCTTTCTCAAGATCATCAATTTCATCTCATACTTTACACTCGCACCCCATCCTGGCATCACGAGAAAAACCTCCTGCATTCAGCCACTTAAGGCCACCGGGCATCTGGCACCCCCACATTCCGGGCATCCCGCATCCCAATTGGCATCACGAGGCATCCCCTCAGGCAAAGACCTCCGAGGCTTCCGGCACCCAACCATTCCGGGCATCCTGATACTCCCAGGGCCATCTGGCCATGTATCTCTATACATTCCGGGTATCCAGCACCCCCCATCTCGGGCATCCTGATACTCCTAGGGCATTATCATCTGCCATAACAGTTTCCTCATTTATCATTGTCCACATTTACCAATTTAGGTCTCACGTAGCATGGCACATGATGCAATGGCAAATAAAATCACTTTCATCCTTCAATCTATACATGCATTATCAGTCATCATCATACATGCATCAAGGTACAGTCATCCATAAAGATAAAATTCATGGAATTCAAACAATTTAAAATAGTCCATTTATCATGCCCTCTTTTTTTTTTTGAAATTTATTTAAATTCCAGCTTGTATCATTTTTGAAAACAGTTAAATTAAATATCCATATAATTCTCAAAAATCATGAAATTAAGGCTAGTGATATACAAGACAATAGGGTAATAATTTCATGAAAAACACACGGCCAATCGAATTCCACACAAAATTATAATTCACACAAATACAACATGTAATTTCGGATAAAAACAGAATGCACAGTTTCCGAAATAATTTGATTAAAATATCCAAACAACCTCCGAAAATTATGAAATTTTACCAGGTTATAGCCAAGACACTGAAGTAGATTTTTCATGCAGACTTCTAAGCCAAATTATTTTTATATTATTTTCTACAGTCACACGAATCTTCTGGATCTAACACTGAAACGTCCAGTGCATGCTTCTCCGAAATACTGAGTCTTTACCTACCTATTCTTCTTCGTTTCCTCTGAAATTTGGATATGTTTTACTTCAATATGTTCTCTACAAGTTTTATGAAGGGATCTAAGTCGAATATCTAGAGTATAGTCATCATATGGGTCCATGAAGTCTCGGGTGACCTGTACCATGTCTCCAGATTTACCGTCTTCAAGAGTAAGTCGATTCACTAGGTTTTACTTGTTCATTTTACTTCAAATTTGAGTATGTTATAGTTTAAGATGTTCTATACATGTTCCATGAAGAAATCGAAGAGATATTCCCAGTAAAAATCAACATGCAACCACAAATCAACCAAAAGGTCAGTGAAATCGTTCCAGATCTGGTGTCTCCATAAGATGAGAGTCCGACCCTTCAAATCTCCATAATTTTGTACCAAATTTTATTATGTTATATTTTAAGATATTTTCTACAACTTTTATGAAGAGATAAAGGTCAAAATGGAAGTCCAAACATGCATGCAAGCTCTCACAAGATTCTGGGTCAGGCGGTTCATGCGAAAACATTCCAGATCTAGCATCTCCGTAGGATGAGAGTTTGACCCCTTAAATCTCCATCATTTTGCACCAAATTTTAGTATGTTGTAGTTTACGATGTTAGATACAACTTTCATGAAGAGATAAAAGTCAAAATTCGAACTCAAAACATGCATGCAAGCTCTCACAAAGTTCTGGCTCAAACGGTTCATGCCAAAACAGCATGCAACTCAAGAACAAAACACATTAGCTTCACTCCCATGCCTCCAAATGGCCTAGATTCCGACCATACATGCAAGGCATTGGTGCAAGAGTAGAAAGTGGATTCCCAACTTGCCTCTAGACCGAACTAGCGACGAGCACACGGAGGTGAACGAGCGGCACACAGGCGGCGATAGGCGGACGGACGGCGAGCTCCTTCCTCTCCCTCTTGGCTTCTCCTCTCTCAGTCTCACTCTCTCTCTCTCGCACGGTTCTCTCTCTCTCTCTCCCTTTCTCACTTGGCCGAACAACCGGCCACTCTCTCTCCTCTTCTTCCCTTTTATTTCCCCCAAACCTCATCATTTGCAATGATTAGCTTGCCTCTTCTAGTGGCCAAAGCATGAGCTCCTCCTTGCCACTTGGCAAAGCCCATGCATGGGCCGGCCACTCTCCTTCTTAGGCCTCACTTGGGCCGGCAACAGCCCCTCGGTGGGCTTCTATTGGGCCGGCCATTCGGCCCACCAAATCCCCCTTTTTGGGCCTAAGGCCCAAACCTAATTTAAATCCTAAATTTCACCTTTAAACACTTTTAATTCTTTCTTTTATAGATTTTAAATTTTTAAATTCCTCATGGCCAAAGTCTTGTAACATTTTATTTATAGGAATTTAATTTTATGAGGTGCATAGCCAAGCATAGATTATTCTCATTAATTTATCTAATTTAAAATCTCATGAACACAAGCATATATCACTTAGCCTTAAGAAAACTAATGGCTAAAGCATAAACCATAGGTAATTTCATTACCTAATTATAGGCTTTAATTTCCTCTAGAGGATGACTTGAATTTTGGGATGCCACACGGCATTTACACTCCCTGGCTGGGCATCCCGACACTCCCGGAGCATCGTCGGCTCACACCTCTGACGGCATTCCCATTTATCATAGTTCACATTCACATTTATGGCTCAATCAAAACACGGCCTATGATATGATGGCAACATGATCATTTTCAGCATTTTGATTCTTGTATGTAGTTCCAAATATCATCACATATGCAGCAAGATCCAATCACTTATGACAACACAATCCATGGGGTCCATACAACCTAGAATAATCCATACATCATGACTTTTTGAAATTTACCAAAATCCAGCATGCACAATTTCAGAAAACATATTAATTAAATACCCACATGATCTTCAGAAATTATGAAATCTGAACATATTGCGTGGTTCTTGAAATATTTTAAGTTAAATACACGAATTGCCTCAAAAAATTATGAAATTTTACTAGGTGATAGTCAAGACCCTAAGGTAGATTTTTCATGCGGACATCAAGGCCAGATTCGTCCTAGATAATTAACTATGGACGGTCGAAGCCCCTGTTCCTCGTACCGAACATTCCAGGTTTAGCTGTCTCCAAAAAATCAAGATTTCACTACTTATCTTCCTTCATTTCCTCTGAATTTTTGATATGTTTTGCCTCACTGGGTCCACTACAACTTTCACTAAGGAATATAGGTGAGATTCTCAAAGGAAATTCACTTTATAGTCCACGAAGTCGCTGGAGTGCAGTACAACATTTCCAGATCTATCATATTCAAAGGAAAAATCGTTTCACTAGGCTACACTTGTTATTTTTACCTAAAATTTGAGTATGTTAGGTTTCAAGATGTTTTCTACAACTTTTGTGAAGAAGTCGATGTGAAATTCTCAGTAAAAAGTGACATGTAACACACAAAACCACCAAGAGGTCAACAAAACAGTTTCAGATCTAGCGTTTTCGTAGAGGGAGGGTTTTACCTCTCAAAAATCAGCCATTTTGTCTCAAATTTCATTATGTTATACTTTAAGATGTTGTCTACAACTTTCATGAAGAAGTCAAAACCAAAATTTGACTCAAACTCCGCATGCAAGCCTCTACAACATTCTGGGTCAGGCTGTTTACTAGAAAACAGAATGCTATTTCAAAACAACACCCATACAACTTCGGTTTTTCACACCCTAAGCACACGAAATTCATCACCTTTCACTAGCACATCCTAGACACAACATGCAAGAGTAGATCAATGGATCTAACTTGCCTCCAAACCGAGCTACAGCGAGCACGACGGCGGCAAATGGTGGACGCACGGGTGGCTGCAGGCAACAGACGAGCAGCTTCCTCCTTCGCACGGCCTCTTCTCTTCTCTCTCAGTTCCTCACTCTCTCGACAGCCCTCTCTCTCTCTCTCTCCCTTATGGTCGACAGCCCCCTTAAACCGGCCACCCCTTCCTTTTTGTTTCCCCTTCAATTCAATCATTAGCCATCATTAGGAGCCACCCAAAATGACCAATAGATGAAGCCCTCTTTTTGTCACTTGGCAAATCCCATGCATGATGGGCTTGAAGATGGGCCGGCTCCTCCACCCTTGTGGTCGATGGCAGCCCCCTTTATGGGCTTCATGGGCCAAGCCAATTTGGCCCACTTTAGGTCCAATACCCTTGGGCCTAAAGTTCAATCTTAATTAATTCAAATTTCACTTTTAATAATTCATTTTTAATTCCCTCTTTTATAAATTTCAAATTCACAATTTCATATGGCCATAAAACTTGTAACATTTAAACTATAGGGATCAATTCTATGAGGTGCATACCCAAGAACAAATTTTTCTTATCGACTTATCTTATAATACTAATTTTAATAACTGATAAGCACAAGACACATAACACTTGGTCTTAAAAGAAAATCAATGGCTAAAGCATAAACCAAAGGCAATTTCATTACCTAATCATAGACTTTAATACATATAGAGGTTGCCTTGAATTTTGGATGCCACAAATACTATCTATCCGATACTGTCAACACTGTATATGCTCACATAAGCTGAAAATGATAGATAGTAGCTTGCAGAAGTTGATATAGATAGATAGTAGCTCTCACAAGCTGATATATGGATTGTTGCTCTTACAAGCTGATAAACGATCATTACTCACATAAGCTGATATAATATGATGCTCTCACAAGATGACATATCAAGCACTTATAGGCTGATTTAGCATACTACTCTCATAAGCTGAAAACCCAATGCTTACACAAGTTGAACTACGATAAACCCATCTCGAGCAAGAACTTTGTGCCTTGCACACCAATCCCTCAATTACATAATGAACTTGACCCAATTTCATCATGTTAAAATATACCCGACGAAAATAATCGTATGTGGGTACACGGTCAGCCTCAGCCAAAGTATAATATCTTTACTTCATAAAATCCCATTAATTATATAATTGATAAAAACATTCCTGGTGCTGTAAACCGATGCCTGGTAATTTTCAAAATAAATATTGAAATTATTAACTTTTGAGATAAATATCAAAAATTACAATTCACACTCAAATTGCACAAACCAACACTCAATCAAATCAAATAATCATACCATTGCGATCAGCACAAAATTTCGATCACCGGCTATCCCGGTCTCATTTTCGGAAAATAATAATTAATTAAATAATTACCAAAATTAATTAATAAATACCAATAAATGCAATTTAGACCGGAAAAGCCTAATTAAATACCAAAACGGGCTCGGAAAATTTCCGAACCTATTTAAATAAATACTACAACGTATCTACTTGTTAATTGCACTACTCTAACTGCCTAACATACAATATTGAACGATTAAATTACTAATCCATTCTAACTAATCACCTAATCCATACTTAACCTAAACTAATAAACTCTTAAGTATAATTAACTCCCTAAGCAAAGATTAGTGAGTAAACTCACTAGATTTGCGAGTCGGTGAGTTCACTTCAACAAGGACGCGGAGACGAGCCACAAACTCCAAAGTGAGAGCACCTTTCGAGGCCCGGATGCAGTCCAAAATGTGCCAAACAGTGCCCATCACACCTAGGGCTTCTTGGTTCTATTCTTGGGCCAAATAAGGAGGCTAAGCGGCTGGTTGGGGCCGAAACAATGAGATAGGGCTAGGCAGAGCTATTGTGGGTCTAGGCAGGCAACGACGGAGCTCCACAGCGGTAAAGGTGAGCTAGACGAGCTTCGGCTGAGCTTGGCGTGGCGTGGCGTGAGGAGCCTCAAACTAGGCGGCACAGTGGTTGAATAGGCTGGACGACGCAGCAGGGGTGTGGACTCGCGTGGAGGCGCGACAGCGAGCGAGCGACTCCAGAGGCTTGGTGAGCGGTCGACGGTGAGGGAGGGGGCTGCTCTGCTCGATTTTCTGGTTTTCGGAGACTTCAAGTTGCTGAAATGGGGGCGTTGATGGCAAGGGGAAGGAGAAAGGGGACCGGCTGCCTTTGGAGGGTCCCTTCAAGCTCATCTTCTATCCTTTTGTCCCCTAGAAGAGGTCCCACCATGGCTACTGGCTTCCTCAACAATTTTCCAGCCTCAAAGCTTCCTCTAGAAGCCTTGGAAGTGGTCAAAAAGTGTGGAGCATGGGGGGGGGTACAAATTTGAAGACATTTTCCCTCAACTCATCTCCACTTCTCTCTTGAATTGATTCAATTTGGCCCTAAAAAATTCCATCATCGAGTTCTCGATCAAATTGGTATTTTTCCTTGCCCATAGAACCAACTTGCATCCAAAAAACGTGATAAGAAAGGTCCCCTGAATTTTCCAGTCGAAAACGACCCTATATTGACTTTTCACCAAAAATCTCGATTTGTAGAAAAAATCTACGGAAGATGAGTTGAGTTCCTAAAATGAGTCGTGACTTGATAGAACTTTCAATTTCTGAAATCAGATTCAAATTCGCGGTTAATTTGAATCTAGCACGATTTTAGCGTGACCTAGCATACCGGATAGCTTTTAGAAATTTTTGGTGCAAATGACCCGTGGTCAATTTTCTTCGAGCCACATTAAGCCTCTTTGATACATTTGTGACTCTTGGTGATCGTAAAAATCTCGAGATTTCAAATACAGACACAGGGTACCAAAATGATAGAAAAATCAGTCTAGTACCAGTCGACGTGAATTTTGTAATTTGGTGGAATCACCCACATTTAGCCATACATCTCTATCAAACTGATCTATCTCTGATTTCTAATCGACTTTTAACTATGCCGTAATGATCTCTGTAGATGAGCACGGTCGAGTAATCGATTCCTGGTTGAATTCCCAAGTCTATTGCATTAAAATCCCTTAATGGCTTTCCCAGATAATCTAGTTATCCCTAGAATGATTAGCTCTGAGCATAACACTAAAGGCATATCAATGAAAGACCCGATTAATTCAATTGAAAACACAACTGAAATTCCAGGAAGTCACATAAGTCTAATCCGAATCGAAAACAATATGCCTCAATATCATCGATCTAAGAGAGAGACTTGACCTAGCGTGCTTCCACGTACATCCAAGAACCATCACAAATCTTGTCTCAAAGGCTAGGGGTATTCTTATGCATCGACCATGGACTTTGAACTCATACAAACATACATACATACATACATACATACATATATATATATATATATATATATATATATATATATATAAACTACTCAAATGAGCACACACGAAACAAGCACATCTAGCAATAACAAGGCTTCTAGATAATTCAACCTATGTTACAATAAATCTAGTTTACACCATAAAACAATGGCTTCTTGAAATCAAACTCGAACGTGAATGTAAACGGATCATTTCCAATAATGATAACAAACCAAGCAACCTTAACAATAACCTAAGTTTTCCATATTTACCTTAATCATCATAACCCAAGCAATCTCATTAGCAAACCATACAAAATTAATACATATTTCTAACCTCTCTAGGATGGCTTAATCTAACTCCTAGTACAAGCAAAACTAACCTAAATCTGAGCCATGTAATACAATGGCTTGGCCTAGTTTAGGGGATTTACTTACTAGCAACCAGGATATGAACAAGGGATGGATGGTGGCTTGAGACTCACTGCAACACCAGGGCAGCGTGAGCCTGGTAGCTCGAGACAGCAAGACGATGGTGCGAGGATGGCAGCAGCGTGCAACAGCAACCAAGAGAAAGAGAGGGAGAGAGGTGAGAGAGAGAGAGAGAGAGAAGAGTGAGGAGGTTAGTCAAGGGGGAGAGAGAGGGAGAGAAAATGAGAGAAAAAGAAGAGAACTCAGAGAAGAAGGAGATGGAAGTGAAAGAAAGGACGTCCATTAAACGTTAAATGTCTTCTAAATTACTGTCCTAAGTTCATGATAACCTCTTGGCTTGAATTGCAAGAATGAATCTCCACTGCTCATTTGCGCAAACCTGTCTTTCAAGCTTCTTTGGCCAATAATGCTTCTAGTTACAAGAGGACTAGAATTGTTACACAAACCAAGTGGTCTAATTCTCCGAGTCTCCCTCCTAATTGGGTGCCAACCCCTCTTAATTGGCCTCCAAATATTTTGTCTCACCTCAATTTAATCTCAGGAAGTTAAGTTAGTCTCACCTGTAGAGTTATTAGAGTCTAAGTCCCAAAATTAGCACATATTTCCAATTAATGCACTAATGTACTAACTTTCGAAATTCTAAGAATAGGTATAAGCCTTGCAAGACAATTTGTCTCACAAGTTTATCCTATTTGGCAATGAAAAGAGGGGTCCTATCTGCTTCCAAATTCACTCTCAATCGATCTAGATTCTAGAGGATGAGATTTTAGTAAAAGATTAATGGGATAGGAATAATTTGAGATCACCTACAAGTGATACCCATAATTAGACCAAGTTTGTGACTAAGTTTCGATTGGAAATGGCCCTAACGTGACCTATGCTAATTAGGTGGCATCGACAGAAGTCGTATGGTGGGACTTGAACCAAGTTCAATGCTTGTTCGGGGTTCTACATATGACTTATATTTGGTCGATCTATGAATGATCTTCGATTGTCACATAATCATGTAGGATCAATCAACTTGTCTTGGCTCACGATCGCATGGAATTAGATTAAGGTAATTCACAAATGGTATAGTGATTGTGTGGATTCACCTGCTACTAGTATATACTCGAGCTGAATGAATCTATCTTTGTCCATTGATCAACTCGTGACGACACGTGATCATCCATGATCGCTCTAGTCTAACATAACATGGTCTAAGGTTGCCTTGCCCTTAATGTGACACCCCAAACCACCTAGGGTCGCCACAGGCACCTGACGTTACACCTAATGGAACACTAGCCACATCTCTTAAAAGAAGTGTCGTAAATCATAGACACATTTTTTTTTTGAAAACGGTCCTAGCGCAACTCATTAGTGGAAGCAAAATATAACATCGTCATCTCTCTCTCCTAACAACCATGATACAATTGCACACCACTAAATACCATAATAAAAGACAAAGTCACGCCACTTTTATTTACATATTTTCGTAATGGATTTTTGCGGGTCGATACAACAAAAGAAAGCCAAGATTTTAAGCTACACTTGGCCACATCCTGAAAAGATACTATGACCCCTAAAGTAGTCACATGACGTCCTCAATCTAACAGCGGTGGCTATTCCCAAAAAGAAACTCCAGCTCTCTACCCCTCACGCGACCATCACACCCATCCTGATGCATCGGGTGGTGGTGGCGGCAACATCCCCCTAAACACTCCGTCTCGGTGATGTGGCATCCCAAAATTCAAAGCCAAGCCATAAGGTGTGTTAAAGTCTCTAATTAGGTGATAAAAATTTCCATGGCTTATGCTTTAGCCATTAGTCTTTTAATTAAATGATTTGTGCATATGATTGTGAAAATTTAAATTTGATAGATTAATAATTTATGCTTGGCCATGTACTTTATAAATTAAATTTCAATAACCAAAATGCCCCAAGACTTTGGCCAAGATGAAAATTGAAATTTAAAAATATTTATAGAAGAATTCAAAAAAAAAAAGGGAAAAAGGGTTAATTTTGGAATGGGCCTTAGGCCTATTGGCCTAAGCTTAATGGGCCAAGCTAGTCGGTCCGATTAGGCCCACTAAAGGGGGCTGTCGACCAGCCCAAGTGGAGGCCCAAGAAGTGGCCGGATGGCCCAAGCCCAACTCCAAGGCCCATGATGCATGTAATTGGACAAGTGGCATAAAGGAGAAAGTCATGCATTGGCTAGTTTGAAGGCAAGTAATCATTATCAATCATGAGGATTTTGGGGTATAAGAAGGAAGAGAGAGAAGGTGGCTGGATTTTCTCATTTGGCCTAGAGAGAAGGTGAGAGAGAGAGAATTCGAGAAAGAGAGGGAGAGGCCGAGAGAGGAAGGAGGCGGAGCCGAGGGGTCGTCGCTATCCGTCCGCCGTGTGCCGCCGTGTTCGCCGCCCTACGCCGTCGACCGACCGGTCTAGAGGCAAGTGGGAGTCCTCTAGCTTCTCTTGCATGCTTGTATGTCGTTTGCATGTTGAGTTTTTGGGTACTAGATGAGAAAAACCGAAGCATGGATGAGTTGTGTGTGAATGGTGTGACTGTTCTTGCTCGGATCGTGTGAGTCAGTAACTTGTTTGAGCTTGCATGTGTGTTTAGAGATTTTGGCTTTGATTTCTTCGATTTAGGCTTCGATTTCTTCATAAGAGTTGTAGCTAACATCTTGAACTACAACATACTGAAATTTCGTGGAAAATGATGGAGATTTGAGGGGTTAAAGTCTTATCCTACGGAGACCTCAGATCTGGAGAGTTTTTACTGACCTCTTGCTGGATTCGTGGTTGCATGTTGGTTTGTGATGAGAATCTCACTTCGATTTCTTTATGAAAGTTGTAGGAGACATCTTAAACTACAACATACTCAAATTTTAAGTGAAATGAACAAGTATAGCCTAGTAAATCAACTAGATCTTGAAGATGATGATTCTGGTGATGTATTCCGAGATACCCGAGACTTCAAGGACCTAAATGATGACTATATTCTGGTTATTTGACTTAGATATCTTCATGAAACTTGTAAAGGATATATTTATGTATAACATATCCAAATTTCAGAGAAAACGAAAGAGAATAGGTAGGTGAAATCTCAATATTTCGGTGATGTGTACACTGGACGATGCGGTAATGGGTCCAGAAGCTTCGTGAGGTTGTATAAAATAATCTAAAAATAATTTGGCTTGGAGTTCTTCATGAAAGTTGTACGAAAATGTCTTGGCGATCACTCTGTAAAATTTCATAATTTGTAGAGGCCGTATGGATATTTTAATCGAATTTCTTCGGAAACTGTGCATTCTGGTTTTATCCGAATATTATGTGCTGTTTTGTGGAAATTGTGAAATTGTGTGAAATTCAATTTGGCCATGAATTTTGCTTGAAATTGTCATCCAATTGGTTTGTTTAATGATTGCTTGAATTTTTATAATTTTGGGAATTTATAGATATTGAATTTAATATTTATTTATTAAAAATAAATAAAAAAATGGATTATTTTATTGGCCACAAATTCCATTGAATTTATTAATAAATAATTATACATTTTTGTATGTATGATAAGATATTGGTGTATGTATGACATTGAATTGTGATGCATGTGTGAATGCTATGCCAAGTATGACTTGTTTGATGTCACGCCATATGCCATGTTAGATTGAGATCAAAATAATGGTAAATGTGGATAATGATAAGTGAGGAAGTGGTTGTGGTGGAGGATGAGGCCGGAATGTATAGAGATGCATTGCCGGATTCCTTGGGAGATTCAGGATGCCCAGAATGTGGGGGGCCGGAAGCCCTGTCGGAGGTCTTTGCCCGAAGGGAATGTCTCGCGATGCCAGGATTTGGGGTGCGGGATGCCCGGCCAGGGAGTGTAAATGCCGGAAGCCCTGTCGGAGGTTTCTGCCCGAAGGGAATGCCTCGTGATGCTAGTTGAGATGCGAGATGCCCGGAATGTGGGGGGCCGGATGCCCGGTGGCCTGGGAGGCTGAATGCCGGAAGCCTTGGAGGTCTTTGCCCGAGGGGATGATGAAATTGATGATTTGAGGAATGGGTGATGTGGTGATCAAATTGAAAGCTAAAAGTGGAAATTAAACCATGATATGATATGCATGATGATATGCATGATGATGATGATGATGATGATATGTGATGTGAAATAATGATGATCACCCATGATATGATATGCATGATGATATGCATGATGATGATGATGATGATATGTGATGTGAAATAATGATGATCACCCATGATGATATGCATGATGATGATGATATGTGATGTGAAATAATGACGATCATCCATGATATGATATGCATGATGATATGTATGGTGATGATTATGATAATGATATATGATATGACATGTGTAATGTAATGATGTCATGATGATGATGACATGTATGATACGATGATGATACACATGTATGTGTTATAAATTGATATGATGATGCATGATAGTATGCTCATGGCTTCAAGGTAAGTAACGCCTGCAATGCATGTATGATTTGCATGATGCATTGAGTTATTATTAGATTTCCCTATATGCTGAGTGGTTGTACTCACCCCTTTGGGGACCCATATTTTAGATTAGCAGTATGCTGCTTCTTGCCGTCATGCGAGGAGTATTTTACGGTCTACCATCCGATGTAGAGGTCGAGTGTGCTGATATAGACTGTCCCTCTATTCCTGGCTGACTTTTATTCGAGTATGCTGTCTAGTGACGTACGACGTAGGCCTGGCTGGGGGCCCTGTCATTCAGGAGTTCATATCCATACATGTTCGTCGAGATGGAGCGATGCGAGGGATGTTGCCACCGCCACCGCTTGATGCACCCGGTTGGGTGTGAGGCCTGTACGTGACGAGTAGAAGTTGGATCCTTTTTGGGGAATAGTTAGTCGACACTCATGGTGGGGGTTGTGCACGTGTGATGTAGAGGGTCGAGGGTTCTTTTTGAGGTTTTAGGTTGAATGTGGCTGAGTCCTAGCTTTTCCTTTTTGTTGTATCGATCCAAAAGAAGTCCCATCTTGAAAATATATGTAAATAAAGTGTCGTGGCTTGTTTATAAAATTTTGGTGATTAGTGGTGTGTATTTGTATCATGGTTGGTAGGGGGAGAGACGGTGATATTTTAATTTGCTTCCGCTAATGAGTCGCGCTGGGACCGTTTTGTTTAAAAAAAAATGTGTCTGCGAATTAGGACACTTCTTAAAAGACAGAAAGGTAATTAGGTGTAACATTGGCGCTGGTGACGACCTGCGAAAGGTTCAGGGTGTCACAAGTGAACATGAACTGACAGGAACTCCTGGATGATTGGGCCCCTAGCTAGGCCCACATCGTACATAACCAGCACTCGCACTCGCACAAAAGTCAATCCAAAGATGGTGACGCAGTCGATCTCCGTACATTTTACTTCTACATCCGATGGGAGGCCATAGAAGGTACCTTGCATGACGGTAGGAAGTGGCATCTTTCTAATTTGAAATGTTGGTCCCCAAATGGGTGAGTACAACCACTCAGCAGGTAAAGGAATCCAATAACCACTCAATGCATCATACAAATGCTATCACAACATCATACATGCCACTCATGCATCCAAGCATACTTACCTCGAAGCCATACATATACCATTATACATCTTCATCACAATCAGAACACATACATGTCATCATGCCACGGGTGATCATCCTCATATCATATATGCAAATCATCATGCCATAGGCGATCATCATCATATCATATCATATATGCATGATTCAATTTCCACTTTTAACTTTCAATTCGATCACCACATCACTCTTTCTCGGGATCATCAATTTCATCTCATATTTTACACTTGCACCCCATCCTAGCATCGCGAGAAAAACCTCCAGCATTCAGCCATTTAAGGCCACCAGGCATCCGGCACCCCCATATTCTGGGCATCTCGCATCCCAACTAACATCATGAGGCATCCCCTCGGGCAAAGACCTCCGAGGCTTCCGGCACCCAATCATTCCGAGCATCTCAAAACTCCTGAGGCCATCCGACCATGTATCTCTATACATTTCGGGCATCTGGCACCCCCCATCGCGAGCATCCTGATACTCCCATGGCATTATCATCCGCCATAAACAGTTTCCTCATTTATCATTATTCATGTTTACCAATTTAGGTCTCAACTCAGCATGGTAATGGCAAACAAAATCACTTTCATCCTTTGATCTATACATGCATCATCAGTCATCATCATACATGCAGCAAGACGTAATCATTCATAAAAATAAAATTTATGGAATTCGTAGAATTTAAAATAGTCCATTTATCATGCCTTTATGAAATTTATTTAAATTCCAGCCTATACCATTTTTTTGAAAATATTTAAATTAAATATCCATGTGATTCTCAAAGATCATGAAATTAAGGCACGTGATAGACAAGACAATAAGATATTGATTTCATGAAAAATACATGGCCAATAGAGTTCCACACAAAAGATATCATTCACACAAATACAGCATGCAATTTTGGATAAAAACAGAATGTGCAGTTTTTGAAATAATTCGATTAAAATACTTGAACGACTTCCGAAAATTATGAAATTTTACTAGGTTATAGATAAGACACTAAAGTATATTTTTCATGAGACTTATAGGCCAAATTCGTTTTAGATAATTTTCTATAGTCATCCGAAGTTTCTGGTTCTCATACCGAAACGTCCAGTGTAGTCATCTCCGAAATACCGAGTTTTTACCCAATTATTCTTCTTTTTTTCCTCTGAAATTTGGATATGTTTTACTTCAAGAGGTCCCCTACAAATTTAATTAAGGGATCTAACTCAAATATCCAAAGAACAGTCACCATATGGGTCCATGAAGTCTCGGGTGTCCAGTACCATGTCTCCAGATTTACCGTCTTCAAGAGTAAGTCGATTCACTAGGCTACACTTGTTCATTTTACTTCAAATTTTAGTATGTTATTATTTAAGGTGTTCTCTACAATTTTTATGAAGAAGTTGAAGAGATATTCTTGATAAAAATCAACATGCAACCACAAATCTACCACAAGGTCAGCAAAACAGTTCCAGATCTAGTGTCTCCGTAGGATGAGAGTTTGACCCCTTAAAGCTCCACCATTTTGTACCAAATTTTATTATGTTGTATTTTAAGATGTTGGCTACAACTTTTATGAAGAAATCAAAGTCAAAATCGAACTTAAAACATGCATACAAGCTCTCACAAGATTCTGGCTCAGGCGGTTCATGCGAAAACAGCAACATCACTCAAGAACAAGTCATTCTAGCTTTGGTTTCTCCTATCCTAACATCCGAAACTCACCACAAACAAATCATACATGCAAGGCACAAATGCAAGAGTGGAAATCAGTCCCAACTTGCCTCAAAGACCAAGCGGACAGCAGCGCACGAACGGCACACCAGTGACGGATGGACGGCGTGCGGGCGGCGACGGAGCGACTCCTTCTCCCTCTCAGTGCCCTTCTCTCTCTCGCAACTCTCTCTCTCTCTCTCTCTCTCTCTCTCTCTCTCTCTCTCTCTCTGGCTTGGATGGAACCAACCGGCCACTCTCTGTCCTCCTCTTCCTTTTATTCCCCCGAATCTCCATCATTGGCAATGATTACTTGCCACTTCCAACGGCCAATGCATGCAAGTCCTCCTTGCCACTTGGCAAGGCCCATGCAATGGGCCGGCCACCCCCTTTTGGGCCTCACTTGGGCCGGTGATAGCCCCATCCGTGGGCTTCTATTGGGCCGGCCAGCTTGGCCCATCTTAGGCCCATCCCTCTTGGGCCTAAGACCCAAGCTTAATTACCCTAAAATCAACCCTTTTAAACTTACTTAAATCCCTATTAAATTGAAGTACTAAATTACAAATTAAGATAACTATACACTTGAAATTATAATTCCATAAGTTCCAATTTATCACACACACATGGCCAAAAATAAAACTTCCTTTTCCAAAATTCATCCATTAAAGACTTGGCCATACATCTCATCACAACTCATAGACTAGGAGGCTACAAAATACAATAGCGGTACTTCTATTGCCTATTCATAGCTCATAGCATGTTTAGGGATTTTTATGAAATTCTAGGATGCCACAGTTAATTAGCTACTTGGCTCGTGAACACTCCTTAAGATTGACTGTCAGCCTATTTTTGTTATTGGCATGCCAACCCTTGGTCCTTTCCACGCATCCGAAATAGGGGTCCAAATTGAAGATGTCACCTTAGGACTTCCAATGTACTTATCATTTTTTTTTTGAGCTAATTGTTTAAGTGATATCTGTGAGTACTTGATTTTAAAATGAGATATTTCAATTAATTAGAGCAACTCATATTTTAATTCCAATATTTAGAATCTAAAAGTTAATTGCAATTTAATTAGATCATTTCGTTTATTTGTAATCTTGTTACATCACTAGAATTGATTCTTCACATAAACTATTGAGAAAACCTCCTATGATATCTTAAAGTTGGATAGTAGACAGGGACAGTGGGAATCTCATTAATCCATTCATATGCATCACTAATTAGATGATGAGGCATTTGGCTACCTTAAGAGAGTCATAGTAACTCCCGTTTACCCGCACTTGGTTGAATTTCTTCACTTTGACATTCAGAGCACTAGGCAAAAATCACATTGCGACAAAACCATATATTTCTCATTATAATGTCATGAATGGAAATGTTATTTATTTCAAGTGATGTTGATAGAAGGAACGCTTTGTTATTACTGATATTATCCGAAGTGCACATTGGAATGACGCCTAAAAGCTGGATGGACATTAGTAGAGAGTGAACAAGTATAGAACAAGAAGGAGTTTGTGAAGTGGAAACCGTGATGAGGTGAATATTTGAGTGAAGTCTTGCTCAAAAATGTACTCGGGAAGACCAACGATAGTAGTTTTTGAGTCGATAACTTGGTCAGACTTATTGGATTGCTAATAAAGGTAGCCCCCTATATCAATTGTGAAAAAAACTATTCATCACGTTTTGAATTTTTTCAGAAATGACTATTTGTATCGCTTACAAAATAAATGAACAAAAAGGAAGTCATTTTTTATGAAAATGTTTGAACATAAATTGTTGGCGATAATGAAAATAATTTCATAGACTATTATTTCAAGCGATTCATGTAATTTTTTTTAAGAAAATGTTTTCAAATCATTCATTTTCCACGAGACAAATAAAATCTTATTATTATTATTATTATTATTTTGTTAATTGCCCAATATTCAGAGGTTTTCCAGTATACATACGTGCACGCACGTACCGGATATGATCCGAATACTTTTGGCTCCCTCAAGTAAAAATGCCATGATTTAACTGTTGCAATTGTAGTTGCAGTGCATTATTAACCTGGTTTAGGCAAGTGTCAACCAATTGCAACTGCATCACCCCCAAGTGCTCATATTTTTCACAAACAAAGTGTCCTTAAAAAACTGAGTTCATTGCCAATTTGCCATAGAGAGAACATAGATGATCACGGTGTAAAATTGGACGATGGACTATCGATGTGAGGAGCTGAAGGCCATGTCGACTTGTAAAGTTATATAGAGCAAGAGAGAACAAAAAAGGTGGTTGGATGGATGTGTGGGTGTGTGAGAGAGAGAGTTGACATGAGTGTTGTCATTTATATGTAAATATGTAGTCTAGAATGGAGAGATATATGACTAGAGGAATTTACACCTTCTCCTGGTATGCTAGCCTAATGGCCAAGTAGACACTATATCTTCGTTCAAAAGTAACATGACGCTATATATCTTCGTTGGATGCAGTCTATTCCATAAATAAGGCAGATATTCAGTTCGTTCAAGACTTGTCAACACCAAAAAACTGAATTGATTCCGAGATAACAATAAAGCAACTGGAATAATATATCTTCGTTGGATGCAGTCTATTCCATAAATGAGGATATGAAAGTTCGTCTAAATCTTTCACTTGCTTTTAGCTTTTCCAAAGTCCAAGTTGATATCTAGCACATTTCTTCACCAACGACTGTCCCATTCATTATATTCAAAGAGCCTTTAACGAACTCTGAAGTCAATGTGCATTGCCAAAATACATGGTTAACCCCTTATATGTCCCATTTATGGTCTGGGAGTCCATAGAAGATTCAAAGATAGTTCTATTTGTCCTGCCTCGGATTTTGCAAATCGGAGTAGCTAAGCTAATAGCGCTATGTATCTAAGATCTTCTCAAATCCCAAGTTCAGATATTCTACAGCTCACAAAACGATCTTAATCTTAAGTTTTGGGCTAAAGTCGCCACCAATCGGTTCGGAAAACCTTGGTCAATTGGACATCTATGGGTCAAGGCAGTAATGGAAAATTCAGCGACCAAAGTGCATGTGTAAAGGAAACTGGTCGACGAAAAGTAGAGGTCTTAGATTTGGTGTATGTTTACACGTGGGGCAGATTAGCATTCCCCAACACGGTTGTAGTACCATAGCTCTATTTTCAGATAAAATCCTATATCATTTATTCTGTATATTCCTAAGCATGCATGATTTTTTATTTTATTTTAAATATGTTTCCAAAACATATATTCGACGTGGTATTAAGTGATGAAAGTGTTTTCTCCTATGTAGTGGCTTGACTCTATTTGTGTAAAATTGTGTAGGTATATATGTGTCATGCCCCGATCCTCAGAGCACGTGTCTATCTCTCTTCGATTAATTAAATAGCAATGTCCTAGGACGCATCGCTAACCCATTCATTTTTAAATGTACATGCGTAAGAAAATAAATAATCCCCAGACAACAATTCAATGAAATAGAAAAGTAGGGTCCCCATTCTTTGAAAATCACAACACACCTTTATACATATCAGATTAATTTATGTACATTACTTGCTTATATTTACAAAGCATATAGAAAGGTTGACTCTTCAAAACAAGCTATCCTACAATCAGCTAGTCCGATTTGTTTGCTAATTCGACAGAGTCCACGGGGCCAGGGCAAGATGATGGGTCCTCCACTACAACATTTGGAGGATCAACCAGATCCTCATCACAAGCGGCCTCAAGCACTACGGAGGGGACATCAAAGGATTTGAGGGAACCTAGTCTAACACTGAAGGGATTGGTACGGAACCATGCACTGAATCGGTTGGGTATTTCCTAATATGGGACCTCTTCGATCTAGACTGTGGTTACAATTAGGTCGTAAACCCAAAAACCTTCAAGATCGGGGTAACTGGAGACTTGCTCTGTAATCCTCATGGGATGACCATGCAACTCGGGGGGAATCTCCATCCAAGGACTTAAAATGTTAACCCACAACGGGGTGAGACTATGTCTCAACAAATTTTACCCTCTAAGCCTTGATTAGGAAGAAAATATACCATAAGGGTTGCTTAAGCACAATCACGAGGTATAGGACTTACATAGGCCTCCACTTCTTCCTACAAATTAGTTCAATTCATAAACTCGCAATCATATCATCAAATCAATCCGGATCAACTCAGCGATCAATCGACTCAGTCGATTACATGTCATCACGACCCTTTTTAGTCTGCTCATCTCATACTATCTATAAGTCTGATTATATTAGGACTGCTCACTACTAAGTTGATAAATAGATTAGCTCGCTTCTGAGATGATCAGATATACTGTTCTTTGCTAAGTTGTCATATCGTCTGTAGGAGGATATAGTATACCGGTAATGCTTAATCTAAGCTGATAAGGTATACCGCTCTCTACTAAACTAACATATCGCCTGTAGGCTGATATAATATACTAGTATACCACTCTCTGCTAAGTTGACATATTGCCCGCAGGCTAATATAGTACAATTCAACATTTTTATCATTCCCATAAAAAATAGCCATGTGTGGGTACACGGTTGACCTTAGTCAAAATATAATAATTTTACTTTTTTAACATCTCACCAGTTTCAATAGCCCATAACATATTTTTGGCGTTGTAAACCAACGCTTGGTGATTTTCAAATTAATTATTGAAATTAATTAATTTCGGGATAAAATACCCCGACCACAAATCACCTTCAATTCTCACAAATTAGTAGTTAATTAAATAAACGGAATGCACCACTACAATCAGCACAAAATTCTGATCACCGGCTATTTCGGCCTAATTTCCGAAAAATAAATAAATAAATATGGAAAATAATAAATAAATGTCAATAAATAGACTTAGGCCCGGAAAATTACCGAACCACTCTAGTTAAATACTAGAGCTTATCTAGGCTCTAATTGCACTAACTATCCACCTAACATGCATCAATAATTAATTAAATTTATTAAACCATTCTAACTATCCACCTAATCCTAGCTTAGTCTAAACTAATCAACCCCTAAGCATAATTGACTTACTAAGCAAGGATTAGTAAGTTAAAGTCACTTGATCAACAAACCGCTTGGTTCAAATTGACGGGGATGCAACGAGGAACAACTCTCTCCAAAGTGGGCTTGGCTTTCGGGGCCCGAAACACCTCTAAAACAGGCCAAACCTTCTGCTAGAGACCCACTAATTCCGATTATAATTGGGACTGATTGGAGTGGCTTTGGTGGCTGGTTTGGGCACAGCTTGGGCTAGAAACCACCACTACAGTGGTGGTGCGGGCCATGGTTGAAACGGCCATGAACCGGGCTGAGCTACGGCTGCTGGACATGCTGAAACGGGCCACTGAACTTGCTAGAAAAAGGGGCTGTTCGGGCCTACTGTTTTGAAGAAAACGGAACATGCAAGGCTACTTCCGTGGGCTTCTGCTCGAATAGAAAAGGCCCGAATGAAGCAACGGCGTTGACGTTGATTTGCTAGAAGAAAAGGCCAAGTTGGTGGGCTCGATGGAGAAGGGATGAGCGAACTTGACGTGGGGATGGCGTGTCGGTGGCGTTGGCGAAGAAGAAGCGGACACAGGTGGGGGCAACAGACGTGCAGTGAACGAAGATAAAAGCAACAAATCAAAAGGGACAGGGGGTCGTCCAAGCCAGCAAAGAGAGAGAATGAGAGAAGAAGAAGAATAAAAAACGTGCGGCCGAAGGGTGATAAGAACGGGCCCACCCCGGTCAACAAAGGTGAGGAAACAAAGTCAAAATGGAAGATTGGCAGGGCTGTCGGCTTGGGGAAATAAACCGTGAGAGATAGAGAGAGAGAGAGAGAAGGAAAACGTGCGGCCGAGGGAGGGGGCGTATGTGGAGAGGCGTGGGACCAAGGAAAAATGAAAATAACATAAAATCAAAGTTATAATTTGTTCAACTTCAAAACAACTTGTCAACTGGTCAGCCTAGGGCCAACGTCTCCACCAACGTGCACAATTTGAAGTCCAATTGAGGATTGAAATGAACGAATTCTCAAACCTCCGAATTTCTCTCAATTCCGAATTCTATTTTCTTTTTCTCGAAGTTCGATTTTTTGGACAAACTTTTCCGATTGAGGTTTGAATTATTGAGGAAAAAGCCCGAAATTTCCTATCACTAATTCACTCACCCCATATGCCAAAAATCTCTTCAAATTGGCTAATTCAAATTCCCATTCGTTTTGAAATGAAATGATTTTAAAAATCCTGAACTTTGGAAATTCCTCGAAAGATGAGTCGATATTCCTAAAATGACTCATGACCCGAAAGAACTTTCAATTTCTAAAATCGAATTTAAATTCACAGTTAATTTCAATCAGACGCAGTTTTAGTGTGACCTAGCCTACCGGGTAGCTTTTAGGAATTTTTGGTGCAATTGACCCATGGTCGATTTTCTTCGAGGCAGACGTATCTCTTCGACACTTTGACAACTCTCGGTGGTCGTGAAAATCTTGAGCTTTCAAATACGAAGAAAAGGTACCAAAAATGACATAAATCAGTCTAGTACCGATCGACGAGAATTTTGCAATTTATTGGAATTACCCACATTTAACTATACATCTCAATCAAATCGACTTACCACCAATCTTTAATTGATTTTAAATTGCGTCATAATGACTCTTGTAGACTAACACAGTCGAGCAGTCGATTTCTGATCGAATTTTCAAGTCTATTGTATTAGAATTCCTTAACGGTTTCACCTAATAGGTCAGTTATCTCATGAGTGGCTATATCAGAGAAAAACACTATAGTCGTGTTGACGAAATGTCCAAATTATCCAATTGAAATCAAAATCTGAAATTGAAAATATCACAATATGCCAGTTTAAAATGCAAATTTCATTCCACAACACCCTAACGATACCACATCCCACAAACACCGTTGCGATGCCATAGCTCAATTTTGGTTAAGTCCTAAATCATTTCTCATTTAATCGCCTAAGCATGCATAAGATTTTTTTTATTTAAATGTTAAAAAAAACACTTATTCAACGTCGTATTAACTAACGAAGGCATGTCATTTCAAATGTGAACTTCATTCCAAACCACCCTTGCGGTATGACATCCCACACTCTTGCAGTACCATTGTCCTATTCATTTAATTGCCTTAGTATGCACGATGCTTTTTTTTTTTTTATCCTTTTAAATTTTAAGATGTCGTCAAAACACTTATTTGAAGTCATATTAACTAAGGAAAGCGTTTTCTCATGTGTAGTGGCATGACTCGGTTTGTGTGTTACATTGTGTAGGTATGTGTTAGTTCGAATGCCAATTTCATTTTACAACACCCAGGTGGTACCACATCCCACATTATATTTGTTGTACCCTAGTCCAATCTTATGTCAAGTCATAAACATTTATCATTTAATTGCCTAAGCATGCATGATTTTTCTAAGATGTCGCCAAAACACTTCTTCGATGCTGCATTAACTAAAGGTGTTTTCACGTGTGTAGTAGCACGACTCCATCTGCGTGTAACATTGTATAGACGTATGTCAGTTCGGATGCAAATTTCACTGCACAACACACTTACGGTACCACATGCCACAATAGCCTTGTGGTGCCTAGCCTATTTTTGTTGCCCTAAATTATTTTTATTTAATTGCCTCAGCATTTATGATTTTTATTCTTTTTAAAGATGTTGCCATATTTGATGTCATATTAACTGACGAAGGCTTTTTTTTTTTTTTCATGTGTAGTGGCATGACTATTTTTGTATAATGTTGTCTATGTTGGTTTGGATGCAATTATCATTCCACAGCACCTTTGCTGTACCACATCCCACAGCACTCTTGTGGTACCATAGTCTTATTTTTGGTTCAGTCCTAAATCATGTATCATTTAATTAGCTAAGCATGCATGATGGTTTTATTCAATTTAAAGATGTTTCCAGAATACTTATTCGACTTTATATTTAAATTACGAGGCTGTTTACTCGTGTGTAGTGACGAGACACCATTTTTGTGTAACATTGTATAGGCATATGTCAGTTCGGATGCAAATTTCTCTCTTGATTTGATTGGGGCTAAAATTACAAACTAGAAATAAGTAAATAGATTGTATGCGAACTTTGAAAATCATTTGCAGGAATATGACATATTAAACTTCAAACAACTGCAACAACAGATAATAGAAATCAGGCGCTTGTGCTGTTGATAAATCAAAAGTGATAATAATAAACAAGTAATGCTGATAGTGAAAAGATAAAATATATTGTAAGTAAATACTTAGTGGTTTGGCTTTATCACCGAAACTGCATCCACTCTTAACAATAATAGCCATAACAAGGCTGGAATCCACTAGTAATCTTGAAAAGAAGTTATAATCAGCAAATACCGCTTTTCCAATAGATCAAATTATCAGGAGTCATGTATTGCTATTACTCTTGTACACTTTATCTTATCAATGATGACTAACATTAGCACTACACAAATTACACAACAGCTAACAACAAAAGTAAGCAACGAAGAACACTCACAACACATGACTCAATTTGTTCATCTTCACCCAACCCAACTACTTTTTTGGACTCAATATATAGCCATTCATCCGTTGATGATCGTTCCCCATGGAAGTTCTCAAGTAGCCATTGCTTTCTACCGTTGCCTGTAGCAACTCAATACTCTCTCCTGAACTCCAAGCCTTGAAGATAACCAATAGACGGCAGACTGAGGTTGGAAAGAAGATGTCACTCGTCTTCCACGTCTCTGATATCGATAGTTGCTCTTGCCATTAACTTGCTACTCCCGCTAATTATTTATTGCTCCCTACTAATCATATCTTTTATCTTCTTAATCTTTCAAGCATATTGGCGATTATGACTCTACCAAGCTTAATCACCTTTATGATCCTTCCAAGATTTATCGAACATCTTCATTCTGGACTTATTCACCATCTAGGTCCATCCAGCTATTCAATAGATCTTGGTACCTCCAAATTATCACGAATATTCCTCTTCTTCTCGACTTATTTATCCTTGATCAAAGTCCTTCCAAATGTTCACCTATCTCAAGATCTTTCCAATTTGTTGACATTTCCACTCTCAATACCCTGTTCACCTCTGATAGCAACAATGATTCTTCCATATTGGCAAAGAATTCCGATTATGACAGAGCACTTGACATATTAATATCACCCCTAACAGGACACCATTTGCATTGTGGCTTGTGTATATATCACCCAGTACTACTTAATCAATACATACAATAGTAGTATTTAATTATTTTTTGATCTTCAAAACAACATAGGGGATTTTCCGAAAAATTCAAAATTCAGGCATCATGAGAAAACGAAATAATATGGCAACGAAATGGCAAACTAGTAATTCAGGCACGATGGAAAATGACATCACATGGGAACAACAGCAAAATCAGAAATACATGACATTGTCTCGTCTTGGGCTTGTAAAGTCCAACGTCTGATTTGCATGATTTTTCATTCTCGAAACCCTTGCGTCGGTAAGCTCCCGTGGGATCCAGATTGGACGGCTCATGGAAATCCAGATCAGGGCATACTGACCCAACCTTATATCTTCAGTGACATAAGCATGGCATATGAGTAAGGAAACGGAAACGAATAAAAGATATGCAGCTGGTAATCCAACCAAAACATTAACCGACACATTACATTATGATATTACGGTTGAAAGCATCACTTCGCAAGCTGCCTCATAAGACAGAAAGGGTTTCGACAGAAGTTGAGACCTGACATGAGAAGAAAGTGAGCAAACTAGAACCAAAGATGCTTGCCGCATAAGACCCAATCCAACACATATATTACATCTGCCGATGGCTATAGATATGGCGGCAAGTCATCCTTGGCTCACATCTACTCTCTTCCTCATCATGCGAGACCACAGCCATCAGCGACGACCATTAGCATTCTCCTCTTTGATGGAGTTTTTCATGTTTGTTGTGGAATTACTGGTTTTTTATTTATAATAGTCTGGCAAGTGCCCATTTAAAAGATTCTTATCCATTCCTACTTAAAGAGAAAGATTCCACATTCTTCTTTCCTATGTCAATCGACCCGTGTTTGGTACGTACAGCTTTGAGAGAAAATGGGCATTTTCTGGCTCTGGACCCGTTGGCCTTGTAGTGGAGTCGCTAATGGTGGTGTCCAATCGGGTATTCCGAGAACACAATCCCCCCACAGAAGTGGGAATTTTTCGATGGAGGCTCTTCCTGTAGTTAACGCAGTTAAAGGAATCGAATACGTATAGATGGTGTTGTAGACACTTCATATTGTGCATATAGTTTCTCAAATTAAATGAGCCCTGGTCAAGGTCGGCTCAAGATCTCACAGTTGTCGAAATGCAATGCAAGAGCACCGTAAGGTAGCATTCATCAAGAGATATAAATTCTGCTTTTCGCAGATTCACTTGATATAAGTTTTATCATGGCGACATCTTAGTTTTCAAATGAAATGTCATTCATATTGGTTGCAATCTAAGGTAATCAATAGTAAATGCCTCAGTAGAACTGAATGCAAAAAGGAAGAGCTGCCATTGCATGGTCTAATGACCATCCAAAATAGACCATCTCCATCATTGAGCATATATTGGTTCCACCATGTGGCCTTTATGGTCGATGGACAACATGGGGTGGGTCCACATGGTCTAAACTATAGAGAACCAACACGAAACCTAAAATCAAATGTGAATACTAAATCTAGATAGTTCATAACTTTTAAAAATCACGTAGATAGGTCTACTTATCTATGACAGAATTTATGGGAAAATCCTTAGAAGTTCTCGATTTAGATTTGCAAAATCTCGAGAACTCCATACATGAATAGTTTAGGTTTGAGAGAGAGGGAGGAGGGAGAGAATGGTGTCCATGTCAAAAGGGATAGAGAGAGAGCTACAGGGGGCTCTCCCTTGAAAGAGGTTGACACTGTGCTCTTCTAATGAGCGCCTGACCACTAATAATGGTATGTAGTCAAAATAGCATGTCAAGAAGTTGTCTTCTCACAATTTTATAGCATAAATGGTGTGACTAGCCTGTTAGCCATCTAGGTGCTTAATTTTATCATCTCCCCTTAGTAACCTTTTGTTCAAAATTTTGTAGCATGACGATATATATCTTTGTTGGATGCAGTCTATTTCATAGATTTGCAGATACTAAATTCTGTCAACTCTTGTCAACCTCAAAGAACTGAATCAATTCCGAGATAACAATAAAGCTACCGGAATAACAATGTCTCCTAAATCGGTATATGTACGTTCATCTAAATTTTTCACTTGCTTTTAGCTTTTCAAAGAACAAGTTGATATGTAGCTGCTATTCTTGACCAATTTTTGTCCCATTGATTATATTCAAGGTGCCTTTAAGTATTTGTAAAGACAACATGCATAATGTAGATACCTTGCTTTCACATCTTCGATATTTCCAACTTATGTTCTGGTGGTGGCAAGAGGAATCAAAGATAATTCTATTAGTAGAACCTTGAATTTTACAAGAGTAGCCAGCTAATAGCGCCTCAGCTCCTAACATCTTCTCAAATTCTAAGTTTAAATAATCTACGCAATGCAAAATTATCCTAAACTCAAGAACCAGACTAAAGTTGCCATCAATTGGTTCAGAAAGCCTACGTCGACTGAACGCCTAAAGGCTAAGGCAGTGATGGGAAATTCGGCTACCGTGTTCACATGTAAAGGAAGTCAATGAAGACTAGAGATTTTAGGTCTCGGGATACCGTTATTCGTGGAAATACATTAGCATCCCATGAATGCCTTCTCCGCATCATAGTCTTAAATTTAGTTAGATCTTTAATCATTACTTATCATTTTATTCTCTAAGCATACATAATGTTTTGCATTAAGTGCTGAATAGTTCAATTTTCCAGCATCCACGTGTTTATCGAAACCCTTATCTAAGAATCATATGAAAGGGTGAAGCATACTCCAAAAGTATCTACTGATTCTTTTAGCACTGAGTATTCATGACATCTTTTTTTTCCCAAATAAGACACTATCATTCCTCTATCCGCCACCCGGGTGCTATTGATGAGAAGCTCTTACCATGATTCGGGTCCATGTGTTGGAGAAATCTTTCTGGAATATTTTGAAACTGACAAAACGTTTTTATCAATCTAGTCTGAAGTTTTACAGACTCTTCTATTAAAGTCTGAAGACTTTCGGACTACCAGATTCAAGACTCAAAGTCTATTCTTATTAACAGTTTTTAATCCGTTGAAGAAAGGCTATCCAGAACTACTTCTTTAAGGAGTTTGACCTTATCGACTGGAGAAGATCTCTTGGCTGGATATGACATAACGGATTCCTTTATCAAGAATGATTAAAGATCCGATGATTGACGAAGTATTCCTGGAAGGTTCCACTTATGGAAACCAAGATCCCGATTGTATGGGCGAGCAGGACTGATGGGCTATCGACATGTTCCTTTAATAGCTCAAATAATCTTCCTAATTGATTCTGTCCAACGAGAGGATTGGAAGAATTCCTTTGGTAAGTGCCAACGGGTATGATGGCACAAAGGAGTATAAAAGGAAGACATTTCAGTTGTTCGAGGGATGTACGATAGAAGAATTCCAAAGTCTGAAGCTCTTTGATTCTTAGTCAATTCATTTACTGAGCGAAATCTTGTACACAAAAGAGAGTCTATATTTTGAGATACCTTGAGGAAGCGTGATAGAATATCTACACTGTGGGATCAAGGGAAAGCAATGCTGTAACATCTCTTTTGTTCATAATGAAATCCAACCAGTGGGCTATCAGTGCAGAAGAGTGAACGTAGGCTCGGAATAAGCCGAACCACTATAAACCTTGTGTTCAATTTTCTCTTCCTTACTCTCCACTTTACTTTGATCATAGTTCGATTTGTTAACTAAATGAGAGCTTCCTTTTTGTTAGTCTAGTATTGCTTTCATATCTCAAGAAATTATTTTTACACCTATTTACTCCCCTCTAGGTGCTTATACTAGCTATATCAATTGGTATCAGAGCCCGTGTACTCACTTTGTTTGAAGTGTTTTACTTCAGAGTTAAAGATCCATGGCTAGTATGCTAGCTCCAGGGCTGGTGGAAGGGCAGAGCAATACCAGACCACTTTACTTTGATGGAAAGGATTACAACATCTGGAAAAACAAAATGAAAGCGTTTCTACGATCAAAGGATCCTCTGGAATGGGACGTTGTAGAAAACGGAATCGCTCCTAAAGCCTCTGCTTCAGTGTCGTGTCCAACACGTGTTGGAGCATATCAGACACGTCGACACTCTCGGACACGCTCAGACACGTGGTCAATGCGTGTCAAGTTTTCCGACACGCAGTCAACTTTTTTCAACTCGTCTCGACACGCGTGTCGGATGGAAGCGAAGGCAAGGGAGGAGAGAAAGGGCCGTGAACAACGACGAGCTCGCGACGGCAAGAAACCGCCAGAGAAAGAGTAGAGACCGAGGTCTGAGGCTAGGGCGGCCGTAGAGACTGAGGTGAGGGTGGCCACAGTGATGCTGTGGGATCGGCGACGAGACTGCAACTGCAAGAGAGGAAGGGCCAAAGGTGAGGCGAAGGACGAGGAGAAGGATTGAGAGGAAGAGGAGAGGAAGGGGGTCGTATGGAGGTCGTCCGGCGACGAGATGGAGATGGATCGAGAGGAAGACCATGCGGCAAGGGGAAAAATGTGATCCGCTAGCTAGGGTTTTGGAAACTCAATGGGGGTGAAAGTGACAGTTTGTCACGTGGGTGAGGGAGGGGAAAAAAGTGAAATAAATTTGGGGTGGGGGGAAATAGTCTGACGTGGAAGGTAGGGAAAAAAAGTTGAAATAAATTTAGGAGGGGAGAATAGTCTCTCATGGGGGAGGGAGGGAAAAAATTGAAATACATTTGGGAGTGGGGGGAAACTTTGTTTTAATCGGAAAAAAATAAATAAATAAATTTAAAAAATAAAAATACTGAATTTTAAATGATAATAAATTTTGATCATTGTAAAAAATCATAGGTTTATTTAAATAAGTTGATTCTAATTTCCAAACATGGATACGTATTAATTATGAATGTCTTTCGAATTTCCAATGAATTAATTTATTAATATTATTAGTGTAAATTCATTGTAGGCTCTTTTTTTAATTAATATGAATTTAAATCAAATTAATTAAAAATAAAATATTTATTTAATATTTAACGTGTGGGAACGTGTCGAAATTCTCTACTTTTTGAGAAATGACATGTTGCGTGTTGTGTCGTGTCGTGTCGGGTGTCACGTGCCGTGTGTCGGTGCTACATAGCCTAAAGCTGCATCTGTCATAGAGAGAGGAAAAGAAACTGTTGAGTCAAGTGAAATGACTCAGGAAGAGATAATCAAGAGACAAGCTCTTGATGCAAAAGCAATTTATTCTTTATATTGTGCTTTATCACCTACTGAATATAACAAAATATCTTCTTGTGTTACAGCAAAAGAAGTCCGGGATAGATTACATATCACCTATGAAGGAACTGATCGAGCGAAAAAGACTAGAATCAACATTCTCCTCGGTCAATATGAAGCCTTCAAAATGAAATCAGGAGAATCTATAACTGACATGTTTAGTCGTTTTACAGAAATCGTGAATGGTCTTCAAAATCAAGGTCAACCAATTTCTGATCCCATGAAGGTAAACAAGTTACTGCGTAGACTCTCCAAGGATTGGAATCACATAAAGACCTCAATAAGAGAGACACAAAGAATCATGCCACTATTTGTCGATGAGTTGGTGTGAACTCTTCAGTCTTATGAAGTGGAACGAATCAATGAAGACGAAGATCCTAAAGGTAAGAAATCCATTGCATTAAAATCCATTGATGATTCTGATGCCACAGATTCTGAAGACGATATGGATGATGAGGAGCTTGCTCTCATGATAAGAAGATTCAGAAAGCTTAACAGAAAAGGAAGAAGATTCAATCCAAAGAAACGGAGTTTTCAAAAGCAACAGACCAAGTCTGTTGATGATGATGAATCAAACAAAGATATAGTCTGCTTTGAATGTAAGAAAAAAGGGATACATTAGACCCAACTGTCCTCTTCTGAAAAAGAAGAAAGGAAAAGCTGAAAAGTATCGAAAAGCTCTTAGAGCAGAAACCTGGAGTGATACAGAGTGTGAAGAAAGTGATGATGATTATGTTAATATATGTCTAATGGCACAATCAGATTCTGAATCAAACTCCGAGACAGACTCAGATTCAGAGAGTGAATTTGAGGTCACTATCAAGAAAAAGGTAAAATAGTTAATGATAATGGATGCTCAAGACATATGACAGGAGACTCAAATTGCTTCATTAAGCTTGTTCAAGTACATGGTAGAAAAGTCTCATTTGGAGGAAACAACAAAGGAAGAATTGTGGGATTCGGAACTGTAAAAATTGGAAAGCTCACAATAAGCAATATTTCCCTAGTTGAAGGACTCAACTACAATCTGCTCAGCATTAGTCAACTGTGTGACACTGGTTTTAAAATCAATTTTCAAGAGGGAATATGTTCAGGTTCCAGTACAGACTCTACTCAGTCATTCATGGGCTGAATACCTGGAAATATCTACCTCTTGGATGTGAAACCAGATGAATCGCAATGTCTAATCTCAATTCAAGATGAAGTGATCTTATGGCACAGAAAGCTTGGACACATCAATATGAAGCAGATAACCAAAATTTCAGCAAAGAAGCTTGTTCGTGGTCTACCCAAATTGTCATACGAAAAGTCTGACCTATGTACACCTTGCGGATTGGGAAAGCATGTAAGAAATTCTTTTAAACCAATAAATCAAGTTTCCACTAATCGTGTACTGCAGCTTCTGCATATGGACCTTTTCGGACTTACCAAAACTCAGAGTATTGGAGGTAAGAAATATTGCCTAGTAATTGTGGATGATTACTCACGATTTACTTGGGTATATTTCCTAACAAGCAAGTCTGAAACTTTCTCTTACTTTGAAAAGTTTGCAAAAAAGGTTCAAAATGAAAAAGGATATATTATCTCGAGTATAAGAACAGATCATGGAGGTGAATTTGAAAATCATGATTTTACAAAATTCTGTGATGAATCTAGTTTTCAGCATGCGTTCTCCTCTCCATATACTCCAGAGCAAAATGGAGTTGTGGAAAGAAAGAACATATCGCTTCAAGAAATGGCTAGAACTCTTTTAATTGAAATTAACATCTTTTCACGTTTTTGGGCAGAAGCAGTTTCAACAGCATGTTACATTATAAATAGAGTTTCTCTAAGGCCTATTCTTGAAAAAAAACCCCTATGAGTTATTCAAAGGAAAGAAGCCTATTGTTTCATATTTTCATGTGTTCGGATGCAAATGCTTTATATTGAAAAATGTAAATGATAGAGTTGGTAAGTTTGAAGAAAAATTAGATGAAAGAATCTTCCTTGGATATTCTACCTCGAGCAAAGCCTACTGAGTCTATAACAAGAAGAGTCAATCGGTGGAGGAATCAACGAATGTCAAATTCCAAGATTCTATGGAAAATGAATCCGCTCAGACTCATCTTGAAGAATCTGAACTTGCTCCAGACTTTACAAAGTCTAAATCTCAAGAAGCAACTCAGAGTCTGAAAGACCAGCAACAAATGATTATTGAAGATTCAAATGAAGAAAGTGATCATCAACCTAACAAATCAACCAGTAACTGGAAGCATAAGTCTAGTCAATCCCAAAGACCTCATTATTGGTGACATTAATGAAGGAATTTGCACAAGATCCAAAAGGCGTGAAGAGTCTAGTGCTGTGGCTCTTATTTCTAAAATAGAACCAAAAAGCATAGAAGAAGCTTTATCTGATGAAAGCTAGATTGAAGCTATGCAAGAAGAACTCAAACAATTCAGTATCAATGATGTCTAGAAGTTAACTCCTAAACCAAAAGGTAAATATATTATTGGAGCTAAATGGGTTTTCAGGAACAAAATGAACGAAAAAGGTAAAGTCGTAAGAAATAAAGCAAAACTCGTGGCCAAGGGATATACGCAAGAAGAAGAGATAGACTATGTCGAGACTTACGCACCAGTAGCAAGGTTAGAAGCAATTCAATTATTACTTGCTTTTACTTGTTATAAGAATTTCGGGTTATTCCAAATGGACGTCAAAAGTGCTTTCCTGAATGGATTTATCCATGAGGAAGTCTATGTGGAACAACCACTTAGGTTTGAAGACCTAAGGAAGCTAGACTCAATATTCAAACTAAAAAAAGCCTTGTATGGATTAAAGGAAGCACCTCGAGCTTGGTACGACAGGCTGAGTAAGTTTTTAATTCAAAATAGCTTTGAAAAAGGTAAAGTAGACACTACTCTGTTTATCAAAAGAGAAAGCGAAATTTTTCTGCTTGTTCAAATATATGTTGATGATATCATTTTTGGATCCTCAAATGAAAGTTTGTGCAAGAAATTCTCTAAGTCTATGCAGGATGAATTTAAAATGAGCATGATGGGTGAACTAACCTTCTTTCTTGGACTTCAAGTGAAACAATTGAAGGAAGGGATTTTTATTCATCAAGAAAAATATGCAAATGATCTTATCAAAAGGTTTGGACTGGAAAATTGAAAAAAAGTCTGATATACCAATGTCAAGTTCCTTGAAGATAGACAAAGATGAAGGAGGAAAGAAAGTTGACCAGAAGCTATATAGGAGTATCATCAGTTCACTTCTCTATCTTACTGCTTCTAAACTTGACATTTTGTTTAGTGTTTACATTTGTGCCAGATTTCAAGCAGACCCTAAAGAATCTCATCTAAGTGCTGCAAAGCGTATTATCAAATACATTGCTTCAACTTCAAGCATTGGCCTTTGGTATCCTAAAAAGGGAGACTTTACTCTCCTTGGATATTCAGATGCAGATCTAGCTGGTTGCAGAGTTGACAGAAAGAGCACCTCAGGTACCTATCAGTTACTTGGAAGCAGGACAGTGTCTTGATTTTCAAGGAAGCAAAATACAGTAGCTCTTTCTATAGCATAAGCAGAATTCATGCACGGAGATTAACTGTGACAACACCAGTGCAATCAATCTTACCAAAAATCCAATTCTTCACTCAAGAGCAAAGCATATAGAGATTCGACATCACTTCATTAGAAATCATATTCAAAATGAAGAAGTTTTGATTCAGTTTGTTGACTCAAAGAACCAACTGGCGGATATATTTATGAAGCCTTTGGAGAAAAATCAATTTGAAATCATCCGTTCCAAACTCAACATCTTGAAGCTTGAAGAAGTTAAAGTCTAGAGACTCTTAGTGTCAGACAATCATGGTTCTTGACTGTAAGTCATTTCATTTTCTCTTTTATTAAATCTCGTAAAGGTACGATCATTTATCTATTCATAATTGATTTATGCTATCTTCAATTTCCGTGAAAAGTGCAATTTTTCCTTTTCAAAAGAGTTAATGGTAGTTATCTATTTTTTTAAAAGGCAGTTATTTTTTAAAAAAGGTATCTTTTAACCTTCGTTTACGAAGTCTGGCATTCCCCTGTTTCGACTAAGTTATACACAGTCGATTTCTCTTCACTTAACTCCAAAACCTTAAAAAGCATCGATCTTCCATTCCTGTCTTTCTCCCTTGTTTAATCTTTGAAAAATTTGTCATCTTTCTTGGGAAAGTCAAGCAAGGAATCTCTCAAAAACTGAGAAAGATGTCGTCTTTAAGAAAGTCTTCGAGGATTGCAAGCAGGGGACCATGGCGAATGAGTAAGGGGCCTACTCACTTTGATCTCACCGAGGAAGAGGAGTCACCAAGTCAGCAGCAGAGCCCACAACATTCTCAGCAGCGTCATTCTCCACCATCTAGTCCACAGAATGCTGTTCATCAACAAGAGGAGGTAATCATCGAAGACGCAGATCCTGTAAGAGTTCAAAAGCCCTCTTTTATTTATAAGCTTTACCGTGCTTTAAAGAGCATTGGTACTCCATTGAACTACATCGATGAGTTTCTTAAGGACAAGGGATATGGGAATGAGTACATCTTTTTGCGAAAAAGGAGAGTTTGGAAATTGCTCCTAAGGGGTTGGCAGAAAAAACCCTTGCAAATATCCCAAGTGATCCGCGTGTTGGGGGATTTAATCCAATAGATGGAAATGATGATGATAGATTGTACAAAGAATTTCAACCGAGAATGGGTGTTGCGGCGAAAATTCAAGGAAAAAGAACAGAGTTGTTTAGATCGAAGGAACAGAAGGATCTATACTCCAAATTGTTGAAGCGTGGGGTGATAAACCCTAGGAGTGTAGATTTTGATTTCCTTGATGCTGTGAATGTCAATTTGAGAGAAAAGTTCAGTTTTCTTCAACTTGAACAGTTATGTTCTGACACCACAGAAGCCTATGCTCAATTCACTGCATATTTCTATTCAAATCTTAGTTTCTTGGATGCGAATAGAATCTCCTTCAGTGTCCGAGATCAGGACTTTGTAGTAGATGAGGATATGTTGGTAGATGTTATTGGGGTTGAGAGAGGGAGATATCAACCCATCAGTTTCTCTATAGCTTGTGCTACAATGGAACTTGTTAAAGACAGAATGACAGAGGGAAAGGATTTCCTACTCAAGGATGCATGCGTTCAATATTCTACTTCACAAAATTGTTATCAATTGCCTCATACCCAAATCAACTTCCAAGACTGATGTTTCTAACTCAGAGGCAAAGCTGATGTATGCCATCAATGCTGGGAAAAAGTTTTCTCTTCCTCACACTATTCTGTTTCACATGTATAGAGCAGTGGTGAAGGACAAGGGCCAACTTCCTTATCCAGGTCTTGTGTCAAACATATTCAGACATTTGAATATTCAGCCTCCACAAATTCTCTGTGTTCGACCTTCTGACAAACTGGTGGTAGGACTGAAAATGATTTCCAAAATGCGTCTGAAAGAACTTGACAAGGCATTGGAGAAATTCAAGGAGAAAACCCCTATCAAATCTCATCAAGTCTCTTCTGCAGCAAAAAGAAAAGGGAAGGAGCCCATGGTTACTCCATCTAAAAAGAGAAAAGCTCTCATTACTGATGAAGATGATGAGGATGACCTCACAATTTCTGCTATAGCATTAAAGAAGTTGAATCGTTCTGTTCCTGAATCAATAGAACGATAAGAGAAAGAAGCAGAGGAGAGAGAAGATCGGGAGAAAGAAAAAGATACAGAAGCAGAGGAGAGAGAAGCTGAAGAAAAAGAAACAGACGAGGAAAGGTTTGAAGAAGAAAAAGAAAGAGAAAATCAAGAGGAAGGAGAGCATGAGGAAAACTCTTCTCCACATGAAGCCATGGAAATAGGGGGAGATGGTGAAAACAGAGGAATGTCCTCATATCCTGTTACCAGTGAAGGAGTCAGTCGCTCTCTAGTAGATCCAGAAGACATTCATGCCTCTCAATTTCCTGAGGAGGGACATGGTGCTTCATCGCTAAATCTGCATGATTATGCTGATATACCATCGTCTGCCTTTACTCCATTAGATCGTGCCGAAGCCAGTACGCAGACTGATAACTCAGTAGATTTTCGTAGAATCATTCGTGTTCTTTTGGAATTGCGGGGTCAGATATATGCTTTGGAAAGCGAAGTACAGAACTTGAACAATGCAGGACATGCTTTTTCCGTTTCATTGTCTAATCAGATCCAAGCCCTTACTCTTCAGATTCAAGTCAATGCTAAAGGTGAAGAGGTGGATCATCTAAAGGAAGAATTGAAAAAGCTAGAAGGCATCATCCAGCCCATGGGAGACTTCCAGGTTGTTCGCATTCCCAAGCAAACTTGACTCTATTCTATTCCCATCTCAACTTCTTTTTATGATGATGACAAAAAGGGCGAGAGATGCGAGATTTAAAATCTTTGAACTTAAACTGTTGAATTTTTAGTTTGTTTTAATGTGTGACTTGTGTGTCTGTGTTTGGATGAGGATTGACTGAACGTTTATTCGGATTTGACTGCTATTTATATTAAGTACTTTTGATATCTTATGAATGGCTTTACTCTCTTGAAAGACTAACTTATTTTCTATGGTTACAGATTATAGTGTTATCATTAAGCTATTAATCTTTATAAGATATCCATATTTGCTTGAGTAATGTTTTGCAGGTCAAAGTTATTCAAATATGCAGAAAAGTTTTGTCACCATAAAAAAGGGGGAGATTGTTGGAGAAATCTTTCTGGAATATTTTGAAGCTGACAAAACATTTCTATCAGCCTAGTCTGAAGTTTTGCAGACTCTTCTATTAAAGTCTGAAGACCTCCGAACTACCAGACTCAAGACTCAAAGTCTATTCTCATTGACAGTTTCTAATTCGTTGAAGAAAGGCTATCCAAAACTACTTCTTTAAGGAGTTTGGCCTTATCGACTGGAAAAGATCTTTTGGCTGGATATGACATAACGGATTCTTTTATCAAGAATGATTAAAGGTCCGATGATTGACGAAGTATTCCTGGAAGGTTCTACTTATGAAAACCAAGATCCTGATTGTATGGGCAAGCATGATTGATGGGCTATCGACATGTTCCTTTAATAGCTCAAATAATCTTCCTAATTGATTCTGTCCAACGGGAGGATTGGAAGAATTCCTTTGGTAAGTGCCAACGGGTATGATGGCACAAAGGAGTATAAAAGGAAGTCGTTTCAGTTGTTCGAGGAGTGTACGATATAAGAATTCCAAAGTCTGAAGCTCTTTGATTCTTAGTCAATTCATTTACTGAGCGAAATCTTGTACACAAAAGAGAGTCTATATTTTGAGATACCTTGAGGAAGTGTGATAGAATATCTACACTATGGAATCAAGGGAAAGCAGTGCTGTAACATCTCTTTTGTTCATAGTGAAATCCAGCCAGTGGGCTGTCAGCGCAGAAGAGTGGACGTAGGCTTGGAATAAGCCAAACCACTATAAATCTTGTGTTCAATTTTCTCTTCCTTACTCTCCACTTTACTTTGATCATAGTTCGATTTGTTATCTAAATGAGAGCTTCCTTTCTGTTGTTAGTCCAGTATTGCTTTCATATCTCAAGAAATTATTTTTACACATATTCACCCCCCTCTAGGTGCTTATACTAGCTATATCACAATGAACATGATGCAATCAATGCCATCAAATTTTGTGGGACCATGGGGAATCCATTATCAATAATGATCATTGTTGTGAGGTGATCCGGTCCATGTGGACCACGGTTGAAGTAAGAATTTCCCTCTATTGATAGCATGAATCAACATTGATACACTTGAGCATCTATTTTGGAGAAATGGGCTTAGTGATATAGCTGGAGGTTAACCTTTCAAATCCCACAATTGAATGCAAACAGCTGTGATCTTGCACTGGTAAAATGTCTTGATTTAACTTATTCATAAAACATGCAAGACATCCCATACGCCTCTAGATAGTTGATATTCATGCCCTTACTGCTAAATTATCAAATAGAAACAAGTAGACTGACTTCTTTTTCTTAGGTACAATAAGGATGAGTTTGGTTCGGCTTTAAGGGAAAGTCTTTGTGAAAATGCAAATAACTTTTGCTTAAGAAGGATTTTGAAAATGCATGTAGTGTTTGGTAGTATTTGGTAAATTTTAATTTCAAAGTGCATTGGGAGCAACTTTGGTTTTAAATATTGTTAAAAAAAATCGCACTTTACAAAGGATTTTTGTTACTTTTTTTATTTAAAAAATCCTCAAAACCGACAAACCGACAAACGACTCAATGGCCGGTGGGCCGCCAAGGGTTGTTAGGGCTGATTCAACCCTAGGTGATGGTTGCCTGAGGCTGTGCAGCCTTAGGCGAGGCTGTGCAGCATCTATATATAATCTTGCTAGCAACCTGAGCCCTTCATCGGTGACATTGCACAAGGTGAGGACATTTCTATAATGATGAAAATTCAGAGAGGACAAAGTTGGAAGAAAAAATGAATTAACATTTTGGAATTGCTTCAAGTTCAAAGCACCTCTAGACCTGCCTTGGATGAAAGATCTTAGGCTTTTTGAAGTGAAATTGTATCTTCACAAGTCTCTTTAAGAAATTTGTTAAATGGTACTTGCATTTCCCCAAAAAGGTTTAGATCCCAAGCCGCCTTAGAAAAATGATTGTTATACGCCCCCTATATTCTTGAAGAACAACTTGCAAGAGTAGGGTCTCATGAGCCTAACATGAGAAGGAGAGAGTAAAATGTCGCCAAGAATAACTTGCCGGCCATCTAATGTGAAGCCCTTTGCTGCACTACAAAGCCGGCAAATCATTATTGGCTACAAGTTCGCTCTCTGCAACTTCATGTAAGACTTCCCAACCTATTTGATGACCAAAGTTGAATGACATACATCGATCTATCTCTGTAATTCTTTTTGGTTGGGCATCAGACATGTCCGAATGCTAGACTGAAGGGACTTAGATATTTATACGGCAAGAACTAGCATTCAGGCACCCGCAATATTATGATGGTTTAGATTCTTCACGTGGGAAGACTTGTGATCATCTGAGTTGTTGCCAAGATCAGATGAACTAGGATCTCCTGATCTTTTAGACGCCTCAGCTGAAGAAGAGGATTTCTCATCCCCAAGACTCCCTGAGTCATCTTGAAAGTCTGCCTTTAAAGATGGCTTGTCATCATCAATTTTCTCAGCAATGTCTTCACAGCATCTTTCTTCCTCGAGTATCTCAGTGGACACCAAAGGTACAGTATCAGATCCTTGATTGTGCTCGTCAGATAAAGAATTAACAGCTGTTCTTGAAGAACTACCTTGCTCTATTGAAGCCGTACTTGAAGAATGAGAACCAGATGGTTCAGAATTTCTAGCAGCGAGTGCTGCAGTCAAAACACGTGACTGGCTACTATCCAAAGCTCCTCATGGGCAAGGAGCGACATTCCAAACGAATAAGCCCAACTTTCCTAAAGAAGTAGGGCTCTTGTACCATGCTCATCCCAAAAACGAAAGTGATAGGGCACGACCTTTAAAGAGGGACCACATATGTCTTTACATCTCCGCAATCATCTCATATTAATCTTTGGAATGCACTTGATTATATTGTTGGTCGACAAATTGTTTATACAATCAACCTTAAAGCAGATTAATGTCCAAAATACAACCTTTCAATTCCGACTAGGCCAGAAGGGCTTAATTCTAAAGTGACCTTGAGAAGGTACTTGGTTAAAGAAACAATGATGCTTTTTGTTCGTTTAAATGCTTGAACCATTCACCATATAAAAGTACATACATAGACTCCTGTTGGAAAGAGTGATGACAAGCAATTTGAGAGACGCTTGGAATTTTTTATTATCTTTGCGGTATTAGTATAGATCGAAAAACCTCATTTCTCACCATGCACATGTCCTCAATTGATCTCCTTAAGAAATATAATTTAGACAAAAGTGGAATGGTCAGAAGTGAAGTACATTTGAAGGAGCAAAGCAAGTCAAAAGCGAAGGTCCACGTGCAGAGACAAGGCCTCACCTTATCTGGGACTATGTCCCCATCTAGAGACCCTTTTTTTTTTTCTTTTCTATTTTTTTTTGGGAGGGGGGGGGGGGGAGGGGAGGGTGGGTAAGTAATAAACTAGAAACAAGTTTTTTCCAAATCAGTGAGATTAGCTTATAAGCTTGAGGAGCAGAGATGAAGTGCAAATAGAGGCTCAAAACACACCCAAAAGGGAGGTCACAACGGCCTCAACTTCCACGGAGCCAGGCATGTATGCAGCATCACTACTCACTAGGGCACTGCTTTCGGATTCTATGTAACACGGATGGAAAGATTTATTGTGTCCCACCACATCCTCATTTCCTCTCTCTGTCCGCCAAAAAAATAGTATTTATCGTTTCTCTATTTTAATAAGATTATGAGTTATCTTGTTTCCTTTATCTCGTTTCTCTAACTTTATCCTTATATGGACGGGACACCAATTCCAAAATAGTTAATGAAAGAGGAAATTATGAATATAGTTCTTCTACTATCAATATTCAAATTGTATACATACTTTCTTAAGCGAAAGATTTGGTCTCTCAGATAATCTTTGATCCTGGATTCGAGACAAATGTCAAGGAAAATTGCTGGCTAAGAGCTGGAGATGAACATCTGGTGCTACAGTGAAATGAACAAACAACTTAAAATTAAGGATAAATTGGAAAAATCATCCCTAAACTATTGTTTCTACTCAATTTTGTTTCTTATACTTTATTTTGTGATAGATTTGGTCCCTAATTTAATCTCAAGCCGTGATTTTAAGACAATAAATGGAAATATGTCAAGTAAGTACCGAACCTATGACCTAAGCCCAGAGTCGTAATAATCTAGTCCTATCCACAACCAAATCTGCAAAAGATGTACTCAAATTTTGGCCATTTACGGGACAGCCGCCACTAGGCTCTTAATTTTCACACTATTTATAACATATCGACATCTTACATGTGCATCTCCAACATTTAGTCTACGTCCTTATGTAAACAAAGATGGAAAGCTACGAAATCTATGCTCAAATTAAGATCAATAAATAGTCTGAGGATCAAATCTATTACAAAATAAAGAACAAAATTAAACATAGGCAAAAGTAAAGGGATCGAATTTGTAACTCTTGATTTTTATTTTATTTTTTATTTGTTTAGACCTCATTAGTACCTCATGTTCATCTCTAGCATATAGTCTACATATTCCTTCGATGTTTGGATTGATACAACAATTCACTTAAATTCTTGATCGATTATTAGTTTAGAAACCAAAATCCGTCTCAAAATAAAGTGCAAAGGCCAAATTTGGACATTGACAACAATACATGACCACTTGTATAACTTCCCTTTATACGAAGGGCAAACTTGTGTCCAAAAGCCCGAAATTCATACTGTGCGTGTGTAATTGCTAGAGCATTTAACGACTTAAACTTTAAAGTAAGTGTGCAATGATCATCCTACTCAAATTTCTTCAGATCTATTGATTTGCCACCCCCTGTTATAACCAATGAATTAATCTATTGGTTGGAGGTCTATCTATTCAAATTTCTTCAGATCTATTAATTTGCCAGCCCCTGTTATAATCAATGGTCACGCCTTAGTGTCAATTATAATCTACCCTTTCCATCATCTAATAGTTCATGTTTTTTAATATAGTGAACAGTGTCTTACATTTCAATAGTACTAGAGTATTGCTCTTAGGGGTCTTGTTTACTAACAAAATTGAAAATGAGAAATGTATCACCGCAAAAAAAAAAAAAAAAACCTCACATCACAAATTATATTATTACAGGATTGACTTGAAAGATAGGATTTGAGAATGTGAAAATATTATAGGTTTTAGGGCCCTGCCACTACATTGAAAAGTTTTTCACTTTGCCAATTTATTCTTAAATATTTACCCATTCGGATTCCTCAATCTGATTCCTCATTGATCTCACAAAATGTGATGATTTTGATTGCATCCAGTTTATAAACCCGAATATGGATAAGAGTTTCCCATCAATGGCACCCGGGTGGTCGGCAGTGGAATGGCGGTGTCTTAGTTGTTTCTTTAGGATAAAAAATTGTCATGGATGCTCTTGGTTGAAAGAAATTGAAAAGTAGTTTTGAAGTATGCTCCATCGTTTCATATGATTGTCATGTAAGGGTTTTGCTAAGAACATAAATGATAAATGATGTAGGACTTAACCAAATATAGGACTATAGTACCAAAAGGGCGTTGTGGGATGCTAATCTGGCCCACGGATATTGGTATTCCAGACCTAAGATATTTAGTCCTTGTTGACCAGTTTCCTTCACACGTGCACTTAGGTAGCCAAATTTCCCATAAATCAACATAGGCTTTTCGAACCGATTGGTGGCAACTCTAGTCTGATACTTGAGTTTAGGATCATTTTGCATCTGTTAGAGTTTTTCCAAACTTAGTATTTGAGAATATCTTAAGAACCAAGGCGCTCTTGGTTGGCTACTCCCGATTAGCAAAATATATCTTTGATTCCTCTAGGCACACGCAGGACATAAGTTGAATATATCAAGGATAAGCAAGAGTTCACGAGGGGGTTCACGAGGTATTGAAGTAATACATATTGACATTACACCTAGTAAAAGCACTTACTGGTGTCAGGAATTTCGTTGACGCAACATGCATTAATTCCTTCGGATGCGCTCGAATTTCGCTTGTCGGCATACCAATTGGGTTCAATGGTCAACTCCACTCAAATCAGATTGCGGCAAATATTCTTTTTTCTCAATTCCGCCCCCCCCTCCCCCCAACCTCATTATATTCCACTCAAAAAGTCCCCAACCTATCTCTTTGATTGCTCCACAACCACCTTTCCATGTCCTTCTAATTCCCTTTCTATGAACGTCTGCCTAACTCCATCGTTAACCGTTAATTAATTTCATATTAGTAGTAATCTCTCCGTCTCCAGCATGTTCTATTTTTCAGGAGCTAGTCGGCATGACAAATTAAAATCGAACACAAACCAGGTTATATCTTGAATTTTAAATAAAGACACTGCATTTAAGGAAGCATGCATAAATCGTTACATTGACAAGATTTAGCCTTTCTTTTGCTAATATGGCATGCCCCATCGAATCATGTTCTTGAATTGTGACGGACTAAAACCATATACTGAGTCTAAGCAGTGAGCTTCTTTCGTTTCTTTTCTTTTTTATTATTATTTTGTATAATTGTTTTAGCTATTGCCTACAAGAGCTTCAGTCTTAGAGCACCATATAACTATCATGTTGAATAATCCAAATGGCTGAGGTATGAAGATGGTTCTAAATTAAATAAGGCAAATCTTATTTTTTTGGGTAAGAAAAGGACGCAAAGCCTGACTGTTATGTGGTTACTCTCCGAATAAAACTTGACCTAGTCTGATCTCCTATAAAAAAAATAATTAAAAAAGAAGAAGTGAACCTCTCGGTGGCCTATTTGAATATAATTTGATCCGACTAGAACCAGCCGTAAGTCAAAACCAAAAAAAAAAAAAGGAAAAAAAGAAAAAGAGGTAATATCTTCAGGCTGCTGGTTTTAGATTTCAAACAAAACCAACTGGCAAATTATATTCCAGCCTTCACTATCGTCCTCCTCCTCTCTCCCTTTGAGAAAAGCAAAGTGAAAGAGAAGAAATTCTGTTCGCATCCACATTATTTATAATTCATAAGCATTTTCATTGAAGAAATTCAAATTAACCAATTGCAATGGATTTTCCATGCAATGATTGGGGCCATCGCATTGACTATTAGAGTCGCACAGCTCTAATAACACTCTCACAATAGAAACTCTTAAGGAAGGAAATGAATACACTACTTTACTCGCTGAAATTTCTTTTCACTCTCCACTATATGAAATGTCACCCCGATCCTCTGAGCACGTGCCAATCCCTCCTTAGTTGATTAAATAGCGACGTTTCAAGATGCATCTCTGACCCATTCATTTTAATACGCATGCGGAAGCATATAAATAATCACCAAACAATAAAATAATGGGATAGAAAAATAGGGCCATGGATTTTAAAATCTAAACAACTACACGTATATACATTGCAAACCATTGCATATATATACAGTGCGAACTATCAAGTCAAGTCCTACTCAAACAAGTCAGAAAACAAAGTCTACAAATAGGGGTGGGGGTTTTCTCAAACTACGGGTCCTCGTCCTACCCTTCATCATCCTCCACAATCTCTCCTTCCACACTCCAGTTGGAGCCTTGAGCAGGATGTACTGGGGACATGGGGACTTCAAGATTCAGGTCTATTGCATCTATGACCGAACCTCCTCGGGGATCCACAATACCCTTCCCAAAAGTGGCCTCCATAATGTACAGTGGAATCTCGAGTTCCGGCATAGCTATGGCATCCCATAAATTCAAAGCCAAGCCTTAAGGTGTGTTAAAGTCTTTAATTATGTGGTAAAATTTCCATGGCTTATGTTTTGGCCATTAGTCTTTTAATTTGATGATTTGTGCTTGTGATTGTGGAAATTTAAATTTAATAGATTAATAATTTGTGCTTGGCCACATGATTCATAAATTAAATTTCAATAATTAAAATGTCCCAAGACTTTGGCTGAGACGAAAATTGGAAATTAAAAATATTTATAGAAGAATTTCAAAAAAAAAAAGGAAAAAGAGGGTTAATTTTCGAATGGGCCTTAGACCCATTTGGCCTAAGCTTAATGGGCCAAGTCGCCGGCCCAATAGTGGCCCAAGAGGGAGTGGTCGCCGGCCATAAAGGCCCAAGCCCAAGCCCAAAATCAATTCAAAATTTAATGTGACAAGTGGCATGAAGGAATGGCATGCATTGGTGGGTTTGTAGGCAATCTCATGATTGCTAATCATGGGCTCTAGGGGGGTATAAGAGGAGAGGAGAGAGAGAGGAGTGGCCGGATTCTTTTGGCTGAGAGAAAGGGTGCGAGAGAGGGAGAAATTTCGGGAGAAAGAGGGAGAAACTGAGAGGGGAAGGAGGCGCAGCCGAGGGGTGCCGCCATTCGTTCGCCATCCAATCGCCATGTCGCGCCGCTGTTCGTCGTCGTTTGTCCATCTTAGAGGCAAGTGGAGTCCGTAACTTCTCTTGCATGTTTTTTTTGGTGGTTGCATGTTCGATTTTAGGTGTGATTTGTGCGAAAAACCGAGGTAAGGGTTGGTTATTTTCAAACCGTGTGACTGTTCTTGTTCGGTTTGTGGGAGTCAGTAGCTTGTTTGAGCTTGCATGGGTGTTTGGAGTTCGATTTTGGCTTCTATGTCTGCATGGAAGTTATAGATAACATCTTATAGTATAACATACTGAAATTTCGTGAAAACTTATGGAGATTTGAGGGGTTAAAGCCTTGTTATACGGAGAACCCAGATCTGTGAAGTTTTCGCTGACCTCTTGCTAGATTTTTTGTTTGCATGTTGATTTCTGTTGAAGATTTGACTTTGATGTCTTCATGAAAGTTGTAGGTAACACCTTAAAATACAACATACTCAAATTTGAAGAGAAATGAACAAGTATAGCCTAGTAAATCGGCTAGATCTTGGAGACGATGATTCTGGTGATGTGTTCCGAGACACCCGAGACTTCATGGACTTAAATGGTGACCATACTTTGGTTATTTGACCTAGATCTCTTCATGAAACTTGTAAAGGACACCTTGGTACATAACATACTCAAATTTCAGAGGAAACGAAAGAGAATATATGGGTGAAATCTAAAAATTTCGGAGATGTGTATTCTGGACGACGCGGTAGTGGTTCCAGAGGTTTCGTGGGGTTGTATAAATTAATATAAAAATAATTTGGCTTGGAGTTCTTCATGAAAGTTGTGCGAAAATATCTTGGCTATTGCCCTGTAAAATTTCGTAATTTTTGAAGGCTATATGAGTATTTTAATCGAATTTATTTGGAAACTGTGCAATTCTGGTCATTATCCGAATATCATGTGCTATTTTGTGAAAATTGTGAAGTTATGAGAAATTCAATTTGGCCATGAATTTTGTATGAAATTGTGATCCTATTGATTTGTTTAGTGATTGTTTGAATATTATGATTTTGGGAAAATCATAGACATTAAATTTAATATTTATTTATGAAAATAAATAAATAAAATAATAAAATGGATTTTTATTTGGCCATGGATTCAATTCTATTTGTGTGGCATATGTGTGATGAGATCTTTGTACATGTATTGGATTGAGATGTATATGTGATAAAGTCTTGGTATGCGTATGACATGGTCCTTGTACATGTATTGAATTGAGATGTGTATGAGATAAAGTTTTGGCATGTGTATGACATATGAATTGAGATGCAAGTGTGAATTCCATGTCAAGTGTGATTTGTTTGATACCATGCCAATTGCCATGTTAAATTGAGATAAAGAAATGGTATATGTGGATGATGGTAAATGAGGAAGTGGTTGTGGTGGAGGATGATGGCCGGAATGTATAAATACATTGCCGGAATTCCCTGGGAGATTCAGGATGCTCGGAATGTGGGGGGCTGGAAGCCTTGTCGGAGGTTTTTGCCCGAAAGGAATGCCTCGCGATGCCAGTATTGGGGTGCGGGATGCCTGGCTAGAAGGGTAAAGGCCGGAAGCCTTGTCGGAGGTTTCTGCCCGAAGGGAATGCCTCGTGATGCTAGTTGGGATGCGAGATGCCCGAAATGTGGGGGGCCGGAAGCCCGGTGGCCATGGGATGGCTGGAATGCTGGGAGCCCTGTCGGAGGTTTCTGCCCAAAGGGTTGATGATGAGATTGATGAGTGGGTGATGTGGTGATCAAAATTGAAAGATAAAGATGAAAAATTAAACTATGGCATGATGATATGCATGATGATGATGATGGTGATGATGATATGTGATGTGATATGATGATCACCCATGATATGATGTGATATGCATGATGATATGCATGATGATGATGATGATGATATGTGATGTGATATGATGATCACCCATGGTATGATATGATATGCATGATGATATGTATGATGATGATGATGATGATATGTGATGTGATATGATGATCACCCATGATATGATATGCATGATGATATGCATGATGATGATGATGATGATGATTATATGTGATGTGATATGATGATCACCCATGGTATGATATGATATGCATGATGATGATGATGATGATATGTGATGTGATATGATGATCACCCATGGTATGATATGATATGATATGCATGATGATATGTATGATGATGATGATGATGATATGTGATGTGATATGATGATCACCCATGGTATGATATGATATGCATGATGATATGCATGATGATGATGATGATATGTGATGTGATATGATGATCACCCATGACATGATATGATATGCATGATGATGATGATGATGATATGTGATGTGATATGATGATGCGTGATAGTGTGTGCCTAGCTTCAAGGTAACTAATGCTTGCAATGCATGTGTAATTTGCATGATGCATTGAGTTGTTATTGGATTTCCCTATTTGCTGAGTGGTTGTACTCACCCCTTTTGGGGATAACATTTCAAATTAGCAGTATGCCGCTTCCTGCCGTCTCGCGGGGGGTGTTTTATGGTCTACCATCTGATGTAGAGGTCGAGTGTGCGGAGATAGATTGTCCCTCTATTCCCGGATTGACTTTTATTCAAGTACGCTATCTAGTGATGTATGACATAGGCCTAGCTAGGGGCCCTGTCATTCAGGAGTTCACTTCTGTGCACGTTCGTCGGGATGGAGCTATGCAAGGGATGTTGCCGCCACCACCGCCTGATGCACCGGGTTGGGTGTGAGACTTGCGCGCGATGAGTAGGAGCTGGATCTCTTTTTGATGTCGATAATCGACACTTTCGATGGGGGTTTGCGCTCGTATGATGTTGAGGGTCGAGGGTTTCTTTTTGAGATTTTAGGCAAGACATGGCAGAGTCTTAGCTTTTCTTGTTTTGTATCGACCCGAGAAAAAGGAAGTCCCATCCTAAAAGAATATGTAAATAATGTGTCGATGTTTGTTTATAAAATCCCGATGTTTAGCTAGTGTGTATTTGTATCATGGATTGGTAGGGGGATAGATGGTGATGTTTAATTTGCTTCCGCTATGAGTTGCATTGGGATCGATTGTTTTTTAAAAAAAAAAATGTGTCTGCAAATTAGGACGCTTGTTTGAAAGAAAGAAAGGTAATAAAGTGTAACATCAGAGCTTGTGGCGATCGCCGAAGGGTTCGGGGTGCTACAATAGCACCCTTTCTTTGGCCATCTTGAGCATGGCGATACCATGATCTATATTGGTGGGGCACTTCGTGGGTAAGACCCGCATTAACCCAAACCGCGGATCTCACTAACTCATATGTCCAGCCCCTTAGGCTCCTAGGCAACAGAAAATAAGATGTTTGCTCTGTAACACTCTTGGGTTGTCCAAAAAATTGAGGAGCGACCATCTAAGGACCTGAAATGTTATCCTACAATGGGGTGAGACAACGTTTCATCGAGTTCTACCCTCCTAAGACCCAATTAGGAAGCAAATACGTCTTGAGGGTTGCCTAGGCACAACACGAGTCAAAGTGTAACATCCCAATCATCGGGCACGCACCCATCCTCACCTTGGTCAATTAAATATCGACATCTCAAGACGCATCGCCAACCCATTCATTTTTAATATGCATGCGGAAGCATAATAAAATCCCCAAATAATAAAACAATAGGATAGAAAAGTAGGGTTGTATTTTTCACAACTGAAAAAGCACAACACATTTTTATACAAGCAAACCTCATAGTATATATTATAATATTATTCACAAGAGTTTGATCTATCACATATTAGTTCACACCCCAGGTTGCATAATAGGGTGGGGGTTTCAATTTTTGTCTAGGTCATACTCTGGATCTTCCTTAGAATTCTCCTCCGGTTTCTCCTCAAGGTCCTCCTCTTCAAGCTCTTCCTCCAGGTTCTCCTCTAGGTACTCCTCCTCAACAACCTCACATTCTTCCATATTCCCGCTGGAGTCCACTACTAATTGCTCTAGAGAGTCGAGACCATCACCCAACTTGGGATCTTTTGCATTGGTCACCGCTCCATCCTTGGGATCTGCAATCATTTCTCCAAATGTTGTCTCTAAGACGAACATAGGCACATCACCCTCCGGTATAGGACCTTCCCTTCGCCCATCATAGTAATGACGATACCACGACTTAAACTCGTGGGGTACCAGGCCGTCTCTATCTACATCAACCCAGACGGTAGATTTTACCAAAACATACTCTAGACCTTCCGAGTGGGGGTGTATCGAGAAGTGATACGCTATCTCGGTGACCTCTTCGGGAATACCAAAATGCATGGGAGGATGAGGAGGTGGAGTTTCTACCATCTAGGGACCTGAAATGGTGTTGCACAACAGGGTGAGACTACGTCTTAGCAAGTTTTACCTTCTAAAACTCAATTGGGAAGCCAATACACCTTAGGGCTACCTAAGCACAATACGAGTTAGAAGACTTACCTTGACCCCAGTTCCATCTTGCAAATCAACGTTATTCACAAATGTCTTACATCACATCAATCAATCAATTCACAACATCAGATCAAATTATTGATTAATCGACCTAGTCAATTACATGTCAATCAGACCATGTTCCAATTATTTTAACCCGTACTATGCATTTTCTAAGATGATGCATCTAGTCACCAAGCCATGTGCATTCTTCGATGTGATGTACTCATCACCGAGCCACGTGCAATCTTCAAGATGACACACCTACTCATCAAGTCACGTGCATTCTCCAAGGTGATATATTCGGTCACCGAGTCATGTGCATTTTCCAAGGTGATGTACCAATTCAAGAAATCACGTGCATTCTCAAAGGTGATATACTTATTCACCAAGCCACGTAATACAACATTCTTTTTCACCATTTTATACAGCCCACCAAAACATTATTGGCGCTGTAGACCAAAGCCCGGTCAATTTCCAATTAATTACCGAAATTGATTAATTTAGGAATAAAATCCTAAAAACACACTTAATTCAATTTGGCACAAATTAACACTCAAATAAATAAACAGACTACACCATAATAATCAGCATAAATTTTCGGTTGTCAGCTATCCCAACCTAAATTCCAGAAAATAATTAATTAGTTAAATAATTATGAAAATTATTAAATAAATGCAATAAATCCAATTTAGGCCGGTAATGCTTAATTGGAAGTCGAAACGGATCCGGAAAATTTCCGAGATTCGTTCAATAAATACTATAGACTATTCACTAGCTAATAACACTAACCAATTGCCTAACATACATTGATAAAACACAAATTTAATTACTCTACTCTAATATATCCACCTAATCACACTTAATTAAATCTAAATAATCCCTAAGCATCATTAGCATACTAAGCAAGGTTTGGTGAGCAAAACTCACTCATTCAACAAACGGGTTTGATCAAAACTGGGATAGCTAGTATAATAAGCACCTAGAGGGGGCTGAATAGGTGTAAAAAATGTTTTCTCGAGATAAGAGAGCAATACTAAGTAGACAATAGAAAGGAAGTTCTCCTTTTGTTAACAAAGCAAATTATAATCAAAGTAAAGCAGAGAATAGAGAAGAGAAAATGAACACAAAAATTATAGTGGTTCGGCTTATTCCAAGCCTACGTCCACTCTTCCGCACTAACAGCCCACCGGTTGGATTTCACTATGAACAAAAGAGTTGTTATAGCAAGGCTCTCCCTTGATTCCACAGTGTAGATACTCTACCACACTTCCTCGAGGTTTCTCAATAATATGGACTCTCTTTTCCGTACAAGATTTCACTCAGAAAATAAATTGACTAAGAACAAAGAGTTTCAGACTTTGGAATTCTTCTATCATGCACACACTCGAACAACTGAAATGTCTTTCTTATATACTCCTTTATGCCATCATACCCGTTAGCACTTACCAAATGAATTCTTCCAATCTTCACGTTGGACAAAATCAATTAGGAAGATTATTCGAGCTATTTAAGGAACATGTTGATAGCCCATCAATCATGCTCGCTCATACAATCAAGATCTCGGTTTCCATAAGTAGAACCTTTGAAGTATACTTCGCCAGTCATCGGATCCTCAATCTTTGAATCAATAAAGGATTCCGTTATATCATATCCAGCCAAGAGATCTTCTCCAGTTGATAAGGTCAAATCCTTAACGAAACATTCAGTCCTGGATAGCCCTTCTTCGATGGATTAGAAACTGTCAATGAGAATACACTTTGAGTCTTGAGTCTGGTAGTCCGGAGGTCTTCAAACTTTAAATAGTAGAGTCTGCAAATCTTCAGACTAGACTGATGGAAACGTTTTGTTAGCTTCAAAATACTTCAAAAAGATTTCTCCAACAATCTCCCCCCTTTTAATGGTGACAAAACTTTTCTACAGATTTGGATAACTTTGACTTGCAAAACATTACTCAAGAAAATATGGATATCTCATAAAGATAAATGGCTTATTGATAACACTAGAATCTGCAATCACAGAAAATAGGATAGTCTTGCATATGAGTAAAGCCATCCATAAGATATCAATAGTATTTAATATAAGATGTCAATCCAAAATCCCAAATCTAGTCCACAGCCAGACACAAAAGTCAAGTCAAACATCAAAACAAATCAAAAGTTCAAGTTCAAGTTCAAAAAAGTTCAAGGTTCAAAGTTCAAATCACATCTCTCCCCCTTTTTGTCATCATAAAAAAGGTTGATATGGAATCAAGAATGCTTGGGAACACGAACAAGCTAGAAATCTCCCATTGACTGGACAATGCCTTCTAGCTTTGTCAACTCTTCCTTCAGTTGAGCCACCTCTTCACCCTTAGCATTTGCTTGAATCTGAAGAACAAAGGCTTGGATCTGATCATTAAAAGAAACTGAAGAAGCTTGACTTGCAATCTGCAAATTCTGTACTTCGCATCCTAGAGCATATATCTGACCCCGCAATTCTAAGAGAACATCAAGAATTCTGCAAAAATCTGCTGAATTATCAGTCTACGTACTAACTTCTCCACGGTCAAATGGAGTAAAGGCAGACAATGGCAAATCAGCATAGTCACGCAGCTTGGGCGATGAAACATCATGTCCCTCCTCAGGAAATTGAGAGGCATAGTTGTCCTTTGGATCTGTTGGAGAGTAGCTGATTCTTTCACTAGTAGCAGGATATGAGGACATTCCTCTTTTCTCACGATCTCCCCTTGTTTCCATGCCTTCAAGTGGAGAAGAATGTTTCTCGTGCTCTCCTTCCTCTTGATCTCCTCTTTCCTCTTTCTTCTTCTTCTTCTTCTTCTTCTTCTTCTTCTTCTTCTTCTTCTTCTTCAATTCTTTCCTCTTCTGCATCTCTTTCTTCAACTTCTCTCTCCTCTGTTTCTTTCTTTTCTGCTTCCAAATCTTCTCTTTCTCCGGTCCTCTGTTCTGTGTCTTTCTCTTGTCATTCCGTTGATTCTGGAATAGAACAACTCAGGTTCTTCAATGCTATTGCAGAAATGGTAATGTCTTCCTCATCTTCTTCATCCTCAACAATGAGAGCTCTTCTTTTCTTGGATGGAGCAACCATGGGCTCCTTCCCTTTTCTTTTTGCTCCCGAAGAGATTTGATGAGTTTTGATAGGGGTTTTCTCCTTAAATTTCTCCAACGCCTTGTTGAGTTCCTTTAGACACATTTTAGACACCATTTTCAGTCCCACTACCATTTGATCACAAGTTCGAACATAGAGAATCTAGGGAGGCTGAACATTCAAATGTCTGAATAACTTTGTCACAAGAGCTGGATAAGGAAGTTGACCCTTGTCCTTCACCACTGCTCTATACCTGTGGAATATAATAGTGCGAGGAAGAGAGAACTTTTTCCCAGCATTGATGGCATACATCAGCTTTGCCTCTGAGTTTGAAACATCAGTCTTTGAAGTAGATTTTGGTTTGAGGCAATTGATCACAATCTTGTGAAGCAGAATGTTGAACACACTCATCCTCGAGTAGGAAACCTTTCCCTCTATCATTCTATCCTTAACAAGTTCCAACGTAGCACAAACAATAGAGACATTGATTGATTGATATCTCCCTCTCTCAACCCCAATCACATTAGCCAACATATCTACATCCACCACATAGTCCTGATCTCGGACACTAAAAGAGAATCTATTCGCATCTAAGAAACTAATATTCGAATAGAAGTATGCAGTGAGTTCAGCATAGGCTTCTGTAGATTCAGAATAGAACTGTTCAAGTTGAAGAAACCTGAATTTTTTCCTCAAATTAACATTCACAGCGTCAAGAAAATCAAAATCCACACTTCTAGGGTTTATGACCCCACACTTCAACAACTTGGAGTATAGATGCTTGTGTTCCTCCGATCGAAACAAGTCTGTCCTTTTGCTCCAAATTTTTGCCGCAACACCTATTCTTGGTTGAAACTGACTGTACAACTTGTCATCATCAATCCCATCTGGCTAATTCAGCCCTCCAACACGTGGATCGATTGGAATATTTTCCATTGCCTCTTCTGCCGACCCAGCAGGGGCAATTCCCAACCATTCCATTGTGCGTCAAAAGAAGGTTTCATTTTTGTACCCTTTCTCTTTTAGAAATTCGTCAATGTAGTTCAAAGGAGTTCAACCCCTTTTCAAAGCACGATAAAGCTTGTAGGTAAAAGAGGGCTTAACAGTTCTTATGGGTTATGCATCTTTGATTATTTCTTCCTCTTCTCGACGAGCAACATCCTGTGGTCTAGATGGAGAAGATGGACGCTACTGAGAATGTTGTGGGCTCTGCTGCTGACTAGAAGACTCTTCTTCCTCGGTGAGATCAAAGTGCGTAGGCCCCTCACGCATTTGCTGCGGTCCCCTGTTCGCGATCCTCGAAGACTTCCTTTGAGACGATATCTTTCACAATCTTTGAAAGATTCCAAACTTGACTTTCCCAAAAAAGATGACAACTTTTCGATGATTAAACAAGAGAATAAGATAGAAGTGGAAGATCGATGCCTTTGTTTTTAGGGTTTTTGGAGTTAAACGAAGAGGAACCGGCAGTATATAGGTCAGTCGAAGAGAGGCATACAAAACGTCGTAATGGAAAGTAAAAAGATGCCATTTAAAAAAATAACTGCCTTTTCAAAAAATTAGATAACTGCCATTTAAAAATTAACTCCATTTTCGAAAAAGAAAGATTGCACTAATCATGGAAATTGAAAGTAGCAAAAATCAATTATGGACAGATGATCGTACCTTTTCAAGATTTAATCTGAGAGAGAATAGAATAACTTACAATCAAAGATCTTGATTGTCTGAGTTTGAGAGTATCTAGACTTTTACTTCTTCAAACCTCAAAATGTTGAGTCTGGAACGAATGATTTCAAATTGATTTTTCTCCAAAGGCTTTGTAAATATATCCGCTAGTTGGTTATTTGAGTCAACAAACTTAATCGAAACTTCTCCATTCTGAACATGATCTCTAATGAAGTGATGTCGAATCTCTATATGCTTTGCTCTTGAGTGAAGAATTGGATTCTTAGTGAGATTGATTGCGCTGGTGTTGTCACAGTTAATCTCCGTGCATGAATCTTCAATTCCAAAGTCTCTTAGCTATTGTTTTATCCACAAAATTTGTGAACAACAACTTCCAAGAGCTACATACTCTGCTTTTGTTGTAGAAAGAGCCACTGTATTTTGCTTCCTTGAAAACCAAGACACTATCCTGCTTCCAAGTAGTTGACAGGTACCCGAGGTGGTCTTTCTATCAACTCTGATCCGACTAGATCTGCATCTAAGTATCCAAGAAGAGTAAAGTCTCCCTTTTTAGGATACCAAAGACCAAGGCTTGAAGTTGATGCAATGTATTTGATAATATGTTTTGCAACACTTAGATGAGATTCTTTAGGATCTGCTTGAAATCTAGCACAAATGCAAACACTAAACAAAATGTCAAGTCTAGAAGCAGTAAGATAAAGAAGTGAACCAATGATATTATTGTATAGCTTCTGGTCAACTTTCTTTCCTCCTTCATCTTTGTCTATCTTCAAAGAACTTGACATTGGTATATCAGTCTTTTTGCAATTTTCTAGTCCAAACTTTTTGACAAGATCATTAGCATATATTTCTTGATGAATAAAGGTTCATTCCTTTAATTGTTTCACTTGAAGTCCAAGAAAGAAGGTTAGTTCACCCATCATGCTCATTTCAAATTCATCCTGTATAGACTTAGAGAATTTTTTGCACAGACTTTGATTAGAGGATCCAAAAATAATATCATCAACATATATTTAAACAAGTAGAAAACTTTTGCTTTCTCTTTTGATAAACAGAGTAGTGTCTACTTTACCTTTGACAAAGCCGTTTTGAATTAAAAATTTACTCAGCCTGTCATACCAAGCTTGAGGTGCTTGCTTTAAACCATATAAGGCTTTTTTTTCAGTCTGAATACTAAGTCTGGTTTTCTTAGGTCTTCAAACTTAGGTGGTTGTTCCACATAGACTTCCTCATGGATAAATCTATTAAGGAAAGCACTTTTGATGTCCATTTGGAATAACCTGAAATTCTTATAACAAGCAAAATCAAGTAATAATCTAATTGCTTCTAACCTCGCTACTGGTGCGTAAGTCTCATCATAGTCTATCCCTTGGCCATGAGTCTTGCTTTGTTTCTTATGACCTTTCCTTTCTCGTCCGTCTTGTTCCTGAAAGCCATTTTAGCTCCAATAATAGATTTACCTTTCGGTTTAGGAGTCAATTCCCATACATCATTAATACTGAATTGCCTGAGTTCTTCTTGCATGTCTTCAATCCAGCTTTCATCAGATAAAGCTTCTTCTATGCTTTTGGGTTCTATTTCAGAAATATGAGCCATAGCACTAGACTCTTCGCGCTTTTTGGATCTTGCGCAAATTCCTTCATTAATGTTGCCTATAATGAGAATTTTGGGATGACTGGACTTATGATTCCAGTTACTAGTTATTTGTTAGGTTGATGATCACTTTCTTCATTTGAATCTTCAACAATCATTTGATGATGGTCTTTCGAAGTTTGAGCTGCTTCTTGAGATTTAGACTTTGTAGAGTCTGGAGCAAGTTCAGATTCTTCAAGATGAGTCTGAGTAGATTCATTTTGCATAGAATTTGGGAATTTGACATTCATTGATTCCTCCATAGATTGAGTCTTCTTGTAGATTCTGTAGGCTTTGCTTGAGGTAGAATATCCAAGGAAGATGCCTTCGTCTAATTTTTCTTCAAACTTGCCAACTTGATCATTTGCATTTTTCAATGTAAAGCATTTACATCCAAACACATGAAAATATGAAACAATAGGCTTCTTTTCTTTGAATAACTCATAAGGGGTTTTTTCCAGAATAGGTTTTAGAAAAACTCTATTTATAATATAACATGTTGTAGAAACTGCTTCAACCCAAAAACGTGAAGAGATGTTGCTTTCAATTAAAAGAGTTCTAGCCATTTCTTGAAGCGACCTATTCTTTCTTTCCACAACTCTGTTTTGCTCTGGAATATATGGAGAGGAGAACACATGCTGAAAACCAGATTCATCACAGAATTTTGTAAAAGCTTGATTTTCAAATTCACCTCCATGGTCTGTTCTTATACTTGAAATAACATACCCTTTTTTCATTTTGAATCTTTTTAGCAAACTTTTCAAAGTAAGAAAATGTTTCAGACTTACTTGTCAGGAAATATACCTAAGTAAATCATGAGTAGTCATCCACAATTACTAGGCAATATTTCTTACCTCGAATGCTTTGAGTTCTGGTTGGTCCAAAGTAGGGGTGTGCAACGGGAACCGCCCAAACCGAGAACCGACCGGACCGGACCGAACCGGCCGGTTTTGGGTGGTTCCCACGGTCGGCGGTCCAGTTCTTGGCTCCTAATCTTGGAACCGGCGGCCGGTCGGTCCGGTTCCCGGTTCTAACGTGGGAACCGGACCGAACCGGACCGACCGAACCGAAACAAATTTTTTTATATATAATTTATATACATAGAATTAATAAAATATATAAACATGATAACTTATTGCAACTAAAATTGCAATTTGAGATAGCATCATCTTATGTGGCCAAGAGACCATTAAAACTATTTTTATTACTCTTTTATTTATAGAAAAAAATCTCCTTGTTAGTTTCTGTTGGAAATATGATTTTTTTTATTCTAATTATCTAAATACGGTTAATTGATTCTATGAATCCATGAGATTGGATATTAGGACAGTAGTATAGGAAACAACATATTTTGTATATTCTTTCCTATCGTACTCTTTTCTTGTATTATTAATAGGTGTGTAATACATGTACAAACACAGCAATACACAATACAGAAAATGCCTCCAATTCCTTCAGTTTTTGTCAATTTTCTTTCCCGTTTTCTATCAGTTTCATCTTCTACTTGATGTGGGACTAAGGTTCAAGAGACCCACAAGGCATTTCAAGCCACTGACTAAACATTTAAAGAACAGAGATTGTCTATAAAATCTAAGCCATGCATAACTTTTAGCCAAATTATTCACGGCTTTCATGGTTAAAGTTAAGTGTGAAACACATGAAGTTTGAATCACATTTGTATATTTTGCACGTGGAAACATATGTGATTAGTTTTGTTGAATTGCTCGAGAACCGAATTGGATTGATCGGTCCGGAGTGCGGTCACTCTTTAGTGCAAAAAAGTAGAGCCGATTTTGTTGGACCGGACCGGACCGGACCGGAACCGATGGTCGGTCCGGTTCCCGGTCCTAGGACCAAATGGTCCGGTCCACGATTTTTTGGGAACCGATGCTCCCGGTCCGGTTCCCGTTTCCAAGGTAGAACCGAATCGAACCGGGAACCGATCACCCATAGTCTAAAGAGATCCATATGCAGAAGTTGCAGTACACGATTAGTGGAAACTTGATTATTGGTTTAAAGGAATTTCTTACCTGCTTTCCCAATACACATGGTGTACATAGATCAGACTTTTGGTATGACAGATTGGGTAGACCACGAACTAGCTTATTTGCTGAAATTTTGGCTATTTGCTTCATATTGATGTGCCCATGTTTTCTGTGCCATAAGTTCGCTTCGTCTTGAATTGAGATTAGACATTGCAATTCATCTGGTTTCATGTCTAAGAGGTAGATATTTCCATGTCTTCGACCCATGAATGACTGAGTAGAATCTTTATTGGTTCCTGAACATATTCCTTCTTAAAAGTTGATTTTGAAACGGGTATCGCACAGCTGACTGATACTGAGTATATTGTAATTGAGTCCTTCCACTAAGGAAACATTGGTGATTGTGAGGTTTCCAATCTTTATAGTTCTGAATCCCACAATTCTTCCTTTGTTGTTTCCTCCAAATGAGACTTTTCCACCATTTACTTGAATGAGCTTTATGAAGCAATTTGAATCACCTATCATATGTCTTGAGTATCTACTATCCAGATACCATTTTACCTTCTTCTTGATAGTGACCTGCATAAAAAAAAAAAAAACTCAAACTTCCTTTCGTACCCATATTTTCTTGGGTCCATTGGTGTTAGTATGATATGCGGTTTTTGCCCATACTTTCTTAACAGGTTTCCAAACCATTGGACATTCTTTCTCAAAATTATTTGAACTATTGCACTTTTAACATCTGAGAGCATTGCGACCAACTGGTTTTACAAAGACCTTTTTAAAATGATTTTTGTAAGCATCTCTTGTGGGTTTTTGCTTAATTCTTTCATTCACTTTAGGAAAATCAATTAAAGGAATGATTTCCACAGTCATTCCCAAACCAGATTTATTGAAATAAGGTATTTTTGCTGAAAGAATTTTCTCATGTTTCTCAGATCCTATTAAAAATCTTTCGGAAATATTTGATATATCATTTTTTAAAAACATTTTATTTCGAAAGGTTGTCTTCTCTTTCTTTAAGAGTAGAAACATTCATGTCTAAACATTTCACCTTTTCTTTCAAAACATTTTCCTATTGTTTTAGTGCAGAATTTTCCTTTTTAAGTTCGGAAATCCTTTTAAGAGAAGTCTTAAGACTAAAACACAACTCATCAATGTATTTAGAAACTTTAATAGGGATTTTAGAGTTACTCACCTCAAATTCACTGTCTAAATCTGAGTTTGTCTCGGAGTTTGAATCTGAATCCGATTGTGCCATCAAACATATATTGGCATAATCATCATCACTTTCTTCACATTCTATATCACTCCAGGTTTCTGCTTTAAGAGCCTTTTGATACTTTTCAACTTTTCCTTTCTTCTTCCTCAGAAGAGGATAGCTGGGTCTTATGTGTCCCTTTTTCTTACATCCAAAGTAGACTACATCTCTATTTGATTCATCATCCTCAATAGACTTAGTTAGTTGCTTTTGAAAACTTTATTTCTTTGGATTGAATCTTCTTCCTTTTCTATTCAGCTTTCTGAATCTTCTTATCATGAGAGCAAGCTCCTCATCATCCATATCGTCTTCAGAATCTGTAACATTAGAATCATCATTGGATTTTAATGCAATGGATTTCTTACCTTTAGGATCTTCGTCTTCATTGATTCGTTCCATTTCATAAGATTGAAGAGTCCCAACCAACTCATCGATAGATAGTGGCATAATTCTTTGTGTCTCCCTTATAGGGGAGAATTGTGGCATCCTAAAATTCATAATGATCTCTAGTTACATTAAGGTCTATGAATAGGAGATGGAAGTACCATTAAGTTATTTTATGGCAATTTAATCCATAATTTGCAGTAAGATATATGGCCAAGCTTTTAAGGGATAATTATGTGATAGGAAACAAAATCCTATCATTGGCCATGTGTTTTATAAATTGGAATTTATGGAATTATGATTTCAAGATTTTGGCCATGTGGAATTTAGTAATTAAATTCTCAAAAGAAAGAATTAAAGATGAATAATTGAAAGTGAAATTGTGGGTTTAATTAGGTTGGGCCTTAGGCCCAAGAGTATGGATTTTGGAGGGCCAAATGGCCGGCCCATTGGAGCCAAGGAGGGGCTGTCGACCAGCCCATTTGCTGGCCCAAAGCCCAGCCAAGAATGAAGCCCATTAACCTTGCATATCCTCCAACACTTGTCCTTCCTTTTTGCCACTTGTTCTCCTCATGAGAACACTTGTCTCTCATGCAAACTAAGAAAGCATGCAATATATAAGCCACCAAAAAGAGAGAGAGAGGGGGAGAGAGAGAGAGGGCGATGGTGAGGGGGCTGTCGGCCAAGAGAGTTGCGAGAGAGAGAGAGAGAGAGAGAGAGAGAGAGTGAGATGCGAGAGAGAGGCAGAGAGAGGAGGAGAAGGAGCCGTCGCCGCCCGCACGCCGTTCATCCGTCGCCGGTGTGCCGCTGTTCGTGTGGTCTAGAGGCAAGTGGGAGTCCTCTAGCTGCTCTTCCATGTTTGTATGTTGCTTGCATGTTGAATCTTTGGGTGTTTAGATCAGAAAAACCAAAGCATAGATGATTTATGTTTGAATGGCATGGCTGTTCTTGCTCGAACAGTGTGAGTCAGGATGTTGTTTGAGCTTGCATGTGTGTTTAGAGTCCACATTTGGCTTCGATTTCTTCATGAAAGTTGTAGCCAACATCTTAAAATATAATATACTAAAATTTGGTGGAAAATGATAGGGGTTAAAGTCTCATCCTATGGAGACCCCAGATCTAGAAAGATTTTACTGATCTCTTGTTGGATTTGGGGTTGTATGTTGGTTTGTGTTGAGAATATCTCTTCAATTTCTGCATGAAAGTTATAGGGGACATCTTAAAATACAACATACTCAAATTTGAAGTGAAATGAACATGTATAACCTAGTAAATCGACTAGATCTTGAAGATGGTAATTCTAGAGATGTATTTCGGGACACCCGAGACTTCATGGACTTAAATGACGACTATACTCTGGTTATTTGACTTAGATCTCTTCATGAAACATGTAGAGGACACCTTGATGTAGAACATATCCAAATTTCAGAGGAAATGAAGAAGAATAGGTAGGTGAAAACTTAGGGCGCGTTTGGTAATGATTCTGTTCCCGGGGCACTGTTGGGCAAGTTGCCAAACAGGCCCTTAGTATTTTGGAGAAGCATGTACTGGACGTTTCGGTGATGGATCCAAAAGCTTCGTGAGACTGTAGAAATTAATCTCGAAAGAATCTGACTTGGAAATCTTCATGAAAGATGTACAAAAATGTCTTGGCCGTAACTTGGTAAAATATCGTAATTTTTGGAGGTCGTATGGATATTTTAATCGAATTTCTTCGGAAACTGTGCATTCTGATTTCATCCGAAAATTACATGTTGTTTTGTGTAAATTATGGATTTGTGTGGATTTCTCATTGGCTGTGTAATTTGCATGAAATCATTATCCTATTGTCTTATTTATTACTTGCCTTAATTTTATGATTTTTGAAATTATATAAATAATTAAATTTAATATTTTTGAAAATGGCACAAGCTGGAATTTAAATAAATGTAAAAAGGGCATGATAAATGGATTATTTTAATTGGCGTAAATTCCATGAATTTTATTTGATAAATAATTGCACCATGTAGTATGTGTGATGAGGTCTGGATGTATGCATTAAGATGCATGTGTGAATTCAAATGCTGAACATGATTGTTGATTTGCCAATACATCATATGCCATGCTAAATTAAGACTGAAATTGGTGAACATGAATAATGTTAAATGAGGAGATTGTTGTGGTGGATGATGATGCCAGGTGGCCTAGTGGCGCAATTCCGGAGATTCCCCGAGAGTATCGGGATGCTCGGTGGTATACGGTACGTAATTCTAGGGGGAGGCCTGGTGGTATGTCGGTACATAATTCCGGAAACCCTGTCAGAGGTTTCTGCCCCAAGGAAATGCCTCGTGATACCAGTTGGGATGCGAGATGCCCGGAATGTGGGGGGCCGGATGCCCAGTGGCCGAGGAGGTTGAATGCTGGAAGCCTCAGAGGTCTTTGCCCGAGGGGATGATGAAATTGATGATCAGAGGAATGGGTGATGTGGTGAACTAATTGAAAGTTAAAAGTGGAAATTAAATCATAGCATGATATGCATGATGATATGCACGATGATGATCACCCATGATATGATATGCATGATGATATGCATGATGATGATGATGGTACATGATATGGCATAATGACATGTAAGATATGATGATGCCATGATAATGATGACATGCGTGATGTGATGAGGCCACGATGATGATGATGATAAATGATATGGCATGATGATATGTGTGATGTGATGATGCCATGATAATGATGACATGTGTGATGTGATGACATGTGTATAATATGATGATGATGACATGTGTGATGTGATGATGATGACATGTGTATAATATGATGATGACATGTGTGATGTGATGATGTCATGATGATGATGACATGTGTATGATATGATGATGATGGCATGTATGGTATGATGATATCACATATATGATGATGATGACATGTGTGTAATATAATAATGTCATGATGACGACTATATGAGTATGATATGATGATACACATGTATGTGTTATGATTGCGGTGATAATGCATGATGATATACGCATGGCTTCAAGGTAAGTATTGCCTGAAATGCATGTATGACTTGTATGATGCATTGAGTGGTTATTGGATTCCTTTACCTGCTGAGTGGTTGTACTCACCCCTTTTGGGGACCAACATTTCATATTAGTAGATGGTTTGAGCAGTTGGATATGACAACGAGGAGAAGGATAGCAAAGGAGGGAACCTTTGGACGCCGACACTAGTTGATGGACCTTAAGCATACGACTGTTGGAGGAGATGTCGGTCATCTTTTGAAGTATAGCCGAGTATAAAAACATTGGCATTTCGATGTACTGACTAAAGATGTCCATCCGCTTTAGGCAAATAAACGTGTTCGGCTTTAACTTATATAAGATTTTTAGTAGGTGTGCATCATTTTCTGAATGTAGGGAAGGGAGTTGTTGGTTATGCTTTCGTTACATGAATTGCGCAAGGAACTGATTTAAAAGATGTAAACCCCATGCAATTGAAATGGTATTAGAGTGACAAGTTATTAGGAAAAGTGAATGGTAAGCGAATTGTGGCGACCCTAATCGGATCGGGGGCCATCGAGGGTTGCCACACTTTATGTGATTCCAATCCTTGGAGAGTCCACGCAGTAGCTTGTTTATTTTCATGGAATCAGAAATTGGTTGACCTTGATTTTCAAGACCATTCACGATTTCTGTAAAATGACTAAACATGTCAGTTATAGATTCTCCTGATTTCATTTTGAAGGCTTCGTATTGACCGAGGAGAATGTTGATTCTGGTTTCTTTCACTCAATCGGTTCCTTCATAGGTAATATGTAATCTATCTCAAACTTCTTTCGCTATAACACAAGAAGATATTATGTTATATTCAGTAGGTGACAAAGCATAATATAAAGAATAAATTGCTTTTGCATCGAGAGCTTGTCTCTTGGTTATCTCTTCCTGAGTCATTTCACTAGATTTAACAGCTTATTTTCCTCTCTCTAAGACAGGTACAGCTTTAGGAATGATTCGTTTGTCTACAACGTCCCATTCTAGAGGGATCCTTTGATCTTAGGAACGCCTTCATCTTGTTTTTCCATATGTTGTATTCCTTTCTATCAAAGTAAGGCGGTCTTGTATTGTTTTGCCCTTCTACCAGCCCTGGAGCTAACATACTAGCCATGGATCTTTAACTCTGAAGTAAAACACTTCAAACAAAGTGAGTACACAGGCTCTGATACCAATTGAGATAGCTAGTATAAGCACTTAGAGAGGGTGAATAGGTGTAAAAAATATTTTCTCGAGATAAGAGAGCAATACTAAGCAGACAATAGAAAGGAAGTTCTCCTTTCACTAACAAAGCGAATTATGATCAAAATAAAGCAGAGAATAGGGAAGAGAAAATGAACACATAAATTATAGTGGTTCGGCTTATTCCAAGCCTATGTCCACTCTTTCGCACTGACAGCCCACTGGCTGGATTTCATTATGAACAAAAGAGTTGTTACAGCAAGGCTCTCCTTTGATTCCACAGTGTAGATACTCTACCACACTTCCTCAAGGTTTCTCAAGAATATGGACTCTCTTTTGCATACAAGATTTCGCTCAGAAAATGAATTGACTAAGAACAAAGAGCTTCAGACTTTGGAATTCTTCTCTTGTGCACACACTCGAACAACTGGAACGTCTTCCTTATATACTCCTTTATGCCATCATACCCGTTGGCACTTACTAAAGGAATTCTTCCAATCTTCTCGTTGGACATAATCAATTAGGAAGATCATTCGAGCTATTTAAGGAACATGTGGATAGCCCATCAATCCTACTCGCCCATATAATCAGGATCTCGGCTTCCATAAGTAGAACCTTCGAAGTATACTTTGCCAATTATCGGATCCTCAATCTTTGAATCAATAAAGGATTCCGTGATGTCATATCCAGCCAAGAGATCTTCTCCAGTCGATAAGGTCAAATCCTTAACAAAACATCCAATCCTGGATAGCCCTTTTTCAACAGATTAGAAATTGTCAATGATAAAATACTTTGAGTCTTGAGTCTGGCCATCCGGATGTCTTCAGACTTTAAATAGTAAAGTCTGCAAATCTTCAGACTAGACTGATGGAAACGTTTTGTCAGCTTCAAAATACTTCAGAAAGATTTCTCCAACAAAAACGTCGGAAACGCGATGGGGACCGACTATCCTCAAGGCGGGCCAAGCAACCAAGGCATAGGACCACCTCAAAACGGGCTTGGAAGCTTGCTGGAAACCCACTTTTCTATTCTTTGTTTGCTGCTGGTTGAGGGTCAATCTGGGGCCGGTTGAGGCGAGCAGCAAATGGTGGGGCTCGTCGATAATGGATAGCCTCTAGCTGGGCTCAGGACATCCCTGGGATTCACGGGCAGAGGTGGACGAGGACGGCTGGGCACAGTCGCACGTGAGCGAATGGCGGAGCACGCGGGGGGTGAATGGCGACAGTGGCGGCGTGCGAGTGGCTCCTGTTGTCTCCGACGGTGCTACTAGCTTCCTTGGTTGCTCTGGGCATCGAACAACAATGGAGGGAGAGAGAGACTTGGCCGGTTGCTTGGTGATAAAGAGAGCGCAAGAGGTGGGCCACCATATCCTTTTTTTTCTAATGCTTTGTCCCCTTGACCTATCCATGGACAAGTATGGTCCCTTGGCCCTCCTTTAGCCAACAAGCCCCCCATCTAGAAGCTTATTGTAGTCCAAATGTTGGGGGTGGTGGGGACATATGAAATTCCAAGAAAAAGGCTTCAATTGGACACCTGTTCGTGCTTAATTTAATCAAATTCGACCTCAACAAATCCCATTGTCGAATCATCAATCAAATCAATATTTTTCCTCACCAATTTATGAATCTTGCATTCCAATCACACGATCAAAAATGATCCCCGGCTTTTTCTGCACAAAATCGGTCCTATGCTGACTTTTTCTCAAAAAATCTCGGATTGCAAAAAAATCTTCTGAGATTGAGTTGACATTCTTATAATTTATTGTGACATGACAAAACCTTCAATTTCTAAAATCGAATTCAATTCGCAGTTAATTTCATTTAGGCGCATTTTTAGTGTGACATGGGCTATCGGATAGTTTTTCAGAAATTTTTAGTGCAAATGACCTATGGTCAATTTTCTTCGAACCAAAATGAACCCACTCGACACATTGGCGACTCTCGGTATCGTAAAAATCTCGAAAATTCAAATACGGACACATGATACCAAAACAATAGATAAATCGGTCTAGTGTCGATCGACGAGAATTTTCCAATTTACTAGTGTCACCCACAATTAGCCACACATCTCAACCGAATCGACCTATCTCTAATCTCAAATCGATTTTATACTGTACCATAATGGCCTCTAAAAATGAACACGGTCGAGAAGTTGATTCTTGGTCAAATTCTCAAGTCTATTGCCTTAAATTCCTTAATGGATTCCCTTAATAGTCTAGTTATCTCGAAAGTAATCAGCTCTGAGAACAGTCCTATAGGCGCATCGATGAAATGCCTGATTTATTCAATAGAAAACAGAAATGAAAATCTAAGATGTCACACGGAGGACTTACCTTGGCCTCAAATCCTTCCTATCAGACAGTACAATTCAAATATTTATTCAATCATTATTTCACAAATCACTTTACTCAACCAAATCGAATCATCGATCAATCGACTCAGTCGATTACATGTCATCAAGACCATCATACAATCATTTCAATTATTCACTCTCGACTCTTAGTCACAGCCCAACGGGCACAACCTAGATTAAGTGGTAATCACGGCCCCACTAGCATAATTTAGATTTGGTGGTAATCACATCCCCACCGAGCAATTTTCTAGATTTAGTGATAATCACGGCCCCACCGAGCAATTTTCTAGATTTAGTGGTAATCATGGCCCCACCAAGCAATTTTCTAGATAATTACAAAAGTTGTACATTTTTGGAATAATGACTCACAAAATTCTGATCACCAATTATCCTGATCTAATTTTCGGAAAATAAATAAATAAATAAATAATTTAAATAATTATGGAAATTAATACATAAATGCAATAAATAGACTTAGGCTCGAAAAAGCCTAATTGGAAGCCGAGACGAGCCCAGAAAATTACCGAACCACTCTAGTTACATACTAGAGTTTGCCTAGGCTCTAATTGCATTAACTATCTACCGTGCATGGTAAATAATTAAATTCACTAATCTAGTCTAACTCACCACCTAATCCATGCCTAACCTAAACTAATAAACCCTTAAACGTCATTAACCTACTAAGAGAGAATTAATGAGTTAAACTGTGGCACCCAAAATTCTTAACAACCTCTAGCTATATTAAATTCTATGAATAGGTGATGGAAGTACAATCAAGTTATGGCCATTTAATCCATAATTTGTAATAAAATTTATGGCCAAGCTTTTAATGGATAATTATTTGATAGGAAAGAAAATCCTATCATTGGCCATGTGTTTTATAAATTGGGATTTATGGATTTGTGACTATAAGTTTAATGGCCTTGTTATTTATGCAATTAGGTATTTATTTAAATGATGATTAAGATATATTATAAAAATAAAATAAAATAAACTTGGGCCATTTAAGTTTGGGCCTTAGGCCCAAGTGAGATGGGCCTAAAGTGGGCCATAAGCCCGGCCCATTGTCGCATGGAGGGGTGCCACATCCTTTATTGGTGTCAGAGCTATGGTCTATTTGGAGTGATAAGGTGCCTCTGATGGAAATGAGAATAGAATGATGCACACCATAGGATATAAAATGGAAAAATTGATTAACATTGAATAACAGGTGATGAGTATTCACTCGTAGATCCTTAGTAGTTTATCTTGAGTTGTCTTTAGGTACTAGTAACATGTATATGTTACTTATGTAGTAGTAGTAGTTGCTTTGAATAGGAGGAGACAGTGAGTCTCAGATTATTCCTGAGGCAATACTTGGAAACTGCAGGAAAATCATGGTACGAGCTGGAAGTGCTCATCCATTGAGGTTGAACCCCGAATGGAAGATATCCTGCAAGCATTGGCTAATATTGGGAATTTGATGAAAAGGCAAGCGCAGCAACAACCTGGAGTGGAACGTCGCCCTCAGGGACTGGTGGAACAATTTTTGAAGTTGAAACCACTTAAGTTTAGTGGAATGGGGAGTCCTGAGGAGGTGGAACAATGGATTGATGGAATGGAACGAATTTTCCGGTTGTTGGACTGTAGTGATGCTGAGAAAATAGTTTTGGCAAAGTACCAGGTGGAAGGAAATGCAAAGTTTTGGTGGAGAGCTTCGAGGGATACAATCTTTCCACCAGGTACTGAGATAAATTGGGATGAGTTTGTTAGGGCTTTCAATAGGAAGCATTTCTCCGATTGTGCCAAGGATAGGAAGATCACTGAATTTGTTCAGTTAGAACAAAGGGAGCTGACGGGTAGACCAGTATGAGGCAAAATTTTCTGAATTGTCTAGGTATGCTACTAGGTTGGTTGAGGATCGAGAGGAAAAGGCTAAAAGATTTTTGAAAGGAATAAGGACTGATATTAGGAAACAACTAGTGCCTTTGAATATGAGGGATTATAATGAGATTTATGAGAGGGCACAGTTGGTGGAGCAAGAGTTAGTAAGAGAGCAACTAGAACCTAAGAGGCAGATGACCTTTAATGATGTTCGAAGAGGTAAGAGACCCTATCCTGGTCAAGGTCCGACCTAGGATGTTAAGAAAAATAGTTACTTTGGAGATTATAGAAGAGCTTGGAGTGACCCGACTTTTGGGAAGGCACCTGTGATGGGAGGCATGGGCCAGGACCTTGTAATAGCCAACTGAGATGTAATGGATGTGGGCAAATAGGACACTTTAAGAAAGACTGTCCACAAAAGAGGTTGCAGCCGAATGTTAGCTCTGTGCGACAGGTACAACAAAGTACCGTTGCACCAGATCCACCAAGGAATCCACAGAGGCCACCACCACAAGGAAGGGTGTATGCGGTCACTCAAGAGGAAGTAGGAGCTTCCAAAAGTGTTATCTCAGTTATGATTTTGATATAGGGATAAGAAGGCATATGTTATTTGATATAAGTGGCATGCATTCATTTGTCTCCGAAAAATATAGGTGATTGTGAGGAGTAGGAACAAATCTCTAGATATGCCTCTTCGTATTTCTACATCGTTGAAAGATATGCTTTTATCTACGTTGGCATGTGAGATGAGTGAGATAACCCTAGGGGAATGAGATATGGAAATGGACTTGATAGTGATAGTCATGTATGACTTTGACGTCATCGTAGGAATGGACTAGCTCCGTAAGCAATGGACTAGGATGAATGATCTCCTGAGATAGTACTTGCCCGTGTGCTAAGGATGAAACCAAGACGGATAATAACTCTGTAAGTTAATCCCTATTGAAACGAGACCCTTCAGTAGATGTGTAGTTTGGGTTCGGACCAGGCGAAAGCTAGTGTACCTGTAACGACCCGATCCGATGAGGGCGAGGAGTGGACGCTGAGGTTAGAGGACCTGAACAAGGAGCAGCTCCTGGTAGGCTTCTAGAATGGCAAAAGGGGGCAGAAATGAACCGAACTATGAACTGAACTGGGAAGGTGGTGTTTCTGGGATAATTTTGTCAGAGTAGCACAGTGGAAGCATGGTTAAGCTTGTAGAACTCTTGTTGTTAAAGAGAAGGATGGATCGATGCATTTGTGCATTAATAATAGGCAATTGAATCATGTAAATGTCAAGAATAAGTATCCCTTACCTAGAATTGATGACCTATTTGACCAATTGCAAGGAAGTTCGGTCTTTTCTAAAATTAACTTGAGATCAGGTTATCAATTAAGGATTAAGAAAGAAGACATTCTTAAGACCGTGTTTAGGACTCGTTATGGACACTATGAGTTCCTAGTTATGCTATTTGGATAGACGAATGCCTTAGCTGCATTCATGGATTTAATGAATAGGATATTTAAGCCTTATTTGGATCAAATTGTGATTGTCTTCATTTGATGATATCCTAATATATTCTAAAGGACCTAAAGAACATGCGTAGCACCTAAGCGTAGTGCTGCAAGCAAGGCTTAAGAAGTGAATTATGGATAGTAAGTTATGAATTTGAGGATTAAGTTATGATCATTTGGGCTAAGTAGTGACTTCCTATTTGAGGATTTCATTGGAAGTCTTGATGCGTTACATGGAGGTATTTAGTATGTATAGATTGATCTTAGAAGTCATGAGTTTGAGTGGTCATATGAGACATGAAATTATTTGTGGTTTATATGTCAGAATAATAGGTTTAATCGATAGTGGTCAACTTTTAATTTTAGGTGATGATCTTAGTTTGAAAAGGTTTGGTGGAATTAGTGAACATGATCATTTGTGGTTATAGTCTTTCCAAGGTGAAATGGTGGAAGTTCAAATTGCGGATTTGATGAGTGATTAGTCTAAGTGATGATTCTTTAGGATGAGATATGAGATATATTCGGTGGAAACTAGACAAGTTTTCTTTTGGTGGATTGTCGATCTTTGAATTAAATAAGTCTTGGTGGACTATAGATATTTGAATCGAAGGAATGATGCTATATTTTAGGCTTGAATCTATGTTGCGGTGAATGCATAGTGAATGTCTTTGCAGGACTGAACCAAATGAGTTATTGGTGGTGTTGATTTTGATGGTTCTAGGCTTGAATTGGTGGTGACAAAGGTATAGGAATAATTTGGCTAAATGGTGCGTTCGATTGAGTCGAGAAGGTGGAATTCTTTAAATTTGAATCTCATTCATAGTTGCACTTGGGATAGAGCTTAAAATAGATATTTTCACAAAAGGAATTGAATATGAGATAGAGGAGGTGGATGGAATTATTAAAAGATTTGATTGTGAACTATTTTAGAAAATATCTTGAATTTCATCAAAATTTATGAGTACTGCAACACCGCGCCCAAATGTTTTAAGAAATGTTTTCTATTTCAAGGATTTATGAACTTTTTATAGAAAACATTCCAACCCATTGGAGTTGGGATTGAGATTGGAATTTACCAACGTACTGATTTACATTTACTAAGGGTTTTGATAAAGTATTTTATTTCGCGCCATGATGCAAGTACAACTCGAGGCTTTACATGTGGATTTCGAAAAACATTTGAAATTTAAATGTGAACATGGATTTTATGGATTTGGTATCATGCTTTGATTTTGTGAATTGGTTTCAACGATATGAGATTTACCCATTTTCAAAGACTATTATTGTTATATTGCCGTGTCTTTGAAATCCCTATTTTACATCATAAAGTGGAATTTTTAAGAACTCAAGGATTTTCCACATTGGTGATTTGAAAACGTTTTGACATGGAAATGGCATATGATTTCAAAGCTTGCTGTTGTTGTTGAATACTTTTGAAAACTTCAATTCGTATTGTTTGATTTCATGAAGGAAGATTTTCAAGCGTTCAAAAGTAATTTTAGATGTGGTTATTTTTTTAAAACTGTTTTGGTGTTGAGATAAATTAAGATATATTAAGAGCTTGCATCCTTGACTTTAAAGGAAGTTGGGATGAAAAGTTATACCTAGTAGAATTTGTGTACAGCAATAGCTTTCAGAAAAGTGTAGGCATGTGCTGAGGAAGTATTAGTTAGACCCTGGTCACGTACTCGATCATGAAGCCATCAAAATGGATGAGAAAGTGAGGAACATTGAAGAGCATGTGCAAGTACTGGATTGAAAGGAATAGATTCTTAGGACCAAGAGAATTCCATTGGTTAAGATATTATGGCAATATCATGATGTGGAGGAAGCCCTGTCAGAGGTTTTTTTTGCACGAAAGGAATGCCTCGCGATGCTAGGATTGGGGTGCGGGATGCCCGGCCAAGGAGTGTAAATGTCGGAAGCCCTGTCGGAGGTTTCTGCCCAAAGGGAATGCCTCGTGATGCTAGTTGGGATGCGAGATGCCCGGAATGTGGGGGGGCCGGATGCCCGGTGGCTTGGGATGGCTGAATGCCGGAAGCCTCGGAGGTCTTTGCCTGAGGGGATGATGAAATTGATGATTTGAGGAATGGGTGATGTGGTGATCAAAATTGAAAGCTAAAAGTGGAAATTGAACCCATGGCATGACATGCATGATGATATGCATGATGATGATGATGATGATATATGATATGTCATGATGACATGTGTAATGTGATGATGCCATGATGATGATGAATGTGTAATGTAATGATGTCATGATGATGATGACATGTATATGATTATGAGATTGATGCATGATAGTATGCACATGGCTTCAAGGTAAGTAATGCCTGCAATGCATGTATGACTTGTATGATGCATTGAGTGGTTATTGGATTCCTTTACCTGCTAAGTGGTTGTACTCACCCCTTTTGGGGAATAACATTTCAAATTAGTAGATGGTTTGAGCGGTTGGATATGACCGCAAGGAGAAGGATAGCAAAGAAGGGAACCTTTGGACGCCGACACTGGTTGATGGACCTTAAGCATACGATTGTGGGAGGAGATGTCAGTCATCTTTTGAAGTGTAGCCGAGTATAGAAAACTACGGCATTTTGATGTACCGACTGAAGATGTCAATCTGCTCTATGTAAATAAACGTGTTTGGTTTTAACTTATATAAGATATTTAGTAGGTGTGCATCGTTTTCTAAATATAGGGAATGGAGCTTGTTGGATGTGCTTCTGTATATGAATTGCGCAAGGGACCTATAAAAAAAAAGTGTAAACCCACTACGTTGTATGGACCCACTGCAATTAAAATGGTATCAGAGTGACATGTTATTAGGAAAAGTGAATGGTAAGCGAACTGTGGCGACCCTAATCAAATCGGGGGCCATCGAGGGGTGCCACATAAACTCATTTGTTTGGTGATCCAGTCGCTACAAATCGACAAGGATGCAACATGGCTCAACTCTCTCCAAAGCGAGCCTAGCTTTCGAGGCTGAGAGTTAGGCCAAAACGGGCCAAGATAGCTACTGGAAACCCACTTCTCAGCTGCTAATTAGTGCTGGTTGATGGCTGAAAAGGTAAGATAGAGGCTCGGTTGAGGTGGGGATGGACCAAAGGGGCAAAATTGGACCACCTCCACGGTGGTCCGAAGTGGGCCGAACGGCTCTGGCTGAGCCTCACGGTGCTGGACGACACTCGAACAGCAAGTTGGGACGGGGACGGCGACATGACAAGGCGGAGCGCGCGTGCGGGTGGCGGTGGCATCACGGGCGGCGAATGGCGATGGCGAGAGCTCCTCCGGTGGCATGCTGGCTTGCTCAAAGCTTGCTAGTTGTTCTACAGGTTTTTAGAAGCTTGCAAAGCACAATGAAGAAGAAGAAAGGCGTTGGCCAACGGTAAGGATAAGGAGGGGGCAAGAGGGGCCACTTGGCCTCATTTTATCTCAATTTGTCCCTCAACTTGTCCACCAAGCTTGGTTGTCTTCCATGGCTACAAATTAGCCACCAAGGCTTCATCTACAACCTTTGAAATGGTCCAAAAGCCATCGGCAAGGGGGATCTACGAATTTCATGGGTTTTCCTTCAAATTGGACACCAATCACTTCTTAATTCAATCTAATTTGGCCCTAAAAATATTCAATCAACTCCTCATCGATCCATTTGGTATTTTTTCTCACCAATTGATCCCACTTGCATCTTAATTGTGTGATAAAAAATGGTCCCTGAATTTTTCTGAGCAAAAATAGCCTTAGGACGATTTTTCCAAAGAGGTCTCAGTTTGTAGAAAAATCTTCAAAGATTGAATCGACTTTCCTAAAATGATTTGTGACATGATAGAACTTTCATCGGATTCAAATTCACAGTTAATTTCACTCTAGTACATTTTTAGCATGACCTAGGCTACCGAGTAGCTTTTAGAAATTTTTAGTGCAAATGAACCATGGTCGATTTTCTTCAAGCCACAATGAACCTATTCAACACATTGGTGACTCTCGATCGTCATGAAAATGTCGATGATAACGATATAAAAATCAATTTAGTGCTGGTCGACGAGAATTTCTCAATTTGGTGGAATCACCCACATTTAACCACACATCTCAATCGAACCGACCTATTTCTGATTTCAAATCGAGTTATATCTGTGCTACAATGATCTCAGCAGATGAGCACGATTGAGTAGTCGATTCCTGGTCGAATTCTCCAGTCTATTGTATTAAAATTCCTTAATGACTTCCTCAGCTAGTTTAATTATTTCAAGAGTGATTGGCTCTAAGAATAACACTACAGGCATGTCGATGAATTGCCCGATTAATTTAATTGAAAGCAAAATTGTAAAATCCAATATGTCACAACTCTTCCCTCTTATAAAAATTTCGTACTTGAAATTTAACCCATTACAATACTTAAGAAAAAATGTGGGGGTACAACTGTCTCATCGACTCTTTGCTCTCCCAGGTTGCTCCTTCAGTGTTGTGGTTTGCTAGACCACTTTGATCAATAGAATGGTCTTTATACGCAAAACTTGTTCTTTTATGTCCATGATATAAAGCGAGCTTTTAACATATGACACATGATCATCCACGTCCAATTCCTCAAAATTGAGCACGTGGGTTAGGTCAAACTTGTACTTCCTTAACATCGACATGTAAAAGACGTCGTGCACTTGCGCCAATCTTAGTATGTGAGTGACTGTAGACTTCCAACTCAAAGCATCAGTGACCTTATTTGCCTTCCCAGGGTTATATAGGATATCGCAATCATAATCCTTCAAAAGTTCCATCCATTGGCAATGTCTCATATTCAACTCCTTCTAAGAGAATAAATACTTAAGACTTTGATGGTCTATGAAGATCTGAAATCTTTCTCCGCACAAATAATGTCTCTAAATCTTCATGCGAGAATGATGGCTGTGAGTTTTAAGTCATGCGTTGGGTAGTTCAGTTCATGAGGCCTCAACTGATGGGAGACGTATGCAACGACTCTACCATGTTGCATCAGCACACAACCCAATCCTCTAAACGACGCATCACTATAGATCTTATACCCCCCAGGGCAAGATTGAATCATTAGCACAGGTGCGGTAGTCAGCTTGTGCTTCAGCTCTTACAAACTACACTCACACTTGTCTTTCCACACGATTTTCTCTTCTTTCTTTAGGAGTTTAGTCAACGACGACGCTAAAGCTAAAAACCCTTCAACAAACCGTCTGTGATAACCTGCCAAACTCAGAAAACTTCTAATCTCTGTCACGGTAGTCGATCTCGGCCAGTTGATCACTGCTTCAATCTTGGATGGGTCCACGGAGATTCCTTTGCCTGAAATGACATGACCTAAGAAAGCAACACAAGTCAACAAAACTCACACTTGCTGAACTTGGCGTACAACTAATGAACTCTCAGCGTTTGTAGTACCAATTTCAAATGACTCTCATGCTCTTTCTCACTCCTTGAGTACACCAAAATATCGTCGATGAATACGATCACAACCTGATCTAGATATTCTTTGAACACTTGATTCACCAAATCCATAAAAGTAGCTGGAGAATTCGTCAACCCGAACGGCATCACAGTGAAATCGTAATGACCATACCAAGTACAAAATACTGACTTTGGAATGTCTTCCTTCCTGATCCTCAACTGATGATATCTTATCCTCAAGTCGATTTTCGAAAATATCGACGCTCCTTGCAATTGATCAAATAAGTCATCGATCCTCGACAGGGGATACTTGTTCTTGATCGTTACCTAATTAAGTTGGCGATAGTCGATGCACAAGCACAACGAACCATCATTCTTCTTCACGAATAGAACTGGTGCTCCCCAAGGTGATGCACTGGGACAAATGAATCCCTTATCCAAAAGCTCTTGCATCTGCACCTTCAGTTCTTTTAACTTGATAGCGCCATCCGGTAAGGAGCCTTAAAAATTAGCTTTGTCCAGGGTGCTAACTTAATCACAAATTCAATTTCTCACTCTAGGAGTAATCTTGGCAATTCCTTTGAGAATATGTTTGGAAATTCTTGCACTATTAAAATATTTTCGACTTTTTGCTCTTCAATTGTTGAATCAACAACAGTCGCCAGGTAATTTTGACAACCCTCGTCTAACAAACAGGTTGCCTCTTGTGACAAGATTAGGGAAATTGAGGGTCCTCCTCAATTCCCTACAAACTAGAAGCTTTTACCCTTTAATGGGTTATACTAAATCGATTTGCAATAACAGTCCATCTCAGCTCATTGCTTGGTGAGCTAGTCCATGCCAATTATCAAATCAAAGTCATACATGGCTAGGACTAACAAGTCTATTTTCCCCTCTTGCTCACCAATTGCTAACTTGCAACTTGAACAACCCAAAGTAGCTATCACTTTATCCTTCAATGGTGTAGATATGCTAACAATAGATTCCAACAATACAGAACTTAACCCTATCAGCTTAACATACTACTTTGCAAAAGGAATGAGTTGCTCCTGGATCAAACAAGGCATAAGTAGGATGGTCCTTCAGCGAAACCATACCTGTGATCACGTCAGGCACAACCTCTGACTGACCTTGTGTGATGGCATACATCGTACCTTGATCTAGGGGTCTAAGCTGTCCACCTTACGGTGCATTCTGCGGCACGAAACCTTTGATATGCCCCCTCTGCGGCGATGGCGACAACTGCGGTTGTCCTCTTGTCCTTCTCGGACAATCTCTAGCCATGTGACCTAGCTAGCCACACTCAAAGTAAGTACCTGTTCTCAATTGGTGAGGGGCGCATCCATGACGCCTTCCACACCAATGACATACACCATTTTGGTTAGGCTCAGACTTGCCAACTCCACCCTTCCTGTTGGGCAAAATTTGAAATATTCCTCCAACCATGGGCCTCTTCCCATGTTGGGTTGCATCTCTATTTGAATTAAACCTCAATCCAAACGAGCTAGCTTGCTCATTTAAACCTTTGCTCATTTAAACCTCTCTCTATCATCTACGCTTGACGGTAGACTTCTCGATAACTTGTCAGATCCAATAGTAGCATTGGTTGCTTTAGTTCAGGACGAAGACCATTCCTAAACCTTTGGGATTTTCTTCAAAATCCTCAACCAACCTCAGGGCATACTGTGAAAGCTTCGTGTATTTGATCCCATACTGGTCAACCGACATTGATCCTTAACGGAGGCACTGAAAGTCCTCCATCTTTTGTTCTCGGGCGGTACCCAAAAAATACTGATCATCAAATGCTCTAAGAAAGGTGTCCCACACTGGGATCACACCTTCTGAAAAAATTGTATCCTTGGCGGCTCTCTACCAAGTATTGGCATTACCTTGCAATCGGTACATTGCCAAGACTACTTTCTCCTCTTCGTTACACATCAGAAGTGCAAACGCTTTCTCTAGATCTTGGATCTAGAGTGACGCAGCTTCTAGATCTCTAACACCAATGAACCTTGGCGGGTTCAGCTTCAAAAACTATTCCACCAACTTGTGGATTAGCCTTCCAGCAGCCATATTTCCAAGTGGAACTTTTGCAAGAGCAACAGCAGGTGTGGTGACAGGTGCGGTAATGGGGGCGGCCTACAACAACAGCGGTGAAGGCAGTAGCTTGATCCCGGGCCTATTGCCCCATCAATTCTCTCATCGCATCTAAGGCTTGGGTGATCCAATAATTCCTTGATCACCCTGGGCTACGACCCCAGCACAAACGGGAGGTGGTGCTACACTACCAGCGCTAACTTGCGCTGGCGCTCTACCTTGGCCTCCTCGAGCACTGACCCTTGTCGGTGTTCTACTCCAAGTTATAGGCCTAACAGTCCTCTTACTAAGGGTTCTCTACTCTTGATCGCTCATGGCTCAGCTTTCAACTGAAACCTAATTTCCCATTCAACACTGAGTTAGAAGTTGAGCAATTACAACAAACAATTCTACTAATCAACTATCACAGATATGCATCAGCATAAATTTAAAGGCCATCCTACTACTATCTCATAAATCATCGCACCTTATCACTCCAATCACTAAACTTCACTCTGATACCACTTAAACAGGGATGTCACGCCCCGATCCTCCGAGCACGTATCCATCCCTCCTTGGTCAATTAAACAACGACGTCCCAGGATGCATCGGCGACCCATTCATTTTAATACGTATGCAGAAGCATATAAATAATCCCCAAATAATAAAACAATGGGATAGGAAAGTTGGGCCACATATTTTAAAATCCAAACAACCACACTTATATACATTGCAAACTATTGCATATATATACAATGCGAACTATCAAGTCGAGTCCTACTCAAACAAGTCAGAAAACAAAGTCTACAAATAGGGGTGGGGGTTTTCTCAAACTATAGGTCCTCGTCCTACCCTTCATCATCCTCCACAACCTCTCCTTCATCCACACTCCAACTAGAGCCTTAAGCAAAATGTACTGGGACGCGGGGACTTCAAGATTAAGAAGCAAATATGCCTTAAGGGCTATATAAGCACAACATGAGTCAGAGGACTTACCTTGGCCTCAGATCCTTCCTGTCATACAGTACAATTCAAATAATTATTCAATCATCATTTTACAAATCACTTTACCCAACCAGATCAAATCATCGATCAATCGACTCAGTCGATTACATGTTATCGAAACCATCACACAGTCATTTTGATTATTCACTCAAGATTCTTAGTCACGGCCCAACGGGCACAACCTAGATTAAGTGGTAATCACGGCCCCACTGGCATAATCAAGATTTGGTGGTAATCACGGCCCCGCTGAGCAATTTTCTAAATAATTACCAAAGTTGTCCATTTTTGGAATAATTACTCACAATCACTACTCACACTCAAATTGCATAATCTAGTACTCAATTAAATAAACAAAAAGCACCACTGTAATTAACATGAAATTCCGATCACCGACTATCTTGATCTAATTTCCGAAAAATAAATGATTAATTAAATATTTACGGAAATTAATAAGTAAATGCAATAAAAAGACTTAGGCTCAGAAAAGCCTAATTAGAAATCGAGATGGGCCTGGAAAATTACCGAACCACTCTAGTTAAATACTAGAGCTTGTCAAGGCTCCCATTGTACTAACTATCCACCTAACATACATCGGTAAATAATTAAATTCATTAATTTAATCTAACTAACCACATAATCCATGCTTAACCTAAACTAATCAATCCTTAAACTTCATTAAACTACTAAGTGAGGATTATTGAGTTAAACTCACTTGTTCAGCGATCCAAAGCGGGCCTAGCTTTTGGGGCCAGGAAGTAGGCCAAAATGGGCCAAGATAGCTACTAGAAACCCATTTCTTTAGTTACTAATTGGTGTTGGTTGATGGCTAGAAAGGCAAGATAGAGGCTCAGTTGAGGCGGGGATGGACTAAAGGGGCAAAACCAGGCCTAGGCAGGGCTCCACAGCGGTCGGAGGTGGGCCGAATGGCTCTGGCCGAGCCTCACGGTGCTGGATGGTGCTCAAACAACAAGCTAGGATGGGTACAGTGGCATGGCAAGGCGGCGCGGCAAGGCAGAGCATGCATGCGGGTGGTGATGGCATCGCGAGCGGTGAACGGTGATGGCAAGAGCTCCTCTGGCGGCGTGCTAGCTTGCTAAAAGCTTGTTGGTTCCTCTGTAGGTTTTTAGAAGCTTGCAAAGCACAATGAAGAAGAAGAAAGGGGGTGGCCGATGGTAGGGATAAGGAGGGGGCAAGGATGGCCACTTGGCCTCATTTTCTCTCAATTTGTCCCCCAACTTGTCCACCAAACTTGGTTGTCTTCCATGGCCACAAATCAGCCACCAAGGCTCTATTTACAACCTTTAAAATGGTCCAAAAGCCATAAGCAAGGGGGAGCTATGAATTTCATGGGTTTTCCTTCAAATTGGACACCAATCACTTCTTAATTCAATCCCATTTGGCCCTAAAAAATTCAATCAACCTCTCATCGATCCATTTGGTATTTTTCATCACCAATTGATCCCACTTACATCCCAATTGTGTGATAAAAAATGCCTCTAACTTTTTCTAGGTAAAAACGACCCTAGGATGACTTTTTCCCAAAAAGTCTCGGTTTGCAGAATAATCTTTGGAGACTAAGTCGACGTTCTTAAAATGATTTGTGACATAACAGAACCTTCAATTTTTGAAATCGAATTCAAATTTGCAATTAATTAAACTTTTTTGTGTTTTTAGCATGATCTAAGCTTAAGCTACCGTGTAGCTTTTTGAAATTTTTAGTGCAAATGACCTATGGTCGATTTTCTTCGAGCCACAATGAACCTATTGAACACATTGGCAACTCTCGGCCGTTGTGAAAATCTCGAGGATTCAAATACAATGAACCTATTTGATACATTGGCGATTCTCGGCCATCGTGAAAATCTCGAGGATTCGAATATGAATATAGGGTATCAAAACGATAAAAAAAAATTAGTTTAGTGCCAGTCGACGAGAATTTCTCTATTTGGTGGAATCACGCACGTTTAACCACATATCTCAGTAAAACCGACCTTTTTTTTTTTATTTCAAATCGACTTATATCTTTGTCATAATGATTTCTGTAAATGAGCACAGTTGAGTAGTCGATTTCTAGTCGAATCCTCCAATCTATTGCATTAAAATTCCTTAATAACTTTATCGGTTAGTTTAGTTATCTCAAGAGTGATCAGCTCTGAGAATAACACTATAAGCACGTCGATGAAATACTCGATTAGTTTAATTGAAAGCATAACTGTAAAATCTAAGATGTCACATGAAATGATTACAAGACTCACCTATATATAGGCTTAAAACACAACTCTTGACATACCTTAAATATATGAAAAGACATGTCTAGATATATAGCAATAAAGACACTTTAACATGTAAGCCGAAAAGACTTCTATTAGAAACTAAACAGCCTTTCGACCAAAACACGAAGAGTCACAAGAGATATGCGGTGATATCTTCAATACTCCCCATCACCAACTACTCTCTCTAAGGATAGTCCTCATGACCATACCAAGATGTGCTCAGAACTTTTTAAACTTTGTAACTCCAAGACCTTTGGTGAAGATATCAACAACTTGATCACCTATCTTGATGTACTTCATCTTGATCTCGCCCTTCAACACTTTTCTCTTGCAGAAAGTGATAATGGACTTCCACATGCTTAGTCCTAGCATGTAAAACTAGATTCTCTACCAAGATTATAATGAATAGATTATCACAATACAATATTGTTGAATAATCCATTGGCTGATGAAGATCATCAAATAACTGCACTAGCCATGTGCTCTCTTGAGCTGCCATTGATGTTGCTTTGTATTCAACTTCTATTTTAGACAAAGACACAGTCGGTTGTCTTTTACTGCACCAAGATACTACTGTTAATTCAAGATTAAATGAGTATCCAGTAGTTGATCATCATGTGTGTTAATCTCCAGTATACTCGGCATCACAATGACTGACCAACTCACTCAATGATTCTTTTTTATACAAAAGCCCAAAAATCAAAAGTCTTCTTTACATATCTCAGGATATGTTTGACTGCATCCGGTGGGGCTTCCTTGGCTTCTCCATGAATCGACTCACTACTCCCACTGAAAAAGTGATGTCAAGTCGAGTTATGGTAAGGTAAATTAGACTACCTACTAGTTGCCTATACATAGTCGACTCTTCTAGCTCTCGACCTTCCTCAACACATAGCTTTGCGTTCCAATCCAACGAAGTATGTATAGGTTTGCAACCAAGCATTTCGAATTTTTCCAAGAGATCTCATGCATACTTTTGTTGACATAGGAATAATCCTTCCTTTGTCATATCAATCTCAATCCCCATAAAGTGTTTCAGTTCTCCAAGCTGCTTCATCTAGAACTGCACAAAGAGGTTGGCTCTAATTCGACATATCTCATCTTCATCATCTCCAGTAATGATGAGATCATCCACATAAACTAGCATTGCTACAACCTTTTCATCTTTTGCCTTCACGAATAGGCTCAAGTCTACTGGAGCTACGTTATATTCATTCTTCAATAAGAATTCCACAATCTTTCCATACTACCCTCTCGGGGCTTGCTTCAAGCCATACAATGTTTTTTTTAGTTTGCAGACATATTCTGGATGAATTTTGCTCTTGAAACCATCTGGTTGCTCCTTGTAGATCTCTCACTTGAGTTCTCCATGTAAGGAAGCATTCTTCACATCCATCTACCACACATTCCACAACTTGCTTGCTGCAAGTGCTAATAGAACTTGAACTGTTGTAACCTTTGCCACTAGGCTAAAGGTCTTTTCATAATCAACCACATATTTTTGTGAAATTCCTCGAGAAACTAGATGTGTTCTATGCCTCTCAATTGACCCGTTTAGTTGAGTTTTAAGTTTATAAATTCATTTGCAGGAAATAAGACGTACCTATTTGGGTTTCGGTACCAAGTCCCATGTCTCATTCTTCTTTAGTGCAAGGATTTCTTCTTCCATGGCCTTCCTCCATTCTGTACCCTTTGAGGCTTCTTCATATGTCAAAGGCTTGACCATGCCAACATCTTTTGTCAATGCCGCATTAGCATACTTGGGGTTTGGCTTCCTTTGCCTCGTCGATCTCCAAAGTTGAGGCTCCTCCTCTTCAAGTTCTTTGACCTAACTTGGTCGAAGTTCTTTTGTTGACCTTGGATGCTCACTAGATGAACTTATCAATCCTAGTGATTGTGCTTCGATATCTTTTTCGACATCTTTTTTAACAGGTCGATTCTCATCGAATTCTTTCAGCCTTTCTTCGACCTTTTCATCGAAATGCTGTGAATTTGGCAATTTAATAGCTTGAGGTGACCACCAAGATGACATTTTTTCAAACACCACATTCCTTGAAGTATAACACCTCCCTATTATAGGGTCACAACACTTCTACCCCTTTCGTTCATCATCATATCTCATGAATATGCAACGGCCGCCTTCTTGTTGAATTTGCTGCGAAGATGATCATGCACAAATACATAACATATGCATCTAAAAACTCTAAAGTGACTTACCACGGGTTTGCGATTCCATAGCTTCTTGTATGGTGACATAAAACCAAGCCTTACTTGTAGCAGCTTGTTACTCATGTGAGCCATCATCTTCATACATTCAGCTCGAAACCTTGGTGGAACATTCTTCGCATGCAACATGCTCCTGCATGTCTCATCTAGATGTCAATTCTTTCTATCGACAACACCATTCTACTATGGTGTATACGGACAAGTATACTATCGACATATCTTGTACTCTAGCAAATACTTTGTAAATATGGCACCCCGAACCCTTCGTAAGTCGCCACCAGCGCCAATGTTACACCTTATTACCTTTCTCCTTAGAAGAAGCGTCGTAATTCATAGACACATTTTTTTTAAAAAACAAAATGGTCCCAACGTGACTCATTAGCGGAAGCAAATTAAAACATCACAATCTCTCCCCCTACCAACCATGATACAAATACACACCACTAATCATCATGATTTGATAGACAAGCCACAACACTTTATTTACATATATTTTCAAGATGGGACTTCTTTTGGGTCAATACATCAAAAAGGAAAAGCCAGGACTCAGCCACGTCCGGCCTAAAACCCTAAAAAGAACCCTCGACCCTCTATATCTCACGTGCACAACCCCCATCATCAATGTCGGCTAACTATCCAAAAAGATTCAGCTCCTACTCGTCACGCACGGGCCCTCACACCCAACCCGGTGCATCAGGCCGTGGCGGTGACAACATCCCTCGTATCGCTCCATCTCGACGAACATGGACGGATATAAACTCCTGAATGACAGGGCCCCCAGCCAAGCCCACGTCGTACATCACTAAACAGCGTACTCAAATAAAACACACCCCGTGTGACGGCAGGGAGCAGCATGCTGCTAATCTGAAATGTTGGTCCCCAAAAGGGGTGAGTACAATTACTCAGCAGGTAAAGGAATCCAATAACCACTCAATGCATCATACAAATCATATATGCATTGTAGGCGTTACTTACCTTGAAGCCATGCGCATACTATCATGCATCATCATCACAATCATAACACATACATGTGTATCATCATCATATCATATATATGCCATCATTATCATGACATCATCACATCACACATGTCATCATCATCATGACATCATCATATCATACATGTCATCATCATCATGGCATCATCATGCCATGGATGATCATCATCATATCACATCACATATTATCATCATCATCATGCATATCATCATGCCATGGGTGAATTTCCACTTTTAACTTTCAATTTGATCACCACATCACCCATTCCTCGGATCATCAATTTCATCATCCCCTCGGGCAAATACCTCCGAGGCTTTCAGCATTCAGCCATTTCAGGCCACCGGGCATCCGGCCCCCCACATTCTGTGCATCTCGCATCCCAACTGGCATCACGAGGCATTCCCCTCGAGCAAAGACCTCTGGCAGGGCTTCCGGCAATTACACTCCCTGGCCGGGTATCCCGCACCCCAATCCTAGCATCGCGAGGCATTCCCCTCGGGCAAAGACCTCCAACGGGGCTTCCGACACCCCCACGTTCCGGCATCCTAAATCTCCCAGGGCCACCCGGCAATGCATCTCTATGCATTCCGAGCATTATCCTCCACCACTACCATCTCCTCATTTAACATTATCCATCTTTACTAATTTCGGTCTTAACTTAGCATGGCATATTATGTGATGTCAAACAAGTCATATTTGGCATGAAATTTACGCATGCATCTCACTTCAATGTCATGCATTCAAGACCTCATCATACATGCTACATGGTATAATTATTTATGAAATAAAATTTAATGGAATTTATGGCCAATAAAATAATCCATTTTTCATGTCCTTTTTCATTTATTTAAATTTCAGCTTTTGTCATTTTCAAAAATATTAAATTTAATATCTATAAATTCCCAAAAATTATAAAAATTAAGGCAAGTGATAAACAAGGCAATAGAATCATAATTTCATGCAAAAAACATGGCCAAATAGAATTTCACATGATTTCACAATTCTCACAAAATGGCATGTCCTTTTTGGGTGAAATCAGAATACACAGTTTCTGAAGAAATTTAATTAAAATATTCATACGACCTCCAAAAATTACGAAATTTTACCGAGTTACAGCCAAGACATTTTAGTACATCTTTCATGAAGGCTTTCAAGCCATATTATTTTGATATTAATTTCTACAGTCTCACGAAGCTTATGGATCCATTACCTCATCGTCCAGTGCATGCTTCTCCGAAATACTGAGTTTTCACCTACCTATTCTCTTTCGTTTCCTCTGAAATTTGGATATGTTATACATTAAGATGTCCTATACAAGTTTCATGAAGATATATAAGTCAAATAACCAGATTATAGTCGTCATTTACGTCCATGAAGTCTCGGGTGTCCCGAAATACATCTCCAGAATTACCGTCTTCAAGATCTAGTCGATTTACTAAGCTATACTTGTTCATTTCACTTCAAATTTGAGTATGTTGTAGTTTAAGATGTAACCTACAACTTTCATGAAGAGATTGAAGAAAGATTCTTAGCACAAATCAACATGCAACCACAAATCCAACAAAAGGTCAGTAAAATCTTTCCAGATCTGAGGTCTCCGTAAAATGAGAGTTTAACCCCTCAAATCTCCATCATTTGCAATCATGAGATTGCCTCACCAATGGCCAATGCATGAGCTCCTTCTGGCCACTTGGCAAGACTCATACATGGGCTTGGGCTTGGGCCTCCCTTTTGGGCCTTCTTTGTGGCCGACGACCACATCTCCTTGGGCCTCAATGGGCCGGCGACAGCCCCCTTCCGTGGGCTTCTATTGGGCCGACTAGCTTGGCCCACTAAAATCCCCCTTTTTGGGCCTAAGGCCCAAACCTAATTCAAATCAATTTTATTTTCAATTATTCATCTTTAATTTATTTCTTTTATAGATTTCAAATTTTAAATTTTAAATTCCACATGGCCAAAGTCTTGTGACATTTTATTTAATTCATAAGATGCATGGCCAAGCATAGATTATCATTATCAATCTATCTAATTTAAAATTTTATAAATACAAGCACAAATCACCTAATCTTAAAAAGAGACTAATGGCTAAAGCATAAACCATAGGTAATTTCATTACCTAATTAGAGGCTTTAACACACCTTATATTGTGACTTTGAATTTTGGGATGCCACAATAAACTCGTAGGAAATGTACTCTCCCCATTATCGGTGCATAGACAACGGATTTTTCAACCTACTTCACTTTCAACCTTCTCCTTAAACACCTTAAATTTGATAAACGCTTGGATTTTTCCTTCATGAACTCAACCTAAACATACCTGGAGAAGTTGTCAATGAAAGTGATCATATACTTGAATCTGCTAATAGATAGCTGCTTCATTGGACCAAACACATCTGAGTGAACGAGCTCAAGAGGCATCCGAGCTTTGAACCACAATTCCTCATACGAAAGTTGACGTGCCTTCCCATACTGGCACCTTGCATAAACAACATTTTCTTGCACTTCCAACTAGGAAAGACCCCTTAGCATGTTCTTTTGCATCATCACCTTCAACTTGTGATAACTTACATGCCCAAGCCACGCATGCCATGAATTAGGTGTATTATTCCTTCGGGTTTTGTTTACGTATGCTGAGTAAGCCGACATCACGTAAACGGACTCTAGCTGAAACACAGACAGTAAATTCTTCTTCATTCCAAGCATGCAATACACATTTTTTAATTCAACTTGCTGTGAATTGAACTAAGTAGTCATCATCGTCTCACCGATATGAGTAATTGGCAACCTCAAGCTGTCTACAGTAATAACAACACGTCCTCCAGTATAATTACGCATGTCCGATAACTTGCCTTGATCTCTAGTCATATGACTCGAACACTTTGAATCAACGATCCGGTCGAAATCATAATTAATCAACTTTTCACTTACAGAGATTAATGCCATCGCATTGTTTAACTCAACTATGTAAGGGGTAGCAAACTCGTATGACATCACTATTGCAACAGACGTTTGGAAATCCCATTCCTTATCTTCATTGAAATCATTCCTCTTCGATGATGCTGCGACATTTCCTTCAACTTTTTTCACTTGACATTCTCTGGCAAAGTGGCCCTCCTTGCCACAGACATAACATCGTCCACTACATCTTTTTCCATCGTGCCGCCAGGCTCCCCCTAGTCGAAGGCTCGACTCTCCTAGACACTTTTTCCATCCTTCATGAGCCGGTTGCTTTTGCCATTTGACATGACTTTTCCCGAACTTGCCATCTTCATTGTCAGCATCAGTTCACCTCTAGCCCCTGAACCCTCTTTTATCACTAAAGATGGTACTTTCTTCTTGCTTAATCAAAACCTTAGACATTTGACTATCTAAAGTCTCTTGGTTAGCCAAAATATTCTCCAGATTGGTCAACGTCAGTTGAGTTGCCCATCCACGAGTAGCCATGATAATACCATTATACTACGGCTTTAACTCATGAATAGTAATCTTCTCATTCTTGTTTCTGAGATGGCATTAGTGGGATCCAACTTTGAAATTTCTTCATAAATAGACTTCACTTTGGAGAAATATTGACTCATTGTCATATTTTATTGTGACATCAACAGTAGCTTGTTCTGTAGCCTTTGTAGCTTGGCATCATTTGACCTTACGAATAATGCTACCAAGTTATCCCACGCCTCCTTGGGAGTCTGCACGCTCTTAATGTGCGGCAATAAATCATCTTCAACAGTTACAACAAGAGCGTAAAGAGCCTTACTCGCTTTGATCTTCCATCTCCTCTATTCATCATTATCTCTAGGTGCCATGGTGTTGCTGCCACCAACAATATCCCGCAAAATCCTGACCCAACAAATAAAACTACATCTAGATTTTCCAATTATTGTAGTGGGAGTTGTTGAGCTTCTCAGTGCCATTCATCGAATTTGAAACATTCGCCATCTAACTTGAAATAATGCCCGACACTACTCCAAAAGACCTTGATCCCCAACCAATTGATCACAGTCCCTGACTGTACATCAGGAGAACTTCCATGTATTTCGATCCTCAACCGCCTGCGCACAAACAATGGTCCTTGACAACCGTCTTCATGAACTACGCTCTAGAAGACTTGACTCACTATCCCTGACAACCGTGCTCTTGGTCCTAGATAACGTGGCATTGATACCAATTATTGAATATCAGAGTCGCACATCTCTGATAACACTCTCACAAGAGAAACTCTTAAGAAATGAGATGAATACACTACTTTCCTCGTTGAAATTTCTTTTCACTCTCCACAAAATGAAACGATTACAAGACTCGCCTATATATATGTCAAGCCCTAATCCTCAAGCACGTGCCTATCCGTCGGTGGTCGATATATTCTACGATGTCCTAGGACGTGTCACCGAGCTATTCAATTTTTAATGCACATGCATAAGCAAAACAATACACTTAACAACAACCAATGGGGATAGAAAAGCAACAAACATATTCGCAACTAAAACACTTTTATAAACACCATCGTTTATATACAAACTAGTCTATAAATAGGAGTCTAGAAAAGACTGGTCCTCTAAATAAAGCTGTCCTATGACTAGCTAGCCGGACCCATTCGCCAATCCTTAGGTCTCCATAGGCTCCAGGGGCATCAGGTCCTCCACAGCACCATCAAGAGGGTTAGCTGTACTCTTACCTAGAGTGGCATTGACTGCCACAGCGGGAATTTCAAAACCTTGAAGGGGACCTACACATAATCCATTGAAATTGTAATGAAACCACACTTTGAACCAATGAGATACCCTTTGAGGTAGGCCCTCATTGACCCAGACCGTGATCACCACGAGTTCATAGACCCATTGACCCCTTAGGGCATGGTAATCAAAACTCTGCTCAATAACCCTCATCGACCAACCAAAACGTTTTGGAGAAATCGTCATCTAAGCATCTAAAAAGGTTGAGTCAACGGCGGGGTGAGACAATGTCTCGGCCAGTTCACCCCCTAAACTCCAACTAGGAAGGAAATATGCCTAGAGGCAGCTATGTACACAAGTCAGAAAACTTACCTTGCCTCAGTTTCCTCCTGCACATTAGTATAGTTCATAATCTCAACCAATCAATTCAATCCAATCGATCAATACCATCAATATGATAACTGCTCATACAAGCTGAAGTAAAATGGTTATAACTCTCACAAGCTAATATGTAAATAGATAATAGCTCGCACAAGTTGATATAGATGGATAGTAGCTTGCACAAGCTAATATAAATTGTTACTCTCACAAGCTGATAAACGATCAATGCTCACACAAGCTAATATAGTATACTCCTCTCACAAGCTAACATATCAAGCTCACATAGGCTAATATAGTATACTGCTCTCACAAGCTAACATACACTAATGCTCACACAAGCTGTTACACAATAAATCAATCTCGGTCAAGGACCTTGTGCTTTGCACACCAATTCCTCAATTAAAATAATGAACTTGGCCTAATATCATCGTGTTAAATATACCTGGTAAAAATAATCATGTGTAGGTACACGGTCGGTCTAAGCAAAAATGCAATATATTTCTTTCAAAAAATCCCACTATTTAATATAGTGCCTAAAAACATTTTTTGCATTAAAAATCGATACCCCGGTATTATCTAATTAAATATCGAAATTACACAATTTTGGGATAAATACCCAAAATTACAATCACCACTCAATTAAATAAACCAAACATACCATTACAATTAGCACGAAATTCAAGTCACCGACCATCCCAACATAATTTCTGAAAAATAATAAATAATTAAATAAATACAATTAATTACTAAAAAGGCAAACTTAGGCCAAACATGCTTAATTAACCACCCGAACAGGCCGGGAAAATTTCCGAACCTATCTAAATAAATAGCACAACTTATCTAGTCTCTAATCTATCCGTTCTAACCACCTAACTCATACTTAGCCTAAACTAACCATCCCTTAAACGTCATTAACTCCCTAAGCAGAGTTTAGCAAGTAAACTCAACGGTTTAGCGAAACCACGCTTTGAACCAATGAGGTATCCTCTGAGGTAGGCCCTCATTGACCCAGACTATGATCACCATGAGTTCATAGACCCGTTGACCCCTTGGGGCATGGTAATCAAAACTCTGCTCCGTAACCCTCATCAGCCGACCAAAACGTTCCGAAGGAACCGCCATCTAAGTATTTGAAAAGGTTGAGTCCACGACGGGGTGAGACAATGTCTCAACCAATTCACCCCATAAACTCCGACTAGGAAGGAAATACGCCTAGAGGCAACTATGCACACAAGTCAAAAGACTTATCTTGCCTCAGTTCCCTCTTGCACGTCAGTATAGTTTATAATCTCAACTAATAAATTCAATTCAATCTATCAATACCATTGATACGATAAATGCTCACACAAGCCGAATTAAATGGTTATAGCTCTCACAAGCTGATATAGAGATAGATAGTAGCTTGCACAAACTGATATAGATGGATAATAGCTCGCACAAGCCAATATAGATCGTTACTCTCACAAATTGATAAACGATCAATGCTCACACAAGCTAATAAAATATATTGCTCTCACAAGCTGACATATCAAGCTCACATAGGCTAATATAGTATACTGCTCTCACAAGCTAACATACAATAATGCTCATACAAGCTAATACACGATAACTCAATCACAGCCAAGCACCTTGTGCTTCGCATACCGATTTCTCAATTTAAAAAAAAAGAATTTGGCCTAATATCATCGTGTTAAATATACCTGGTAAAAATAATCATGTATGGGTACACGGTCGGTCTTAGCCAAAATGCTATATCTTTCTTTCAAAAGATCACACTATTTAATATAGTGCCTAAAAACATTTTTGACATTAAAAACCGATGCCACGATATTATCTAATTAAATACCGAAATTACTTAATTTTGGAATAAATAACCAAAATTACAATCACTTCAATTTGCATAAAATAGGATTCAATTCAATAATAAACCAACTACATCATTGCAATCAGCACGAAATTCCAATCGCCAGCCATCCCGGTATAATTTCCAATAAATAATAAATAATTGAGTAAATACCAAAATTAATTAAATAAATACAATTAATTAATAAAAATTCAAACTTAGGCTGAAATGCTAAATTAACAACTCAAGCGGGTTGGGAAAATTTCCAAACTTATCTAGATAAATAACACAACTTATTTAGTCTTAAATCTATCAGTTCTAATCACCTAACCCATACTTAGCTTAAACTAACCACCCCTTAAACGTCATTAACTCTCTAAACAGAGTTTAGCAAGTAAACTCACCGGTTTAGTGATCTGGTGAGTCCACGACGACGGCAACATGGAGACAAGCGACAAACCTCCTGACGACAAAGCCAAGCAAGGCTCGGAAGAGGCCTAAAACGGGCCCAACAACTCACGGTTGGGCTGGGCTTTCGGTCTCTACTTGCTGTTGGACAGGGCTACTCGAGCAGTCGTTTAAGGCCAAAACAGCAAGGGACACGCGGAGGAGGTTACTACAGGCAATGGCAGGTGACGATGACTACTCCAACGACCTAGACAACGGCTAGGGGGCTTCAACGGCAACCAAGGAGGATCAGGGGACACAGCTAGGCACAACTAGAGGTGCTGGACTGCGGGCCAGGTGCTGGACTGCGGGCCAAGCGCTGGGCGCAATGGGCTCGGGCAGCATAAGCGGCGGTCTTAGCGGCTCCAGTGGGTGTACGATGGCTAGAGGGGAGCTGCTTGGTCACTCTTTGCAAATTTTGGAGCTCAAAAAGGTCTTGAAATGGACAAAGCTGGCCCGCTGAAGGAGAAGAAGCCAGCTTCAAAGGAGGGGGGACCCAATAGCCACAAATATCATTTTTTTATCATTGCTTGGCCCCTCACCAACTCTGCCCTATCCACAACCAACTTGCAGCCCACAAACTTCCTCAACACACCTCCCAAATGGTCCAAAATGTTCCCTCCCCCATGACCTACGAATTTTGCACCAAATTCCCCCAAATGCACTTCAATTCACCTTCAATTGGATCCAATTTGATGTCCACAAATCCCACCAAGGTGCCCATACTTAAATCCACATTTTTTCTCATCAATTGAACCCACTTGAATCCCAAAAATGTGACCAAAAATGGTCTTCCAGTTTCTCTAGTAAAACACGGCGCTATTTTAAAATTTTGCCAAAAATCTCAATTTGCAGAAAAATCTTTGGAGGATGAGTCGACGGTCCTAAAATAAATAGTCACATGACAGAACTTTCAATTTCTGAAATCGGGTTCAAATTCATAGTTAATTTCAATCTAGCGCGATTTTAGTGTGACCTAACCTACTATGTAGCTTTTAGAAGTTTTTAGTTCAATTGACCCATGATTGATTATTTCCGAGCTACATTGTACATTTTCGACACATTGACGACTCTTGATTGCCGTGAAAATCTCGAGATTTCAAATACGAACATAGAGTTCCAAAATGACAGAAAATCAATCTAGTGCCGATCGACGAGAAATTGCAATTAGGTGGAATCACCCACACTTAATCACATGGCTCAGTCGAGTCGACCTATCTTCGGTCTCTAATTGATTTTTAACTATGCCGTAATGACCCTTACAAACTAGCACAGTCGAGTAGTCGATTTCTGGTCGAATTTTCAAATCTATTGCGTTAAAATCCCTTAATGGCTTCACCAGATAGACTAGTTATCTTGTAAGTGATCAGCTCAGAGAATAGAACTATAGGCACATCAATGAAAAGCCCAATTCATTCAATTGAAAATAGAATTAGAAATTCAGAGTGTCACAATATAGGCTTAAAACACGACTCTTGACATACCTTAGATACATGAAAAGACATGCCTAGATACATAGCAATAAAGACACTTTAACATGTAAGCCAAAAAGACTTCCATCAGGAACTGAACAGCCTTTCAACAAAAACAGAAAAAGTCACGAGAGATAGGCAGTGATATCTTCACATCATATTGCCTAAATCCTAAAAGTGGAAGTGTCCAAATGAAAGAATGTCACACTTCAGCAATATTATATAGGAGTCATCAACTCTTGCCTATGGGCATGCACATGATTGCCTTCTGGGCTTCTTTCCTCAAGTTCTATATTAGTGTATTTGTGTGACCATGTGTTCATCATAATGCATAGAAACATGACAAAGAGGATGTGATTGTATGAAGAAACATCTTTGTAAGAAAGAGATTTGAGTAGTCAAAGTTAGGTCCGAGAATCTTGCGTGAAGAGGTACAGAGGTTGTTGAATGCAGCGAAGGATGACTTGCTGGTTTTCCTTCTTTTTTGACCTGAAAATGTAGCCAGCATGTTATTCTTGGCTAGGTTTGTCTATCTTCTTCTCGTGCGAGGCTCCACGGATCTAGTGCTGAAAAAAATTAAGTGAGAAGACATCAAAAGGTCTCTCTCTCTCTCTCTCTCTCTCTCTCTCTCTCTCTCTCTCTCTCTCTCTCTCTCTCTCATCATATAGTGATTATTCCACAAGACTTGTTGAAACAGTGTTTGTTTAAACTTAGTTGTTTGGTTTCGTAGAACGTTTAAACACTTTCGTCTATGGTTATGTGTTTATGATAACGTGTCTGATAAATGAAAGTGGAAATAATGGCAATTTGTTTGTATTCCATCAAAGCCATGACAGAAGTTTGGTTTCATAGAACATTTAAACACTTTCATCTTTGGTTATGTATTTATGATAACATGTCTGATAAATGAAAGTGGAAATAATGGCAATTTGTTTGTATTCCATCAAAGCCATGACAGAAGTTTCTTCCCCCTTTTTTCATCCATAAAACATTTTCTTTTGAATTATAATCGGGAAAATAACAAAAAGTTTCTGGTTCACAAAACTCAATTTCTTGTTTTGGTTCGAAAATTTAGGTGCTGTTTGGTTTCAAATATCTTTATTTTCATTCATAAACAGTAAAAGTATTAAACTTGTTTGTAGTTTACTCAAATGTATTTTAATTTAAAATAATGATTGGTTACACCAAATAATAATTGTTTATATAACATATTTTCACTAAACAACGCATGTACTGTGTAAAGGCCACACTTAGTGTAAAAATAATTTCATCAAAGGAAAATTGTAATCGCTACAATAGCTCTTATAAGTGATTTGAGTAGGAACACTATTGATGGTACTGTCTATTGACACGCGACAGCAATTAAATTTGTTATTTCATCCCAATAAAAATTTTAAAGGCACTAAAACCTCTTCATCAATTTTGTGAGAGACAGAGAGAGATAGAATAGCTTTGAGTAAAAAATATCCACATTTTATCTCTATTAATCTATAATTCAAGATAATTAGAATTAATATCCCGATCTAAAAAAAAAAGTCTTTCAAAATAATGGATTATATTGTTTTTATTTGTTGAAATAAATGATTTTATCTGTAGCCGTCCAAATGTTAATTTCATGTTAAAATCTATATAGATATGTTCACTATATTGTTTTTTTTTATTGCATTCTGTCACGCCCTGAATCTCGATCGCACACACATCCCTTGATGGTCGATAAAATTGCAACGTTCCCAGGCGCGTTGCCGACCCAAATCAATTCATGCACGTGCGGAAATGAAATAAACAATCCCCGGACAATACAAACATGGGATAGAAAAGCAAGACAACCAAATTTCATAAACACACTTATATAAACAAGCCGATCAGCCTTACAAGGTTATATACAAAAGTCACGGTCTTAAAAAGGACTACCTAGCCAACCCTACCCCGGACCCTATCTACTTGGGATCCAGGTCTACCATGACATCGTCAGGGGGGTTAGCTACCCCCTCACCCACAATGGCAGGTACGTCAAAACCCTAAAGGGGACCAGCCCGTACGCCATTAGGCCCATTACAAAATCATGCCCTAAATCGATGAGGTATTAACTATGGTAAGCCCTCATCAACCAAGATAGTGGTCACGATGAGTTCATGGAGCTAGGGACTCCTGGGGATAGAGACGTCAGTACTCTGCTCGGTATACCCTCGCGGTTATCCAAAACGAACTAGATGGGCCTCCATCTAGGGACTTGTCAAAAGTTGAATCACAATGGGGTGAGACAATGTCTCAGTGAGTTCACGCCATAAACCCCGATTAGGAAGGTAATATGCCTAAAGGTAGTCTAATCACACAATCAATGAAACTCACCTCGCTTCAGTTCATCCCTACATGTCGATACAGTTCATATAATAGATGCATATAGTAAATGCACACATCAATTAGAATGTCTTACTCATATCTCAATCAATCATAGGGGTCTCGATTATAAGATCAAATCATTATGACACATCTCATTCCATACTACATAATTTTATCCTATAATCAGGCGTGTTTACCTCAATCATTCATGCGTTCCAATTGATTACGACCCTATGAGCACACCTACTCGATGTTTGGCGGTCTTCCGACGGAACCAACCATCGTCTCACCCCATTGAGCATGGCAACGTTTACCTCTTGATAGCAATCCTGAAGGAGCATTGGTCTAGCCTTTACTGCGACCAACATCCATTGACAAGGGCATCCCATATAAGGGCATCATCCACTCGACTTTCATTGGTAATGGATTCTCATAGTGATCACACACATATAACCAACCTCAGCCAAGGACACCGTGTCTTGCACTCAAATGTCCTAATTAAAATAATGAACTTGACCTATTTTCTTCATATTAAAAACACCCGATAAAATAGTCGTGTGTGGGTACACGATCAGATCGAACAAAAAAAATTGATATCTTCTCTTTTAAAAATCTCACTATTTTATATAGTGCATAAAAACATTTTTGGTGTCAAAACCCAACACCCGGCATTTTCTAATTAAATACGAAAAATCCACAATTTTGAAATAATAATCAAAATTACAATCATCACTCAATTGCACAATCTAACAATCAATTGCACAAACTAATTACACCACGACAATCAGCACGAAATTCTGATGAACGACTATCTCAGTATAATTTCCAGAAAATAATAAATAATTAAATTAATTGCAAAATTAATTAAATAAATGCTAAATAATTAAATAAATGACTAATTAAGCTTTAAACACTAATCTAACCACCTAATTGGACTTAGAAAAATAATATACTAAGCTAATTAAATCATGCAATCTAATTAACCCTTAACAAAACTAATCTAATTACTTAATAAGCCTAATTAACCAACTAAACCACTAATTAAACTAAACTAACCACTTAAACCAATCTTAAGCTAATCTAATTCTCCCCTAAGCATAATTAACCCCCTAAGCAAGGTTTAGTAAGTAAACTCATCAGATTAGCGAGCTGGTGAGTTCACGGTAAGGGCGACGTCGAGGTGAGTGGGACTCAAGCCTATGACGACACCCAACGAGGTCTGAAAGGGCCCGAAAAAAGACCTAACAGCTCACTACTAGAGTTGGGCCTTTGGTTCTAGTTGCGGGCTGAAGGAGCTGGACCGAGGGCTAGGATGGCGGGGAAACGTGTCACACTCCGATCCTTGAGTGCGCGCACATTCCTCGGTAGTCGATGAAATTGCGACGTCCTATGATGCATAGCCGACCCATTCATTTTATAGCACATGCAAAAGCAAATTAAACACCCTTGATAACAAATGGCATGGGATAGGAAAACAAGACAATCACATCAAACCAATCACCTTTATAAACAAACTAAGTTTATAGACAAATGTCTATAAAAGATTGGTTTTAAAAAATGAACTATTCTATGACCTACTAGTTGAACACGTTCACTGATCCTTCGAACTCCACCGGTTTTAGGGGCACCGAGTCCTCTACATCTCAATCAAGAGGGTCGGCTGCACCTTTGCCAAAAGCAGCATCAACAACCACCACGGGAATCTCAAAACCAAACCACGCCCTGAATTGATGAGGCACCCTTTCAGGTAGGCCCTCGTCGACCTAGATGATGGTCACAATCAACTCATAAACCCAATGACTACTGGGGATCCAAACATCTACCGTGGTTGTCCAAAACATTCCAGAGGAACTGCCATCCAAAAACTTGAAAAGATTGAGCCCGCGACGGCGTGAGACAATGTCTCAGCAAGTTCACCCCATAAACTCTAACTAGGAAGTAAATACGCCTAAGGTGTCCTAACCACACAACCACACAATCACAGAGACTTACCTCTTCTCAAATCCTTCTTGCATGTCAGTATAGTTCATATTCACAACCATATGCAAAAATCAAACTTAAACAATTAGAACGCCATCACTTTCATCTCAATAAACACAAAGGGTCTCGATTATAGGGCCAAATCGTTATGACACGTCCCATTCAATGCCACACAATTTTGTCTCATAATTCAACGTGTCAATTTCACTAAACATAAGTTCCAATTGTTAATCATGGCCACACACGAGCACGGCCTACTCAATGTTCGACGGTCTTCTGGCATACCTAGGCATCGTCTCACCCCATTGAGCACGGCAACATCACTACGTCGACGGCATTTCGTAAAGGAGCATCGGCCAAGCCTCTACTACAACCAGCATCCATTGGTAGGGCTTCCCATATAAGGGCACGTCCAGCTTAACAGCTCAGGACGGGTTCTCATAACCATTCATGCACCTATCCAATTCTCAGCTAAGATATCGTATTTTGCACTCAAATGTCTCAATTAAAATAACGGACTTAGCCAATTTTATTCATATTAAAAACACATGGTAACAATAATTATGTGTGGGTACACGGTCAATTTGAACCAGAAAAACTGATACCATTCTTTTTAGAATCCCACATTTGATATAGTCTTTAAAACCATTTTCGGTGTCAAAACCCGACACCTGGTAATTTCTAGATAATTACCAAAATTTCCAAATTTTGAATTAAATACCCAAAATTACAATCACCACGCAATTGGCATTATTTAACTCTCAACTGCATAAACTAAGTATACTATTGCAATCAGCATGAAATTCTAGTCACCAGCTATCCCGGTATACTTTTCAAAAAATATTAAATAATTAAATAAATACCAAAATTAATTAAATAAATACTAATAAATCCAATAAATGCAAACTTAAGCCGAAAAATGCTAATCTAACCACCTAAACGAGTCTAGAAAATTTCTGAACCTATCTAGATAAATAGCACAACATCTTTAGCACCTAATTAATCTATTCCAACCACCTAACATGCACAATTGAATAATTAAATCACTAATCTACACTAACTAACCACATAATCCCTAATTAACCTAAACTAATCATCCCATAAGCATCATTAACTCCCTAAGCAAAGTTTAGCAAGTAAACTCGCCAGTTTAGCGTTCTGATGTGTTCATGACGACGACAACGTGGAGGCGGGCGAAAACCAAGCCCACAACGACACCAAGTGGGGTCTAGATAGGATCAAAAAAGCCCCACAAAGCCCACTGCCCACTATGAGGATCGGCTTCTACTTGCTAGCCGAAGGAGGTGTTCGAGCAGCTAGTTTGGGCTGAAATAGGCCCAGCGGTAACGGCGGGCTGCAGTGGGGTCAAGTGATGCTCGACGATGGCGAATGGCGACAGAGGAGCTCCGATTGAGCTTCGACGGCAACCACGGCATGCGGGGAATGGTGTGGGATCGCAGGATGAGTAGGAACAAGAGGACGAGCAAATGGCGCTGGGTTCAAGCTCACGGCTGGCATGCGATGGTGCTAGATGGCAGCAGGGCAGCTAACGGTGAAGGGGGAAGGCTTGGCTCAGTTTATCTAGTTCTCTAAGCTCTCAAAATGGACAACAATGGATAAAGTGGGCTGCAAAGAGCAAGAAGAAGCCGGTGGCAGAAGGGGACCACAAATTGGCCACAAATATCCCATTTTCAACAGCACACATGCCCCCACCAGCTACTACCTTCAATCCTCAGCCATTTGCAAACCAAAACTTCCCCAACAAGCCATTGAAAATGTTCAAAATGTTGCTCCCCCTTGCCTACGAATTTTGGACCACTTCCCTCCAAATCCACTTCAATTCTCCTCCAATTGAACCTAAATTGATGCCCATAAATTCAACCAAGATGCCATTATCCCTCTTAGGATTTTTCCTCGTCAATTGAACCAACTTGACTCCAAAAAATGCGACAAAAAACAGTCCCTTGAATTTTTCAAAAATCCCAATTTGCATAAAAATCTTTGAAAGATGAATTGATATTCTTAAAATGAATCGTGACATGATAGAACTTTCAATTTCTGAAATTGAGTTCAAATTCGTCGTTAATTTCAATCTGGTGCGATTTTAGCGTGACATAACCTACCAGGTAACTTTTATGAATTTTTGGTACAATTGACCTGTGGTCGATTATTTTTTACACATTGTACATCATAGACACAATGACAATTCTCGGTTGTCATGAAAATCTCGAGGTTTCACATATGGGTATAGGATACAAAAATGATAGAAAAATCGGTCTAGTGCCATTCGACGGAAATTTTGCAATTAGGTGGAATCACCCACACACTAATTACATACCTCTATTGAATCGACCTATCTCCGGTCTCTGATTGATTTTGACAATGCCGTAATGACCCTTGCAGATTAGCACAATTGAGTAGTCGATTCCTAATCAAATTCTCGAATTTATTACGTTTAGATTCCTTAACGGCTTCACCTGATAAGCTAGTTATCTTGTGAGTGGCCAACTTAGAGAAAAGAACTACATGCACGTCGATGAAATGCCAAACTTAATCAATTGAAGACAAAACTTGAAAATTGGGATGTCACAAAACGAGCCAGGCAGGTCGGCGGCGTGAGTAGGGGTCGACAGCGGTGGCTTCGGTGGCTGGAACGGCTTAGGTAAATGGTCACTCAAGCGGATAAAGGGCCAGTGATGGCAAGTAGGCACGGGATGGTGGGGGACTCACGAACAGGCACTCACAAGCATGTGGACTGACGACAACTCGGGTGGTTCGATGGTAGCTCGAACAACGGTGGAGGGTGGTTGATGTGACATCCTAATTTTCAGATTCTGATTTTGATTGGATAAGTCGAGTTTTTTATCGACGCGCTTATGTTTCTTTTCTCTAAGATTGCCACTCACAAGATAACTAGCCTATCAGGTGAAGCCGTTAAGGAATATAAATGCAATAGACTCGATCATGCTAGTCTACAAGAGTCGTTACGACACATTTAAAAATTGATTAGAGACCAGAGATAGGTCAGCTCAACTGAGATATGTGATCAAATGCGGGTGATTCCACAATATTGCAAAATTTTCATCAATCAGCACTAGACTAATTTTTTTATCGTTTTGGCGTCCAGTGTCCCCATTTGAAATCTTAGGGTTTTCATGACAACTGAGAGTCACCAATGTGTTGAAAAGGTACATGTGGCTTGAAAATCAACCATAAGTCAATTGCACCAAAAATTCTTAAAAGCTACCTGGTAGGTTTTGTCATGTCATAAGTTATTTTAGGAATGTCAACTCATCTTTTGAGGAATTTTCAACGAGTTCGAGATTTTTACGGAAAATCGATTCAGACGATTCAAAAAAGAACGGAAATTTGAATTGGCCAATTTGAATGGATTTTTGGCCTCGTGTGTGAGCTACTTAGTGAAAGGAAATTGCGTGGGCTTTTTCTTCAACAAAATTGGACATCAATTGGAGAGATTTGTTAAGAAATTGGATTCTGGAAAAAAGGAAATAGAATTCGGAATTTAGGGAAATTTGTAGGCTTGAGGGGCTGTCACGTTTGGTGTTCATTTTAGACTTCAATTGGTGCAAGTTGGTGTTGAAATTGGCCTTGGGTGACCAATTGTTGTTATTGGCTGAAGATAAGGTTGATTATACACGTAAATGTTAAAGGATAATTGTGTTTAATCACCTTTTTCCCTCCCTCTTAGCCAATACCCCCTCCTTCCCTTGGCTTTTGCGGACTCAACTCCTTTCGTCCATTCCTTCATGCCTAGAGTCCCACCTGCGCACGTCTCTCTCCCTCTCTCTCCGTTCGAAGCCACACGTGAAAGGGGCCCCCACCTCTGCCAACAGCTTTCTCTTTCCTTAATCCCTCTCTTCTCTCTTTGCCCTCGGTGCAGCTCCCCTGACCTTGCTAACTTCTACTTTCTTTCATTTTTGATCCCTTCGAAGCTGCCCATCTTCTCCACTACGTGCAGCCCACTGAAGATGTCCCTACTCCTCTTTATGTCAACACCTCCCACCGAGCAGCTCTCTGAATCCCTTGTAGCTACCACTTTCCAACCCCTCTAGTCAACCAGCGAAACCCAAAGCTACTTCTTTAGCTGGTTCGTTGACCTCAGCAACGATGCCCCTCTGCCTTTGCTGCGCGGCAACTTCATTTCCGAGCCCCAAACTCCACCGAAATAAGCTTTCATCTCCACCGATCTTCAAGCCAGCTGCTAGCATGTCCAGCCCACCGAGTCTACCACGGAACAACCGTTGTTCAAGCCGATCTAGGACCAAAGACAGTAGCTAAGGCCATGGGCCTAACAAGGTTTTCAAGCCCTTCTGAGCTCCTATTGGTGTCACTGCTTCAGAGTTTGTCGGCCGCCATTGCGCCGCCGTCGCTTTGGACTCACTGGCTTGCTAATCCAATGAGTTTACCCACTAATCTTTTCTTAGGGAGCTAATGACGCTTAAGGGTTGATTAGTTTAAGTTAAGTATGGTTTAAGTGGTTAGTTATAACGGATTAGTGATTTAGTTAATCCTTGATGCATGTTAGGTGGTTAGATTAGTGCAATTAGCAAGTAGATATGCGTAGTATTTAATTAGACAGATTCGGAAATTTTCCAGAGCCATCTCAGCTTTTAATTAGGTTTATCCAGCCTAAGTGTGAATCAATTAATTTTCGAAATTATTTAATTAATTATTATTTTTTGGAAATTAAACCAGAATAGTCAGTGACCGGAATTTTATGTTGATTGCAGTAGTGTGATTTGTTTATTTAATTGAGTGATGGATGGTGCGAATTGAGTGTGAATTGTGATTTTGGGTATTTATCCCAAAATTTAACAAATCCAATATTTAATTAGAAAATATCACGTGTCGATTTACAACACCAAAATTGCGTTTATGGACTGTTGAAAGTAGTGGGATTTTCAAAAAGGGTAAATAATGTATTTTGGCTAAAGCCAACCGTATACTTACACACAATTATTTTTATCGAGTATGATAAAAATGGTGAAATTATTAGATGATCATGATAGTATACTATATCAGTCTATAGGCTTGATATGCCAACTTTGGGTCAACAATATACCTTAACAGCTTTTGGTGAACATTGTGAGTGTACTATATTAACCTGCGAGCCTCAATATATCAACTTCGGATGAGCAGTATACTCTATTATCAGCTTCTTGCGAGCTATATTTATCATCAGCTTTGGGTGAGCTATACTATCTATGTTCAGCTTAGGGTGAGCAGATCTTAACATGATCGAACTAGATAAATAATATTGAATGAGTGGACCAAGAGGTGGTCTTGATGACATGGAATCAACTGAGTTGATTGATTGATGACTCAATCTGATTTGATGCCTTAAGGTGCTGAAGTGATTCGTTGAATTTATAAATTATACTGACTTATAGGAAGGAATGGAGGCAAATGTAAGACCTCTGACTTGTGTTTGTGTTTAGGCAGCCTTTGGGGCGTATTTTCTTCCTAGTCGGGGCTTAGGGGGTGAACTTGCTGAGACATCGTCTCACCCCGTTTGGGATAACATTTTCAAATCCTTAGATGGCAGTTGAGGAGGTCCCGAAGCTCCGGAGTTTGATGAAGATGAGACCGAAGAATCGGCGTACATGTCTGACTAGTGGGTCATATGACAGTTTCCATTTTATTGAGCCGATCTTTTGTAAATAGCCTAGTATTGTGTATAAACCTAGAGTGTTTATAAAAGGCTTGTTTTGGTAGGAATTGTTGCCTACTTTTTTATCCCATCTTGTTGTTGTTTGAGGAAATTACTTATTTACTTCCGTATGCGCATTTAAAATGAAAGAGTCGGTGATACGTCCTAAGAAATTGCTATTCAATCGATCGCTGAGGGATGGGCACGTGCTTAGAGAATCGGCGCGTAATAGTCGACGGCTGCTGCTAGTTCTCTGTTGGTCTTCTATTCTTGAATTAGCAACAATGGAGGCCAAAGTAACAAGGAGGAAGAAGGAGAAGGAGCTGCAGTTGGATGGGGAACAAAGGGCCTCAAAAGTCTTCAACAAATATCCTAACTTATCATTTGATGGCCCCCAAAGTCCACAGCCTCAATCCTCAGCCATTTCCCCTCCAAGACTTCTCCAAGAAGCCAAGGATTGAGCTGAAATGTTGCAGCCCCCCATGGCTACGAATTTTGTGCAATTTCCTTTCAAACACGCTTCAATTTCACTTCAATTCAACCCAATTAAATGGCCAAAATGCCAAGGGTAGAAGCCCACACTTAATTCCATAATTTTCCTCACCAATTGGTCCAACTGAACGGCCAAAAACGCACTCAGAAATGGCCGCCCGAATTTACCGGTCCAAAATCGTCCAAATTTGAATTTTTGCCAAAAATCCAAACTTGCTGAAATTTTTTCAAAGGATGAATCGACGTTCCTAAAATAAATCGTGACATCACAGACTTTTCAATTTCTGAAATCGGGTTCAATTTCATGATTAATTTCAACCAGACGCGATTTTATCGTGACCTAACTTACTGGGTAGCTTTTAGAAATTTTTAGCGCAATTAATCCGTGGTCGATTATTTTTTAGCAACATTGTACATCTTCAACTCATTGGCGACTCTCGGTTGTTATGAAAATCTCAAGATTTCAAGTATGAACACAAAGTACAGAAACGACAAAAAAAATCGGTTTAGTTTTGCAATCAGGTGGAATCACCCACACTTTAATTACATGCCTCTATTGAATCGACCTATCATTACATGCCTCTATTGAATTGACCTATCTCTGGTCTCTGATCGATTTTGACGGTGCCGTATTGACCCTTGCAAATTAACACCGTCGAGTAATCAATTTATGGTCGAATTCTCAAGTCAGTCACGTTTAAATTCCCTAACAGTTTCATCAGATAGATCAGTTATCTTGTGAATAATCAGCTCAAAGAAAAAGACTATAGGTGCATCAATAAAAAGCCCAATTTATTAAATCGAAAACAGACTCGAAAATCAGGCTGTCACACATTCACTAGCAATAGAGTGGAAATATTTTTGGAGTTTACTATCCAAAGGAAAAACCTTTTTTTACAAGATTTACTCTCTTTTTTTTTTGTATTTATTTGGGCTATATAATTTACAGTAGACTTTCTAGTCATAAAAGAATTTCTGTAAACTTAACGTCTTGGACTTGCAATCACGAATCATTTAAAAAAAAAATCATAACCATCAGGAGAATCAACTTTCTCTAACTTTTTTAGGGATCTCGGTTTTAATTTTCATGTACCTAAGTAATTTACTCAGGATCTGATTATGGACTAGATGATTGTACAATTAGTAACCTAAGTAATCTTAGATGGTACATACCCATGTGATAATGAAAAATTATTGTGAGGAAAAGTGTGAAAACTATTGGATTTGCTAGAAATCTTAATGTGTTGACATCTAAATTATTGCTATTTTACTTATTTGTTCATCATAAAAAATGTCAAAATTACATTAAACATTTCATAACATTGCATTTAGGTAACAATAACATTTAGGACTAAACTTATCTTTAAAAAAAAATTATTCCAAAAAAATAGAAAACATAAACGAGAGAATAGAAAAAATGATTTATAAAATAAAACAATTCGGTTGTGAAGGGAGGTTTTGACAAATTTTAGATTTTGAATAGTGGAGACCTTTTTCTTGTTGAGCGTGTTTCCTTTTTTTGGAAGATGATCGTCAACATTGAGTGAGTTATCTTGGAAAATCTTCACAAAAGATTTAGATTTTGAATAATGGACATTTTTTCTTGTTGAGCATATCCCCTCTTTTTAGAAGATGATTTTTCTTGTTGAGCATATCCCCTCTTTTTAGAAGATGGTCGTTAGCAGTTGAGTGAATAACTGAATAAATGCAATTATCTTGGAAAATCTTCACTGGCAAAACAAACTTTTTTCTCTATAAATGGAGAGCGAAAGGCTTCGTATGTGGGGAGAGAAAAAATTGCAAAGGCTCAGGAGGTTTCACTTAAAAGGGAAAGAAATTGGCAAAGTTTTCGCAAGGGTTTGTTCAAGGGGGAAGAATTCCTTGAGAGAATACTTGTGTATTTGTGAAGGAGAGAAGAATGAGAGAGGGAAAAACCATAGTAAAACTTTTCTTTTCTTCTGTGATTTGCTGACGGTAAACCCCATGTTCCATGATTGCCCTCGCATTTGTGATGCCATCACACGCCTATTCCGAAGCTGCTTCTCACGTGGTGGGACGCTAAAACTCGACGCCCCCTGTCACCATCCGGTTTTAGTCCTCCAGCGAATTCCAACATCGACATTGTGACGAGCAGCATATCCCTTGTGGAGTCCCGACAACAAAGTTTGCTATTTCTTGAAATGAGTCGATCCCATAGACGCCGGTAATTTTCCTCCAAAACGCTTGCTGCTTCCCGACGAGTTCTCACAACAATCAACATTGCTTGTTGTCCGCCACTCTTTACTGAGTTGTGCCGCTACCCCTGACGACAAAGTGTTGCACACTGCCCTCCCGACGTTAGCTCTCTCTTTCATTCGAATCAGTCCATCAACGCGGATGTTGATTCTTTTCTGTGCAGGTTTTTGATTCATTGGCTAGGCCTCACAATGGTGGAATTGTCGTTAGACCACCAACTCTAATCACCAGTTACTCACCAAGCACCAGTGAAGTCTCGGTCATACCTTATTTGTCAGTCTGCAAGCCTTGTTGCCACCTAGGGGTGTCAGAAACCGAACCGAAAACCAAACCGAACCGAAAACTGAACCGAAAAATTCGATTTTTTCGGTTCGGTTCGGTTTTCAGTTCGGTTCCCGTAAAAAACCAATATCTTTTAATTGGTTCGGTTTTTATCGGTTAACCGAACCAAACCGAACCAAAAACCGATAAAATCAAATCTTCGGTTTTATTCTCTCCCGACGCTGAGGCCTCTCCTCTTGTGTCTCGTCTTGGTCGACTTAGACGTGCAACGGCGACGGTGATCACTTAGGTGTGGCGGAGGGGAAGCTACTATGGTGCCGTCGCTCGGAGGGAGGAGCCGCAGGCCGCAGGGGACAGGTGAGTGGTGGCGCGACTGCAGGCGTTGGGCTCGCGGGTCACTGGCGAAGCGGCGGTGCGAGCTCGCGGGTGAGGGGTGACCGGCCCGGGATTTGCTGGCATCAGGTTGCAGGCGGAGACGCTCGGAGGCGGCGAGCGTTCTAGCATGGCTAAGTGGGCAATGGCGGAGGCGATCGGGCGACAGGGCTGCACATCGCGGGCGAGACCAGCGGAGCGGCGGTGACCGGCCGCTAGGCCGCCTGTGCTGGGCTTGCGAACGGCAGACGCGGGCAGCAATAGCGGGGGGAAGAAGATGAATAGTGTTCCGCTTTTTCCCTCTGCTGGCCTGTCCTTCACATCCCTTCCCTCTCTATCTCTTCTCTACAGTTGTTGCTGACAGGATTGCCGAGAAGAGACACCTTGCTGTACAGCTTTTCTTTTGACTTTTCCCTATAAAGCTTTTTTTTCTCTTTTGTTTTTGTGTTGCTTTTTTCAAAAGAACAAACAGAAGCCCCCGATTTCCAAAAACCGAAAACTGAAAACCGAAAACTCAAAAACCAAAAAACCGAACCGAACCGAATCAAACCAAACCGAAAATTCGGTTTGAAAATTTGGTTCGGTTCGGTTCGGTTCGGATCACATTCGGTTCAGTTCGAAAGATTTTTTTAACGGTTCGGTTCAGTTCGGTTTTTTTGAAAAACCGAACCGAACCGAACTGTTGACACCCCTATTGCCACCCCCTCGAGAAAGCCGTGTCCTGGATTAGGTAATCTCTTTAGGCTAAATTTAGTTGAAATGTTCATTTTCCTAGTCTGTGATATATGTCAATTCTGACTTGATTTGCTTTGATATATATAGACATTATCCAATTTGGAAATTTGTTATAATTAGACATTATCTGATTAGGAACTTTGTCATCAGATTTTTTATTATTTTGACTTTCCGTGGTAAATTATGGATTGCAATGCGTAATTGATTCACATTAAGATAATACTTCATCAAATTGTATTGGTGGATTATCAATAGGACATATTTTTCGATGCGTCATTTAATTAATTAATTGTCCTGCATACATTACAAATCATGCATCATATGTCTAGAACTTAAGGGTATACGTATTTCGTGTTTAAAGCAATGCATATGGAATTGGTTCATAAATTAATAAAAAAACCGAAAAACTATTATTTAGGTCGTATAAATTTCGTAATATGCATGCCCTATGTTGTGCGTTAGTTAGTGGGTCATACGTGTTAGGCTTAATGTCTTAGTGTTGCCCTCATGCAGTTGGACCATAATTAATAATCGAGTTTTCATGCATTACTCGATTTAGTAAAAAAAATGTGCATTGCATCATCAGGTCACTTTCTTTTCAATAAAAATTAGTATGTCATGTTAGTTTTTTATCTATTTAAAAGGAAAACACAAAGATCCTTTGTTTGGTTAATTAATAGGGTTTATTCATAATTAATCATATTTCGTTCCATTGTTATTTTTTGTAGGTTGCATATAAAAAAAATTATGGGAGTTGCATTATTTTAAAGATAAAAATTATAAAAAGAACACGCATGTACATAGAATTACCACGTTGTTCATTATGTAGCACATGCATAGTTAGGATTACATAAATTAGATTACACACATATTGTGATGGCTTAAGTTATGTCATATGAATTGCATATCGCATGTCGTTAGAATAAAAATCATGCATATTAAATTTATATTAAGATTGCACATAATTAACATCTTAAAAAAATAAAAATAAAAAATTAGGTGTCATGTCATTTAGAAATCATGTTAAGGTTAGTCATAATTTTTTTTATAATTTATTACTTGGGTTTATTGAATGTTATTCTGTTGATTATGCACCTGAGTGACTACCATTTGCATGTTAGTGGCTTAGGTTAAAATTAATAAAAACTGCTGACAAAATATTTTTGAAATTAAAATTAAAATGTACCAAAAGAGTGTTAGATCAATTTAGTGTAACTATGTGTCGAAACCAATTGAATCTCTAGTTTGCAAAGGTAAAGTATTCTAATCAACCCTACTTGATTAATGGGAGTTCCAAATTGAGTAAAACTACATGTTAAAATGGATTAATTTTTTAGTGTCAAGTTGCGATTAGTTGGATTTGAGAGAGCCTATGCTAAGTCTTTGGACTTAATAATTCATTAGCTTTCTCCTGGGTAATTCACCTTCGGGAAGGTTGTGACATAATGATCTAATTGTTTTTCTTTGGCCATGTCAAGTTCAATGATGTACGTATAATTGCGACACCATTAGGGACTTTCGTAGTATTTCGTTAAAGGCATACGATCACCTAAGATCAACTGCGCTCTTGGAACTTGTTGTGGAAACATAGCGTCGAAGAAGAAATCATAAACAAAACTGTTAATGATTACATTAAAGAATGTAATGATTGACTAGTGGCGGCAATGGAAATCTAAATCGGGAAGGGAAGGTGGCGAGATTTGGAGGTGAGATAAAAAAAAAAATTAATTGAATTTTTGTAAAGTATAATATATATTCAATAAAACTTGTACCAACCTTTAAGCACCAAGCGATCAGGCCAGCACCGGCCAGCACCGGCCATTCCTTAGGTCCATTATTGTGATTTGACTCTTTAAGATTGATTTATTCATAACACGACCGTTTCAACGTGTTTTCTCGAAAATTCTTTTAAAAAACTGTGGCCAATAGTAAATATTAGAGGTTTGGAAGGTGTTTTATCGAAGGAACCGTGACGTAAAAATTAGAAATTTAATTTACTTTCATTTACATTTCAGCCACAGTTTGAAGCCTTATATAATATCGTACGCTAGTTATTTACTTTGAAGTATTTATGGGGTTATTGGAATTATTGCGTACGAGGTTAAGATCTCCAATCTATTTGGCTTCTCATAGATTGATCAAGAACACTTACGATCATGTTGATATTTATATGAGCCGAAAGATTTTGGTCCATGCGTGAGAGTCCAATTGTGAAACGCCATAGTTAGGTATTGGGCCATTGTACAGTCTATACAAATGGATGCTGTCCATCGATGGGATTGTTAGGGCAGGACCTTAACATTGACCTGTTAATTTTCGAAACTTTTTACATGCTCGAAACTTATCCTATAAGTCAATCTTCGTGGATGGGATATATTTGGTTAAGTCCTACTTCAATCGTCATTTATTCCTAAGTGTGCATTATGTTTTGAAATAACTGCGGCAGAATTCAATTTTTCAGCATTTATGTGCTTATCAAAATCCTCAAATGGCACCACCGCCCGCGGTGGCTGCGCTGGATAAGAGCTTAGTACCTACCAAGAGACCCCAGGTCATGGGGAGGAGTTCGAAACCCAGCATGCGCCGGGTATTTCAATGTACAGCTGTGTGATTTACCTGTGACTGGGCCAGCAGTGGGGGCCCAGTTCAGCCCAGGGTTTATTCTGCCGCGAAGCGGCGTGTGGGGGTTCCCTAGGTTACCAAAAAAAAATTCCTCAAATGGCAATCACAGGGAAAAGTGACAAAAAAGTCCTAAACCTTTTGGCTTTGTGTCGATTTAGTCCTAAACCTTTTTTTGATGTCGATTTAGTCCTAAACATTTTTACATTGTTCCAATCCAGTCCTTTCGGACTAATTTTGGCCGGATTTTGCTGATTGGACGCTAGTTGGTTGACGTGGCCTAATTAGCGCTGACATGTACAATTTTTAATAATATTTTAATATTTTTAAATATTTTTTAAATTTTTTAATTTTTTTCTTTTTTTCTTTTTCTTTTTTTTTCTTTTTTTCTTTTTCTTTTTTCTTCTCATCTTCTTCCTCTAGCCGGTCGCCGAGCTAGAGGCGATGGCCGGCGAGGTCAACCTCGCCGGTCACCTCGCCAGTTGCCGCGAGGGCGGCCTCATGCCCCCAGCGAGGCTCGACCTCGCTAGATCCGGCGAGGGTTGAGCCTCGCCCATGGCCGGCGAGGGCTAGCCCTGTCAGCTCAGCGCGAGGCCAACTGGACTCCTCCCCGGTTTCGTTCTCCAATCCCAATCTCGCCCTAGAAATTTCCTCTCTCCTCCGCTCGTCGTCGTCGTCGTCATCTCTAGGGTTTATGGAAGCTCGGAGGTCTTCGGTCGCACGGCTCCAGCCCTGGATTTTCGCCTGTTTCTCCTGGGCAATCCGTCAGGGGTGAGGGTTTTGTGATTCCTGGGGTTCTCCGAGGCAGTTGGCCTTGCGCCGAGCTGGCGGGGCTCGCCCTTGCTGGCCATGGGTAAGACTCGACCCTCGCCAAATCTGGCGAGAGCATGAAAGAATGAAGCATGCTAAAAAAGTAACTGCTAATTTATTTCAACCGAGAGCATCCAAAGAACTTATTTTCCCAAAGAAATCTTCGAAGACACCGTCATTCCTCTTTCCATCATTCGGGTGCTATTGATGGGAAGCTCTTGTCTAGACTTGGGTCCATAAACAGGATGTAATCAAAATCATCAAATTTTGCAAGACCCGCGCGGACTTCATAACCCATATGATCAATGCGTGATTGACCTGGCCCATGGGCACCCAGGTCAAAGTAAGATTTCCCACGATTGATTGCATGGGTCAACGTTCGTAGAACTGAGCATCTATTTGAGAGAAATGGGCATTAGTGTTGTAGCCGGAGGTTAACCGTTTGAATCCCATCACATGGGGTTCTCAGTAGCTGATCTTCACACCTGCACTTGTAAATTACCAAAAAATGAAAAAACATATCGGCCGACTCCTTTTTTTAAAGGTACATTAAAATTTCAAAGAATAGCTGGAAATAGTAGGGTCTCTTCAGCCTAGCATGAGATGAAGAGAACAAAATGTCGTCAAGAATAACTTGCCGGTCATCCAATGTGAATGTCCTTCACGGCGCTGCGAAGCCGGCAAATCATTCTTGGCTACAAGTTCACTCTCTGCAACTTCATGTAAGACTTCCCAACCTTTTAGATGAACAAAATTGAATGGCATACGTCAATATATCACTATAATTCATTTTCATTGGGCTTCAGACATGTCCTAATGCTAGTCTGAAGGGACTTATTTATATACATATACAGAAAAAACTAGCATTGAAGCATCCGCATTATTATGTTGCTTTAGAATCTTCACGTGGCTAGCTAATATCCAAAGTTCCTCATGGGCAACGTTTGACATTCCAAACGAATAAGTCCGACTTTCCTAAAGAAGTAGCCCTAGGGTACCATGCTTATCCAAGACAAAAAGATAAAGCGCTAGGGCACCACCTTCAAAGAGGGACCACATATGTCAAAAATATAACCTTTCCCTTCCAACTATGCAAGAAGGGCTTAATTCTAAAGTGAGCTTGAGCAGGCTCTTGGATAAAGCAACACACCTTAAGGCTCATTTTTTTATATTTTGGTGCCGCATTGCAAGGTCAAGAATATGATACTTTTTGTTCTTTGAAAATGCTTGAACTATTCACCGTGAAAAGTACATGCATAGACTCCTGTTGGAAAGAGAGATAACAAGCAATTTGAGAGATGCTTGGAATTGTTGCTGAAAAAGACATTTCTTTGTGATATTAGTATAGATTAAGAAAGCTCATTTGTCACCGTGCACACGCCCTCAATTGATCTCCTGAAGAAATAGAATTTGAACAAAAGATGCATTATTAGATGCCATGCACCTTTTTCATATATGCATTCGTGATAAATTAGGAACGAGTTACTCACACACTTCGTGGTCACAAGTGAGGTACATTTAAAGGACTAAAGCATCATAAGAGAAGGTCGGCTAGGCCTCACCTTATAGCCAAACTTGTATTCGAGGTCACTCATGCACACCCAAGTTATGTGGGGCTACATCCCCATCTAGAGACCCTTTTTTTTTTTTTTTAAGTAATAAACTAACAACAAGTTTTACAAAATCGGTGAGATTAGCTTACAGGCTTGAGAAACAAAGGTGAAATGCAAATAAAAAGATACGTCAAAAGTGTATGCAGCATATTTTGTGTACTGCTTTTCGGATTCTATGTAACAAGGATGGAAGGATACAAGGAAGCAAGGCAAACACACCCTCCCCTCCCCTCATCGTCATTTTCTGTCTCTGTCCAGCCCGATAACTGGTGCTTATTCTGTCTCTATTCTCTATTCTAAAAAGATTTTAAGTTATCTTATTTCCTTTATCTTTAGACATTTGATTGAAGACGGTCTAAATTTATCCTTAAATGGAAAGGACACCAATTCCAAAGTAGTCAATAAAATAGGAAATTACAAATTTAGTCCATTTACAATCATCAATATTCAAATTGGTACATACTTTTTGTGCGAAAGATTTGGTCTTTAAATTAATCTTTGATCCTGGATTCGAGAGAAATGTCAATGAAAAATGCCGACTGAGAGCTGGAGATGAATATGTGGGGCTACGGTGAAATGAACAAATAACTTAAAATTATGGAGAAATTAGAAAAGCCATCACTAAATTATCGTCTCTATTCAATTGTTCCTCATACTTTATATGCTGATAGAATTGGTCCCTAAATTAAATTAGAGTTGTGATTTCATGGCAAATATTTTTTTCATCTTCTTCAAAAATGGAAAATGTCAAGAAAGTACCGAATCTACATGTGGCTTCGATATGTGGGATGAAAATGGAAAACCGATGACCTAAGCCTAGAGTAGTAACAATATGATTCTATTCGCAAACTAACGTGACATCTTAAACGTGCATCTCCAATACCTAGTCTGCATCCTTTCGTGAACAAGGATGGAAAGCTAGGAACTCTATGCTCAAATTAAGATCAGTAAATTGTTTAAGAATTAAATCTGTCGCAAGATAAAGAATAAGGATGACCAAAATGAAACAAAGGGATCGAATTTGTAACTGCTCCCGGTTTTTATTTTTTTTATTTGTTTAGACCCATCAGTGCCACATGTTCACCTTCGGCTCTTGCTCTATATTTTCCTTGGACGTTTAGATGGATACAATAATACACTTGATATCTTGATCGATTGTTAGTTTAGACACCAAAATCTGTCACAAAATAAGGTGCAAAGGCCAAAATCAGACATGGTCAATAATACACGATCATCTTTACAACTTCCCATTATACGAAGGGCAAACTTGTGCCCAAAAGCCCATTGTCTACATGATGAAGGAACGAGTAGATTAGAAGAGGCAAACAAAAAGATCCACAGAAATATGAATAGATGGCCTCTACTCGTTTTTCAATTTAGTGAACAGTGTCTCACATTTCAATAGTAGTAGAGTATTATTATTAGAGTTCTTGTTTACGTAACACAATTGAAAATTAGAAATGTATCACCGCAAAAAAAAAAAAAAAAGGCCTAATTTCTCAAATGTATTATTATTACAAGATTGACTTGTAAGATAGTATTTGAGCATGCGACGTATATTATAGATTTTAGGGCCCTGCCATTGCAATCCCATAAATGGACCTACGATCGGCACTTCTCATCTGACCTCATCCATTTGTACAAACTAAAGAAAATTACCCAAACAATCAAAATGCTAATTAAGTCTTAATTTTTTTAATTTTGTCAATTTTTTGCTAAACCTTGCGCAAAGTTCCAATATAGTCATTCCCATCAATTTTTTTTGGAAGTTACCAACATAGTGACCTATCCAGTCATCATCGACTAACTTATGTGATACACCGCCATGTCAACTATTTTTGGCCAAAATTGATTGAAATGACTACATTCGAATTTTGTGAAAACTTTATGACTAAATTGATTAAAACTAGAAAATTTACATTGAATTTGCATCATTATAATAGATTTAAGATTGATTGGACAATTTCTCCGTATAAGTGTGTAGTGGCCTAATATGTAATTGATCGTGTTTCATAAGTGGACTCTCATGCATGTACGAAATACAACGGATCTAGTGAAAATCCATATATTTAATAGAGGAACTCATTACTGTATAATATGAAAAGAGAGATCAAATTGTAATCCTAAAGTAAATAAAACACCTTTTTAAATTAAATTTAAATATGTTTCATCAACTCAATGAGTTGATTCCTTTTTTACTATACGATTTATTATAATTAAATAAATTATTCAAAAGTTTATTTATATTTTCTTAACATACTTCTTGTTATAATTTTTTTCATTCCTCAAAACGTGTGCTGTTTTTCTAGTTAACGACAATCTTCTTAAAGAAAAAAAAGTTTACACTTTTTCAGTAGGCCAATCTAATGGAAATCCCCCAAAAAAAAAAGAAAAAGAAAAAAACTAATGGAAGTTATATGGCTTTAAGAGGTTTTAAGTTTGACCAGCTAAACTTTTACTATTGGCCAAGAGAACCTTCAAGAAAACACATTGAAAGGGACTGCGTGATGAATGTACAAACCTCAAAGGCTCAATCACAATGATGGGAGTTGGCTCCCTGGTCTCTTGGTGCTTGAAGCTTGATATAATTTGTATCAAATATATCTTATCCTTTATAAAATTCCCAAATGAAATTTATGTATCTTGCCCTCCTAAACTGGTATCCTCCCCCTCGCCGCTACTAATTTATTACATTCTTTACCTGGTTATTGACGTGATTAAATCCGTGATTGCTAACTCTAACTATACACTAACAAGTATCGATGCGTGATTGACCCACGTAGAATTCATATGGGACCGATAATGATCGATGTGGTGATTGACCTCATCCATGTGGACCTAAATCAAAGGAAAACTTTCCTGTTATTGATGGCATGAATATACATTTGTACACTGAGCATTCAGGAGAAAACGACATGAGTATTATGGCTGGAGGTCACTAATTACATATATTGCTCTAGATCAGTGCCAACTGCACAGACAAAAGGTCTTGACTTAATCTGTGCCTTGAACTTGCAGGTATTCCACGGACCTCTGGGAAGCCCAACTTCATGCTCGTATTCCTAAATCATGAAAAAATGTAATCAATTAATTGATCGACTTGTTTTTCTAAGACTTCGAAAAACTACTTGCTATAGTGGGCTCTTTCGATCCTAAAATGAGTAGAAGAAAATAAAATGTAGCCAGAACAACTTGCCGGCCATCACTTAGGCCTTAAATTCTATTTTGCTTCCATTAACCTTTCTTTCCTTTTTATTTCCTTTAGTTTTCACCTTTTTCGGATAATTTATTAATTAAAAAAAAAAAGAATAGCCCGCCGGGGGTTGGGCCTTCTCGCCCAGCTTCCCCCCTTTTTTTTCTTCTTCCCCGCGCGGGCCCAAGGCCCACTATTCCTTTTCCCTTGGCCCGGCCCCCTCCTCCTTGTCTTCTTCCTCCGTTGCCTCTGCAACCCGCATAGGAAGCCGGACACGCGCGGTGCTAGATGGAGGAGGAGACGGCGACACATGTGGAGCGGCACAGAGAGAAAAGACGCACACGTCTTGAATGCGATAGAGGAGGCAGCCTAGCTAGAGCCACCTCGATAGGTGGGACAACGGTTCGGCCAGCGGAGGCCACTCGGAGCGCGAAGGACCGGTGGTCCGAGCGCCTCTATCGACCAGCCTCCAGGGGAGGATCAAGACCGAGCAAGCCAGGGATCTGAGGAGAGGAGGTCGGCCGAAGAGAGGGCTAGATCTAAGCAGAAACGACTAAAACCAAGGAAGGGAGAGAAAGAGAAAATTGTGTGACTAACCCTCGCCTCAAGTCGCAACAGTGGCGTCACCCGCCGCCTCATCGACTAGTCGCGAGCTCAGCTGCCCTAAAGCTCTTTGGCCCAACGCCGGCTGCTGCCCCCCCCCAACCCGATCCACCATTGTCTGTGTGCTCGAAGCCCGGCGCGAATCAAAGCTCCCCTGTCACGGAGTCACCCCCGTCGTGCTGTGTCGTCCGAAGCCGTGTCATGCTAGACCCAGCAGGCTGACTAACGCTGCTCACTGCGGACAAGTAGCGACGAGCTCGACCACCCCCATCAGCCACTTCCCTTACATCTCGACCCGAGCTGGTTGAGCTTGCTGTTCGACACTGCTTCCCCCAAGTCTCGGCCTAGACGAAAAAAGTAAAAAAAAAAAATGATTTACATTTTCAAAAAGAGATCAAAAATCCAAAATTACTTTTTATTGTAAAACAAAAATGTTTTTATGCATGGAAACATCCCTAAAAAATTTAAAAATTCTTAGGGTTTAAATAAGATTAAATACCTGAAGAGCATTAGTGATTAACAAGTATAATCAAGTCTCAAATCTTAGTTTCTTTGGTTGCACAAAAGTAAATATTTCTCTCTATATTTCACCTGGGTTTTTAATCGACGCGCCCCAAATTGATTAGTGGAGACTCCTATTTAAAATTAACTTATAGGTTAAACACTTGGATCATAAGTCGTCAATTGGTGGGCTTGGGAGAGCCAAGCTAAGCATAATAGACTTAACAAGCCATTAGCCTCCTCAAGTGCCCACGCAATAGGGCGCTAAAAAAGGGAGGTCGCAACAGCTTGGTGACTCCGCTGAGGCCTTTTTTTTTTATGGACTTAGGTTTTTTTTTATCTTGTTTAAACACTTCACTAACTTGGGTTTTTTTTTTTTTTTGGCTTTTATGCAGGTTAGTAGCTTAGAGATGAATTTTAATTTTGTCAAAATAAAATGTTTTGTGATTATACACTGCTATATTAGCACTACACTTGGCACACACAACCCAGTCGTCAGACCTAGGCCGTCATAGGATATTTCAGATGGTGTTAAGAAAGAACGACCTTGAACGCGAGACTGCGATGTAGCGCGAGACTGCGATGAGCAAACACCCTCTTAATTTCTCTAAACCTTCTCAGTTAGACATTAAGTTAGTTAGGCATTGAGTTGCACATATCATGCACATGTCACTGTACTTGCCATTTTCTTTAGAAGCAAAGTGATTTCTTTACCTTTTCTACTCAATCTTTTTTGTTGGCCCATGGCAATTTAGGTAGGCTTTTCCAGCCCCAATTTATATGCAATGGGAGGAGACGATATCTAGTTTATTCATACCCTCAGAGTAGAGATCTTTAGATGGTGGGGTCAATTGGACTAATTTATCCAAGAGCGTGTGAAAGTTAAAGTCGGTCATCTTCTATCATTATTCTAGATTCATGTTCATCCCGAAGTTCTATAGGCAATAGTACTTTTTGGTGTCCTAGGACATCCACTTTGGTGGGTTCGAGCTAACCCAAACTCTTACTGCATCATCATTGTAATGCCTCTCGAGAATAAGCTTGTTAGGCCATCAATAGGTATTGACCTGTTGTGGGGGTTAGTGCGACTTTTAAGAACTAAAGTTCACATTATGAGGCAAATTCTTAAAACCAACCATAATACCTACCCCCTAGTGTTTTTGACTAATTGTTTCAAAAATTAGCCCTTGACCTAAAAAAACAAGATTTTCCTCTTAGTCTTTTTCGGGTTCATCATTTTCTCCCATCAAAAAGATGCCATAAGTCCCTTGATGGCATGGGTGGTTGATCAAGTCTTAAGGGGGCAAAATTACGTTAACATGATTTTAGCTAAAACATTCTTGTCCCTTAGTTGTTTTAAAGAAAACATAGAAAAAATCATGTGGGCTTCCCCAAAAATTTTGCTGGTCTAGTTCTTTTCTCACCTCGGCAAATTTCGAGGCCTTATGCAATTTTTTGAAATAAATGATTTTGAAAATCCATTATAGAGATTTGTGGTTTTGAGACCATACATTCCCAACCAAAGTTGTTTTAACTGGATAGATTCCCTATGGAATCCTGCTCTTGTCCTATGGTGTGCTGGTTGGTTTCATGGAAAGAGAGCTCGCTTTGCTTACAAACATTGCAATCCAATCCTGTTGTTTGGCCTCACCGGCACCACTCTCTATTACCCATATAGAGTGGCACGACAGTATGGAGCCCTTTAGGAGATCCCACCACCTTTCAAGATGAAGATCTCTCTACTATTTTTCACCCATCAAAGTCGTGACTACGCATTCGAGATTTCCATTATTGGGGAAACATGGAGCAAGTGCCATCACGAAAGGATCATGTTACCTAAAGGGCTTGAGGGGTAGGAAAATGCTCATCATGCCTCTGAGTTCTACATCTACAACCATCATGTCTTGACAAGATTGCGACCATTGCTCCTTGACCTAACCATCAAACTTAGTCAACACGGGCAAGTAGAGCATATGCAAAGGGATTTGGGAATGAGCTAGGTACACGTCTCAGAACTAGCCCAAGAAAGCAAACATCTTCACAAGACCAAGACTCCCTGTCGCATATAAAATAGTAGCCATGTGTCCCCTAATGTTAATATTTTGAAAGCTTTGTCTCAGTCCCATTGTTTAAGGACCTCTGTTTAATGTCCAGTATTTCGTTTTTTCATTTTAGTTTCAAGTTAAGATGTTAGAAGTATGTTGTCTATGAAATCCTTTTTTGATAAATAAAAACAATTGGACCATAGCCATGGGTCAATCTTTGTTTACTCTCGTGCTCATTCATTGTTTTTGCAACGTCAAGTAATTATGAATCGCCGACTACTAGTTGCCCATGAATGGCCTCAAGCAATAGTACCCGATCAAAGTAATGTACAAAATTGCCTTGTTAATATCAAAGACGGTGTGGGACAAATGTCCATTGTCCTTCAACAACTCTTAAGGCAAATGAAGTCCACCTAGGCCAGGCCCTACCCCATAGCTGCTTTAAACACACTCAATAACTAATAGGACAAACAGTTTGCAAGGATCATAAAGAAGCTGAGTCAACGGTAGGGTCAAGATCCCATTGATCTGTTTAATTATGCCAATGTTAAAATCCCAGAAGAGCTCAAAGTGCCTAAATGCGAGGGGTACGCCAATACCTCTTGCCTAGAGACCTATTTGCAGGCCTGCCTGGTCCAAAGGATTATTTAATCGTACCAATTGAATCTAACTAGCCCTGCCTTATGGCGGTACATTGTAAGGAGAATTAGTCTCCTTAAGACTTGGGGGGAACTAACTAATGCTTTCCGCCAAGAATATAATTTGACATCAACAGTGACATCACCCCGCCTCATGAAGAACCGATAGTTTGCAGAGATGAAGGATAATATTTTTTTAAAAAACACATGTTGTGTCAAGGAGGAGCCCAACCGCCTAGTTTGACCTGCAACCCATAGAAGGATGATCAATCGAAAAAAAATATCAATGTAGCCTTGCATGCTAAATGGATGAGAAAGCAGTATCTTATTACTAAGCAGCTTCCTACTAAGAAAGGCAAGGAGCCTGCAGACGAGGTCCACACTATAAAACCTATTTAGAACCAAAGCTTGGCAAGGCAGCTTTCCAAGCTTACCGCAAGTGCTAAGATCCAAAGAATGCTGACCCCCATCAACCTAGGAAGCGAAGCTCCACCATGTCCCAGTCTTCTTGATGACAAACTCAAGCTAGCAAAACAAAAGGCTTTACTCAAAAGGTCAAGACCATGAGTTAAGGAAAGAAAGCCTAAGCAATTCTAGCTAACGACTGCCACTGAATGTAGACAAAATCTGATAGCTAATGAGCCACCACACCAAGACTTCGAGCATCCCCTAAGGTACAATCATGAGAGCTACCAGCATTATACAGATGAAATCATCCATTCATTGAATGACTACCTCCCACCCACACATAGGATCCAAAGCCTATTAGAAAAGGGAACATTCATTCTTTATGAGATATCTCCTAAAGAGCTGCTAAATTTGTCACCCGACCATGAGGATAACATAAATGCCTCATCCCCGATTGAAAATTTTGACTTGGGAAAAAGTAATGAAATGATCTCGATAGAGTCCATCTTTCCTTAAAGTAGTAGAATTCACCACCGCAATGAGTATGCAATGGGAAAACCATTTTCCTAGCCAAGACTCAGTAGGTCCATCTTGCCTTCATAGGATTATGACCCATAGAGAAATGAGGGTACTTAATCTCCGCAACTATAATAGCACGATTTGTCTTGTGACCCACTTGCAAAATTTTCAGGCTGAAATGAGTCAACACTACAACTAGACAATATTCATAACTTAGGCTGTGACACCCCGAACCCTTCGCAGGTCGTCACCAGCGCCGGTGTTACATCTTTTACCATCTCTATCTCTTGGCTAAATTAAGCCTTGCCAGATTACAGGCATTTTTTTTTTTAACGGTCCCATGCGCGACTCATAGCGGAAGCAAATTAAACATCTCCATCTCCCTTACTAACCCATGATACAAATACACACCAACTACACATTAGGATTTTATAAATAACGTTGACGCTTTGCTTACATACATACATATAGCGAGATGGGGTTTTTCCTCGGGTCGGTACAAAAGGAACAGAAAAGGTTAAGACTCTGCCATGTCCCACCTAAAATCTCAAAAAGGAACTCCGACCTCTAACATCATATGAGCACAAAAACCCTCCCATCACGAGCGTCATCTATCTATACCAAAAAGCGGTCTAGCTCCTACTCCTCGCGTGCGATCTCACACCCATCCCGGTGCGTCAGGTGGTGGCGGCGGTAGCATCCCTCGCATAGCACCATCTCGACGGACGTGCACGGACAAAAACTCTTGTATGACAGGGCCCCCAGCCAGGCCGATATCATACATGACTAAGCATCGTACTCGGATAAAAGTCAATCCGGGTACCGATGGACAGTCTATCTCAGTCATCTCCACCTTGACGTCAGACGGAATACCGTAAAACACGCCACGCGAAACAGCAGGCAGCGGCATAGTGCTAATCTGAAATGTTATCCCCAAAAGGGGTGAGTACAACCACTCATCAGATAGGGAAATCCAATAACAACTCAGTGCACCATGCATACCAACATACAATTCAGGCATCACTTACCTTTTTGATGACAAGCATATTCATGCATCATCATAGCATACATATCATCATTAACCATGCATCACCATGCATATCACATCATATCATCATTAGCCATGCATCACCATGCATATCACATCATCATTAACCATGCATCACCATGCATATCACATCATGTCATCATTGGCCATGCATCACCATGCATATCACATCATCATTAACCATGCATCACCATGCATATCACATCATATCATCATTGGCCATGCATCACCATGCATATCACATCATCATTAACCATGCATCACCATGCATATCACATCATATCATCATTGGCCATGCATCACCATGCATATCACATCATCATTAACCATGCATCACCATGCATATCACATCATATCATCATTAGCCATGCATCACCATGCATATCACATCATCATTAACCATGCATCACCATGCATATCACATCATGTCATCATTGGCCATGCATCACCATGCATATCACATCATCATCGTTAGCCATGCATCACCATGCATATCACATCATCATTAACCATGCATCACCATGCATATCACATCATGTCATCATTGGCCATGCATCACCATGCATATCACATCATCATTAACCATGCATCACCATGCATATCACATCATGTCATCATTGGCCATGCATCACCATGCATATCACATCATCATTAACCATGCATCACCATGCATATCACATCATATCATCATTGGCCATGCATCACCATGCATATCACATCATCATTAGCCATGCATCACAATGCATATCACATCATAGATCAATTTCCATTTTTATTTTATCAATTGATCCCCACATTATCTTTTCTCAAATCATCACCATCCCTTCGGGCAGAAACCTCCGACAGGGTATCATTATCAATCCTTCGGGCAGAAACCTCCGACAGGATTCCATGATCAATTTGATCATCACCCTTCGGGCAGAAACCTCCGACAGGGTTCCCAGATCCCAGCCATCTCATGGCCACTGGGCTTCCGGCCCCCCACATTCCGGGCATCTCGCACCTCAACTAGCATCACGAGGAACCTCCCTTCGGGCAGAAACCTCCGACAGGGACTTCCGGTCTTTACCCTTCTAACCGGGGATCTCGCACCCTAATCCTGGCATCGCGAGTCACTCCCTTCGGGCAGAAACCTCCGACAGGGCTTCCGGCCCCCCACATTCCGGGCATCCTGAAACTCCCAGGGAATCTCTGGAATTACGCCACCAGGACACCAGACAACATCCTCCGCCACAACCTCTTACTCACATACCACTTTCCACTTTTTATCATCCTTTTTCATCTTATTATTTCATGGCATATGATTCACACACATGCATCATGATTCATAATCATACATGCATCAATGCCATATAACAATGCATCATACTCATGTGCATACATACACCCATGTCATATAACAATGCATTATAACTCAATAAAACTCTTGGCCAATAAAATAATCCACTTTTTATTTTATTATTATTTTATTATTACATTTATTTATTTTCATAAATATTTTATTTAATATTTATGATTTTCCAAAAATCATAATATTCAAACAATCATTAAACAAACAATTAAAATCACAATTTCACACAAATTCATGGCCAAATTTGCATTTCACATAATTTCCCAAATTTCCACAAAATACACACAATATTCGGAAAATGGCCAGATTGCACAGTTTTCGAATTAATTCAATTAAAATACCCATATGACCTCCGAAAATTCCCAAATTTTACAGGGTGATAGCCAACACATTTTCGTGCATTTTTCATGTAGAACTCTAAGCCAAATTCTTTATATATTAATTTATACAACTCCATGAAGCTTCTGGAACCTCTACCGTTTCGTCCAGAGTACATATCACCGAAAAACTTAGGTTTGACCCATCAAATCTCTTTCGTTTCTTCTGAAATTCGAGTATGTTATGTATCAATGTGTCCTTTACAAGTTTCATGAAGAGATCTAGGTTAAATAACCAAAGTATGATCCTCTTTTAAGTCCTTGAATTCTCGGGTGTCTCGGTTCACTTCCACAGAACCATCCGTCTCAAAGATCTAGCCGATTAACTAGGCTACACTTGTTCATTTCTCTTCAAATTTGAGTATGTTGTAGTTTATGATGTTACCAACAACTTTCATGAAGACAACAAAGTGAGATCTCCAACAGAAATCAACATGCAACCAAGAAATCATCAAGAGGTCAGTAGGAAATTCGCAGATCTAAAGCCTCCGTGAAATAGAACTTTTGACCCCTCATATCACCATCGTTTTCCATGAAATTCGAGTATGTCATACCTCAAGATGTTAGCTTCAACTTTCATGAAGACACCGAAGTCAAAATCACACTCCAAATACACATGCAAGCTCGAATAAGAAACTGTCTACCACAAACCGAACGGAAACAGCCACATTACATGAACACATGCAACCCTTACCTCGGTTCTTCGCCCAAACCACACCTAAAATCTAACATGCAACCATCAAAAACAACATGCAAGAGAAGTTATGGACCCCCACTTGCCTCAAAGAAGAACACACAGCAAGCACGGCGGCGTAGGACGGTCGAACTAGGCGGACGAACGGCGGCACCTCCTTCTCGGCTCCGCCTCCTCCCCTCTCGGTTTCTCTCTTTCTCTCAAACCCTCTCTCTCTCGCACACCCCTCTTGGACGGAAATGAAGCAAATGGCCACTCTCTCTCTTCCTTCTCTCTTTTTATATCCCCATCTTCTCATGATTAGCAATCATGAGATTGCCTACAATCCCACCAATGCATGCCATTTCTCTATGCCACTTGTAATCTTTGTTTTTTTGAATTTGATTTTGGGTTGATGGGCTTTGGAGTTGGGCCCAACCGGCCACTCCTCCTTGGGCTGGTCGAACTCCTCTCTTGGGCCCAATGGGCCGACTAGCTTGGCCCACCAAGCTCTAGGCTAATGGGTCCAAGGCCCATTTCGAAAATAACCCTATTTTCCTTTTTTTTTTTGAATTCCTTTCTATAAATATTTCTAGATTCAAATTTCATCTTGACCAAAGTCTTGGGATATTTTTAATTATTGAAATTTAAATCATATGGCCAAGCATTAACTAATTAAATTTAAATTTCCACAATCACAAGCAACATTCATCAAATTAAAAGACAAATTGGCTAAAGCATAAGCCATAAAATTCTACCACCTAATTAAAGACATTTAACACACCTTAAGGCTCGGCTTTGAATTTCCGGGATGCCACAATTCTCCCCTCCTTAGAGAATTTCGTCCTCGAAATTCAAGCACTACTCGCGCCTTCTTGAAATAAATAAGGGTACTTTTCCCTCATCTGATCCTCACTTTCCCATGTGGCTTCCTCCACATCATGATGTCGCCATAACACCTTAACTAATGGGATCTTTTTAGTTCTAAGAATTTGCTCCTTTCGATCCAATATCTGCACAGGCTCTTCAACGTACCTAACTTTCTCATCCATTTTTATGGCTTCATGATCGAGTATGTGACCAGGATTCGGCTGGTACTTCCTCAACATCGATACATGAAACACATCGTGCAGATTTCCTAACTTAGGAGGTAACGCTAAACGATAAGCCACATCACCTATCTTCTCAAGAATTTCAAAAGGTCCAACAAATCTAGGGCTTAACTTACCCTTCTTCCCAAATCGAGATATTCCTTTCATTGGAGATACCTTAAGGAATACATGATCTCCTACACTAAACTCCAAAGGCCTCCTACGTCTATCAGCGTAGCCTTTTTGTCTACTCTGAGCTGCTCTAAGCCTCTCTCTGATAACATCAACAGCCTCAGCGGTAACTTGTACCAATTCAGGTCCTGTCAACTTCCTTTCTCCTACTTCACTCCAACAGACAGGAGTCCTACATCTCCTTCCATACAATGCTTCATAAGGTGCCATGCCTATACTCTTCTGAAAACTATTGTTATAGGCAAACTCTACCAAATGCAATCTCTCATCCCAATTTCGTTTGAAATCGATTACACAGGCTCTCAACATATCCTCCAGTATCTGGATTACTCTTTCTGATTGACCATCTGTCTGGGGATGAAAAGCTGTACTAAACTGAAGCTTAGATCCTAACGCAACTTGGAGACTCCTCCAAAAATTCGACGTAAACCTCGGGTCTCGATCTGAAGTAATGGTCACTGGAACACCATGTAAGCGTACCACTTGACTTACATACATGTCCGCATACTTATCCATTGGGTAATCCATGCGAATCGCTAAGAAATGTGCCGACTTAGTCAATCGATCCACTATAACCCAAATTGAATCGTGACTACTTGATGTCCTTGGCAATCCTTGCACAAAGTCCATCGTTACATGTTCCCATTTCCATTCAGGAATGTCTAATGGTCTCAAAAGTCCTGCGGGTTTTCGATGCTCTGCTTTTACTTGCTGACATGTCAAACATTGAGAAACGTACTTAGCCGTATCTGCCTTCATACCAATCCACCAAAATTGCTGACGCAAATTTCTGTACATCTTTGTACTACCTGGGTGGATACTATAATTACTCTTATGTGCCTCCGACAGAATTTCCTTTCTTAATTCCTCATTGTCGGGAACACAAAGTCGTCCTTGACATCTTACTATTCCATCATCAGAGATCTGAAATTCCGATCTTTTCCCTAAAGATACTGTATCTTTCACTTTCAAAATCTCTGGGTCAGATTCTTGCAGAATTTTAATTTTATGGATAATCTCTGGCTCAATCCTTAATGCACTAAGCATACCAGTAAGACAATCCACTTCTAACTTAAATTCGGAATTTGCCACAGATTCTAACAATTTCCATTCTGCCATCCTCAAACTAGCTATCTCAATGGCCGACTTTCGACTAAGAGCATCTGCTACTCTATTCGCTTTTCCTGGATGATATCTTATCTCACAGTCATAATCCGTCAACAACTCCATCCACCTCCTTTGTCTCATGTTCAACTCCTTCTGTGAGAACAGATACTTCAAACTCTTATGATCCGTATAGATTTCAAACTTTTCCCCATACAAATAGTGTCTCCATATCTTCAAGGCAAACACTATAGCTGCTAGCTCTAAATCATGCGTCGGGTAATTCAGCTCATGAGGTTTCAATTGTCTGGATGCATAGGCTACAACCTTGCCATGCTGCATCAACACACATCCTAGTCCTTTGTGAGATGCATCACTATACACTGTGAAACCGTCAGGTCCAGTAGGTATAGTCAGAATTGGAGCTGAAGTTAATTTCCTTTTGAGCTCCTGGAAACTCCTTTCACATTCTCCATTCCACTCAAATTTCACATTCTTTCGGGTCAACTTAGTTAAAGGTCCTGCTAGCCTTGAAAATCCTTCAATGAATCTCCTATAATAACCAGCCAATCCTAAGAAACTTCGTATCTCAGTAGGTGTTGTCGGTCTCGGCCAATTCACTACCATTTCAACTTTTGCCGGGTCTACTGCAATTCCTTTTCCTGACACCACATGTCCTAGAAATATTATTCGGTCCAACCGGAATTCACACTTACTAAACTTAGCATACAATTTATGCTCTCTCAGAGTCCGCAAAACTATTCTCAAATGATGCTCATGCTCTTTAGGCCCTTTCGAATATACCAGAATATCATCAATAAACACAATCACAAATTGGTCTAAATAAGGCTGAAATATCCTATTCATCAAATCCATAAATGCAGCAGGGGCGTTAGTCAATCCAAATGGCATAACAAGGAACTCATAGTGCCCATAACGAGTTCTAAATGCAGTCTTAGGAATGTCCTCCTTCTTAATTCTCAATTGATGGTATCCCGACCTCAAATCAATCTTAGAGAAAACTGAACTTCCCTGAAGCTGATCAAATAAATCATCAATTCTAGGCAAAGGATACTTATTCTTAATAGTCACCTGATTCAACTGCCTATAGTCAATACACAAGCGCATTGACCCATCCTTCTTTTTCACAAACAAGACCGGTGCACCCCAAGGTGAAGCACTTGGTCTAATAAATCCTTTATCAAGCAATTCTTGCAGTTGCACTTTCAATTCCTTCAATTCAACTAAAGCCATCCTATATGGGGCTTTTGATATAGGTCCTGTTCCAGGCATTAATTCAATTTCAAATTCAATCTCCCGCTCTGGCGGCAATCCAGGCAATTCCTCAGGAAACACATCTTGAAATCCCTTAACCACATGAACTTCCTCAAGATTAGGCTCCTCCCTGGCAAAATCTCTAACTATGGCTAGGTACCCTTGACATCCTTCGTCAAGCAACTTACAAGCTTCTACCGCTGAAATAAGCGCTACAGGAAAATGGGTCTGACCTCCTAAAAATTCACAACTAGACTGATCAGGTAAAACAAATTGCACCACTCTTCTATAACAATCCATTCTAGCCCGATACTTACGAAGCCAGTCCATTCCTATAATAACATCAAAATCATACATAGCCATTACAACCAAGTCTATTTCCATATCCTTTCCTCCCATGGATATCTTACACTTTTCACACACCAATGTAGACAATACCATATCCTTTAAAGGCGTGGAAACACAAAGAGGCATCTCAAGCGGCATAACTTCTATCTTATTCAAACATCTATACCTTTCAGACACAAACGAATGCGTCGCACCCGTGTCAAACAATGCATATGCCTTTTCACCATTAATAAGAATCGTACCTGAGATAACATTCTTGGAAGCTTCCGCTTTCTCCTGGGTAATTGCATACACCCTTCCTTGTGCAGGTGGTCTCTGAGGATTTCCTTGTGGATTCGACCTAACAGCACTCTGATATCCCTGTCGCACTGAGCCAACACTCACTTGCGACCTCTCTCGTGGGCAATTTCTCCTAAGATGTCCCACTTGTCCACAGCCAAAACATTTCTGCTGTCCAGGCTGATAGGGTGCTTTCCCTATATTCAGACCACTCCTTGCTCCTCCAAAATTTCCAAAATTTCCCTTCTTCTTCGCATTCCAGGTCTGACCTTGACCAGGATAAGGTCTCTTCCCCTTCTTCACATCACTAAAATTCACCGGTTTCTTAAATTCCGACCTTTCCCTCAACAACTCCTGCTCCACTAACTGCGCCCTTTCATAAATCTCATTATAATCTCTTATGTTCAAAGGCACCAATTGCTTTCTAATGTCAGTCCTCAGCCCTTTCAGGAATCTCTTAGCCTTCTCCTCCTGATCCTCAATTAATCTAGGAGCATATCTAGACAATTCAGAAAATCTAGCCTCATACTGATCTACAGTCAATCCCTTTTGTTCTAGCTGAACAAATTCAGTAATCTTCCTATCCTTAGCACAGTCAGAGAAATGCTTCCTATTAAAAGCCCTAACAAACTCATCCCAGCTAACATCAGTACCTGGTGGAAAGATTATGTCCTTCGAAGCTCTCCACCAAAACTTCGCATTTCCCTCCAATTGATACTCTGCTAAGACTATTTTCTCATCATTAGTGCAGTCCAACAGCCGGAAAATTCTTTCCATCCCATCAATCCATTGCTCTGCCTCCTCAGGACTTCCCATTCCATTAAACTTAAGTGGCTTCAGCTTCAAAAACTGCTCCACTAGTCCTTGAGTACGGTGTTCTGCTCCGGGCTGTTGCTGCGCCTGCCTCTCCATCAGATTTCCAATATTGGCTAATGCCTGCAGGATATCTTCCATTCGGGGTTCAGCCCTTGCAGCAGAGGCTTCAGCCCTCGATGGATGAGCACTTCCAGCTCGCACCATGACTTTCCTGCAATTTCCAAGCATTGCCTCAGGAATAATCTGAGACTCACTGCCTCCACTTAAAGCAATTACTATCACTACATAAGTAACATATACATGTTACTGGAAATTCAAGACAGACTACTGGGGATCTACGAGTGAATTCCCATCACCCGTTATTCAATTATTACGTTTTACATCCTATGGTGTGTATTGTCATCATGTTCCTCAATTCCAAATGAGGCTCCTTATCACTCCACTTATAACCATTCGCTCTGATACCAAAAAGGGCGGCTGTGACACCCCGAACCCTTCGCAGGTCGTCACCAGCGCCGGTGTTACATCTTTTACCATCTCTATCTCTTGGCTAAATTAAGCCTTGCCAGATTACAGGCATTTTTTTTTTTTAACGGTCCCATGCGCGACTCATAGCGGAAGCAAATTAAACATCTCCATCTCCCTTACTAACCCATGATACAAATACACACCAACTACACATCAGGATTTTATAAATAACGTTGACGCTTTGCTTACATACATACATATAGCGAGATGGGGTTTTTCCTCGGGTCGGTACAAAAGGAACAGAAAAGGTTAAGACTCTGCCATGTCCCACCTAAAATCTCAAAAAGGAACTCCGACCTCTAACATCATATGAGCACAAAACCCTCCCATCACGAGCGTCAACTATCTATACCAAAAAGCGGTCTAGCTCCTACTCCTCGCGTGCGATCTCACACCCATCCCGGTGCGTCAGGTGGTGGCGGCGGCAGCATCCCTCGCATAGCACCATCTCGACGGACGTGCACGGACAAAAACTCTTATATGACAGGGCCCCCAGCCAGGCCGATATCATACATGACTAAGCATCGTACTCGGATAAAAGTCAATCCGGGTACCGATGGACAGTCTATCTCAGTCATCTCCACCTCGACGTCAGACGGAATACCGTAAAACACGCCACGCGAAACAGCAGGCAGCGGCATAGTGCTAATCTGAAATGTTATCCCCAAAAGGGGTGAGTACAACCACTCAGCAGATAGGGAAATCCAATAACAACTCAGTGCACCATGCATACCAACATACAATTCAGGCATCACTTACCTTTTTGATGACAAGCGTATTCATGCATCATCATAGCATACATATCATCATTAACCATGCATCACCATGCATATCACATCATCTCATCATTAGCCATGCATCACCATGCATATCACATCATCATTAACCATGCATCACCATGCATATCACATCATGTCATCATTGACCATGCATCACCATGCATATCACATCATCATTAACCATGCATCACCATGCATATCACATCATATCATCATTGGCCATGCATCACCATGCATATCACATCATCATTAACCATGCATCACCATGCATATCACATCATGTCATCATTGGCCATGCATCACCATGCATATCACATCATCATTAACCATGCATCACCATGCATATCACATCATATCATTATTGGCCATGCATCACCATGCATATCACATCATATCATCATTGGCCATGCATCACCATGCATATCACATCATCATTAACCATGCATCACCATGCATATCACATCATGTCATCATTGACCATGCATCACCATGCATATCACATCATCATTAACCATGCATCACCATGCATATCACATCATATCATCATTGGCCATGCATCACCATGCATATCACATCATCATTAGCCATGCATCACAATGCATATCACATCATAGATCAATTTCCATTTTTATTTATCAATTGATCCCCCCATTATCTTTTCTCAAATCATCACCATCCCTTCGGGCAGAAACCTCCGACAGGGTATCATTATCAATCCTTCGGGCAGAAACCTCCGACAGGATTCCATGATCAATTTGATCATCACCCTTCGGGCCGAAACCTCCGACAGGGTTCCCAGTATCCCAGCCATCTCATGGCCACTGGGCTTCCGGCCCCCCACATTCCGGGCATCTCGCACCTCAACTAGCATCACGAGGAACCTCCCTTCGGGCAGAAACCTCCGACAGGGACTTCCGGCCTTTACCCTTCTAACCGGGGATCTCGCACCCTAATCCTGGCATCGCGAGTCACTCCCTTCGGGCAGAAACCTCCGACAGGGCTTCCGGCCCCCCACATTCCGGGCATCCTGAAACTCCCAGGGAATCTCTGGAATTACGCCACCAGGACACCAGACAACATCCTCCGCCACAACCTCTTACTCACATACCACTTTCCACTTTTTATCATCCTTTTTCATCTTATTATTTCATGGCATATGATTCACACACATGCATCATGATTCATAATCATACATGCATCAATGCCATATAACAATGCATCATACTCATGTGCATACATACACCCATGTCATATAACAATGCATTATAACTCAATAAAACTCTTGGCCAATAAAATAATCCACTTTTTATTTTATTATTATTTTATTATTACATTTATTTATTTTCATAAATATTTTATTTAATATTTATGATTTTCCAAAAATCATAATATTCAAACAATCATTAAACAAACAATTAAAATCACAATTTCACACAAATTCATGGCCAAATTTGCATTTCACATAATTTCCCAAATTTCCACAAAATACACACAATATTCGGAAAATGGCCAGATTGCACAGTTTTCGAATTAATTCAATTAAAATACCCATATGACCTCCGAAAATTCCCAAATTTTACAGGGTGATAGCCAACACATTTTCGTGCATTTTTCATGTAGAACTCTAAGCCAAATTCTTTATATATTAATTTATACAACTCCATGAAGCTTCTGGAACCTCTACCGTTTCGTCCAGAGTACATATCACCGAAAAACTTAGGTTTGACCCATCAAATCTCTTTCGTTTCTTCTGAAATTCGAGTATGTTATGTATCAATGTGTCCTTTACAAGTTTCATGAAGAGATCTAGGTTAAATAACCAAAGTATGATCCTCTTTTAAGTCCTTGAATTCTCGGGTGTCTCGGTTCACTTCCACAGAACCATCCGTCTCAAAGATCTAGCCGATTAACTAGGCTACACTTGTTCATTTCTCTTCAAATTTGAGTATGTTGTAGTTTATGATGTTACCAACAACTTTCATGAAGACAACAAAGTGAGATCTCCAACAGAAATCAACATGCAACCAAGAAATCATCAAGAGGTCAGTAGGAAATTCGCAGATCTAAAGCCTCCGTGAAATAGAACTTTTGACCCCTCATATCACCATCGTTTTCCATGAAATTCGAGTATGTCATACCTCAAGATGTTAGCTTCAACTTTCATGAAGACACCGAAGTCAAAATCACACTCCAAATACACATGCAAGCTCGAATAAGAAACTGTCTACCACAAACCGAACGGAAACAGCCACATTACATGAACACATGCAACCCTTACCTCGGTTCTTCGCCCAAACCACACCTAAAATCTAACATGCAACCATCAAAAACAACATGCAAGAGAAGTTATGGACCCCCACTTGCCTCAAAGAAGAACACACAGCAAGCACGGCGGCGTAGGACGGTCGAACTAGGCGGACGAACGGCGGCACCTCCTTCTCGGCTCCGCCTCCTCCCCTCTCGGTTTCTCTCTTTCTCTCAAACCCTCTCTCTCTCGCACACCCCTCTTGGACGGAAATGAAGCAAATGGCCACTCTCTCTCTTCCTTCTCTCTTTTTATATCCCCATCTTCTCATGATTAGCAATCATGAGATTGCCTATAATCCCACCAATGCATGCCATTTCTCTATGCCACTTGTAATCTTTGTTTTTTTGAATTTGATTTTGGGTTGATGGGCTTTGGAGTTGGGCCCAACCGGCCACTCCTCCTTGGGCTGGTCGAACTCCTCTCTTGGGCCCAATGGGCCGACTAGCTTGGCCCACCAAGCTCTAGGCTAATGGGTCCAAGGCCCATTTCGAAAATAACCCTATTTTCCTTTTTTTTTTTGAATTCCTTTCTATAAATATTTCTAGATTCAAATTTCATCTTGACCAAAGTCTTGGGATATTTTTAATTATTGAAATTTAAATCATATGGCCAAGCATTAACTAATTAAATTTAAATTTCCACAATCACAAGCAACATTCATCAAATTAAAAGACAAATTGGCTAAAGCATAAGCCATAAAATTCTACCACCTAATTAAAGACATTTAACACACCTTAAGGCTCGGCTTTGAATTTCCGGGATGCCACATAGGCCTTCCAAGAAAGTCTCACAGGGCCCATATTGCAATGATTCTTCATGGCAAGGATCTAGCTCATGAGGGAATGAGATGAGTTGTCTTCTGCATTCTTACATCAATACCAAAGCAAGATTGGAACTGAATTGCCTTGTGAGGATTTGGTTCGCATCAAACGAAAACCAATGGAGGATTTCTAGGCATATGTAGAAAGGTGTGAGGCTTTCATGATACAAACCAACTCTCAATTGGCTAAGGAAGAAAAAAATGAAGCTACTCATAAAAGCCTTACCCCGCCAAGCATCGCTTTTGGTTACATGGATTGCACTTCTTTAGCTTCAATGAAATGGTCCTCTCATGTGAATACTTCGAGTCTATTAAGGGCAAAGAACTCAAAGGCGCTTGATTTTAGGACCAACACTATCAAAGCGCTCCGTTTCATAGGAGTTTTTATGGGTTTTGGTTGTTTTATAGTCTAATGTTTCTATCATGTCTAGTGTGTTACTATTGCCTTTTCCATTCCAGTAATTTAATTTCACTCAGAATGTACAATTCTAATATTTCATTTTGAGAGCATGAGGTGGTATTCTAAACTGGCTCGGTGATACTATCCAACTATGAAAAGAAAATATCATCCAAGGAGAATATAAAGGGCTGGGCTTCATCGTTCCCTGCCCCCTCCCCCAAAATATATATACTTTTGAACAAAAAAAAATATTTCATTACCCAAAGCTTTTGTCAAAGCAAGATGTCAAATTTAATCATGTTCATTTTTCTGACTAACTCACTTCGCATCTAAGAGCATCATCCCCTTTACTTAGCATGACAAGGGACATTTGAAAATGGCATGTGAACTTGTCAGATTCTTAAACACTCTTTCAAAAAAGTAGGGGCAAATAGAAAAGATCATCCCATTTCAAAAAGGGTATGTCTTATTCCCTAAACATAATTTTGGAAATGACGTCATTTTTCTTCTATTTATAGGAGATGAAAGATAGGACGTAATAGGCACAGGCATACGGTTGAACTCGAAGTATGCATACCATGGTAGCTTAGGGCAGGCATGCCCGAGCAACTAGATGTTGCAGTTTCATTGATGGGATTTTCAGCTTTGACAAGCCAAGAAACATAGTGAAGGAATTTCTCTCTTCCTTTGAATTGGCTACTGTCAATAGGGAGAAAATCTAGACAATCGAGGCAATCTCTAGCCCCCTAATCCAGATGTTGACTTTAGAATTTGGAAACCTCACTTCTTGTTCTAGACACATAATCTCTCGAGAAGTGATTGCAATTAGAAAACTGGAGGTTTTGATTATCCATCTGAAATTCCATGGAAGCTTGAGGCACATGACTTTGCCCAATGCTACTAATGTTCATACAATCAAAGGTAGAAGAAAAATTCCACATAAGGAAGGCGTTAAAGATGAAGCAACGACCATCAATCGTGCATACATGGCCACCAATGAGAAAGGCCAATCAAAATATGTTGAACTGTAACTATCATCAACATTCAAATATCCTTAGGAGCTATCAAACACAAACTCAAAGGAAGGGTAATTTGGTATCGTTTCCAATATTCCCCCTCTCTAACTTTGCTTTTGACATAGTTTCTCTATTTGACAGAAAGCATTAGGATTCAAGAACTAAATTCAATGGAATAACTTGAGCAAATCGATACTTGTCAAGCAAGTATATGGAAGTGACCTACATCGAATTCACCTAATTGGGTGCGAAAGGACGTGTCATACATGAGCCAGTTTGGCTAGATAAAAAAAATGCTCCCTAAACACTACCAATACCATGGCTTGGTAGTATGGGGATTGAAGTGGTCCAAACGCGACTAGGGTTCGATCCCCGAAAGCGACGACTAGTTGCCGTGTGTAAAAATTAATAAAAAAAAATTGTTTTGTTTCTTTTGCATTCGCAACAACTGGAGAGCAAATGACCTTAGGTCTATTCGATAATTAGCGAACCAATGAAGGGTAATGTTGTATCATTCCAATTGTTGGACTCCTAAAAGGGTTTGTGACTAACATGTTCCCTCTTATCTATTGTAGGATCACTTGACCGTCAAAGATACGGATAACAAATTAATGAGAGGCATGTCAGACTCTAATAAACTCTCCTAAGCGAAATGGTGTCCCAAGTATCGCCAAAGAAAATGATAGAAATCCTTCAGGTCTCAACTCACATTTGATTTTGGCCTTAATAATTAATCTATTTTTGCATCTTCTCTTTTGCAAGGGCAAAAGTAGAGATGCCTCCAAAATACCTACCAAAAAATTGGTACAAAAATGGTATAAGTCTATCTAAATTGAGCTAAAAATAGGGGTTCGAATTTAATCCTAAGTCTAAATTTTAGCCTAACTTAGGAAAAATGGAAAATGGACCTAAGAAAGAGCAATTTGCATGAAAATTAATGGCATTTGAAAACTCTAGGTGTGCTTTATAACTTCCTAGCAAGGCCCAGGTCCAATCAAGGTTGATTTAGTGCTCTAAGACCAAGTGTGTACGTCAACCATTAAGAACTAGAATTTAAACATGCACTATTAAGTCCTAAAATCATTCATGTAATGCATAAATGGCATGAAGATCACACACAACTTAGTATTGGATGCGATAAGTGTGGCATCCCAATATTCAAAGCCAAGCCATAAGGTGTGTTAAAGTTCCTAATTAGGTGATAAAAAATTTCTATGACTTATGTTTTAGCCATTAGTCTTTTAATTTAATGATTTGTGCATATGATTGTGGAAATTTAAATTTGATAGATTAATAATTTATGCTTGGCCATGTACTTTAAAAATTAAATTTCAATAAATAAAATGCCCCAAGACTTTGGCCAAGATAGAATTTGAATTTGGAAATAATTATAGAAAGGAATTCAAAAAAAAGGGGGTTGTTTTCGAATGGGCCTTAAACCCATTTGGCCTAAGCTTGATAGGCCAAGCTAGTGGCCCAAGAGAAGTCGACCGGCCCATTAGAGGCCCAAAAGAATGATGGCGGCCCATCTTGCATGTGTAATGACAAGTGGCACAAAGAAGGGCATGCATTGGCCTAGACTAGGATGCTGCATTGGTCCATTTGAGTGGCATGTAATCATTAGCCATGATGGGCTCTAGGGGGTATAAGAGGAGAGGAGAGAGAGAAGGTGGCCGGATTCCTTTTTGGCCGAGAGAGAGGGTGCGAGAGAGAGAGAGAGAGATTTCGAGAGAAAGAGGGAGACGCCGAGAGAGAGAGGAAGGAGGGAGTCGCCGTTCGCCGCCATGTCCATCCGTTGTACGCCGTCGTTTGTTCATCCTAGAGGCAAGTGGAGTCCTCTAACTTCTCTTGCATGCTTGTATGTTTGTTTGTTTGTCAGATTTTGGGTGTTTTAAGTGAGAAAAACCAAGGTAAGGTTGGTTTGTTCTTAAGCCGTGTGACTGTTCTTGCTCGGGTTGTGTGAGTCCGAAACTTGTTTGAGCTTGCATGTGTGTTTGGAGTCCCATTTTGGCTTTGATGTCTTCATGAAAGTTGTAGCTAACATCTTTTACTATAACATAATGAAATTTCATCAAAAATGATGGAGATTTGAGGGGTTAAAGTCTTGTTATACGGAGACCTCAGATCAGGAGAGTTTTTACTGACCTCTTGCTGGATTCATGGTTGCATGTTGGTTTTTGTTGAGAATATCACTTTGATGTCCCATGAAAGTTGTAGGAGACATATTAAACTACAACATACTCAAATTTGAAGTGAAATGAACAAGTATAGCCTAGTGAATCGACTAGATCTTGAAGAAGATGATTCTGGTGATGTATTTTGGGATACCCAAGACTTCAAGGACCTAAATGATGACTCTACTTTGGTTATTTGACTTGGATCTCTTCACGAAACTTGTATAGGATACCTTGATGTATAACATATCCAAATTTCAGAGGAAACGAAAGAGAATAGGTAGGTTAAATCTCAATATTTCGGACATGTGTTCACTGGACGATGCTGTAATGGATCCAGAAGCTTCGTGAGGTTGTATAAAATAATCTAAAAACAATATGGCTTGGAGTTTTTCATGAAAGTTGTGCTAAAATGTCTTGGCTATCACTCTGTAAAATTTCGTAATTTTTGGAGGCAATATGGATATTTTATCGAATTTATTCGGAAACCGTACATTCTGGTTTCATCCGAGAAGCATAGGATGTTTTGGGAAAATTATGAAATTTTATAAAAATTCAATTTGGCCATGAATTTTGCAAGTAATTGTCATCCTATGGGTTTGTTTAATAATTTCTTGAATTTTGATAATTTTGGGAGTTTATAGTTATTAAAAAAATAATAAATAAATAAAAATAATAAATAAATAAAATAAATAAAAAGGAATTATTTCATTGGCCATAGTTTCCATTTAATTAATTCATGTTCCATGTGTAATAAAGTCTTGATATGTCTATGATATTGAATTGAGATGCACATGTGATAAAGTTTGATATGTCTATGATATTGAATTGAGATGCACATGTGGTAAAGCCTTGATATGTCTATGATATCGAATTGAGATGCATATGTGATAGAGTTTTGGCATATGTATGGCAATTGAATCAATGCATGTGTAAATGTCATGCCTAGTATGATTTGTTTGATATCATGCCATGTGCCATGTTAAAATGTGAATAAAATACCTGGTGAACATGGATGATGGTAAATGAGGAGATGGTTGTGATGGCGGATGATGCTCGGAATGTATAGAGATACATTGCCGAAATTCCCTGGGAGATTCAGGATGCCCGGAATGTGGGGGGGCCGAAGCCTTGTCGGAGGTCTTTGCTCGAAGGGAATGCCTCGCGATGCCAGGATTGGGGTGCGGGATGCCTGGCTAGAAGGGTAAAGGCCGGAAGCCCTGTCGGAGGTTTCTGCCCGAAGGGAATGCCTCGTGATGCTAGTTGAGATGCGAGATGCCCGGAATGTGGGGGGCCGGAAGCCCAGTGGCCATGGGATGGCTGGAATGCTGGGAACCCTGCGGAGGTCTTTGCCCGAAGGGATGATGAAATTGATGATATGAGAAGTGGGTGATGTGGTGATCAAATTTAAAGATAAAAGATGAAAATTAACCCATGATATGATATGCATGATGATATGCATGATGATGATGATGATGATGATATGTGATGTGATATGATGATCACCCATGATATGATATGCAAGATGATGATGATGATGATATGTGATGTGATATGATGATCACCCATGATATGATATGCATGATGATATGCATGATGATGATGATGATATGTGATGTGATATGATGATCACCCATGATATGATATGCATGATGATGATGATGATATGTGATGTGATATGATGATCACCCATGATATGATATGCATGATGATATGCATGATGATGATGATGATATGTGATGTGATATGATGATCACCCATGATATGATATGCATGATGATATGCATGACGATAATGATGATATGTGATGTGATATGATGATCACCCATAATATGATATGCATGATGATATGCATGATGATGATGATGATATGTGATGTGATATGATGATCACCCATGATATGATATGCATGATGATGATGATGATGATATGTGATGTGATATGATGATCACCCATGATATGATATGCATGATGATATGCATAATGATGATGATGATGATGATATGTGATGTGATATGACGATGCATGATAGAGTGTGCCTGGCTTCAAGGTAAGTAATGCCTGCAATGCATGTGTAATTTGCATGATGCATTGAGTTGTTATTGGATTTCCCTATCTGCTGAGTGGTTGTACTCACCCCTTTTTGGGGATAACATTTCAGATTAGCCAATATGCCGCTTCCTGCCGCCACGCGGGGTACATTTTACGAGATACCATCCGATGTAGAGGTCGAGTGTGCTGAGATAGACTGTCCCTCTGTTCCCGGACTGACTTTTATCCGAGTACGTTGTCTAGTGATGTATGACGTGGGCCTGGCTGGGGGTCCTGTTATTCAGGAATTTATATCTGTACACGTTCGTCGGGATGGAGCTATGCGAGGGATGCTGCCGCCGCCACTGCCTGATGCACCGGGTTGGGTGTGAGGCCTGCACGTGACGAGTAGGAGCTGTTTCTTTTTGGGGATAGATAGCCGACACTTATGATGGGGGTTGTTGCACGTGTGATGTTGAGGGTCGAGGTTTCTTTTTGAGGTTTTAGGCTGGACGTGGCTGAGTCCTAGCTTTTCCTTTTTGATGTACCGACCCAAAAGAAATCCCATCTTGAAAATATATATGTAAATAAAGTGTCGTGGCTTGTTTATAAAATTATGGTGATTAGTGGTGTGTATTTGTATCATGGTTGGTAGGGGGAGGGACGGTGATGTTTTAATTTGCTTCCGCATAATGAGTCGCGCTGGGACCGTTTTGTGTAAAAAAAAAAATGTGTCTGCAAATTAGGACACTTCTTCAAAGTAGAAAGGTGATAAGGTGTAACACTAGCGCTGGTGACAACTTGCGAAGGGTTCGAGGTGTCACAATAAGTTATTAGGAGAATAATCTAACCCTAAGCAAGTATGCAAAAATATCATACGGTTTGATGTCGATACAAGATGATCCAAGACTCATAATGACGTACTTAAAAGTTTCGGAGTGTAACTAGCACAATTGTGATATGATTTTCAAATAGGAAATGACATTCAACTATGATGAACCACATTTATACACGAACTTTGCAATATGTAGTTCAAAAGTCAAGAAGACACTAACATGGAATTTGATCTCTAAGAGACCTAAACAAGCATAAAAGGGCATGTACATGATAAGCCTTTAATCCTATATCAAAATCTGAAAGCATGCCTAATTTCAATCACTTAAGAATGTGCACAAATCCAACCAAAAATTTGACATACAAAATGAATAATGTTCCTTCAGAACTCAAGACCTAATTGCGGACATAAGAATGATGATGAAATGGCAAAATCAATAATCATCACTAACTATCCTAATTACAAGGGCACACAAATATGATTAGTTATTTTAACCTCTCTTTATTGGATTCGAGTCCAAGAGCATTACTTCTTGCCTCAATTTTCATCGATTTTGACGTAATTGGACGAAACAACCTCGTTGAAACATGATTAGACCTTTGATGAGCAGATCGGGATGCTTATGGATCTCAACGGACTAGCTGAGCTGCTAGTTTGAACCACAACAAAACCAGTCCAAGTTTGGGTCGGTTTGGGACCGCTGGCCCAAATCTTGTCGTTGAAGAAGATTTGGCAGCCGGTTCACTAGTTCTCGACCACGATGTTGTCAAGGAATCTTCCTAGAGTTGATTGGAAATGATCAGCTACTTTTGGAATTATCGGCAGCCATTAGTTCAAATCAAAACAGAATCGTACCTGTTAGACCGGTCTTGGACCTATAGTTAAGAGATCAACTAGTAGATCTATTATAATGGCTATTTGGTGATGCCTCGACCACTAGCTGATCGGGGATTGGATGGGGAGCTGATCAGTGGCGGTCAGACTATGAATGAACCGCTAGCCAGCACCAATCGGCGTGAAAGAATCCACTAGGAGCAATATCGATGGGAACACCGATTCTTTGATCCCGCAAAACAAGAAGTTGAGGTGAGAGATTCGGCCACTCTAGGTGTAACCTAGCCTTATGATTTTTTTTTTTTGGGGGGCGGGGGGGAGAGATGAGAATGTCCTGGGCACTGTTGCTGGTCAAAGAGCCACCGGCGAGGAGGCGTAACTGATAGCAATCGGCGGTTGTGTAGGGATAGAGGAAAGAGAAAGAGAGTTTAGTGAGATGTATTTTTTATGAAAATTGTCGCGACCTACCCTCGGGGGGAGGGAACAGGTTTAGGGGTATTGCCCAAAGGACGGGCCTAAGGCCCAAAATTAGACGCGGGCTCTCCCAAGCCCATACCCCGCGTGACGTTGGGATATTCTTAAGAAATTTTGCATAAAAGGAGTCGCCACTAGCCTATTGGGGTCGGCTAGAAACCAAGTGAGACATGGGAGCGTGCCTCACTTCCTACACAACCAGAGAATTTAGATTCGGGGACTTGATTACACTAATTAACCAATTAGTGCCCTTTCGGTACCTAATCTTGTTCATTTTAACAAAATGATTTTTGGCAGGCAATTTGGATTGATTTTATGCTTATCCACTAACATGTGAAGTGATCATGCAGGCGCGCAATCATTAAAGTAACAATCATAACTACCAAGATCCTAATTGCAATAAGATTAAACACATGCGATCAAACATAATTAAATATGCAAATTAAACATACGACATAATCAGTATGTGAGCAAATAAATGCCTAATTACACTAAGAAAGCAAGATATAACAATTCCTAACCAAATCCCATTATTTTTGGATTTTCGAAATTTTTAATTTTTAAATTTTTTAAATTAAGAAAAATAATTAATTTTAAAAAATTTTTTTAATTTTTTAATTTTTTTAATTTTCGAAATTGTTTTTAAAAAAATAATTTTTTTAAAATTTTTTTTGGATTTTCAAAATTGTTTTTTTAAAAAAATACTAATTAATTTTTTTTGGACCGGACCGGTCCGGTCCGACCCGACCTAGGTTCGGGATCGGGTCCGATCTCCGACCCGACCCAGGTTCGGGTTCAGTCCGGTTAGGAGTAGGTGGGCCCGAATCGCAGGCCCAACCCAAGAGGTCCCCTCCTCTCTTTTTAAAAGGAATTAAACTATAAGCCCACACTAAACAGCCCAAACCCACAAGTCCCTAAGCCCACTACCTAAAACAGCCTAAACCAAGCCCTAAGTATAACCGGCCCGATGTGAGAAAAACCCTACCCGATTCATGACTTTCGCCCGACCTGGCCAAGACCCGATTTTGTGCCCTCTTCTCCGGGGTTTCCGGGCGGAGCTGGCGGTGACGGTGGCAGCGGCGACGGGTCGGAGGACGGCAGCTTGGACGGCGTCGGGGGACGAGGGCGGCAGCTCGAACGCTCCTCGGATGGGCAGCAGGGATGCAACGAGCAGCTGAAACCGCGAGTGTGGCTAGCAGAACAACGGTGCGGCGTCCAACAACGGAAGCAGCAAACCGTCAGGGGCTCGGCTACTGCGGGTCGTGGGCAGAGCAGAGGTGGAGCGGGACCAGCAGAGGTGGCGTCGCGACCTCGAGGGCGCGAAGCGGTGGTGAGGCTCGGTGGCTCGGCTGCCGGCGTTGGGTTGCAGGCGGTGGGTCATCGCGGGCAGAGGCGCAGGAGCGGTGACTTCTGGCTTCGAGGCGGGGCGCGACGGTGACGGCGGATGTCTGGCACTTCGTCGGCAACGGCGCAAAGGATGGGCGTAGGGCAAGAGGACGGCACGAGGAGGCGTCGCTCAGAGAGGGGGCTGCTGAGTCGAGCAGCTGCGAAGGTGGTGCGATGCCCGCAGATCTGGTGCTCGGGCAGGAGGGTGCGGTGACGCGGGATCTGCAGGCTACAGGTGAGGCGAAGCAGATGCAAGTCGACGCTGGTTGTTGGCGAAGTGGGGGCTCGGCTTCTCTAGATCTGGATTTCGGGGAAGATAGTGGAAGTCTTGGTCGGCCGAGCGGCGTCGGGTTGGGGCGGCGAGGAAGACAGCGGCTCAGATGGAAGATGAAGGGCGGCGGTGACGCGGGTGTCAGGCCTCGGTCGGTCGGCAGCGGCGGCGGCGGTGCCGCCGTCGCCGCCCTTCCTTCTGGTTTTCTCTTTCTCTTTTTTTTTTGCTTTCTTCTTCTCTCTCTCTCTCTCTATGCCGAGCTCTCTGTTCTTCCCACTCTCCCCCCTGTTGCTCCTGTTTCTCTTCTCTTTTGCAGGTTCGCGTGCAAAGGAGGAAGGCAGCCAGGCGTGGGCTGGAGGGGAAAGGGAGCTAGGCCGGGCCTAGGCCAGATCAAGCCCAACTCAACCCCTTAAGCATTTTTTGTTTTTTTTTATGACAATTTTTTTTGGATTTTTTTTAACAACTAATTCCTAGTTTTGTATGCGATTAAACTTTAAGCAAAATAGTAAAATTTAGGTGTCAACAAAAATGAAGCCCCCTCTATATTTTAGAGGAAAACTGATATTTATACCATCCCAAAATTGGTCGATCTTGACCAAATCATAATTTAAAAAACCTAATCATCATTAAGAGGTGTCGAGTAATCAATTAGATAGGCTCGATTTGCAAAAACCTAAGCTTAAAACGAGTATTGCACTTAAGGGCCCGATTATGGGTCAAATTGCAAATTCATGAAATCCAAGAGCCAATCTACAAAATCCTAAGAAATTGTGGGCGTAAAAGTAAAATTGGCACAATAAGGGCTCTAGAATTAGTTGTCCGAGGTCTAAAATTGGCCGACAAGGGGCTAAACTATTGCTACCTGATTTTGCCACCCTCAATCCCATCATCATGATGAGAAGAAGAGGGGAAAGGTCTGGTTTAAGAGTACTTGATCACGAGAGTTTCCTCATAATTTGTGTTCTAAAAGACATCATCACCTCACCTTTCGAGTCAAACCTCTCGTGAGCTCTCCCCATGAGATTGTGAGTTCTCCCAAACTCATACCCCATATGACAGCGGAGCGTCGCGACCTGTACCCACATGGGTGACATACCTTGGGAGAGGAGGTCAACTGTAAATATCAAATTTTAGATAACCTTTACCATGATAGCTCTCTCAATAGTACACTTTGCCCATAGGGATGGCATCACTTCATCCTTTGGGGTACTGACACGTCGAGTATGCTAAATCACAGTGAGTTTCATCAAAAATCATACCTTGCACAACAGGTTTATTTATACGATCTAGTTGTTTGTTACAACATAAAAATAAGACAAGAGTCACCACTAGCCTCATTTTGGGGGTCGGCTAGAAAACCCAATTGAGGGTCGAGAGTACTCCCTCGATTACTATGTAACCAAATATCTAGGTTCGGAGACTTAGATTATGCTAATATTTCTATTAGTGCCCTCTTAGTACTTAAACAATATATTGTATTTACCTAACATGTCCATGCGTTTCTTCTTACATTTTCAGGATCGTTAGTCCTAAACTAAGTGATTATGCATGGTTGATCATTTTCACACTAATCTATTTCTAAAAAACAAGAAAAGAAAGCAATCAATGAAATTGAAATTAAGAGAAAAATAAGTTAACAATCAAGGAAAATAGTAAATCTACCATGCAATCCTAGAAATATATAAATATATATATAATATATATATAATAAGAGGAATAGAGAAAACCTGCAACTCATCGGGCTTGTACAACAAATGAAACACGAGACATATGTCTAGGAAATGATTAGAATATGATAATGGTTAGAATGGACATTGACCTCCACCGTCTTCACGCTTTCTCCATCTTCGAGGTCCTAATCTAAACCAAATCTAAAAACTATATAACTAGGTACATACAATGGGGAAAAGAAAAACAAGCGTACACATCAAAACAGTCAAAAACACAACCCCATGTCAAAGTCGATCATTAAAGAAATTCAATTTCACAAATTAGATTTAGGCCTCAGGGTTGGCCTTTGTTTTTCATGTGTAGGTCCCTCTAAAACACCTACCTGATTCATTTTATGACTTATAACCATTATTGACCAATTGTGCTCTTGCATGGCCAATAATGCTTATAAGTCTCCTAACCAAGCGATCTATGTAATCCTAGGATTTTCCTCGATGTCATGCATTGACATTATATACATCTAAAAGTCACATGCATACAGGTCTTTTGGACCTTGTTTCCCAACCGGTCAAACAAGAAAATGATCATCGGCAGGTCACTTATTACCAAGGGCATGAGCCAATCACAAACACAAGCAATTCTAAATATATGATGTAATTGTATGCATACGGGTACATGTGATGTTTCAAAAACATCTTTCGAAATCATCCCAAAAAAGAAAATTGAGACAAAGTGATGTCTCAACTACGAAAGGCATCAATTACCAAGGCTAGCTCGAGGCTCACATAAATGCACTCACAAGTGTCACAGGTATTTTGAATACAATTCAAACCATGACTTTTACTATGTCAAATCAGAATTTTAAAAGGTCTAAAAATATTTAGGATTAAGCAATATCTAAGATATGGAACACATTCAATTGCCAAGGTTAGTTCAAGGTTCACATAAATGCACTCACAAGCATCCCAAGCATTTGAATATGGTCCAAACCACGATTTTTCTTTAAGCCAAATTGAGCTTTAGAAAATAATTTCTTAGAAATTGTTTTTGGAAAAATCACATGTACCGAATTTCTTTTTAAAAGATACAATTTGGAAAGGCCAATTGTTTGAAAACAAAGATTAAGGCATTTAGAATAACTTCCATGAAAATGACATAGCCTAATTTCATGCGCACCAGGAAAATTTCTGACCAAGCAGGATGTTGCAGTTAAATTAAATAATGCCCATCGACAATCTAGTGATGAAAAAATTCTCTAATACATAATAATGAACAAATTTCATGAACAAATTTTTCCTAAAAGAGCTACACATGATTTTACAAAAATCAGACAACAAACAACATGTTAGAAAGTTGTCAAAACAACAAGATACTCACCCAATATCATAAGAATTTTTCCTATCAAAACAAATCTAAACATCACCAAGTTTTCACACAACATAGTTAATATGTTGACAAACAAGTTTTGATCTAGTTTTGTCCAAACATCACTAAATTAAATAAGAGGCCAAGTGCAAAATCCTAATAGAAAAAATGGAACAAAAATATCAAAGGTTTGTCCAAACAAGGGTTAGAATAGGGGTTCGAATTTCATCCCATATCTAGATTTTGATCTAGTTTCGAGAAAATGAAAAATGGTCCAAACGATGAGTGATTTGCTTGAAATCAGCGACACTTGAAACCTCTAAGTGTGCTTCATGACTTCCTAAAAGGCTCGAATCCAAACTAGGTCAATTAAGTGCTCTAAGATCAAGATCTCTAAAGGTGCACATATTGTTAACTAAAAATAAAACGCAAACATACATCAATAAATCTCAAAACCATTCAAGTAATGCACAAATGGCATAAAAAAAATCACATGTGATATATAATTAGATGCGACAAACAATAGGGGTGATCTTCTAATCCTAAATTGGCATGAGAAAATGTCATACAATTTGATGACAATACGAGATTACTCAATATTCATGATGAAATACATGAGGGTTTCCAGGTAAACATGCACTCTTACAATACATATTAATCATGCAAAATGACACTCAAATGTAATGATGTGAACATGTACTCAAACCTTGTAACATGAAGTTTAAGTGCCAAGACATTATTACAAAATTTGGATTCTAAATGACTCAAACAAGCATGGCAAGATGCATATACAACAATATTTGCTTTCAACATTAACCTCTCAAAACACGCATGATTTCAACCATTTCGATACATGCAAAACTTTTATGAAAAATTCCACGTACAGAACACACAATGATGAACATTTCTCGTTAAGAGTTCAAAACCTAAATAGATTGCATGAATAGCAGAAAAAATGACAAAACAGATATGCACATTTAGACTATGTACCGATGCAACACATTTTAACATTAACTCATGCAATTGACTCACTTGCCAATGTCAGAATTTACAAAGCATGCATCAATTGAACTTATGTATCATGTATTTCAACTCTCATGAACAATTTGAGACCAAACAAGCACATTTGTAGACTCAATTTTATCAAAATGGAATCCGGATCAACGCAGGGCAAACTGTCCTATATTTGGATCTTAGCAATTTTGACCTAGTTGATCATATTTAAAAATCTCGAAAAAAAAATAAAGGACATGTACAACACCAATAGGAGAAACTTTCATGCAGAAAAGTTCTTCTAGAAATCAACATAAAGATCAGTACAAAAATGACAAAATTGAAGATTAATGCGGAACAGACTAACCTAGGCTTGGATCTGAACAAACTTGACGTAGTTCAATAAATCCAAAAATTACAAAAAAAAAAATTATAGAATATGCATAAAACGGTTTACAACAAAACTTGTGACACAAAATTATCCAGAAATCATCACAGAGGCTACACAAAAATAGTAAAATTTCATTTCGGAAGAAGAATAGAACCGAAAATCCTCCTAAACTACTGTAGAATTGCTCATCTTTGGAGGTATTTTTAAAGGGCCAAATACACTTGATTCATACATACGACCTATCGTTTCAAATCTTGAGACGTGTATTATCTAAGCCTAAGAGGACTTGAGTTGAAACAAGGTCATTTCGGATCTCATTCTGGCCAAAACATTAAATCAGTCTTATAACTACGGAAATGTAGATTTAAGCAAGATCCAGCACAATCATTCAAGTTCAAGCTTCAACAACTCATCAAATATCAGCATATATCCTTAATATTGAACCCTAGCCCTGGACAGCTAATTCAGTCTCACTTCATGTGGTTCGAAACCGAGAAATTACCTTTTGATGTGGTTTTTCTTGATTTCGATCACAATCAAGTAGATTTTTTGCCGGAACTTTGATTAAATCTTCACGAACCTCCAAGGACCATATCTTGTTCAAGAGGAAGATCCGCGATCAGCACTGATCTGGTTGAACCGGCCGATCAGGGAATAGATCGGCTTGATTGCCAATCTTTGGTGCCACAACCGAGAAGCTACTGGATAGATGCTTCAAATGAGTCTCGGGACAACCAATGTTGTCATACTTCCTTGTAAACTCATGCTCATTACAGAATTCATGGCCCTTCACTTTGGCGAAGTGCGATAGCCTGTCTAACCCCTAAAGCTAGAAGCCTTGCAACATGCCAAGTGCTCCTCAATCTCCACGAAGCGTCTTGAACTCTCTTCATCAAAGTAGGGAGTCGAGGTCTCCTTAGATGGAGTCACTTGATCAATGACTGTTGAGGTGGAAGTAGAAACCTCTTAAGCAGGTCTTTTCCTTGCGGGTTTAGTTACCGGCACATCATCAGGTGTGGTAGGAAGGTTTTTAGTTACCGGCACATCATCAGGTGTGGTAGGAAGGTTTGTAGTAGCAGTAACAAGAGCTACAAGCGTCAATTTCTTGACTTGATTAGAAAGGTCAGTTAATAGCATCATCATCTGCACCATTTGATTCTCCATGGTAATGATACGAGTACGGGCATCCTCGTTCACCAGCCTTGCTTGGCAGTGAGTACGTGTAATAGACCGTTTTTCAGTCATCTTTCAATACCTTTATGAAAGAAAGGAACTCAAATTAGTACATGATGAAAGGAGATCAAGAAAATACAAACTAACCAATTTTATATTTTCTTGAGAAGAAAATGTGATAAGAAGCATATATGACCTCAATGTCATATATAATCTCATCAAGATTTCTTCAAAATAAATTATACAATTGAACAGGATGACAACCAAAATTTAATTCGAATACCCATTTTCTAAAAATTACATGAAATGGAAAAACTCTGTGAATTTTTATTGATTATATCAAACAATGAAAATGAAGCAAAGTTTTACATCCTTGAAGCTCCCAAAATAGTTCGATATTACATGTAATATGAAAGTGAATACAAGAAAAATATTGATTACAATGAAAAGAAGGAAATACAAAGAATCTTTCTTTATAAGAAAAAGGAAAAATACATGAACAATTCCAAAATTTTAATCCTAAGCACTAGACGGGATCGTGTGGAGACACTTGTTATCATGGGCCAAGTGTTCCACATCGATCATGGCTTCATCTTCTTGCTCCCTAATACAAGCTTGTGGGACTTGTGGAGGCCTGGGATATCAGGCAATTCCACCTCGAGTTCAAACTCCACTTGGTAGTATATGCAGTCGATGGTAGCATGGTGGGTCTTCATTTCTCCCTCCAGGTCGAAATCATCCACTGCAACTACAGGATGAGAGGATTGGATGGGCCATTCCTAATAGTGTCTTGGATCACGGCTTTGACATGACCAATTTAGTCTTCCACAATGACTTCATCATGATAATCAATACAATACGACTACAACTTAAGGATTGACGGGATCATTTGAAATGCACAATATTAGAGGAGCACCCTTTAAGAGGTAATACATTATTAGACCTGTTAACCCTATAAGGGGGAGTGGGTCATCAACTCCACTAATAAGGCACACCTCAAGATTCTCAAGTCCTTGCATATGCGATAGGATTAAGCTTGGGGTGAGATTTTTGAGGAAATGGAATGATATAGAAAAGGACCAAGATGGAAAGAATTCATTCTTTTTTGTGGAATATGAGAATTGGATGATAATTCTTTGTGATATTGGTGATTCTTAGGCAAGGAGCAAACTTTTTTATGAGAGACAAGCCAAATTTTCGGAGAAGACCTAGTGGGGCTCTAAGAGTTCCTCTACTACTTGCTTTGAATCAGTTGAGGGATACAAAGATTTTAGTGAGAATCATGTGTGCAAAATGGCTAAAGGTACAAACTTGATTCACAATGTAAGTAACCAAGGGATCCATCATTTTTCAAATGTGAGGGAATATGATAAAGCCAAAGAAGAGGAGAAGAAAGACATAGGGAATTTGATTTTCGGATTTAGGTCTAAGACTAAGGAGATGTTGTTCCAAGAATGTATGAGGCATGGAATTCGAATTTCTCTTGAGAATGGCTATAATTTTATCAGAGGGGATGTTAAGGAATTGACTTAAGAGATAAATTAGATTTTGACCAATAGGAGGAGTGGTGAAACCTAGGGAAGCCTTACTTAACCCAATGGCTATCTCAAACTCCTCAATTGTAGGGGTCAACTCGTATTGGTTAAACACAAAGGTGGAGGTCATAGGATTTCAAAAGTGGACACAGTGCCTTCACCATCACGATTTGGGGCTTGACCTTCAATAAGGTCAAGAGAAAGTCTATGGGCTTCTCCATGTAATCTCAATGCTTTAGGTCAAGATTATCCCATGTTGTCTTAGGACTTTTCAGCATGGGGATCACGTCGATCTCGGGCTTGCCCATCTAAGCCTAAACCTAAAGGGGCATTCATGATTAAAAATTTATCGTCGTTGGAATATAAAGCACGTAATTAAAATTTGAAAACTAAAATAGAGAATGATGATAAAACAAGAATGATATCTTACCAACCGAAAACATAGCAATCACAAATCACACATCACATGAGAACTGTGAGGTTTTAACGCCTAAGGTGAGGATGTTAAAGGCTTGTGGTCCCCATCCCCAAGGATAAAAGTAGTTTACCCACTACTACTGTCATCGGTCAATGTTACTTTTATCAATGGGGACAAGCAGAGTTATGGAAGCATGGATTACCATGAGCATCCACTTGCGGATTCCACCCATAAACCCTAATAAGGTTCTAAATGGGGCGATTGGGGTTTTAGACCACAGTTGTGTGTGCGGTGTCATTTTAAAACCCGAAAATTTAAATATCCCACACTTCAATATAACCCTACATACATTCATACATCCTCACTCCACCTACAAAACAAAAGGTTTACAAACACATCTCCCCTTATAACTCCCACCTACAAAATCATTTAACACTTAGTGTAACATCCTCGATTCCGACCCCGTAAGGATGGGCCATAAATTCCTAAATGAATTGACCATGGGCCATTGTCCATGGATTGAGTGGTTCAATAGGTAAGAAATCAAGGACCGATCATGGTCCAACCAATTGATTGACTGACCACGAACTAGTCGAGGTGTCGGTCATGAATTATCCACCGACCATACTGGTAGGATAACGAGGATTGGTCATAGGATGATTTTGGATCAGTGGATGGTCATGAGTCGATCTAACTGGTCATAGTGCCTCGCCGCGGTGATTCTGCCCAACTATGCACCAATGCAGAAACGATTCAACTCAACCGAATGTGATCATCTTCTGATCAAAAATGCATCATTTCCTATTTAATTCATATTGATCGAAAAGAAATCTTAAATTGGTGATGTCTGATAGTGAATTGGTAATTCATCGACCATAAACCATACGGATGGATTGGGTGCTAATCGGAATGAGCCTCGTGAAAGACCCGGCTATTTAGTCATTAATTCTAAGGTCCATGAGTACCTTGGCTTAATGCTGGACTATGAATAACTTTAGGAGTGGCCTTGACTAATTGAAGGATCGAGGATCACCATTTAGGCCAACTGACTATCCAAAGGAACGATTGGCCAAGCATGGGGTACGATGGCCGAACCATGGGTGTACCTAATGATCCATTTTCCGGCCCCGAAACCAACTTAGATGACAGAATTCTCCGAACCGCCTTCTTGAGAAAGAAAATGAAAAAATGGAGAAAACTCTAGAACACCCTAGGTTCCTCAAGAGGTAGGATGACTCATCATTCTACCTAGATTTTTCTAGATTTGGCCATTATTACCAAAGATCCACCTTGGGGATCAAGCAAGGAATCTAGGCCAAATGTCCCAATAAAAATAAGACATCTTGAGCAAATGATGGCTAACCTATGGCCTAGACGTTAGCTCATCTTTTTAGAGTGCCACTTGTGCATAATGGCTTATTCTTTTAATAAGAGCAAAGTGCTCTTGTGGCCCAATGAAATGGAGACAAATAAAGCTTCAATTAATGACACTAGGTCATTTGGTCTCCGCCTCATAAGCCTAAGTGTCCACCCAAATATTTGGTAATGATGGCTTGAGATTTGCCTTGGAGAAGAGTTGGTAATTCATCCTTAGATGTCCTTTAGAATCTTAGGCTATAATTACCCTAAAATATACCCTTGGTAACAAGGCAAGAGCCAACCAATTATAAGAAGACATTAGGCATCAAAGGGGCTTATGTGTCCCTTAGGATCATAGACACATCATGAACCTAAATTGAGCCTTGGAGAGCAAGGTAATGGGTGGTCCAATAAGAAGATGACAGTATTCTCTTAAGACCCTAGGTGTGCCACCTTGCAAACTAGGCTTGCCACCTTGATGGCGTAGCCATGCCACTTAAAGAAATGTGATTAGGCCGCTTGGATGAGTAATGATAAGGTTTGAGCCTATAAATAAAGGAACCACCCCATTCATTTTCACCTTGAGCCCTTTTTTCCCCTCTTGCCCTTTACACGCCATTCTTCTATTTCTCTCAACCTCACACCATCGCCACTCATCAAGTCATTCAAGCTAGTGCTCGAGGTTCATTCAGGTAAGTAAAATTCCTCTTTTTCCTCTAAGAAAGTACATCTTATTGTTGAGACTAGTTAAGTGCTCACCCCCCAAGCCATGGGTAGTGTGTAATGTTTTTTGTTTGATCTTGCTTGCTATGGGACATGGCCATGTACTTGAGTCATTTATGTCTAGAATGGAACTGGGGTTCGTTCGAATTGAGTTCATCATAATACAAAGTCACTCAAGCCATAAAGCATTGGTTTTGGCATAAATAGGATGCCGAGTCCAAGTCTCGCTTGGTATGAGAATTGCTTAAGGCTGCAAGGTACTAGGTTGACATTGAAGCATGTGATCTTATGCCTTGATCGGTACAAGGATTGCCAAAACCACGAGGTCTGGGTAAGGTGCCAAGTATACTGATTTCCATAGTCCAAATGGATGCGAGGACTTTGAGCTTGGCATTGAATGAAACCTCGAACCAAGGACCATTCTCGATACATGTGTATTCACATCGGGTTGTGTGACATCCTAAAATTTCATGACAACCTCTAGATATACCATGAACCTTATAAGTTGGATTTTAATGATTATTGTTGCAATTTTATGGCCATGTGACTATTTGAGATTATGAAATTAAGTGAGGATTTAAAGTAAATTTTTAAGAGCAATTATGGGCTTATTTAGTATTATTTTTGGGCCATTTAAAAGTTGGACTTTAGACCCAAAAGTGTTGGACCCAAAGTGGGCCAAGAAGCCTGGCCCACGAAGCCCAAAGGAGATGCCGTCAACTAAAGGAGGAGAGGGAGAGGCCCGGCCCATTTGGCCCATCAACCTGCATGGGAAAAATGCCAAGTGGCAAGAGGGACTTACCAAGTGGCGCCGGCATGCAAAGCTAATGATTGCAAATCATGAGTGGAAGGAAGAAAATGGGGGAGAAGGGGGTAGATTGCTCGAGGGTTTGAGCGAGAGAGAGAGAGGAGGTGTCGTGGGCGAGGAAGAGAGGAAGAGAGAAAGAGAGAAAGCGGGCGTGTGAGAGAGAAAGAGGAGGAGAAGACCGGCCACCGTGCACCTGCCTAGTCCCACCGTCGACCCCACCTTGCCCCGCTGTTGTGCTTGCTATGATTTTGCTTGGATAAGAGGCTAGTAGAGTTATTTGATCTACACTTTGCTTGCTGTGATTGTGTGCATTGTATGGTGAATTTCGGAGGTGGTGGAGGTGAGAATTTTCGAAGTTATGGGAGTAGTGCCTTAGCCTAGTAATCTGTTTTCTGGAAAAATAGTCCAACTTTTGGTGATTTCGTGAGCTGCATTAAATTTTCTAGTTAGAATCTCACTTCCTCTTCTTGATGAAAGTTGTAGAGGACTTCTTGAATATTAACATATCAAAATTTTATGGAAAACAGACAAGTATTTGTTAGTGAAACCATTTTCTTCAAAGGTACTAAATCTGGAAACTGTTATGTTGATCCCTTGCGATTGTACGAATTTTGTAAAATTATCTAGTCCGAATTTGATCTCATGTCCTTGATAATAGTTGTAGATGACATCTTGAGGAGAAACATACTGAAATTTGAGAATAAACTGACCAGTATTGTTTGGGGAAATGATTTTTCTTTGAAAGGGTTAAATCTGGAGATTGAGCCGAGGCTTAGGGTGAGTTGTAATAATCATATATTTTAATCCAGAATGAATTAGACTTCAATTTCTTCTCAGGACTTATTCATCTAGGTCTTGTCTAGAACATATTAAAATTTTATAATTTATTAAGACCGCTTGCTAATTTTTCCAGAATTTTAACTAAAGAAGTGCATTATGTATTATCCGAAATTTGCTGTATTTTCAAGAATAAATGGATTGCTCTATGAAATATCATGTCTTGGGTGGTTAATTATGCTGCATATGTGGTGACATTTATCATGTCATATAGCATCAAAAAGACTAGTTTAGACCTCAGATATTATTGCATCAAATGCTGATTTGAAAATGAGATATATATGTGAATATACATTGCTATGATAATGATACCGTTGGAGGTGTGAGCCGACGATGCCTCGGGAGTGTCAGGATGCCTGGAGTTGGGTGTGATTGGAGCATGTGACTGGTGGAGGACAACACTTTTTGGGATGGCCAACACTAGTTGATGGATTGATGTACATGTCTGATGTATAGTCGGGTACTTTTGAGTATAGCCGAGCTTAGTTAAAGTCTTGGCCTTTTATTGTACCGACTCGTGAAATCCATCTTAGTTATGTAAATAAAAGTGATTCGGCCCTAAAGTATATATATGAAAGGTTGTAGTTGGTGTGTATTGCATTGTATTATTTGGTTTGTGTACAGGTTAGGGAGATGATGAGTATGCTTCCGTTATATAAACTACGCTAGGACCGATTAAAGCAATACAAACCCCCAGGTTGTATGAACCCGCTACAATTCAATGGTATAAGAGTGACTTGTCAATAGGGCAAGTGAAAGGTAAGCGAACTGTGGCAACCCTAACGGATTAGGGGCCGTTCGAGGGGTGCCACAGCCGATTTGGTATCAGAGCAATGGTTATATGTTGAGTGATAAGGAGCCTCGTTTGGAAATTGAGGAATATGAAGACAATGCACACCATAGGATATTAACTGGAATAGTTGGTTAACTTTGAATAATGGGTGATGGTTATTCACTCGTAGATCCCTAGTAATTTTTATGAGTTGCCTTTAGGTGCCAGTAACATGTTTATGTTACTTATATAGTTGAAGTTGCTTTTGAATGGAGACATTGAGTCATGGATTATTCCTGAGGCAAATGCTTGGAAACTGCAGGAAAGTCATGGTGCTAGCTGAGAGTACCCATCCATCGAGGGCTGGAGCATCTGCTGCAAAGGCTGAACCCCAAATGAAAGATATCCTACAGGCATTGGCCAATATAGGAAATTTGATGGAAAGACAAGCGCAGCAATAACCCGGAGTGGAATGTCGCCCTCAAGGACTAGTGGAACAATTTCTAAAGCTAAAGCCACCTAAGTTTAGTGGAATGGGAAGTCCTAAGGAAGTGGAACTTTGGATTGATGGGATAGAATAGATTTTTCGGCTGTTGGACTGCAGTGATGCTGAGAAGATAGTTTTGGCAGAGTACCAGCTGGAGGGAAATTCAAAGTTTTGGTGGAGAGCTTCAAGAGATACGATCTTTCCACTAGGTGTTGATATAAACTGGGATGAATTTGTTAGAGCTTCACTAGAAAGCATTTCTCTGATTGTGTTAAGGATAAGAAGATCACTGAATTTGTTCAATTGGAACAAAGGGAGCTGACAGTGGATTAGTATGAGGCAAAATTTTCTGAATTGTCTAGGTCTGCTCCTAGATTGATTGAGGATCGAGAGGAAAAAACTAAGAGATTTTTAAAAGGGTTGAGGACTGATATCAAGGAACAACTGGTGCCTTTGAATATAAGAGATTATAATGAGATTTATGAAAGGGCACAGTTGGTGGAACAAGAATTGGTGAGGGAGCAATTGAAGTCTAAGAGACAGTTGACCTTTAGTGATATCAGAAGGGGTAAGACACCTTATCCTGGTCAAGGTTAGACATGGGATTCTAAGAAAAAGAGTAATTTTGAAAATTTTGAAAGAGTTAGGGATGGCCTGAATATAGGGAAAGCACCCTATCAGCATGATGTTTGTCGAAGGTGTGATGGGCGACATGGCCCAAGACCTTGTAATGGACGGCCAAAATGCTATGGTTGTGGATAGATAGGTCGCCTCAAGAGAGACTGTCCATGAGAGAGGTCGCAGCTGAGTGTCGACAGGTACAGCAAAGTGCTGTTAGACCAAATCTACCAAGGAATCAACAGAGACCACCAGCACAAGAAATGGTGTATGCGGTCACCTCTAAAAATGTTATATTAGGTACGATTTTCATAAATGGCAAGAAGGCATATGCATTATTTTGACATGACTGCTACGCATTCATTTATATCTAAAAGATATAGGCAATTGAGTGAAATAGAAACTACACCTCTTGAGATGCCTCTTTGTGCTTCCACGCCTTCAAAGAATATGGTGTTATCTATAATGATGTGTGCAAAATGTAAAATAACTATAGAAGGACAGGATATGGAAATAGACCTAGTTGAGATGGCTATGTATGATTTTGATGTTATCATAGGAATTGACTAGCTCCATAAGTATCGGGCTAAGGTAGATTGCCATAGGAAAGAGATCCAATTCATGTTACCTGACTGGTCTAGTTTTGAATCTTTTGGAGGTCAGACAAACCCTTCTATAGCCATCATCTCAATGGTAGAAGCTCGTGAACTACTTGATGAAGGATGTCAAGAATACCTAGCAGTGGTAAGAGATCTTACTAAGAAAGAGGCTGAATTCGGTGAGATCCAAATAGTCAGGGAATTTCATGATGTGTTTCCTGAGGAGTTACCTAGATTACCACCAAAATGAGAGATTGAGTTTGAAATTGAACTAATACCTAGAACAAGACCAATATCGAAAGCCCCATATAGAATGACCTTAGCAGAGTTGAAAGAGTTGAAGGTGCAACTACAAGAGTTGCTTGATAAGGGATTTATTAGGCCAAGTGCTTCACCTTGGGGCACACCAGTTCTTTTGTAAAAAAAAAAAAAAAAAAAAAAAGACGGGTCGATGCGTCTATGTATTGACTATAAACAGCTGAACCAAGTGACTATAAAGAATAAGTATCATTTGCCTAGAATTGATGACTTATTTGATCAGTTGCAAGGAAGTTCAGTCTTTTCTAAAATTGACTTATGGTCATAATACCATCAGTTAGGAATAAAGAAAGAAGACATTCCTAAGACTGCATTTAGGACTCGTTATGGACATTATGAGTTCCTAGTTATGCCTTTTCAATTAACGAATGCACCAGCCACATTCATGGATTTAATGAATAGGATATTTAAGTCTTATCTGGATCAGTTTGTAATTGTCTTCATCGATGATATCCTAATATATTCTAAAGGACCTGAAGAGCATGAACGACACCTGAGGATAGCATTGCAAACATTAAGAGATCATGAGTTATACGCCAAATTCAGTAAGTGTGAATTCTGGCTAGATCAGATAATATTTTTAGGGCACGTGGTATTGGGAAATGGAATTGCAGTGGACCCTGCAAAGGTTGAGATGGTAATGAATTGGCCGAGACCGACGACACCAACTAAGATACAGAGTTTCTTAGGATTGGCTGGCTATTATAGGAGGTTTATCAAAGGATTTTCACACTTGATAGGCCCTTTAACAAAATTGACCCAAAAGAATGTAAGATTTGCATGGAGTGGAGAATGTGACAGGAGTTTTTAGGAACTTAAAAGAAAGTTGACTACAACTCCGATTCTAACTATACCATTTGGACCTGATGGATTCACAGTGTATAGTGATGTATCTCATAAAGGACTGTGATGTGTTTTGATGCATCATGGCAAGGTCATAGCTTATGCATTGAGGCAGTTAGAACCTCATGAGTTAAATTATCCAACCCATGATTTAGAATTGGCAACTATAGTATTTTCTTTGAAAATATGGAGACATTATTTGTATGAAGAAAAGTTTGAAGTATCTGTTTTTGCAAAAAGAGTTGAACATGAGACAGAGAAGGTGGATGGAATTATTAAAAGATTATGACTGTGAAATACGATACCATCCAGGAAAGGCAAATAAAGTGGAAGATGCCCTTAGTCGAAAGTCGGCTATGGACATGGCTAGTCTAAGAATAACATAGTGGAATATGTTAAAATCAATTGTAGATTCAGACTTCAAGTTGGAAATGGACCACCTTACCGGTATGCTCACTACATTAAGGATTGAGCCCGAAGTTATTCAGATGGTTAAGATTCTACAGAAATCTGACCCAGAGATTGTGGAAATACGAGACGCTGTTTCTTTAGGGAAAAGACCAAAGTTTCAAGTCTTTGATGATGGAGTAGTAAGATGCCAAGGACGGCTCTGTGTTTCTAATAATGAAAAGGAAAATTCTATCAGAAGCACATAAGAGTAATTATGGTATTCATCCGGGTAGCATGAAAAATGTACGGAAATTTATGCCAGTAGTTTTGGTGGAATGGTATGAAGAAGGATGTAGCCAAACACATTTCTCAGTGCTTAACATGCCAACAAGTGAAAGTGGAACACTGCAAACCTGTAGGACTATTGAGACCATTGGACGTACTAGAATGGAAATGGGAGCATGTAACGATGGACTTTGTGCAAGGACTACCAAGGACATTAAATGGTCAGGACTCTATTTAGATGATAGTAGATCGTTTGACTAAATCTGCTCATTTCCTAGCTGTCCACGTAGACTACTCGATGAATGAATTTGCTGAAATATATGTAAGCCAAGTGATACACTTGCATGGTATTCCTTAACGATCACATCGGATCGAGACTCTAGGTTTACTTCAAATTTTTGGCGAAGTCTCCAGAATTCTTTAGGGACAAAGCTTCAATTTAGTACTATTTTTCATCCTCAAACAGATGGACAAACGAAAAGAGTGATCCAAACTTTGGAAGATATGCTAAGAGTTTATATTATTGATTTTAAGGGAAGTTGGGATGAAAAGTTGCACTTGATAGAGTTTGCCTATTACAATAGTTTTCAAAAAAGTATAGGCATGGCTCCGTTCGAAGCATTATATGGAAGAAGGTGTAGGACTCTTGTTTGTTGGAATGAAGTAGGTGAAAGGAGTTTGACAGGACCTAAATTAGTACAAATTACTACTGAGGCTGTGGAGATAATAAGGAAAAGACTTAAAACAGCCTAGAGTAGGCAGAAAGACTACGCAGATAAGTGTAGGAGACCTTTAGAGTTTAATGTGGGAGATCATGTATTCCTTAAAGTATCCCCTATGAAAGGAATATCTCGATTTGGAATGAATGGTAAGTTAAGCCCTAGATTTGTTGGACCTTTTGAGATACTTGAAAGAATAGGAGATGTAGCTTATCGTTTGGTGCTGCCTCCTAAATTAGGAAATTTACATGATGTGTTCCATGTATTGACGCTAAGAAAGTATCAGCCGGATCCTAATCACATACTTGATCATGAAGCCATCAAAGTGAATGAGAAAGTGAGGTATGTTGAGGAGCTTGTGCAAGTACTGGATTGAAAGGAGCAAATTCTTAAGACCAAGAAAATTCCATTGGTTAAGATATTATGGCGACATCATGATGTGGAGGAAGCCATATGGGAAAGTGAAAATGAGATGAGGGAAAAGTACCCTCACTTGTTTAAAGAGACATAGGCAATGTCTAATTTCGAGGACAAATTCTCTAAAGAGGGGAGAATTGTGGCATTCTAAAATTTCATGACAACCCCTGGATATACCATGAACCTTATAAATTGGATTTTATTGATTATTGTTGCAATTTTATGGCCATGTGAGTATTTGAGATTATGAAATTAAGTGGGGATTTAAAGTAAATTGCTAAAAGCAATTATGGGCTTATTTAGTATTATTTTTGGGCCATTTAAAAATTGGACTTTAGACCCAAAAGTGTTGGACCTAAAGTGGGCCAAGAAGCCTGGCCCACGAAGCCCAAAGGAGCTGCCATCGACCAAAGGAGGAGAGGGAGAGGCCCAGCCCATTTGGCCCATCAACCTGCATGGGAAAAATGCCAAGTGGCGAGAGTGACTTACCAAGTGGCACCGGCATGCGAAGCTAATGATTGCTAATCATGAGTGGAAGGAAGAAAAGGGAAGGAGAGAGGGGCGGCTTGCTCGAGGGTTTGAGCGAGAGAGAGAGGAGGTGTCATGTGCAAGGAAGAGAGGAAGAGAGAAAGAGAGAAAACAGGTGTGCAAGAGAGAAAGAGGAGGAGAAGACCGGCCGCCGTGCACCCGCCTAGTCCTACTGTCAAGCCCACCTTGCCCCGCCGTTGTGCTTGCTGTGACTTTGCTTGTATTAGAGGCAAGTATAGTCCTTTGATCTACACTTTTCTTTCTGTGATTGTGTGTATTGTATGGTGAATTTCGGAGGTGGTGGAGGTGAGAATTTTCGAAGTTATGGGAGTAGTGCCTTAGCCTAGTAATCTGTTTTCTGGAAAAACAGTCCGACTTTTGATGATTTCGTGAGCTGCACGAAATTTTCTAATTGCAATCTCACTTCAACTTCTTGATGAAAGTTGGAGAGGACTTCTTGAAGATTAACATATCAAAATTTGAGGGAAAACGGACAAGTATTTGTTGGTGAAACCATTTTTCTTCAAAGATACTAGATCTGGAAAATGTTATGTCGATCCCTTGCGATTCTATGAATTTTGTGAAATTATCCAGTCCGAATTTGATCCCATGTCCTTGATAAGAGTTGTAGATGACATCTTGAGGAGAAACATACTGAAATTTGAGAATAAACAGACCAGTATTGATCGGTCAAATGATTTTTCTTTGAAAGGGTTAAATCTGGAGATTGAGCCGAGGCTTAGGGTGAGTTGTAATAATTATATCTTTTAATCCAGAATGAATTAGACTTCAATTTATTCTCGGGACTTATTCCCCTAGGTCTTGGCTATAACATATTAAAATTTTAGAATTTATTAAGACCACTTGCTAATTTTTTCAGAATTTAACTAAAGGAGTGCATTCTGTATTATCCGAAATTTGATGTATTTTCAAGAATAAATGGATTGCTCTATGAAATATGATGTCTTGGGTGGTTAATTATGCTGCATATGTGGTGACATTTAGCATGTCATATAGCATCAAATAGACTGGTTTAGACCTCGGATATTATTGAATCAAATGCCAATTTAAAAATGAGATATATATGTGAATATACATTGCTATGATAATGATACCGTTGGAGGTGTGAGCCGACGATGCCCCGGGAGTGTCGGGATGCCTGGAGTTTGTGTGCTGGATGCACGAAGTGTGTGTGCCGGAGGGTCCTCGGGAGTTTCAGGATGCTCGGTGGTATATCGATACGTAATTCCAGGGGATGCCTGGTGGTATGTCGATACATAATTCCAGACGGTAAGGGTAACCATTTTCATGGCGAGCCCCGGCGATTCCTCATGAGGCCAAGTGGGATGCGAGATGCCTGAAATGTATGTGCCGGATGCCCGAAGGTGTGTTTTAGAGGTTCCTCACGATGCCAGGTTGGCTACAAGCGAAATATGAGGGATGCAAACACTGGTCCCTGGGAGAATGATGAGATCCTTTTGAATATCAAAATGGGAATTGAATCATGCACGTGTGTGTGTGCATATGGCATGTGGTATAATTGCCTGTGAAATTGAGTTGATACTATTTGGCATTGAGAAATGCAATCATGATGGCATTAAATGGATCTCATGAGGATATATACATAATTGTGTGGATGACATGAATCATGCGTATGGGTATGTGCATATGGCATGAGATATAATTGTCCATGAACTTGAATTAGTATTGCTTGTCATGGGAAATATGATTAGTAAGGTCGTGAATGAATCTCACTGACATATATGTATGATGGCATGGATGATATGTGCATTTCGCATGAAATTGTGGTTGTTTTGCTTGTTACATTGTGTAGTTTGATGGATCTTTACTACCGATTGGTTGAACTCACCCCTTTGGGGACCAACATTTCAGATTGAGCGATGCCTCTAGCACCTGTCACACGTGGTACATTCTATGGCTTACCATCTGATGTTGAGGTCGAGTGCACGGAGCACCCTTGTGTCGGTGTTCGTGGTCTGGTGTTTATCCAAGTCCGTGTTTTGGTCATGTATGATGTGTGCCTACCTGATGGCCTTGTAGTTCAGGAGTTCCTTTCTGTACACGTTCGACGCAACGGACTAATGATGGGGATGCTACCGCCGCTGCCGGTCGATGCACTAGGTTGGGTGTGATTGGAGCGTGTGACTGGTGGAAAACGACACTTTTTGGGATGGGCAACACTAGCTGATGGATTGATGTACATATCTTATGTATAGTCGGGTACTTTTGAGTATAGCCTAGCTTAGTTATACCGACACTTTTTGGCCTTTTGTTATACCGACTCGTGAAATCCATCTTAGTTATGTAAATAAAAGTGATTCGGCCCTAAAAGGTTGTAGTTGGTGTGTATTACATTGTATTATTTGGTTTTAGTACGGGCTAGGGAGATGATGAGTATGCTTCCGTTATATGAATTGCACCGAGACCGATTAAGGTAATGCAAACCCCCAGGTTGTATGGACCCACTACAATTCAATGGTATAAGAGTGACTTGTCAATAGGGCAAGTGAAAGGTAAGTGAACTGTGGCAACTCTAACGGATCGAGGGCTGTTCGAGGGGTGCCACAGGTTGGATACGAGGTCCACCAAGCTTGTGATCATCACTAAAGAGAGGTGTACCTAAGCCTCGAGATCTTGGATCGGTATTAATGCATACCATTTCTAAGCCTTTTCCAATGTGAGGATCGATGCTAAGTGATTAATTCAAGTTATGAACCAAAGATCATTCCAGACATATTTGCTAGTGAAGTATAAGAAACTCATAACACACACGAATGAATGAGTACGCCTTCAAGCCATGCATGTGTCGGCTAAGAGAAAAGACAAGAACCAATTTATATGATACATTTATGCATGCATTTAAAGAGGAAAAAGAGCCCGTTGCCACACAGCATTAGCGACGATACCTTGTTCATTGAACGGGATGCTTTGGTTGGGCTAGAATGCCTTGGTTGAGCCAAGATGCTTAGGTCTTAAACCCAAAAGCCTCAAGAAGCTAGCCCCAAGAAGTCTCAGTTGAGCTGAGATGCCCTAGTCGAGCCAAGAAGCCTAGCAAGAAGCTAGAAGCCTTGGTCAAGCGAGGAGGGCCTGGTCGAGCTAGGACGACGCTAAATGAATTTGCATGAGTGCCGGTATATGCATAAGTATGATATGTTGATATATTTATTGATAAGCCAAAGGTAAGTATGCATTGCAGCATGTTGTGATGGACATTTTCATGTAGCCAATGGTAGAAACAAGTTTGCTATTGATCTACCATCAATACTATTTGCAAGTGTTGTACTTGCTAAGCTTCAATGATGAAATGCTTTCCTAGTAGAGAACTAGGAATTTTACTTACTAAATTTTCCTAAAACTCACTCCCTTATCTTTCAGTCTTGTATGTATAGAAGTCTCATGTCAGTGTCGAGAGCTGTAGTCATGCTAGAGGAGAAAGGAATTCCCTTTGCCTATATGGAAAACTTGTAGTGTAATGCAAAAAGAAAAGAGGGCCTATAGAAAAAGGGCTTGTAAAAGTATTGTTATAATATAAAATAGTGTGCTCTGTGTGATGTATGTCCCAATCTTCCAATTGTTGTTTCTCTAGGGAGTTATTTGTTCACGTTTCTGCATATGCATGATAACAAGATAAAAACAATCGAGACAGCAACGAGCCTGGGACGTCGCAAAATAACCCTTGTTGCTCGTGACCCTAGAGATGGGGTTGGGACGTGACACTTAGTTAGCGAAGAACCTAATTTTTCATGTGACTTTTACATACAAGTGATCCTACACAAGACATGTCAGTTAATACAACAACCATTTTTAACGGCTTGAAGTCCTCTTAATCAAGTAACCAGTCCCTAGTGGAGTTGCGAAGCCTGTCGCAACCTGATCTCTTTGCCATCCAACTCTCGAGGAAAGGAAGGGGGGAAAGGTCGGATTTAGAGATGCTTGACCACAAAAGTTCCCTCACAGTTCTCATCCACAAAGGTGTCATCAACTCACCTCCTAGGTGAACCTCTTGTGAGTTCACTTGATCGTAGCCGTGAGCTCTCCCAAGCTCATACTTGCATGATAGCGGAGGGCATCATGACCTTATCCTGACATCACAGCACGTTTTGATCAACAGTTTTAAGGTCAAAAGGAAATTGGACAATAGATAAAGGGTACTTTTACGATCATGATAACCCTCCCAAGATATACATCCGCCAAAGATGGCATCACTTCATCTTTATCGACTTCACTGTCTTAGGTATGCTAAATCATGACCATAAACCTTTTCCAAAAGTCCATACCCTCCATGACAAGTTTGTTTATACAGTCTAGTTTTTTAGACAACCTAGAAATAAGGCAACAATGGCCACTAGCCTCATTTTTAGGGGTTAGCTAGAGAACCCAATCGAGAGTCGAGAGTAGTCCCTCGATTCCTACGCAGCTAAATATCCAAGTTCATAGACTTGAGGTACACTAATATTTCTATTAGCGCCCTTTTGGTACCTAATAGTGTCGTGTTACCTAAGATGTTCATACATCTCTTTTTACCTTTTCGGGATCATTTATCCGAAACTAGGCGATCATGAGCAAGTAATCATTTTTATGCCATTTTATTTCTAAGAAAGACAAAAGAAAGCAATAAATTGAATTTAAAATACAAGATGGTAAGTAAACATCCAATGCAAGCATTAAATCTATCATATATAATCCTAAAAAAGATAAAAGAGAAATATGAAATGAAAAGAGAGAAAAGAAATGAACCCGCAACTTGTCAGGTTTTAATGGTACAAAACTATGGTTGGAATGGACATCTACCTTCCACCGTCTTCATGTCCTCTCCATCTTCAAGATCCTAATCTAAACGTAGTCTAGGAACTATAGCTAGGTACATACAATAGAAAGAAACAATCATACACATCAAAACAACCTAAATCACTACACTAGGCCAATATAAAACAGTCCAAAGAAACACAGTTTTAAATCGACCAAATTTGGGCCTCGAGGTTGGCCTTTATAATTCATACCTAAGTGCCTTTAGACATCTACCTGATTTATTTTCAGGACCTATAACTATTATTGACCATTGGTGTTTTTGCATGCCTATAATGCTTGTAAGGGCGCACATGACAAAATTTCTGAAATAGAAATCAATTTATGGACAAAATTTTTGGAATAGATATCAATTTTTGGACAGAAATTGATTTCTCAATTTCTATTCCATAAACAAGTTTCTCAGCGAAGAAACACGTTTGATAACAATTTAGAATTTTTCTAGAGTAAAAATTCATTTGATAATAAAAAATTTATTTCTAGGAGTGGCGAGGGCCGCATTCGGTGGCTAAAGTGTGACGTCTGGTGGCCAACAACAAGTGGCCAAGCCAGAGTCCAGCGACCGGCGACAGGGAGTCAACCGCCAGAGTCTGGCGGTCGGCAGAAGGTGGCCAACAGTCGATGGTGACCAACGAGCGGTTAGTGGGGGGACATTCAGTGGTCAGCAGTGGGCCTCTGATGTCTAATGGTTAGCAATGAGCGGCCAACGATCGACAAGCGTCCAACATTCGGCGGCCGACTGTTGGTGACGAACAGTTGGAGTCTAGTGGCTAACGGCCGGCGTTCAGTGGCCGATGACTAGCAGCTGATGGCCAAGGCTAGTGGCAGGCGGCCGACAATTGGCAGCAGGCGTTTGGCATCCCACGGGCGGCGGGTGGGCGATGGGCAATAATGAGAGTGAACAATGAAAAAATTTTTGATTTCTCATTTTTAATCTAGAAATAGAACTGCTAAAAATTTTAACTTCTGATTTCTACTCAAAATCTATTTTTGAAACAGAAATCTGTTCCAGAAATAGAAAAATAAAATTGCGTTACTAAACGGATTTCTGTTCGAAACTTGTTCCGGGGAGTAGAGAAACAGAGAAACAGAGAAACAGAAATATTGTTATACTTGCCCTAAGTCCCTAATAAAGTGTTCTAAGTATTTTTGTAGGATTTTTCCTCGGAATCATGCATCACCCTTAATATACATTTGGAATTTATATACATTGCATGAATTAAACACACAGGCAGGCCTTTTCGGACTTATTTCTCAATCAATCAACTAGGTAAGTGAGGCGCATGATAACCAAAATTTCTGTTCCAGAAATAGTTTTTCTGTTCCAGACCTATTTCTAGAATAGAAATCAGTTTGATAAACCTATTCCGTTTTTCTATTTTTGGAATAGATTTCTATTCCAGAAATAGATTTGGAAGAGAAATCAGAAATAGATTTTTCTATTTCTCTATTTCTAAAATAGAAATCAAAAATAATTTCTCCCACAAACCCTAATTTTAGTAATTCTCATCTCCTCTACGACGTCTTGCCTCCTCCTCCTCCTCCGCTGGTTGCCGCCCGCTGCCACTTGCCATCGGCCACCGCCACCCACCACCGGCCATCGCAGGTCGCTGCCGCCGCCGCCGTCGCCGCGCCGGCCGCCGATCGCCACCGCCACCGCCGCCGGCCGACGACCCGGAAATGAAGAAATTTTGTATCGTTATCAAACAAATTTCCATTTTTAGAGTAGAAATTTTTTCTCGTTATCAAACGGTTATTTTTGCTTAGAAACTCTTCTAGAAATAGAAATAGAAAAATCGATTTTTGTTCCAGAAACTATTTCTGGAACAGAATGGTTGTCATGCACTCCCTGAACTGTCAACGGGTCACTTATTACCAAGGCATGCGCCAATCAAAAACACAATCATTATTAATGGATGAGGTGATTATATGCATGGAAGGATATGTGATGTTTCAAAAATGGATTCAAAATCATCGAAAAGGTTTTTGAGGCAAGGTGACGTCTCAACTATGAAATGTATTCAATTGCCAAGGCTAGCCTAGGGCTTATATAAATACACTCACAAGCGTCACAGACATTTTTAATACTATTCAAATCGTGGCTTTGACAATATCAAATCAAGTATTGAATTGGATTCGAAGGCATTTTAAACTAAGGAAAAACTAGACTATGAAACACATTTATTGACAAAGGTAGCCCAGGGCTTGCATAAATGCACTTATAGTCATCGTAGATATTTTAAATATGGTCCAAATCATAACTTTTGCTAGGTCAAATCAAGTATTGAAAAGGAATTTTTAAGGATTGCTTTTGGGAGCATCACATGTACCAAAGCGGTTTTAAAAGGCAATTTGGGAAATCCATTCATTTAAAATCATTTGACAACGAAAATTAAAGGGTTTGAAACACATTTCATGGAGATGATATGCCCTAATACCATACATAACCTAAAAAGCTTATCTAAGCAATCACAACCAAAGGCTTATAACGGGAATTTTCAGACCAAGCACAGCATATCAACAAAATTAGGTGATACCCATTAATGATCTAACTATGAAAAAATTATCTAACATGCAGAACATGATATGTGTCACGCCCCGAACCTCGGGCACATGCACATCTCTCGGCGGTTGACTAAAATTTGTGACATCCTAGGACCCATCACCGACCATTTTCTTTTTATATTTCAGTAATGCACATGCGGAAGTGAAATAAACAAACACCTAGACAATCATCAGACCCAGGGATAGTCAAAATATGCTAACACCCTTTTCATAAAACACACTTTATATACATGCCAAGTTAGTCTTATAGATCTATTCACATAAGTCTATTTCAAAAAGAAACTACCAGGCCACCTACACTCTGGACCCTTCTGCCTCGGGCTCCGGGTTCTTCATCCTAGAGATATGAAAATATTTAACTACAACGGGGTGAGATAAAAATCTTAGCGAGTCAAAACTCTAAACCTCAATGAGAACTAGAATTCACCTAGAAGCAACCTAAACAGGCGTCACACACAAACTTACATCGCCTCAGTACCTCCCTGCACATTAGTATGCAACATATATCATATGCATGCAACAAACGTATTCAATAACCAGAACACCTCATATCATTCATCAAATATTCATAGGAGTCCCGATTATAAGGCTAAACTATTATAGCACATCATATTCCATGCCACATAATTTTGTCCCATAATCAGACACATATATCTCAATCACTCAGGCATGTCCTAGTTATTACAACCCATCGGCCATGGCCAACTCAACAATCGGCAATCATTCGGCATAATCGAGCATCATCCCACTCTGTCAGGCATGGCAATGTCTAGAACCCTCACCTAAACGGCATCCCAAAAAAGGCGCATCAGTCCAGCCTCCACCACGACTAACTTCCGAACCTTTAGTGGGCATCCAATAAAATTGGGCATCATCCCCAAACTCCTGTTGGGTAACAGGTTCTGATAGTAACCACATGCACATTCATACTTGGCCAAGAACATTGTGCTTTGCACTCAAATGCCTCAATTTCAAATAATGGACTTGGCCACTTTTCTTCATATTAAAAAATCCCGATAAAATAATTATGCGTGGTCACACATTCAAATCCAACCATAAAATGTGATACACTCCAATTTCAAAATTTCACAATTTTATATAGTATCTAAAATATTTTTGGCGTCAAAATCGACACCCGGTATTTTTTATTTAATTACAATAAAATCAATATTTGCAATAATAATCTGAAACGGCAACCAAGCACTTAATTGTATAATTAAATAGTCAATTTCACATATAAATGCAACCACGATGATCAGTGTGAAATTTTGATAAACGGTTATCCCGTCACTATTTACGATAATTATAAAAAAAATAAATAACAATTAATTAATTAAATTGCAAATTATTTAAACTAATTCACTTAATTAATTTAAATAACCTAACCGAACTAACCTAATTGAGCTATCTAAATTAATCTAGCTAGGCTAACTACATTAACCTAACTAAGCTAACCAACTAAGCTAACCAACCACCCTAACTAAACTAGTCTAGGTAACTAACTAACTTAGTTACACTAACTAAACTAGCCACTAATCTTTAATTAACCTAAACTAATCCATTAAGTGCAATTAACTTCCTAATCCAAGATTAAGGCGTTAACTCACCGGATTAGTGAGGCAACGAGTTCACGGCGACCAAGAACCGTAACTACGACGTCACCAATGGAGGCTAATCGGGGCTGAAAAACAACCTTGCAAGGCTCGGCCAAGGGGCTAGAGTACTAGTTCTACTCGGTTATGGAGGAAGCTAGCTAAGTTGGTCGGTTCGACTTAGAGGCAAGTGGTGGGCTAGCTAGACACGACGCAGGAGCGAGTGGTGACGCACAGCTACTGGACAGGAGGTGATGAGGCCTAGTCAAGCAGAGTTGGCTGCTAGCTGTTGGGTTGGACAGCGCGAATGGCCAGGGGCGATGATCAACTGGTGACGCTAGATTAGCGAACACAGACCGACGGGTGAGGAACGGCTGGATCGGGCTGGAGCGATTTCTAGCTGTGGCCAATGAGGAAGCAAGAGAAATATCCAAGCTACTTGAGTGCAAACCACAAAAGTCTTCAACCATCCAAGTCAAGGCATCGACCAATGGCCAATTTCTTCTCATTTCTTCACAAAACAAAGGCAATTTGGTAGCTAAATAGTCCCCCTTTAGCAGCCATACGAATTTCCTTTCAACTCTTCACATAACAATTCAAATTGGTGGCAAAAATTCTAACTAAAGGTGTCCATCCGAATTTCCATAAATTCTCTTTTGCCGAAATTGATTTTTCTGCAAAAATTCTGGGCTCGATGGAATTTTTCCAAAAGATGAGACGAGATCCTAAAAATAAATTGTGACACACTCAAATGTTTCATTCTTGAAATCGAATTCAATTTCATGGTTAAAATCGACTGGACACGATTTTAGTACAACTTATCCTACTGAGTAGCTTTTAGGGATTTTAATGCGTTTGACCCATGGTCAGTAAATTTCAATCCACATTTGTGCATCTTCGACTTGTAGGTGACTATTGGTTGTCATAAAATTGCAAGGTTTCAATTATGGGTATCGAGTATAAAATCGACAGAAAATCGGGTTAGTGTCATTCAACGCAAATTTCGCAATCATGTGAAATCACCCGCAATTCAATTACGTGATTTCGTTGAATCAACCTATATCCAATCACTAATCAATTATAACGGTGTCGTATTGACCCTTGCCGTTTATCGAGCGTTCAATTTGCGATCGAATTGTCAAATCTACCACGTTTATATCCCGTAATGGCTTCACCTAATAGGTTAGTTAGCTTGTGAGTGGCCAACTCAGAGAACTAGGACCATAGGCACATCAACGAAATGCCAATCTCTTATTATTGAGACGGGGTCAAAATTCAGAATGTCACAATATGCAACAACTTTTATGAAAAAGGTTTCCCTAACAGAGTTAAACATGATTTTATAAAAATCAAACAATAAGCAATAATGTATCAGAAAACTGCCAAAATAGCAGGACACTAAGTCATTGCAATCAAGATTTAACCTACCATATGATGTCTAAAAATCACATATTTTTTTCACAGCATAACCGACAAGGTAACAAACAAACTTTATTGAGGGACCAAATCCAAAATCTCTACTGAAAAATTGGTACAAAAATGATAAAAGTCTATCTAGATGGGGGTAAAAATAGGGGTCCGAATTCAATCCTACGTCTAAATTCTAGTTTAATTTAGGAAAAATGGAAATAAACCTAACGACAAGCAATTTTCATGCAATCAACAGTATTTGAAAGCTCTAGACGTGCTTTATAACTTCCTAGAAAGGCCTGGGTCCAATCAACGTCAACTTGGTGCTTTAAGACCAAGGCTTGTAAAAGTGTGTGTGTCAACCATTAAAAACCAAATTTAAACATGCGTTATTAAGTCCTAAAATCATTCATATGATGCATAAATGGCATGAAGATCACACAAGGCTAAGAATTGGATGCGACAAATGATTAGGAGAATCATCTAACCTTAAGTCGATATGCGAAAATGTCATGTGATTCAATGTCAATATAAGATGATCCAATACTTATGATGACATACTTGAAAGTTTCTAAGTGTAACTAGCACAATTTTGACATGATTTTTACCTGAGAAATGGCATTCAACTATAATGAACCACATATGCACATGAAGCTTGCAGTACGTAGTTCAAAAGTCAAGAAGGCACTAACATAAATTTGGTCTCTAAGAGATCCAAACAAGCATGAAAAAACATGCACATGATAAGCCTTTAATCCTATATCAAAATCTCAAAGCATGCCTAATTTTAATCACTTAAGAATATACACAAATCCAACCAAAAATTTGACATATAGAATGAATGATGATAGGCATTTCCATTAGGAACTCAAGACCTAATTGTGATCATCAATTGATGACAAAAATGGAAAACAGATAATCATCACTATCCTAATTGTAGTGGCACACATATATGTTTACACATGCAATTGACATATCAAATGGCAATAAAATCGTGCAAATCAGGCATCGATAGAAAGGACAAGGCATGTATTACATTTCTCATGAAGGCCCTAAGGTCAAACGAGCTTATTTACATGCTTAATTTTGCCTAAATATGCCTTAGATTAGCACAGGGCAAACAAGCACAAACTCAGATCTAAGAGGTTTTGACCTAGTAAAACATGTCCAAAAAATCTACCAAAAAAAAAAATTACAAGTCATTCTAAAGACAATGAGGAACAAGTTTTATGGACAACTTTGTCCAAAAACTATCACGGAAGGTAGGACCAAAATAAAAGGATGCTGAGGCTAACTAAGGACATAACCTGAAGAGCACCAAGAATATGAGGAAATCGAGCAGATTGTAACATGTTTTTCAAGGGTCAAATATTGGCCATTTGGGCCGTGTGACCTATCAATTCGAAGATCTCAAAACACACTTTCTAAGTTTAATTATCTCTTCATCATTGTAGCCAATGTGTTGTCGTGTCTGATGAAGAAAGCAATGCAGGAGGGCACACTCACAGGAATCAGACTGAACCGACAATGCCCTACCATATCCCATCTCCTCTTCGCTGATGACTCGATTTTTTTCCTGCATGGAACAGTGGCGGAATGTCAAAACCTAGCAAACATACTCAATCAATATTGTTTTGCTTCTGGCCAGGCAATCAATCTCAACAAATCAGGCATCTACTTTAGTAAAGGATGTCCTACAGCTCTAAGGAGGAATATGGCTTCTGCTCTCAGGGTCCCAGAAATCACAAAAACAGGGAAATATCTTGGCATACCTTCGGATTGGGGGCACTCCAAGAAGGACATGTTTGCCTGGATCCTAGCTCGGGTAAACTCCAAGTTGAGCAGCTGGAAGGAAAAACTGTTATCAAAAGCTGGAAAGGAAATTCTCATAAAAGCGGTGGTACAAGCTATCCCTCAACATGCAATGTCTATATTTAAAATACCTATATCAATATGCAAAGCAATAGAGAAGAAGGTTGCATCGTTTTGGTGGAAAAGCAATGACAAAAAGAATGCAATCCACTGGAAAAAGTGGGATTTGATGAAAACAGGGAAAAGCGAAGGGGGAATGGGTTTTAAAGATCTACAGACTGTCAATAAAGCAATGTTAGCCAAGCAAATGTGGCGCATCATTCACAATCCAGACTCACTGCTAACCAGAATATGGAAAGGGCTATACTACTCACAGGGAGACTTCTGGACTGCAGGCAGAGGCTCCAGGCCATCGTGGGGATGGCAGAGTATCATCATGGCAAGGGACTCCATCGCTCCTCAGGTCATGCATAGAATCGGAAATGGTAAAAGCACTCCAGTTAGAACAGTTAGATGGTTAAAGAGTGGGATAATAGAAGGCCCAACATCACAACAAGAACCAAGAACAGTCGCAGAACTCATAAATCCAGATACAGGTACATGGAATGAACCTTTAATACATTCTATGTTTGATGAAAGACGAGTACAGGAAATTCTCGCCACACCTATTGGCCTACCCGATGAAAATGACAAGCAGGTTTGGATGCACACAAAAACAGGAGAGTACTCAGTAAAGAGTGGCTATTCCACGTTCAGGAAAGCCTCTGTTTCCACACAGGACACACAAGCAACTTCATCATACCAGGCTAAACCCGAACTGTGGAAAACCATATGGCAGTCTGCAATCCCACCCAGAACAAGAATTTTTCTCTGGAATGCATGTAACAATGCCCTAGCTACTATGGCAAACTTGCATCACCGTAAAGTAGTACCTTCCCCATTGTGTCCTCTCTGTCAACAAGAAGCAGAAACGCTAGAGCACACCTTCCTTCTCTGCCCATGGACGACCAAGGTTTGGCGATCAGCCCCCTTCCACATACAGATTCCAAGAGTGGGCCTCACTCGACTCGAAGAATGGATCTGCGACATACAACAATCTTCAGTCATCTCGGGTAATTTCAATCTAATAGCTCAGGTACTCTGGAGCATATGGAAGGAACGAAATCGTTGTATATTTAATCAGCAGATTCCGAGACCCAACTCAATCATAGCCAAAGCAGAAGCATTTACAGCAAGTTATATAGCTTTGAATGGAGAGAGGAACAGCAAGAAGAAAGCTGAGCACTTATCTGAGTCGTGGCTCCCACCCCCTCCAGGAACGATCCGTATTAACGTGGATGCAGCTTTCGACCCAGATCTGGAATTGAACATACCCACCACCAACACGACAATACCTCTCATGGAGACGACAGATACTCCTCGACACCGTGCAGCCATAGCATGTGTATGCAGGGATCACCGAGGCCTCATCATCGATGGCTTTGCGAAGCCAGTCGCGGCGGCTTCGGCTCTCCACGCAGAGACGATCGCCGTTGTCGAAACCCTAAATTTCATCGACGAACGGAACTTTCTCTCTCCTCAAGTACACTCTGACTGTTTAGTTCTTGTGAACGCCTTGAAGTCTTCAGATGAGTTAAGTTGGGAACTGCATCCGCTCGTGAGAAGGGCCCAGGCAAAACTGCTCCAACTTCCGGGCCTGATGCTGGCCCACTGCAACAGAAACTTAAATCGCCCGGCGGACTGGATCGCAAGGGCATGCCGAAGTAATTCTCTACCCCAAGACTGGATTTATAATCCCCCTCCTGCTTTATTTGATCTATTAAGCACTGACGCACTGAGTGTTTTGTTTCATCGTATCAAATAGTAAATAAAATGATGATGGTTTCCTGTTCAAAAAAAAAAAAAGTTTAAAGGTCTTGCGTTGAAATAAGGCCATTTAAGACCTCATTTTAGGCTAAACATCAAAGAGAGCGGGAAATAGCAAAGAGATGAAGAGAAAGAGAGTTTAGTGAGATGAATTTTTTTGGGAAAAAAAAAGCCCCCTCTACATTTTGGAGGGAAAAACGGTATTTATAACACCCCCAAATTGGTCGATCTCAACCATCGGTTCAATCTCATATTTGAAATTCTAGGCTAATAGCCAATCATGATTTTAAAAGCCTAATCATCATGAGGAGGTGTCAAGTAATCATCAAATGGGCATGATTTGTGAAAACCCAAGCTAAAAATGAGAATTGTACTTAAGGGTCCGATTAGGGATCAAATTGCAAATTCACAAACCCTAAAGGCCAATCTACAAAATCCTGAGAAATTAAGGGTGTTGAAGTGAAATTGGCACCATGAGGATTTCAAAACCAATCATTGGAGATCCAAAACCAGCTAGCAAGGGGTCGAACCGGCTTGCCCTATCGGTGGGGAAAACCAATTGGACCAGTCAGACAAGTTCATGCCAGTTTAACCTATTCTTGACCGATTCTTGACTAGTACTATTTGGTTTTGGTTGGTTCATGCATTTGTGACCCTTGTGAGTTCAAAACTAATGCAATTTGATCTTTAAAGGGCCAAATTGAAAAAGAAAAATTGTACGATTTGAGGATAAATTGTCTAATTTTGACTTAATTAAGCCAATTAAACTTCATAAATGTGATCTATGGACCTTTATTGACTCAATTGAGCTATTATCGCAAAAAATAGCGAACTAAAACCATGGTTACTTAAGATTGAGCCTCGAAGGCTAAAATGAGCAATTTTGCAATTCATTGGCCAAAATTGCAAATTAATTGAAATTGATTTCAATTAATGTTGCAATAGACCTATTAAACTAATTACCCATGTGTAAAATCACCTTACTCAAATTGACTTTGATTTGAAGAGCTAAGACTTAGGCCAAAAATGAATCGGGGTCTAATAATAAAATTGGGCCTAGATTCATGTAATTGAACCCTAGTCTTGAATGGGTCAACTTAAATTTCTTCAATTGAAACTTGATGGCTTGGATTTATTACTTTCAAGAAAGTGAAATCCCTCAAATTGGGAAGCACTAATGCAAATTTCTCAAAATTGACCCCGAATTTAGACTTATCTTAATAAAGTAATTAGAAAATAATCATCCATTCGTAAATCATGAAAAATCAATTTTGACCCCCTAATTAGAGCTAAAAATGGCAATTTGTCTTTCAACATGGTAATTTGAGAAGTTGAATGCACAAGCGGATTTGGAATAGTCCTTAGACCAAATGTCATAAAAGTGAACAATACCTAAATATGGCTAAAATAAAAGTAATTTTATTTTTGGTTGATATTGAACCTAAAACTAAACATTCAGAAAACAAGGTTCCTAGTTGAATTTTGCGAAATTTTTGGCATATGAGTCAAATTGGTACTAAAAGAAATGTTTTGCGGATTTTAGATTTTTTTTTCTAATTTTTTGTCAAAGATTTGACCAAAAGTCAACATTTAGTTGACTTATTCTAAAATGTTGATTTTTGAGCTAAATATTTGTATTTTTGAAAAATTAACTTGCAAAAAGTTAAATTAAAGCTAAATGGTATTTTTTTGGGTGAAAAGCCAATTTTTGACCTGGCACTAAAGAGTCAATCCAAAAATCAACCATTTAACTTTTCGGATTTTTTCTCGGAAATGAGTTGGAAATTGTTTTAAAATAATAATACAAAAGAAAGAAAGAGAAAACAGCACTTTTTAGCTGAGAAACAGCCTCTGTCACGGTTAGAATCCCAAATCTTGATTTTTTTTTAACTTTTTTTACGCATCAACTAAAAATCAAGTGTCAATAGCAAAGTAGTTTAAGTGGTTAAGGATCTCCTTTTCTGTGTATGGTTAAAGCAAAGCAAAGGCTAACTATTGATCTATCATCAATATGGTGGGGTCGAGTATTCGTAAGGTTCCAATGTGAGGCACTTGCCTATACGAAGTCTACATTATTTACTTATTGAGTTTTCAGCTCATTTATTGTTGTTTAACCTTTTTCAAGCTCATAAGTATGAGTCTTCCCACCTTCTTGTTTTGGTCTCCCTGCATATATGGAGGTTTTGGTGCTCAACATAGAGGATGAGGCAACTGACATCCTCTTCTAGCACCACACCACCATGGTGTTGGTCAACAAGGGTGTGAGGTACCTAGTTCCCCATATCTATATGACCTAGTTTGCTTGGATCGACAAAGACTTCTATGGTCCTCTTCGTGAGTTCGATGGTCCACAAATGATGTTGATGAGCCAATGGTGGCCCCTCCTGATGGCACCGTGGATGACCTTGATTCCAATCCCAATTACGACCTAGAGCTCAAGCCTGAGCCCGAGTGGTGAGGGTGCCAGCTTTTGATGGGAATCATTTTTGGTAGCCACCCTTGTAGAGAGCTAGGAGAAACCCATCCCCCCTTTCCCATTTTGTGTGGGGTGTAAATTAGAATGGCTGAAGAACTCAGGCTTGTAAATGAATCGTTCTGATATAATGAAACATATGTAGGTTGTATAGTATATGTATGTTTTCCTTACTATCAATCTGTTGTTGATGTTTGAGTGATTGAGTTGCATGCTTCCGCATGTGCAAAATTGAAAGATAAAAATAAAACGGATGGTGACTCCTCTCGAGAAGTCGCAAATTAATCCCGTGGCAGGTGTCACGTTCCCATGGTAAGGAAAGGTCTGAGGCATGACAGAAGATGTCAAGTGAGGCGGAAAAAGACTCCCAAATTCGATCGGGAAAGAAAAAACAGGAAATCAAGGCCTAAAAAAAAGAAACATTGTAAAGCATAAAAAAACTGAGAGCCAGCATGTGAAGTTTCTTTAAGGGAGGGTACTTGTGCGAAAGAGAAGATCACTCAAGTCATCTTAAGCAAGTTCAGCGACATTACAATCATCTAGTCCCCAATCGGATCCTAACAAAATGAATTAGGCACGTGAAAGAACAATTGTTTTCATTATAAGATTACTGATTCCAGTTATCTCTAATTTTAGATTAAAAAGAGAAAGGCTGTGGATGTCTTCTACTCGACAGCTTATATCTTCTTTTTTTCTTCCACGAAATTGACAAAGAGGTCTTGAAGCCCTTAAAATTCTTACTGGGTTGATTTTACAAATTCATTTGCAGCCGCATATGGGTACCATTAATAGTGATCCTACGCAAATCACGTCATTAGAGCTATTAGCAACTCTGAAATTCTCATCCATGCTTTAATAATTAGGGATTTCATATGTCTTATAATCTTTTGCCTTATTATTTTGAAGGTGTAATGTAAAAAAAAATAAAGAGAAAAATGTGAATAGCATTTAGACATAACATACGATGTTTAGTGAAAAAGTTGTTATGTAAAGATTTATCTTTTGGTGTCGCCAACCATTATTTTTAATCACAAAACATTCAAATAAGCTACAAGTAAGTTAAATAATTTTACTCCATATGAATGAAAATGAAAATATATGAAACCAAATTGCACCTACACTTTCGAGTCAAAACAAGCGAATGAGTTTTCTGAACCGAAAACAATTTGTTATTGTCTCGAATAATTCAAAAGAAAAATGATAGTCTAAACGTTTTGAAGGAACAGAAAACACGCATTGGCATTGTTTTCACTTTCACTTATCAGACACAGAGAACAAAAGACGAAATTGTAATGAGAATCTAAGCGTCCTACGAAACCAAACGGATAGCATCAGTAGACACTATTTCGTCAAGTTGTGTGCTATAAACACTACATGCTGAAACTCTCTGAGAGAGAGAGACCTTTTCGATAACTTCTAGCTTAAATTTCTCCGGCACTAGATCCGTGGAGCCTCGCATGAGAAGAAGAGAGACAAATGTAGCCAAGAACAGCTTGCCGGCTACCTTATCGTTTCGAAAAAGAAGGAAAACCGGCAAGTCATTCTTGGCTACATTCAACACCCTCTCTACCTCTTCATGCAAGACCCTCGAACCAAACTTTGACTCCTCATATCCCTTTCACCGGACGATGTTTCTTCTTACAATCACTCCCTCTTTCTTTCTTATGCGTATATGCACCATGATGAACGCACAGACACGGTCACGCACTCATATAGTGCCCGAGAAAAGAAGCCCATAAAGAAATTTTGTGCGTGCCCACAGGAAAGGATTGATGAGTCCCAGTTGGTATTTCCAGAGGTTGACATTCTTTCTGAAAAAGGCAATTCCTGCCTAACCAATTAATGTGAGTGACCACACTGTCCACTTCTCCTACCATCCAAAGTCTTCCCTCATCTAGAGACTTCAGTTTTTGAGGATCTGGACGATTGATGGTCCCCTCTTGCTTGGAGATGATATTCATGATGATTGGTCGGTTTGAATTGCTTCAATTTTTTTTAAAATTTTTTTTGGGTAAAAAAAATGCTTGAATTTTAAATAATAAGTGATGGGAAAAGAATCTATTCTCTTTCCTTTATCAAAAGAGAGAGAAAGGAGGAGGACAATGGTGAAGGCTGGAATAAGATTTGCCAGTTGGTTTTGCTTGAATTCTCAAACCAGCAGCCTGAATATCATCTCTTTTTTCTTTTTTTTCCCCTTCCTTTTTTTCCTTTTATGGTTATGTCTCGTTAGTGGCCGTGGCCAGATCAAATTAAATTCAAATTTGCATTATTTAACTTAGAACCAACTTCATGCAGGATTTCCCTTTATAAAAAATAATAAACTTCATCAAGGATATGCCTCGGCCATTTTGGTTCATTCAACATGCTAGTCGTGTGGATGCTCTAACACTGAAGCTCTCACAATGGTTTTAGTCTATCACGATTCGGGAACATGATTCGATGGGCATACCATATTAACCCCAAAAAAAAAGGCTACATCTCGTCAATCTTATAACGCATGCACGTTTCCATAAGCGCAGTGTCTTCTTTTGAAATTCAAGACACAACCCTGTTTGCGTTCAGCCTTCATTAGTCACGCTGACTAGCTCGTGCAAAATAGAACCCACACAAGAGATTGACGACCAAGCACAAAATTGAAAATTTCTGAGCAAGATGGAAGGAAGACTCCTTAAAGAGTAGGAGCAATTGAAGAACATCAACCCTAATTGCCCAAGTTTTTATCCAAATTTCATATTCAAGAAGACTTTTGGGCTAATATGGAAATTCATCTCGGAAACCGTTTTCTTAGATCTGAAAATTAGGGGGAAAACTAGAGAAGTGACGCGAAAATGCCATATAAGACCACTAAAGGTTATTTTGGACGGAAGGTTAGGGGGGCAAATTTGAGATTCAAGTAAATTTTTTTGGTCTTTTATGAGACAAAAAAATTTGGGGTAAAATTCGAACTGGACTTAAAGTTGAAGTTTTTTATTAGACAAAAAAAATTAGAGTAAAATTAGAACTAAACCTAAAGTTTAGGGTTTTTTATAAGATAAAAAATGTTTAAGGTAGAATTGAGACTAAACCTAGAATTAGATATTTATGAGAAAAAAATTAAGGTAAAATTGGGACTAAAGTTAAAGTTGAAGGTTTTCTAGAGTACTAGGCCTAATATATAAAATTAATCAATGGTCGACAAGTTAGGCAATCGTTCATAAGTTAGGAAATCCTAAAGCCATAGAAAAATTGTTGTGGAGCAACCAAAGAGACATGTTGGCTACTTTTTGAGTGGAATACAATGAGGTTGGGAGAAAAGTAACGGAAAATGGAATATTTGCTGCAATGTGATTTGAGTGGAGCTTGGCCATTGAATTTAATTCGTGTGCCGACACGTGAAACGACACGTGAAATTCAAGCCCATCTAAAAGGAAAAATGCATGATGCGTCAACGAAATTCCTAATCAATATTTGTCCGATTAACTAAATTCAATGTGCCTTTTATTAGGACCGTTGTGACATTCTAGATTTTCTGCCCTGTTTTCTACTAAATAAATCGGGCATTTCATTAACGCGCCTATAGGATTGTTCTCAGAGCTGATCACTCTCGAGATAACTAGACTATCTGGGAAAACCATTAAGGATTTTAAGGCAAATAGACTTAAGAATTCGACCAGGAATCGGCTTCTTGACCATGCTCATCTTTAGAGGCAATTACGGTACAGTATAAAATCGATTTGAAATCAGAAATAGGTTGGTTCGACTAAGATGTATGGCTAATCGTGGATGACACCACTAAATTGGAAAATTCTCGTCGGCTGGCACTAAACTGATTTTCTTATTGTTTTGATACCCTGTGTCCGTATTTTGATTCTCGAGATTTTCACGACAACCAAGAGTCGCCAATGAGTTGAGTGGGTTCATTGTGGCTTGAAGAAAATCGATCACGGGTCATTTGCACTAAAAATTTCTAAAAGTTACCTGGTAGCCTAGGTCACGCTAAAAACGCGTCGAATGGAAATTAATCATTAATTCGAGTCCGATTTCAGAAATTGAAGATTCTGTCATGTCACAATAAATTCTAAAAACGTCGACTCAGTCTCAGAAGATTTTTCGGAGATTCCGAGATTTTTACGGAAAATCGATTCGGATGTCGCGGAAAAATAACGGAAATTCGGTTTAGCTCATTTGAAGGGAATTTGGATTTCAAAGCCGAGCTACTGGGTGATGAGAATTTGTGGAGATGTGTGAGATTTTTCTTCGACGAAATTGGACTTCGAATTTGAGAAATTGAGGATGGAATTGAAGTCTAAAATTTGGTGAAATTCGGAATAAGGCAAGGGGGCGGCATTTTTTTTTAGCATCAAAATTGATTAATTGGTGAATTTATGGGATTTACTTGGTTGGAAAGTGATGGGGGACAAGGAGTTAATGGAGAGGATAAATTATTGACTTTTACCTTTCTTTTTCTCCCAGCTTGCCGTGTACGTCTCTACCGGTCTTGATCTTCTTCAAGCTTCGGTCTTCTATTTTCTTTACTTCGTTTTCATTATTTCCTTTCGAAGCCACAGCCGCCTCATCCTTCCAGCATCAACGAAGCAATTCCATCATCATCTCTCCTCCACTCACTCTCTCTCTCAGCCGAAGAAGCCCACAAACCGAATCCCCATCCTTTTTGCCCCACGCGTCTGAGCTTCCTCCTCGTTCGGTCAACTTGACCGAAGCTGTGCCGCCCCACCATCTTCGATTTCTGCTCCACCAGTTCTTGTCGTCAACAGTTCTTCATCCCACGGAAGCCACCTCCACCCAATCTCTCTCTCGTTGTTGCTTCAGCCCAAGAGCCCACCGACCGGCCCACATCCAACGAAGCAGTCCACCGAAGACTCACCGATGCCGCTCCTTTGTTGCCAAACGTCTCTCTTCGTCAACCGAGTGCCCATGCCGTTGACACCGAACGCTGCAGCTGGCCACGCATACAAGCAGCGATTGATGCTGCTTCTCGTCTCCACGCATGGTCAACAAACCAGCCATTGTTGACCTAGCAGAGTCCAAGCGAAGCAGCACCGTCCATGAGCCAGCATCACCGTGATTTCTGCCGCAAGTTGAAGCCCATCAGCCCACTCGAGAATCCAGATTTCGGCCCAGCAAATTGCTGCTTCTTTGCTTCAGTTAAGCAAGCCCACAATCCAGCCCAAGAGTGCAACAATTCAGCTCACTTGAAGCCCATTTGAAATCCAATTTCAGCCCAAGAGATCAGCCCGGTTTTGAAGCCCGCGAAGCCAGCCCATCTTGAAGCCCAGTTCAAAGCCCAAGCCCGAGATCAAGCCCAGCATTTGCCGTGGGCCTGCAAGGCCTTTGGGCCTAGTCCGTGTGCCCGTTGACATCACCAAAAATTCGGATTTCGGCCGTCGCGTCGTCGTCGCGGTGTTCCAATCTTCGCTTGGCACAAGTGAATTTTACTCACTAATGTTTTCTTAGTTTGCTAATTATGCTTAAGAGTTTATTAGATTTAATTAAGTGCAATTAGGTGGTTAGATTAGAATGGATTAGTGATTATTAGATAATTATAATGCATGTCAAGTAATTGAATTGTGCAATTAGCAAGTGGAGATGTACTATTATTTATTGAATGCATCTCGAGATTTTTCCCAACCCGTGACAGGCTTCAATTAGGCATTACGGGCCTAAATTGGATTTTTAGTATTTATTTATTAATTTTCGAAATTATTTATTTATTTTTCGGAAGTTAGGCAGGAATAGCCGACGACCAAAATTTCGTACTGATTGTCGTGGTGCGGCCCGTTTATTTATTTGAGCTCTACATTGCGTTGAATTGGATTGATTGTGCAATTTGAGGAATTATTCCTAAATTGATTGAAATTGAGTTGAATTTGAATAATTGATTGGTAGAGAATTTGAATAAATGATTGGTAGATGGCTGAGTATGGGTATATAGTGCCAACACCAATAATACTTTGATGGGCTAAATAGTAGAGAGAATTGTGAGAGTGAACTAGAAATACTCTTGGCTAAGACTAATCAGGTACGATGTTATGGACCAACGTGGTTCGGTGATTGGGACATCACTAGTGAAAACGGCACCTTAAAGAACACATGTTACGGTCTGGACCAACGTGGTTCGGTGATTAAGGATATCACTGATGAAAACAGTGCCTTAAATAATGCACATTACAGTCTAGTGCCCACATTAGTATAGATATATGTGATTCGGTAATTAAGGATATCACTGGTGAAAACAACGTCTTAAAGAACACACGACTGCTTATCTATTATGTACATCGCCTTGGCTATAAGCATACGTGATTCAGTGACTGAATATATCATTAGTAAAAATGACGTCTTAAAGAATGCACGAGTGCTGTCTATTACCTACGTCACCTTGGTATAAATGACGCCTGAAAGCATAAATGTGGCTTTGTGACTAAGTGTACTATTGGAGGTTATACAGCGAGGAACAAAATGACCTAGAGATGGCCCGACTGACATGTAATCGACTAAGTCGATTGATCAATACTTTAATCCGATATTGTGAATTGATTGAATTGAAATGACCAAGAGTTAGTCTGTTTGACATGTAATTGACTTGGTTGATTTGATAGATGCTTCGATCTATTGAGATTGTTGGATACCTATTGAACTGTACTGATTTGCAGGTTGGGACTAAAGCCAAGGTAAGTCATCTGACTCGTGTTGTGCTTAGGCAACCATGTGGTGTGTTTGTTTACTAATTGGGTCTTAGGAGGTAAAACTTGTTGAGACGTAGTCTCATTGGTTATTGAATAACCATTTCAGATCCGTAGAGGGACCGGAGGAGGATTACTTGTTGGATGACCCTAATAATGAGCCAGCACAAGGTGAAGGGCTTGAAGAAGATGAGCTTAGTGAAAGAGAATCAGAGGAGGATCAGGATGATCCCGAGTGCGAACCGGATGAGGACTGAGATCCCATCCTATTTTTTCAGACCTTATTTATATTTGGATAAGTGTTAGATCATACCTCTATAGATAGTATTATATTATATACTATGAGGTGCATGTATAAAAGTGTGGTTGTAAATTTCAGTATGAAAATTTTGACCTTGCTTTTCTAACCCATTGCTTTATTGTCCGGAGGTTTATAACTGCTTCCGCATATATATATGAAAAAGAAAGGGGTTGGCGATACATAATCCTGGGATATCACATTCTAAAATCGACCAAGGTAAGGAATGAGCGCATCCTTGAGGATCAGGGCGTGACAGTCGTCAATAATTTGATTCAGTTTGGATTTCTATGATACTCAAATCGAACCAAAACTTTGAGATATGTATACATTATGATTTAAAACTAAACTAAACTACATCTAACCTGAACTAAGAACTTGGTTAGGTGTGATTTTGATTTTTGGATTTTTTTCTCTCTATGTTATCTTCTCCTTCCTCGAGTTTACAGTCTCCAAAACTACTCATATCTTCCTCTCATTACTCTCCTTAATCACCTCCATTGAAAAGCTTCATTTGGACTCTTCTCTGTTGGCCACCTCAGCTCGATCCACGCACCAAATCCATCTTCATCCTTCTCTCACCTCACACTCATTCATGTTGGGGTATGGTTCATACTCCCCATCAATAAGATGAACCAAGAGTCTTATTCATTGATGAGTAGGCAAGAGTCTAGGGGGGATGGGGGAGCAGTGCCCCCAAGCCATTAGAGTACCTTTTATAATTTGAGCCCATATTTTATTGGTAGTTTAGACTTTAACCTATAAATAATTGGTAGGTATATATATTATATTTCTCTTGTAATTGATAAATGTAACAAAGAGGTGTAACATGGTAATTATAGTGAAGTCTTCTGCTGGACGTAGCCCTAGTTTAAGGATGGACTAGGATAAAAGTTTTGTGTCTCAATTTATTTTATCGCTTTTATTCTTGATTTCCTAACAACTCTTTGCACCGTCTACCCCAAGGAGTCGCCAAGAGTACAAAAATGCTGAGGCCGATGCCTCGGCCGTCGGCCTCAGCATTCATCCTACTCGTTGCCATCATGGGGCTGTTGGTTGGCGTCTTAGTGGCGGAGGAGATCGTCATGTGCTTCGGCATAGTTCCGATGCGCGACGGTGTTGGCAAGATCTCCACCAGGGACTTAGGCGGCATGGGCGACTGTTGGACGCGGAACACCAAGGCGTTTCAGGGAGGCCATATACCAGATTTAGCACTCGCAAACTATGAAAGAGATGAAAATAGAGACTGCGAGGGAAGAGGAAAAGGGAGAATAAAGAGAAAAAAGTGAGAGAGGAGAGTGTGTGAAAACAAAAACCGAAAACCGAATTGAGTCTTTAAACTACGCAATTTATTTACTTATTATCTGAACCAGATGAGACTCGAAATTTTCAATTTGGTTTAGTTCGGGTATTTTTTACACCCTATGTGTAAAGTCAATAAGTATTATGAAAATACCCAGGGAACCCTTGCATTGACATCCTTGATATGTCCATACTTATGTTCTAGGAGTTCCAAGAGAAATCAAAGATATCTCATATTTTGCAAATCAAAAGTAACCAACCATTCTTTTGATCTTCTCAAATCCTAAGTTTGGAAATCGATGCAAAATAATCCTAAACTCAAGTACTATAGTAGAGTTGCCCCTAATCAGTTCATGTGACATCTTGATTTTTCAAATTCATCCATTTAGTGAGCTTAGTAATTATAGTCGGATTTTTTTAAATGACATTTTTAGGAGATAGTCAATTATAGATTTTCGAAGCAATACTACTAGACCCATATATTAGTTGAGAAATTTTGTGTGCTAACTTGGTGAACTACAGTTGTAATTCTCAACACCTAGTGCCTATTGAACATATAAAATTATACATGAGGGCTGAGGCCCTCACCGAACTTGTTGTTCCCCCTTCTTCTTCCTTTTCTTCTTTTTTAATAATTTAATTTTTTAATTTATTTTTAATTAATATTAAATTAATAAATTTATGGGCAAAACGATGCCATTTTGCACATTCATTGTTAACTTGGCTTCCAACAAACCACGTAGACCACATGTATTATTAAAAAAAAAAATGTCACATTAGATTTCCAAGTACCCTCGCCAGTCTTGGCACTAAAGTGTCCTCACTTTTCATTAAAAAAAAAAAAGTGGCATTTAAATGTATGTTTTGATACTTCTGACAGCTAAATATCCATCTATGCCAAGTTTTGGCACTCTTGATGTATATTGTCCATAAGAAAATTGTATTTGTCACTCAAAAAGATACATGAGAAGTATATAAATGCTCATAGCAAAGCAAATCAAAGTAGAGCAAAGGCTAAAATACTACAAAATCCCATTACAATCCCATTAATGGACCTAACGTTCACACCTCATCAGGCCGCATCCATTTTTATAGAATGTACAATGGCCCAATGATGGCGTTTCCCAATTGGACTCTCATGCATGGACCAAAACCCTTCGGTTCGAATAAATGTCAACATGATCGAAAGTGTTCTTGATCAACCTACTATAAAGCAAATAGATTGGAGATCTTAACCTCATCTACAATAGATTCCAATAGAAAACTCCATGAATATTAAAAGTAAATAACTAGCTACAATATTAAATAAGGGATCAAGCTGTAGTTGAAAAGTAAATTGTATTTCTAATTTTTAAGTCACTTCAATAAAACACCTTCCAAACATCTAATTTTTGCTATTGGCCACAGTTTTTTTTAATAGAGAATCTTCGAGAAAGCACATTGAAAGAGTCGGCAATGAACAGGTCAAACTCAAAATGTCAATCACAATTATGGACCTAAGGAAGGGTCTGTGTTGGCCATTGCTTCCCCGATCGCTTGGTGCTTGAAGGTAGATATAATTTTTAATAAACATATATCGTATTTTATAAAATTCCAAACAAAATTCCTATATCTCGCCCTCCAAATCTTGCCACCTTCTGTCACGATTTAAATTCCCATGTTGGCGACTAGTCAATCATTACATTCTTTAACGTAATGACTGACAGGTTTTGTTTATGATTCTTCTTTGACCTTATATTTCCATAAAAAGTTGGACAAATCACGAGCGTAATTGTGATCCTATATCTTAAACGTAACGCTACTGCAAGGGTCCTAATGCTGTCGCAATGATACATGAATCATCCAACTTGACCGGGCCATTTAGAAAAACAACCGGGATCATTAGGATTTCTAGCAAATCTGGTCGCATCACTTAATCGTATCCTGGTTAATTGATTAGTCTATGAAAATCATAACTAAGATCCCTAATATTAAATAAAGAGATCAAGCTGTAGCTGAAAAGTAAATTAAATTTCTAATTTATAAGTCGTGGTTCTTTCAATGAAACACCTTCCAAACGTCTAATATTTACTATTGGCCACAGTTTTTTTCTAGAAAATCTTCGAGAAAGCACATTAAAACAATTATGTTATGAACAGATCAATTTTGAAGAGTCAATCACAATGATGGACCTAAGGAAAGGCCGGTGTTGGCCGTTGCTTCCCTGATCGCATGGTGCTTGAAGGTTGATATGATCTTTGTTTAATATATATTTATACTCTACAAAACTCCAAATAAAATTCCTATATCTTGCCCTCCAAATCTCGCCACCTTCCCTTCCCGATTTATATTTTCATTTCCGCCACTGGTCAATCATTACGTTCTTTAACGTAATGATTGACGGTTTTGTTTATGATTTCCTCTTCGACATTAGATTTCCATAAAAAAGTTGAAGAAATCCAAGAGCACAGTTGGTCTTAGGTGACCCTATGTCTTTAGCATAATAATGTAGGGGTCCTAATGCTGGCGCAATGATACATAGATCATCCAACTTGACATGGCCATTAAAGAAAGACAACCGGGGTCATTAGGATTTCTAGCAAATCCAGTCCATTCGAGTGAGGCCTGAAAGATCTAAAAGCTGAGATGCACTGGATTCGGACGTACCCGAATCGCTTATTAATGTCTGTTATCATTGGAGATGGAAGGAAGTCAAACACGTTCTTCGCACTTGTCTTGTCCATTATTTTTTGTCATATATGACCTATGTGCCATGTAGATTACTCAGGTCACTTTAATGCAAGTTCCGCGACATTGCATCTGGTGTTTAATCGGATCCTGAGTAATTGATTAGGTCCATGAAAATCATGATCAATATCCCTTAAAAGAAAAGTAAAGAGGAAGTTGACTGGAGATTCATGGTGGATACGATTTTTGAAATGACTCACGTTTCCGACTCTTTAAATTATAAAAATTTTATTTTATGACTGGAAAGTCCACCGTAAATTACATAGCCCAAAGTGAAACCAAAAAAAAGGAAAAAAGAGAGACTAAATCCTGCAAAATGAAAAGGGCTATTCTTTAAAGTGGTAAACTCCGGAAATTTTTCCACTCTATTGCTATTGCTAGTGAATATAATTAAATAACAAAAAACAACATAACACATACACACATATGTACGTATATGTATATGTATATGTATATAGTTTTGCACAAAAATCAACATTTGGGTGGCTCCGGATAAAATCAGTTATTTCAAAAACGAAATATAACATAATCCACCATTTGAAATTAAAAAAAAAATGTTTTTCATGATTAGAATACGTATTCTTATAATCTCCAATTTAGATAGATTGTGAGTTTTTTCTACTCAAAGCTAATATCTCTCTTTTTCCTCACAAAATTTATGGAAAGGTTTTAGTGCTTTTGAAATTTTTATTGGGAAGAGTAAGATTTTGTGTGATCACAACCCTAGTACTAAGTGTGGAAATTTAATTAGGTAGACAAATGAGGTTTAAAAAGATTCGAACTTAGGACCTTTAATTTCGATACCGAATGATATTTTTGTGAAACTATTACCAATTATTCTTAAAGTTTAAACTATTTAAATAAAAAAGTGATTTATTATTTAAATATTCTAACGAGAAGAACTAACATATTCAATTGCTATAGCATATCAATAGACAATACCATTAATAGTGATCCTACTCAAATTACAGTTTTCATTTGATGATATTATACTTAAACTTAAGACATCACCCTCGGTGTGTAGAAAAAATATGTTATATAAATAACTATTATTTGGTGTGATCAACCATTTTTTTTAATTAAGAAAAAGTTAATATAAACTACAAGCAAGTTAAATAATTTTAATCTTTATAAATTAAAATAAAAAATATTTGAAACCAAAAAGCACCTAAATTTTCGAACCAAAACAAGAAGATGAATTTTGTGAACCAAAAAAGTTTTGTTATTTTTCCCGATTGTAGTTCAAAAGAAAATGCTGTATGAAAGACAAAAGTGGGGAAAACTTCTTTCGTAGCTTTGATGGAAACGTCATTGCCATCATTTCCACTTTTATTTATCACACATAATGGTGTGCAATCAAACTAGGTATACTCAAGAACCGGACCGGTCTACTCGGAAAACAGGACTAAGAACCAATTCCCATTGAATCTGGTTGGAGAACCGGATCCCAACATTCGAAAACCGGTTTGAATAGGTTCAAGAACCAGTTTTGAGTGATTACTCACCCGGGAACTGATTCCCGGACCGGTTTGGGAAGCCTAAAGTCCAAAATTCTACTTTATCCCCTAATTTCTATGTCAGGCAAGTGCTCTTCTCGTTTTTGACGTCTCTCAATTAATCTTTGCATTTTGTAGCAATGTTTTCGTGGTTGGTTTGTTGTTAGAGGCTAGTATCTGCGCGCGGAAATTGTAAAGTTGAAAATTTTCAAGGATCTTCCTCGCCTGAACAGCGCTTTCGATTTACTGTGCCTGCTTTTTGGTTATGTGGGTGTTCATTTTTGGTCAATGCGGTTTTGCCGTGGTTTCTCGAGCAGCGCGTATGATGCGAAAATGGGATGCATTGGCTGTTACTTTCGAATGGAAGCATGTTCATGGAGGGATATTAATTGTGATGTTGGAGGGTTGGATGGTTCTGCTAATCATAGTGTTTTTCTTCCAAGTTCATTGCTGAAAATGTTCCAGCCATCCAAAGTGATTCACAACCGCAAAGTTGGGCATGAAATCTCAGAGATACATGTTCTCTTGCAGAATAGGGACGTTCTTGCGTATTAATGAAAAATTCGAAACCGTATAGAATATTGGGTCGTTATAAAATAGATTTTAGTGGAAACAGGATTGACTCTAGAACCGGATTGAAAATATAAGGTGGTTCCAAAATGGAGTCTAATGTAATTAAGGTTAGGTAGAGGGCCTAGGTTTGGAATTTACTCACCCTAGACCTTATCACCCCCAATCAAACATGTTTTCGAAAGTACATAGAACCAAAAACGTTCTACGATACCAAACAACTATGTTTAAGTAGACACTGTTTTTGCAAGTAGTGTGGACTAAACACTATATAATGAGAGAAACAGGGAGAGGGAGGGAGGAAGGGACGGAGAGACTCCTTTCTGATATCTTCTCTCTTAATTTTCTCCAGCACTGGATCCGTGGGGCCTCGCATGAGAAGAAGAGAGATGAGCGTAGTCAAGAACAGCTTGCGGGCTACATTTCGAGTTGAAAAGTGGAAAAACCGGCAACTCATCCTTGGCTGCATTCGACACTCTCTCTACCACTTCATGCAAGACCCTCGAACCTAACTTTGATCACTCAAATCTCTTTCATAAAACAATGTTTCTTCTTACATTCACACCCTCTTTTGTTCTTATGCTTCTATGCACCATGTTGAGCACATAGACACACCCATATGCTTACATAGAGCCTGAGGAAAGAAGCCTAGAAGGCAAGTTTATGCATGCCCCCAAGCAACAGTTGACGACTACCATATGATATTGCCAAAGCCTGACATTATGACCACTATCCCATACACACACTTTCAACTTCTTCTACCATCCAAAATATTCTCTCATCTCCCTCATCTAGAGACTCCCCCTTTTAGGATATGGGCAATGTGATGGTCCCCTTCTTTGTATGGAGAAATTATTTATAATAGATTGGTTTTAATTGCTTCAATAATTAAAAAAAAAAAAAAAAAGCCCCACCGGGAGCGGGGGCCCAGGGGGAAAATCATGAATAGCACTCGGTAGGTTTGCTAGCACACCAAGTGGGATTTCTTATATTAGAAAAAGAATCAGCCAAAGTAAAATTAAGAGAATAAAAAAGATTCTTATTAACAGTATCAACGTTGGATTTTTTACATTGAATGCAAAATAGAACTATTTAAATATTTTTATTTCGTCAGAAAATAAATGTAGAAATACTATTAGTAACAGCACTAATGCAAAAATTATTTTCTGCACTTTTAGTTTTTTTAATCAAGAACTTGTCTATTTTAACGACAAAAAAAAAAACTAGTAGCTCAGATTGAAAGACCTAATGCTAGTGAATCAAGTTCTTTGTCTCCCTAATCAAAACTAAATTGATGATTTTCAGAAAATTTATTAATTTGAAGGGATGGAAAACTTAATGGTAGGTTATTTTATCCGTTAAATAATTCATGAAATTTTGGATCATTTAAAAGTTAAAATATTTTTCCCTATATGTAATCCATGCATTTTTATTTTTATTTTGTTGGGGAAGGGGGGGCGGATTTGGTCGAAGCATTATAAGAGAAAACATTTTTGATGCCATTTAACAGAACTATAAAAAAAATAAAAATTCCAATTTTAGTTTTCTAAAATCTTGTCATTCCATGATTAAATAATAATACCACATGAATTAGCTTTCTATATTGCTGTAGTTATGGTCTTCAAAAACTTTCTCTAACTTTCCTAAGCTCTTGTTGCCAAATCCTGAGAAATGAGAATTTGTGGTGACTGTGGCACCGATATTTATGGTAAATAACGGTACAATCATATTTGCTTGAGTTTTATTTGGGTTTCACTAGCATAAGAATTTTTGGAGTACTATGAGAATAATAATTTATTAAGAGCCACAAATTCTTGAAAAAGTGGATCCCACAATAATTTATAATTATTTGTAATTTAATTTTCTGTGATCTAAAATAAATTATTATTCTCACAGTCACACAATCATCATGTGAGATGGGAACAAAATTTCTTCTCTTTCACTTTCCTTTTCTCAAAAGGGAGAGAATGAGAAAAGGGAGAGAAAGGAGGAGGACGACAGTGAAGGCTGGAATATGATTTGCCAGTTGTTTTTGCTTGAATTCTGAAACCAGCATTTTGAAGATATTATATCTTCTTTTTTTTTTTTTTCCTTTTCTGGTTTTGACTTACAAGTGTGCCTTAGACAAGGCACCAAGAAGTTTATTTCCTTTGTTTATAAGAGATCAAACTGGATCAAGTTTTATTAGGAGAGTAACGGTGTAACACTCGGATTGCACCCTTTTCTTACCCAAAAAAATTCAGATTTGCATGATTAATTTAGAATAATCTTCATGCCTCAATCAATTTGGTTTTATTCAACATGACAGTGATGTGGGTGCTCTAAGACCGAAGCTCTCATAGGCAATAGCTAAGATGTAAAAAGAAACAAAAGAATCTCACTGCTTAGACTAAATATATGGTTTTAGTCTATCACAATCAAGAAAATGATTCGATTGGGGCGTGCAATCTTTGCAAAAGAAAGGCTAAAGCTTGTCAATGTAATGATTTATGCACGCTTCCTTATACGCAGTGTATGTACTTAAAATTCAAGATAAAATCTTGTTTGTGTTCGATCTTTCATTTGTCATGCTGACTAGCTCATGCAAAATAGAACACGCTGGAGACGGAGAGATTACTCCTAATATGAAGGAGTTAAGCAGTCCTTCATAGAAAGGGAATTAGAAGTACATGGAAAGGTGACTGTGGAGCAATCAATGAGATAAGTTGGGGACTTTTTAGTGGAATATAATGACGTTGGTGTGAAAATTTGAGAAAAAGGAATATTTGCTGCAATCTGATTCGAATGGAGTTTGACCATTGAACTCAATCCGTTTGCCGACACGCGAAATTTGAGCGCATCTGCAGGAAGTAATTCATGTTGCGTCAAAGAAATTCCTGACCACCATTTGTCCAATTGATTTATATTTCTTTGTCGAAGAAAATTTTAGTAAATTACTTCCCAAACAAGGCATTTCTACATAAAGGAGCGCCCAAAGAGCCTGTGGAGAAGCAAAAAGCCAGTTTTATGGAAGAGGGTATTGCATGAGAAGCCCACGAACAATGGGCTATGAGAATAAAATGGGTGGGCCTGAGAAGCCTTACGCAGCCATGATAAGAAATCATTCCTTATTGAAGTGATTTGCAGACCCACTTATCTAGGCTTCAACGAGATCAGCACGGTCGAACTACAAGCTGGAACGCTTCAAGGACGACTAGGGTTTCCATCTGAGAAGCAGATGATACCTTCACCGATTTGGCAAAACCCTTAATAATGGTACTAGTATTGTCTCAACAGATACAGGCTATATCACCATCGTGATCCATCATCAAAGGAGCCATCAACATTAATTTTTCATGTACAACGTGATCCTTGACTTTTTCCTCTAGCAAATCCAGATCCTTGACTTTCTTCTCTAGCAAATCCAAGTCTACGATGTGATCCTTGCTTGTCGTGTACCAAAGTTCCATTTCTTGTAATTTTCTTGCAAGAAACATGTTGATTTTACTGTTTCTCAAGCGTTCAGAGATTTGCATCGCAATTCAAAGTCATTCCAGTGTTTCCAAATACACCAAAGAGTTGTATCCACTGCCGGTAGGTGAGATAAGTCTGCTCCTTTCTCAGCGAATTTCATTAACCAATCATCAATTCTTGTGATTTCCTAGTAGTTGAGTTGAATCTTCGTGCTAGGGTCGATTCAAACAAATAAGTCCCTGAATTTTATTTCAATGTGTAGTGAAATCCATAAATTTTAGCCTAATATGCAAATCGTCCATGAACTTTTAATTTATTCAATATAGTCATGTTAAGATAAGTTGTTGCTTTTTTAATTGCTTGATGCTTGAAAGTTGATATATATATATATCATATTTTTGAAAAATTCCAAATAAAATTCCTATATCACACCACCTTCGCCTCCGGATTTAGATTTCCATTTACGCCAAATGTAATGATTGACAGTTTTGTTAATGATTTCTTCTTTGATCTGACAGTTTTGTTAATGATTTCTTCTTTGATCTTATATCCCTATAAAAAGTTGGAGAAATCCAAGAGGGCAATTGATATTAGGTAATCCTATGTCTTCAACGTAATGATGCGAAGGTCCCTAATGGTGTCGCAATGATACATAGATCATTGAACTTGACATGGCCGAAGAAAAACAATCAGGTCATTTGGATTTCTAGCAAATCCGGTTGCATTTTGAGTGGGGCCACGTGATCTAAAAGTCGCCATGCACTCATTAATGTCTTTTGTTATAGGAGATAGTAGGAAGAAAGTTGATTCTCCTGGTGGATATTATTTTTGAAATGACTCGTGGTTCCAAGTCCAACGCGTTAAGTTTACAGAATTCTTTTATGACTAGTAAGTCCACTGTAAATTATATGGCCCAAATAAAAACAAAAAGAAGAGTAAATCGTGTAATAAGAAAGGGTTTTCTTTTGGGTATTAAACTCAGGAAATGTTTCCACTTGCTAGTGAACGGAATTAAAACGAAAAACAACATAACTAACATATCTAAATAGTTTTTTCGCAAAAAAAAAAAAAAACATTTGGATGGCTAAGGATAAAATCGGACTAAGTACATTTTGATGCCAAAAGTTTCCGCTGAACCACTTAAGTGCCAAATGGGAGAAAAAAGCGATCACTTTGGTGCCACCGGCGAGAAATTCCAACTAAAATGATTACATGGCATTTATATTTAAAAAAAAAAAAATTGCTCGGCTTTTAAACGACGTCGTTTTCCATCCTCTTCAAGAAACAACATCGTTTTGCCCTTATACATGGACACCTTCGAAAAAATGACACCATTTAACTTGTACGTGGATTGAAATTAGGGTTAGGGTTTTTTCCCCGTCGCTCGGCCACCGTTGTTCGCCTGCCAACGCTCGGCCACTGTCACTCGACCACCATTGTAGATGCTCGACCAAGTGAGCGAGGAGAGAATGAGATTGTTGCTCAAGCAAGAAGTGGCAAAAAGAACAAGAGGCGAGGGCAAAGGAGGAGGAGGAGGAAGAAGAGGGGTCGAAGGTGCTACTAGTGCCACCGCGGCGCCGCCGCCGCTTTGTTGTTGGTGCTACTAGTGTGCTTCTTGGTGTTCTGCTGTGCCTTCGCTGGTGTCATTCTTCAAAAAAGAAGATGACGTGCCTCTCTCTCTCTCTCTCTCTCTCTCTCTCTTTCAATTTCGGGATTTATGGTTTCGATTTTGGGGAAAAAAGCCAAACGACGTCATTTTTATGATTTAGGTGCTGATTGTGCTCTCCGACGAGCCACGTCAACCTAAAAATTTAATAAAAAAAAAACGCCACGTCGGATTTCTGGTCAATATGATCGGAGTTGGCACTAAAATGATCATTTTTCAAATTTTTTGGCACTTAAGTGATTCAACGGAAACTTTTGGCACCAAAATGAGATCCGTACACAACTTTTGGCACTGTTAGTGTACTTATCCTAGATAAAATTAGTTATTTGAAAAAACAAAAATAAAATAATCCATTAATTTGAAAGAAAATTTGTTTTTAATTATCAAAATGTTGATTCTAATTATCTCTACTTATAGATTAATAGAGAGATAAAATGTGGATATTTTTAACTCAAAGCTCTCTCTCTCTCTCATTTTTTTACTCAAAGCTAATTCTCTCTCTCTCTCATTTTTTACTCAAAGCTAATTCTCTCTCTCTCTCTCACGAAATTGATTGGGATGAAATAACGATTTCAATTGCTGCCACATATCAATAGACAGTACCATCAATAGTGATCCTACTCAAATCATTTTATAAGAGCTATTGTAGTAATTACGATTTTCCTTTGATGAAAATTCTTTTAAACTAAGTGTGACCTTTACACGGTACAGGCGTTCTTTAGTAGAAAGACGTTATATAAACAATTATTATTTGGTGGGACCAATCATTATTTTAAATTAAGATTCATTTGAATAAACTACAGACAAGTTAATTACTTTTACTGTTATGAATGAAAATAAAATAAAATAAAAATTGAAACCAAACAGCTCCTAAATTTTCGAACCAAAACAAGAAGATGAGTTTTGTGAACCAAAATCATTTTGTTATTTTCCCGATTGTAATTCAAAAGAAAATGATTATGGATGACAAAAGGGGCAAAAACTTCTTTCATAGCTTTGATGGTGTATAAACAAATTGCCATTACCAGACATGTTTTTATAAGTACATAGAACCAAAAACGGAAGTGTAATGATATAAATGTTCTATGAAACCAAACAACTAGGTTTTCAATAAACACTGTTTCAGCAAGTCGTATGGTATAAACATGATATGATGAGAGAAAGATGGAGAAAGAGAGAGAGAGAGAGAGAGAGAGAGAGAGAGACTCATTTTGAATATCTTCCTGCATAATTTTCTCCAGAACTAGATCCGTGGAGCATTGCATGAGAAGAAGGGAGATGAACATAGCCAAAAATAGCTTGCTGGCTACAATTCCGTGTCTTAAAAGAAGGAAAACCGGCAAGCCATTCTTGGCTGCATTCAACACTCTCCCTACCTCTTCATGCGAGACTCTCGGACCGAACTTTGACCGCTTGTATCCCCTTTATATGCAGATGTTTCGACGTACAATCACATCCTTCCTTACTCTTCTATGCACAGACATAGACACAAACGCACTCTTATATAGAGCCAAGAAAAGAAGCCAACTAAGCAATTATGTGCATGCCCACAAGCAAGAATTGACGACTCCCATATAATATTCCCAAAGCTTGATTTTCATTCTAAAGAGGCAATTGCCGACCAACCAATGAATGTGAGTGACTACACTTTCAACTTCAGCTACCATCCAAAATCTTCCCTCATCTAGAGAAGTCCACTTTTGGGATCTGGGCATGGTCCCCTCTTTGCGAGAAGGAAGTCCTGATAATTGGTTGGTTTGAATGGACTCAGTTGTTTTTTGTTATATAAAATTCCTTGGATATTAAATAATAGGTGATGGGAAGAGAATCCCTTTTCTTTCCTTTCCTTTCCTTTCCCTTCCTTTCCTCAAAAGAGAGTAATAGGAGGACAATGGCGAAGGCTGGAATATGATTTGCCAGTTGGTGTTGCTTGAATTCTGAAACCAGCAGCCGGAAGATATTATCTCTTTCTTTGTCCTCTCCCACTTTTTCCTTTTCTGATTTATGACGTATGAGTGGCCTGGCCAGATCACCATTCAGGTACATGATTCGATGGACATGCCATAGGAACAGGAAAAGGGCTAAATCTTGTCTATGTCATGATTCCTGCACGTTTCCTTAATCGCGGTGTCTTTATATAAGATTCAAGATACAACCCTATCTGTTTTCGATTCCCATTGGTTCTGCTGACTAGCTCATGCAAAACAGGACCCGCCGCAGACTTGGAGTTTAGTACTAATATAAAATTAATTAATGTTTCACGGAGTTAGGCAGTCGATCATTGAAAGGGAACAAGAACGATATGTAGATATGATGGCGGAGCAATCAAAGAGATATGCTGGAGACTTTTTGCTGCAATCTGATTTGATTAAAGTTTGACCATTGAATTCAAATAATGCACGATGCGTCAGCGAAATTCGTCTCTCATAAGGGCAAAAGAGCATGCACGTGAAGAAAGCAAACAAAAAAAGTCTTAAATATGTAAAGAGAAATATTCATGTAAGTGAATTCAAGTTTGATACGCAACTAATTCATGAGCCTACATTACAATTACATTGACAATCTTAAAATGGCAGTTTTGTGTATTACACAAAATAGATCGTTAGAACACGATTTACTAGCAGGCGGAATCGGCATCCAAGATGACGTTATTCACGGTAGAGATCATCCTCAAAAAATAAATGTGAGAAGGGAAAGAAGATAATCTCAATGTTAGCTGATCAATACAGAACAAAAGAATTCGATAGCACTTGTTCCTGGATAGGCTTATTTGACCCCCTAAATCACGAAAGAGTTAAATCAAAGTTTCATTGCTCAAGCAAATATTCCTGAAATAAAGTTCATAAATTCAATTGTCACGAAATGTATTTGCTCTAGTTATAGTCTATAGAAAAGCAACCGACTTTAGTCATCATTAAAGAAACTCTGGGAAAGGGTTGGACGCAAGCCACCATTGGAATGCCTAGTGAATGACCATATCTCAGATCTGATATGATTAAAAGGTGGACATCTAACATGGTCTAATGATTCCCCATCTAGACAAAGCCTAGTAAAAAAGAATTGGGCGGATTTCGAAAATTTCTGGTGAAAATTTGTTTAATTTCCAGGTCAATTCCACATTACAGGCGGGATTCCGAAAGTTGTCAGCCAATGAAATATGTATATTTACCAGTCGGATTCCACAGTGCAGGCATAAAGAACCTCTTGTCTTGTAGAATGAAGTTTCTGGTCATCACTTATCGTCAAACGGCGTCAAACTGCTCAGAAAATATGTTCATCACTTATGGTCATTCTATGATTCACAGACAATAAACACACGTCAATAAAAATTCCCAATGAAATGAAGTATTCGTTATTGGAAGCTAATCTTTCATAGGGAAAAATAGACAATTCTCTAGACAATGTCAACAAAAGCCTTAATCTCAGTAACCTGCCTGATCACCATCTACTTGTTTTCAAATGAACATGAAAACTGAGTAGCAGCTACCTCTTCGTTTTTTCCTTTTTTTCTTTTTCCTGAGGGAGGGTGCGCAGGTAACGAAGTACCAAATCGTCATTTGATGGAATTGAAACTCCATAAGACTACAAGGAGTCTTATTCCAACCCTCCAACAAGTGGGCGGTTTAGCAAGTATGGGCAAAGTAACAGAGGAAAGAGTTTGAATCAATATGATCTGAATTTGATCCTCAAGGTAGGTGATATAATCAGAATATACAGATTTAAGAAAATTTATCTTACATTAAATGTCTGTTCCAGATTTTCCTCATTCCACCCTACAACTTACCTATCACTTTTCATCTAGTCTAAACTGATTTGTCACGACTTCTGAATTGCATCTGGATTCTGAATCTGTAAGCAATTACAGTCATGGAACAAGATGGGTAGAATAACCTTACGCATAGCAACCTCATGCATTATCCAGTGAAGCAAGAGTTCCTCACAAGCTTTAGAATAACATATCCCCAACTTCAAAGTAAAATCTTGTGATTTTTAGCAAACCATCTTTAAGTCTACAAGTCTGTTGCCTGGACATTTCAATTGCCTCCACAATAGGCCTCAATAACATGTAAACTTCCATCTGCTAAACAACTCAATTATTAGTAAGTCATTCGAGATTATGTAAGGCACTTGCTGCAAATTGAAGTATAAAATTAACTGTAGAGTAGCCAAACCTGGGATACTGAAGGGCCCCCGTGGTTCTTGGGCTCCAAATGCACAATTCAAATGCAGAAACAAATATGTACAGTTCAATCAATACCCTCTCTGATTTCTTGGGTGCTCTCACTCTCCAAAGGAAACCGCAGATTAGTGACCGCCCAACAGCAGCTATGCTATGAACCACACAGAAGCACTGTCTTTCAACACATCATAAAAATACATGAATAAATAGATGAAACCAACTTGCTGTTACCTTCCAAGTGCTTCGAGAGCTTGCAGGAACAGATACAAAAACAATCACCATTTCTCAATCATCCATGGTTTGTTCTAAGCTCCTGCAATAGGCATCGCGAGTCAGTCCAGAGAAGCCCATGCGCTGTCCTGTGAACTGCATTAATCACTCTGCAGTATATAGTTGCAATAAACCATCAATCTCAATAAACAACATATTTTATTTGTGATTCAGAAAGAGGATCAAGAATGAAGCTTGCAGAACATATTAATATAAGGTCACAACAAAAAGGATCAACATCACAGTTTGTTTACTTATTTTGGGATGGCTATAAAGGTGAACAAGATATGGTTATGATAAAATGCAGGTCACTAGATAGGAGAAATCCTATTTAGTCATAGAAAAACACTGCTGCAGCAGAGATCTTACAAAACTTGATTAGAGTCTTGGCCAAGCTAGTAGCTAAGTAGGTTCATTTGTGCATGTCATGAGATAAGCACAGAAATATGTCCCAACCATTACAAGCGAAATGTCATGCAAACAAACCAGATGAAATGTGCCCTTTGTAATTGCAGTATATTTAACATCATATCCACTGAAAGGGACTACTATTTTCTTCCTAGTGCCCAGTTTGTATTCAGTCTCTAGCTTAATGCCATAAACTCTAATTCTCTTGACAATAGTTTCTCTTGCCTCAATCTTCAGTAATACCAATCCAATTCTTCTGCATGAATTATGTCCTCAAGAGAAATAACTTCTTCCTGTATCATATGCCCCATAATAAAGCATCATTTGGTTCATCATATGCATGTTTCTTCTTTCTTTTGATGTGCAGAAAACCATGTCTGCTATCATTTATCATCAAGCATGCAATAATCACCACTATTGATAGTGCAATTCCAACTAAATGATGCAATTGTAAATAAATCCAACTATAATATTGCTAGTTAGAAATATAATGGCAATGATATTAACTGATCAAACATCTTCTCTGGACCAAATATTCTGATCACTATGCTATATACATTCAGACAAACCATCAGCATTAACCGCTTGGTTAGAGCTATTAGATAAAAATTTTCCTGGTTGCAGGTAAGCACTGTTATTTTCTTGAGCTAACTTTTCAGTTCTATTTGTGCATGTCCAAAGAAATTTCTCACCAATTGTAACCATAGAAGTTCATGATGACATATTTCAAGGCAAATAGGTAACCTCCAAGAGCATGGAATATGCACCTTTAAATGTTTGGAGCAAATACACAGGAGGGGTTATTACATGCATAAAGCAGGAGCCCAAAATCTACTATGGAAGTGTTTAATACTATTGCATCGCTAAGTAAACCATCATCTACTATAAAACTGTTTAGTAATAGCAGCACTACATCCTCTAGCAGACTTTCAGTACAACATTCCCTGCACTTATAAGTAATTCTCGAGCAGATGAACTTTGAACCAATTGTTTACTGATTGTTAGACATAACGCTTTGTTCCTTTGACAATAAAAGGAGGTAAAACCAACAAGAAGTATCTTATTTCATCATAAATTATATTATTCCCCCAAAGAATGTATAAGATTTGTAAAAAAGATCAATCTGCATTGATCCCTAGTCTGAGCCATTAAATGGGAGAAATGTATGTTGAAGAGCTATCTGCAAAAGAAATTTGGTTGAAAAGTAGAGAAGACCCTAATAATGAATTTAAACATCAATTTCTATATAGCATTCAAGCATCAGTGACCAGAAAATAAGGGGCTTAAACTTTAAAAAACGCCTAAATGACTTCAAGTGAGTAATGACCAATTATTTAAAGGGGGAGAATTGAGAGAAGTAAAACAGCACTTGTTTTAAGAAAAACAACAGCACTTGTTTTAAGAAAAACAATCTCCAGAGGAAGTTAAGAACATATCAATTAAAAGACACAAGGAGATTTTACAGAAAATAGCAGCATATTTTCCTAATAAAACAAACAGCACCAAATACAGTTGCTTAATCAAGACTCGAAGAGTTAGAACATTTTCAATACCACTCAGATACTGAAGGTAGAAAACTGGCCACAGAAGTGAGCAAAACAAAACTCTAGATATTGAGTTCTCATGCAGGCTAAAGGATTGATAATACGAGGAATAAGAAACTGTATCTCAAGAAACATTTCTTGCACAAGTCACTTGAAAATTTTGTTTTATCAACATCTATTTGTAATTACTTAAAAAAGTTCTTTTCAACTATTGCTGTTCAATGGCATAGAAGAGGATGACAGATAACTGAAAAACCAGCAGTTCTTGAATGGACTTCCATGTTTAAGTTTGAGCAGAAAAATTAAACATCAATGGCAGTATGAAAGATGGGAAAGAATGCTTAAGACTGATTTGTGCAAATTCTCCAGAAGGAGAGTACAAAAAAACCTTCCATATGCATCATGCAAGAGCTATGAAAGAAAATATAGTAGCCAACACTGAAATTGCTCAAGCAAATAGAGGGTAAGAACATTAGAAGTGCTAAAAGTTGTGTACGATGCTCACTTAAGAGTCAAAAGTTTATTTCAGATCACTTTAAGTGCTACTTTTTTTTTTAAAACGATCATTTAAGTGCCAACTCCAGTCCGAATTACTGGAATCCAACGTGGCTATATTTTAATTTATTTCTCAGTCCTATGTGGCTCGCTGGTGTGCTTAGTCAACATATAACCTCCAAACGACGTCGTCCAAAAGTTGTAAATAATGATCATTTAAGTGTCAAATTTTATTAAAAGTGATCATTTGAATACCAAATTTTATTTAAAGTAATCACTTTAGTGCCAATCATTATTAAAAAATGATCACTTCAATGCCAAGCATGCCACGTGGACTAGATTTTTTAAAAATTTTGCCGTTATATTATAATTTTAATTATAAAAGACACATAATCAATTTGATTGGAATTTCTCGCCGTTGACACTAAAGTGATTGTTTTTCCTCCGATTTAGCACTTAAATGAGCTGGCGAAAACTTTTGACACTAAAATGAGTACTGTACACAACTTTTGGCACTTCTAATGTACTTATCCCACAAATAGCGCACATAAGATATCAAGACAAATGCACCAGTCTAAAAATGGGGAAAAAATAAGAGATGATGTCACATTACCAAAGACTTACCCAATTTACTGATCCTCAGTTTCTTCGGAATTGTCAGCTTTCGGGATGTAACCTTCCCTCTTCATCTCATCCACCAATACTTCATACATCTCCACTGTGCCATGATGCAAACCATCACCAGCATGAAATTCATGTAGCTGAGTCTCAATTTCAAACCAACTGCAACCAGGTGTCTTAGTTATACCCCTTTGTCTCATCAATATTCTCATCCTCGCTGATTCATCCCACTTTTTCACATCAGCATAGAGTTTTGATGATATAACATAGTTCCCAGAATTCGAAGGTTCTATTTCCAGAAGAAGCTGCATCACCCGCTCACCAATATCTGCATTTCGCCGTTTCTGACAGGCACCAAGCAATGACCCCAGAACAACTTCATCTGGCTTTCCAGGCATCTTCTCAATGAAGCTCCAGGCCTCATATAAAAGTCCAGCACGAGAAAATAGATCAACCATACAAGAATAATGCTCAATTTTTGGGACCAATCCAAATGAAGTGCACATCATAGCAAATAGTCTGCGCCCCTCAGTAACCAGACCACCATGCACACATGCAGAGAGTACTCCAACGAACGTGATGTCATTTGGGTAGACATGCCCACCCTCTTTCAACATGTGATCAAATAGTGCTAATGACTCCTTTGCTCGACCATGAAAAGCTAGGGCAGAAATCATAGCATTCCAAGAGACCTCATTTTTCTGAGGCAGGTCTTCAAAAACTTCAAGAGCATTGTCTAAACTTCCGCACTTAGCATACATATCAATTAAAGCAGTACCAATGTAAACATCACGCCTTAAGCCATTATGAGACACATAGGTGTCCACCCAACCGCCCAGCTCTAGGGCCCCAATTGAAGCACAAGAAGACAACACGCCAAGCAATGTAATTTTGTCCGGATCAATGCCAACCTCTCTCATCGTGCTAAATAGTGTAATCGCTTCTTCAGCCATCCCATTTTGGGCATAACTGTCACCACAATAAGTAAAAAGTTTAGAGAGCTCTTAACCAATTATGCTTAATCATGCGGATTAACATAATATGTATCTTGCACATTACTAACTGATTAACTGAACCAAATGTAAAAGAACAAACAAGTCAATTGGAAGGATAAATTCTCCCACAAACAACCCAAAAAAATGTATGAGCAGCACCCTCCTCATTACTGAAATAGGTGTATGAAAAATGAAAGAGAAGCAAAACTCAAGCTAACATAGTGCACTGCCAATACCCTTGCGAGGCTAAATCAAACAAAGAAGAAGGTAAGGAAAGCAGATAAAACTACATAAGTTGAAGTTTCCCCACCAAAAAAAAAAAAAATCAAAACTATCTACTAATAGAAAAGAAGCAATCTTGTAGCCGCTAGACAGAGAGGCTGCGGCAAATATCAGCCATCACTCAATTGAGGAAAAACATTAGTATTAGCATTATGAAGAGTATATATGAAAATGTGATGATTATATCAGGATCAGTCCTGGTAAAGTCTTATTGTCCAGAATGAGCATCTCATAGAAAAGCTAATATGTGACCTATAGTAATTAGACTAATAGACACAAAGATGTCACAGATGAGATGAGCTAATAACTAGTGATTTCATAAAGCAAGCAAGCAAGAGAAAAAGACTGATACCCTGTGATCATAGCATTCCAAGTCACTATATCCCTCTTAACCATTTTATCAAAAATCCTCCTCGCTGATGTCAAATCCCCACATTTCCCATACATATCAATCAAGGCAGATCCCACGTAAGAGTTCAACTTCATCCCGTTATCCAGAACATATCCCTCTATCCACTTGCCAAATGTCAGATTCCCCAAGTCTCCACACGCCGTGAGAGTGCTCACCACAGTCATTTCATCAGGCATGAAGCCTTCCTCCCCCATTTTCCTGAACAGCTCGACCGCATCTGCCGCAAAACCCATTTTCGCATACCCAGAGATCATCGAGTTCCACGACACCACATCTCTGTCGGTAATTTCGTCAAACACCTTGCGTGCATTCTCCAGCTCCCGGCACTTGGCGTACATCATAATCAACGAGTGACTAGTGTGACTGTCCGAATCCAACCCAGTCTTAAACACCGAAGAATGAGCCGCCCGACCATGGTCCAACTCGAGAAGATTCGCGCAAGCTATGAACAGAAATGGGTACGTGAAATTATTGGGTTTCACTCCTACACATTTCATTCGGTAATAGAAGTGCAGCGTCAGGGAGTAGTCGTGCCGCGTTGTGGTCAAGCCCCGGATCATGACGTTGAAGGCGTAGTCATTGGGTCGAGGGATCCGAGAGAAAACGAGGGAAGCGTAGGACACGTCCTTGAGGTCGACGAGCTTCGCGAGGAGGAAGTTGGGCTTGTCGACGGAGCTCGCGAGCATCTGGGAGTGGACTTGCTGGACCGTCCTCGTGGAAGTACATCTTCTCAAGATGGACAGGAGCGACTCGCAGTGAATCTGCTTCGGCGAATGGACTGGGACGGGTTGGGATTTCAAAAGGCTCAGTTGGCGGGGAGCAAGGTGGGTTAGGAGGACTTGTGCTTTGAGCATCGTACGAGGGAGAGCCTCCTCCTCCTCCTGAGCCGTTTTCTTTAACCTATTCATTTGGAATTCCACCGGGGTTAACCACTATTTTTCACTGTTTTTGTCTGAAATACACCACAAGAAATTTTTGAGAAAATCGGTAGACTTCCTCAGCTTATTTCTAGCTCTACCTTTCTTCTTCTTCTTCTTCTTTCCAAGATTTGTATAATACTTTATTGCAAGCTCAAATTGAAAGATTACATCATAAAAAACAAATTGAAACCGGCTAATATATGAAAAAATAAGTCATGCATAGTTTTAATTTTTGGGTCAAATGTATTGTGGTAATGTGAATCTTCTCCATTAACCAAAAATTGCAGCTATATTAGGTAAAATTTATATAAAAATCGGTCGAAAATCTCTTTTACTCGAGAGATCCGAACATTGTTTTGTAATGCTTTAAGGCCCCAACACATCTTCATTCACAAGATTTGGATCAATGGGGTAAAAAAATTTCTCTACTAATTCATTATTCTTATTTTGATATTTTCCTTACTTTATTTGTTTTATGCATAATTGATATTGGAGAGTCCTTCTAGAGCAATTTAACGCAACCAAGTCACTACACAATGATTTAGTTATTAGTTGTAAAGCTAATGTTTCATCACAAGGTAAACATCTTTTGACATGGCAAGGTTAAAAAAAATCCAAAAAAGAGCATAAAAAGAGAAAAGAAATAGAAATAAAAAATAACTTTGCCTTCGTGAGTCCTAAAGTTATTTCATAAAGCAATACCCTCCTTCTTTTGTGGTTCGATCTTGAGTTTTAGTAATGTCAAATTGAATTGAAAAACCGCAAAAGAGAATTTTCAATATGAAAATATAAAAAGGAAAGAAATAGAAATAAAAAATAACTTTAATCTGGAAGACAGCCTTAGTGAGTCCTAAAGTTATTTATGAAAACAATACTCTACTTTTGTTGTCTGATCTTGCGTATGGGTAACGTCAAGTTGAATTGAAAATCTGGACAAGAACATTTCCAACATGAAATATATATATATATAAATTTAAAATATTTTTTCTTCCTTCTTCGTTTGTTGTTTGATCTTGCTTATGAATAATGTCAACTTAAATTGAAAATCCACAAAAGCGCATTTCAAATATGAAAAAGATAAAAAAAAATAACAGAAATAGAAATAAAAAATAACTTTAATTCGGAAAATAGTCTTAGTGGGTTCTAAAGTTATTTCTGAAAACAATACTCTCCTTCTTTTGTTGTTTGATTAATTAGATTGTTGTCAGGAAAGCATCTAGCTAAGTAAGAGAAAAGAAAATCCAATACAGGTTGAGCAAAATAAACTAGTGCCGTCACAAGTTGTTGGGAATTACTGATCCCCGAAAACCGGATTCGACACTGAATCGAACCCCTAAATCAATGCGGAAGACGAAGCCCGGGAAAACACGCATCACCGATCGTAAAGCACACCACGGATTCGAGCGTATCTTGTTAGCCACAGATTAAACACCATCGTCAATGGAGGAAGAGAATCCGGTCGATGAAGCCTTGAAGGGAAGAAATTGGAAGCCGTATGCCTACTGTTCTTCGGGAGAGAAAACGCGCGGGAGAGAAGCGTACGTTGATTGTGCCAAAGGGTGCGTTTCTCTCTCTCTCTCTCTCCTCCATTTTATACCTTCCCCCATCCACGGGCCCTATTCCCGTGGGCCGGGCTTTTTTGGGCCCAACTTGGGCGGACGGGCCAACTCAGGCCCATCTCATAAATCCATCATCTCCCACTCGCACATGGTGGTACAAAACCAACATGGGCGGACAAGCCCTACTCAGCCTCATTAGAGAAAAATCCATCATAGACTTTCTCTTAATATGGTGGGCCGAACAGAATTCTCTTTTCCTCTATTCAACATTCATACCGGTGAATAATCCGTGCGACCAGCATACTTTGAGAGCTCGTTGCCATACATCTGTTAGGAATACATAGCAGCTCATAATGGGCATCACTTCCTGAGTAGATTTAGTATGCAGTACCCTAGATCGATCGATCACATTTTTATCTCTCTTGATCTCTTTTAAACAATGATATATTTATTGTATTCACAATTATGATTATCACAAAGACAGTCATAATTGGTTAACCGGTGAATACAAAACTACAATGTGATTCTCCAAAATCGATCTTCCTCTTTCCTTCAAACTCTCAATTTCAGTCCAGCTTGCTTTTCTAGAAATGCCCCATTAGATCGAATCAAACTCATGACCATTGGCAACATCCTAAGATAGCAAACACTAAATAGAAATCTTGAGAATAAGTAAGAGTCATGAGGGGACTAAGAAATTGAGGAACTCTCTTCCTCAAGAGTCTCACACGACATAAAAAGTTGAGATCAAACTTTTGCCACTCTTATTGGTCGTCTCATGCATACGTAGTATGAAATACGTATTACGGTATTAACTCCTTTCCCATGGAGTGTATGTCTACACCTTTCAATACCGTACAGATGATAGTTCAGACATACCCAATGTCTAACTTGAGTTCACGTATCTACTCATTCACTAAATTCATCAGAACTCACATCTGGCATCATAGACAGATAAAGTAAAATATGTGGGGTATTTTACTTTCAGACATAGTAAGTATTATGTCCTCATCTTAACACCTAATTAAGGCGACATACATGTTTTAAGCTTGAGCTCTCAATTATCACCTAGATAATAAGCTTAAAAACAGTCTCATCTCTATTTATCACATAGTAAATAGAGGCGATTACCCGTGTGAGTGGGCTAATCTCATATGTCCGACATACTTCTTCTAACTTAAAGTAATGCACTGAGCATTAGGATGCATAAAGATCACACAAAGATTCATAGGCATTAATGATGAAAAACATAAATTCATCATATGTGAACACTTAGGGAAAAATTATAATATTCAGTACATCAGCCTCTACGCAATCCTAGAGATTTCACATGGCCACAAAACACATCTCTAGGTATTGGCTTTGTCATAGGATCTGCTATCATTCCATGCGTAGTATGTACTCTAAGTTCACATCTTTTCGTGCAACCATATCCTTGACAAGATTCTACTTGGTATTTATATGTTCGGTCTTGTCATGATATTTTGGATCTTTGGTGTACACTTTTGCTGCTTGGCTATCACAGTTAACCAACAATGAATCTGCAGCACTTCCAATAACACCTAAATGATCCAAAAAATCTCTTAAGCCAAACATTTTCTTATACTGCTGCTGATAATGCCACGAACTCAATTCCATCGTGGACAAGGCTATATACTTTTGTTTCTTACTGCTCCAACACATAGTGCCATTATTCGGTAAGAAAACAAACCTAGAGGTAGATTTCCTTTCATTTAAATCTCCTCCCCAATCAACATCAGAATAGCCTTAGAGTCGCAGATCCTTTCCATAATAACTCAACATATAATCAGCAGTCCACTTTAGATACCTCAGTATTCACTTAACGGCTTTCCAACGTGCTTGACCTGGATTGGATTAGTATCTACTCACCATTCCAACTGCAAAACATATGTCAGGTCTTGTACACATCATAGCGTACAACAAGCTTCTAACAGCACTAGCATAAGGAACATGTTTCATTTGTTCCTTCTCTTGTGGAGTCCTTGGACACAGTCTATAGCTCAATCCTTCACCTTTTGCAATAGGAGCGTCAATGGGTTTACAATCCCATATCATTCAATTCAAAATTTGGAAGACAACCAACTTTTGACAGTATTGACTAGCTCCATATTGCTTCCGGCAATTAGTATATCATCAACATATAATGATATGATCACAAATTGATCCTTGGATCTTTTGATATATACACAATGATCCTCATCTATCATTGTAAAGTCATATGCCATTATGGCATTATGAAAACGTATATATCATTGTCTTGATGACTGCTTAAGGCCATATATCGACCCCCAAAGTCGACATACCTTTTCTTCTTGGCCTTTCATTATGAAACCAACAGGTTGTTCCATATATGTTTCTTCCTCTAATTCTCTATTGAGGAAAGCAGTCTTTACATCCATTTGATGTAACTCAAGATCCATACTAAATACTATTGCCAGAACTATGTGAATTGAGGTAAATCTGACTACAGGAGAAAACGTATCTTCATAATCAATTCCTTCCTGTTGATTATACCCCTTCGCCACAAGGCGAGCCTTATGCCTTTCTATTGAGCCATCAACCTTTTGTTTTATTTTGAGAACCCATTTGTTCTCAATAACTTTGCGTCCTTTTGGCAGATCAACCAGTTCCCAGACTTGGTTTGATTTCATTGACTCCATTTCCTCTTCCATTTGCATTAATCCATTTTTCCTTACTAGGGCAATTCAGAGCCTCATTAATATTTCTTGGCTCATCCTCATCTTGTGGAGCAACTATAAAAATTTCCCTTTCAATGTCAAAACATCGACGGGGAATATTTTGGTGACTTGTTCACCGTATGGGAGATTGTACACTTAGCACATCATTCCCCATCATGCTCCCACTTGGATTAGGTAATGATGATGTCGTCACATCAGGTGGTTGCAATTGAGAATGAGTTGAATTCAATTCATTACATCTCATATTACTCCCACTTGAACGAACTCCACTGACATCATTATCTTGATCCAAGGTTTCAAATAAGGAGTTATTTTCCCTTATTTTGCCCCTCTTAGAAAAATTTATCCACTAAGAATGTGACATCCCGTGATTCAAATTCAGTTATTCTCCCACTTTCCTGCTCACCTACGAACACATACCCTTTTGAGTGTTCGGAGTATCTCATTAAAATACTCTACTTTTATATGGGACTCAATTTCCCAAACTTGTGAGAGGACATATGAGTATAGGCAGCATAACCCCATGACTTAAGTAAACTTAAGTCCGGTTTCTACCTATCCATAACTCATATGGAGTGGAACTAACTGATTTGGAAGGCACCCGGTTAAGTATTTAGGCAGCAGTTAACAACACATCACTCCATAAAAGTGATATGTAAGTTAGCATACGCCATCATGGACCTAACCATTTCTAGTAGGGTTCTGTTTCTTCTCTCTGCAACACCATTTTGTTGAGGAGTATATGGAATAGACAACTGTCTTTCTATTCCTTTTTCATCACATAATTTTCTGAACTCATCAAATAAATATTCTCGACCTCGATCGGATCTCAATACTTTTATTTTCTTGTCTAATTGATTTTCAACCAAGTTCATAAACCTTTTGAAACAACTTATGCTTCAGTTTTATGAGAAATCAAATAGACACATTCGAATCGAGTATAATCATCTATTAAGAGTGATGAAGTAAACAGTCCCATGCCTTCCTCTCACATTCATTGAACCACAATCGTCATAATGGATTAAATGCAGAGGAACGTTAGCTCCTTTACCTTTTCCAAATGGTTTCTTTGTCGTTTTCCCTTCTAGGCAATGCTTACATATGGACAAATCAACTTATTCAATATTGCCCAACAAGCCCTCTTTGACTAGTCTTTTCATATGTTGTTGGCCAATATGACCAAGTCAAGCATGCCACACATTCACATCATTATCATATAAGATAGAAGACGTGAAACAAGGGGATAACATATATTGACATCACCATAGTCAACATTTAGTACAATAAAACCATCTAGAAAGTTACCACTATTATAGTAGTTTGTATCTAAATACAAATCTACAGCTTTATTATGGAAGTTCATATTAAAACCAAGCTTAACCAACAGCAAAACAGACACCTAAATTTCGACGAATCTCCAGAGCATTTAGAACATCATGTAGGAACAAGTTGCGTCCACCACACATGTTCGGTTGGCAGGTGCCAATCCCTATTTAACTTCAACTCTGGAGTTGTTTTCCACATAGATCCACTCAGTTCCAGTTGGTATTCGTCGGAATTCCACGAAGGATCCTTTATCCTTCGCTAGATCGTCTGTTGCTCCTGAATCTACAGTCCACAAAGGATTGGATTCAGCCAATAATTCAGAACTTGACACATAATCAAAAGTTCTCAAATGTACAAGAGGTGTTTACTTTCTTTGGCTCACGACAGACGCGAGCATAGTGACCTTTCTTGTCACTATTGTAACACCTCACCCTTGACATTTTCTTAACTTGAGGACGTTTTCCTCTCTTGTGTTGGTTAATTCTTGATTTCTTACAATAAGGACTTGATCCTTTGCATTCCCACATATTGAATGAATCAATACATTTGCGCTTAGAGCACAAAGCCCTTTCTGAGCTAGAACTAGCATTGCAAATATCTATTTTCAGCTCACATGCCATTAAGCGGTCCTCTACCAGCTCAAGGTGGCGCACAGCATTCTCAAGATCTTCCATAACATGGTCAAGAGCTTCTAGTGCTTCTTGCTTTTCCAGCACATATTGAATCTTCATATTCAATATTTCACAATTGTAGCCGTTCATATCAGCAATTACATTCTTAGTTGCTGAACTATCGTTCTGAACACATCAGACATACATGCACGAATAATTAATGCCTATCAATTATGCATCCTTATTTGCATAGACCCATCATATTAATGAATAATTTCAAGTAAGGCTTCAGAATCAAAAGGTCACTACGTTTCCAATCATCCTCCAAAAATCCTAACTTAAAACTATCATTAATATGATTGTCATATGCAAAATCAATTCTATGAAGTTACAAAAAACTTCTATAACTACCCACAGCTAACTACGCACAGCAATCAGTAGTAACAGAAAGTAAATATTATCTAACATCCAATAGAATAACAGAGCTTTCACATAATATAACTATACATTACACTAAGCAATATATACAAAGAAAAATATCAACATGGAAAGAGATATTTACATCTATAAAAAAATCTCACAATTAATCTAAGAAATAATTAGGAAATGTCCATTCTAATCTATCAGCCAAAACATCTGAGAAAACTGAAGGTACATTTGCCAACCATAGAAAAACTTTTGGAGAGCTCTTATGTCGCCACCAAGGCGCATTCACTCTGCGCCACGTAGCGCACAATCTAAGGGTTGAAGTTTTGGCCAACTCAATCCTATAGTACTCTCTTACAAAAGCTTCCACCAACCTCCTATAATCCGGGACCACGTTGACCTCCCATAGCCGATCTAACACTGCTTGCCATTCAGGTGGAAGAGTGTTCAACAAAGCTGGCACCTTCTCAAAATCCGGCATAAGATAACCATTATTGATGATTTCCTGTATCATCTGATTGACCTTGACCATATGTGATACTAAATCACCATCAAGCCACCGAAAATCAGCCAACTCTTTCATCAGCCTTTTCAGTCTAGCTCTTCCTTCATCCGTTTTCGGGATTGCAGGTATCCGTGCATTACGCATCATAGTTTCTGCAACAAATGTAGAACTAAAATGGATCACTTATAATCCATAATAAACAAAATGGAAAATACATAAATTTCCATGATTCATGCAACAAATGCAGAATAAAAATGGATTACCTACAACCCACACAGACATAATTGAAAAAGAAACAAATTCCTTTTTTTTTTTTTGCGGTCAACGGTCAAAGTCAACGTACGGTCAACGGTCAACGGTCGTCGGTCAACGGTCAACGGGTCAACGGTCGCGCGGGTCGGACCAGTCGGACCGGTCGCGACGGTCGAACCGGTCGGACCGGACGGGCCGATCGGACCGCTCGCACAGACCGACCGCACGTGCCTCGCGCGTGCGGGGGATGACGTCACGCAGACGTCATCCGACACGTGCCGGGCGCGTGCCTTCGTCAGCGGGTCGGGTCGGGTCGGTTTGCGGGTCGGGTCGCCGCCCGGCCAACCGACGTCATCGCTGACGTCATCGATGACGTCAGCCCAGCGGTTACTGACCGTTGGGTGACGTCATGCTGACGTCAGCACGCGTCAGTCCGTGGACCGGCGCGTGCCGGTTCATCGTCGACGGCGAGCGCGCCTGGGCGAACCAGCGCCTCCGGGCGCGTCGCGCCCACGCGCAGCGCCTTCCGGCCGCGTGTGTGGGCGCGTGCGGCGTCGCCCGGCGGCGCTCGACATACCGCCAGACTCATCTCGACACCCCCTTTCTCCCTGTGCCATCAGATTTTGATTTTGACATACGAAAACATGTAAAAATGGCCGAAGAGCGCTCGGGTGTCGGGATTTGTCGCCCGATCCGTACGGCCGAAAACATTTTTGCGAAAAATCAATCAAAAACATCAAAAACAGATCGGGAAAACGTGAACCTGGCTCTGATACCAATGTTGGGAATTACTGATCCCCGAAAACCGGATTCGACACCGAATCGAACCCCTAAATCAATGCGGAAGACGAAGCCCGGGAAAACACGCATCACCGATCGTAAAGCACACCACGGATTCGAGCGTACCTTGTTAGCCACAGATTAAACACCATCGTCAATGGAGGAAGAGAATCCGGTCGATGAAGCCTTGAAGGGAAGAAATTGGAAGCCGTATGCCTACTGTTCTTCGGGAGAGAAAACGCGCGGGAGAGAAGCGTACGTTGATTGTGCCAAAAGGGTGCCTTTCTCTCTCTCTCTCCTCCCTTTTATACCTTCCCCCATCCACGGGCCCTATTCCCATGGGCCGGGCTTTTTGGGCCCAACTTGGGCGGACGGGCCAACTCAGGCCCATCTCATAAATCCATCACAAGTTAAAAACGTGGTCAACAAAAGGATCAAACAAGATTAGAAGGCATCTGATCTTTCTGACACTTGACATGATAACTTGATCAACCCACAAATAATTAACCAACAACTGTGTTGAGAGCATATTCTTTGCAACAACAGAATTGTTTGGGAACAATTTTTCTGAGTAGGCATTGTAGCTAATGCAAGAGTAAAAGCTTCACTTTCCATGTAGCTATGGAAAATATATTCATCACTTGTAGTGAATTCACAGACGATAAACACGTGTGTAATTAAAAATGCCTGAGGAATTGAAGTACTCGTCTTTGAAAGCTAATCTTTCATTAGGCAATATAGACATTTCTCTGGACAGGATCAACTAAAGGTATAATCTCAGTAACCACCGTTGACTTGTTTTCAAATGATATATACTTACTGTATACAAATGAATGTGAAAATTGAGTAGCTGCTACATCTTTGTTTTATTTTTCCTTTTTTGTGAGCGAGGGGGCGCAGGATTATGAAGCGGGCGTGTTAGCAAGTATGGGCAAAGTAACAAACTGAGGAAAGAGTTTGTATCAATGTTATCTGAATTCGATCCTCTAATCAGAATGAACAGATTTAAGAAAATTTATCGTACATTAAATGCCTCTTCTAGATCTTCCTCATTCTACCCCACAACTCACCTGTCACTTTTCCTTTAGTGTAGACTGATCTGGGGTGACTTCTGAATAGCATCTGAATTCTGAATCTTTAAGCAATTACAGTCATGGAACAAGATGGCCTGATTAAGGGTAGAATAACATTAGGCATAGCAACCCCATGCATAATCCAGTGGAGCAAGAGTTCCTCACGAGCTTTATAATCAAATATCCCTAACTTCAAACTAAATAAACCTGTATTTTTAGCAAATCATCTTCAAGTCCATGAGTCTGTCGCCTGGACATTTCAATTACTTCCACAACAGGCCTCAATAACATGTAAACTTCCATCTGCTAAATACTCCATCATTAGTAAGTCATTTAAGGTTATGTAAGGCACTTGCTGCAAACTGAAGTATAAGATTAAGGGTAGAATAGCCACACCTGGGATTCTGAAAGGCCCCTGTGATTCTTGGGCTCTAGATTTATAATTCAAATGCAGAAACAAATATGTACGGTTCACTCAATACCCTCTCTGATTTCTTGGGCTCTCACTCTCCAAAGCAAACCCCAGATTGACGACAGACGAACAGCAGCTATGCTATGAACCACACAGAAGCACTGTCTTTCAACACATCATGAATATACATATATAAATAGATGAAACCAACTTGGAGTTACCATTAAATTCCTCTGTTCCAAGTGCTTCGAGAGCTTGCAGGAACAGATGCTAAACGATCACCATATCTCAGTCATCCAGGGGTTGTTCTAAGCTCCTACACAAGGCCTTGCAAGTCAGTCCAGAGAATCCATCCATTCATTGTAATTATTTCCTGTGAACTGCATTAATCACTCTCCAGTACAAACTTCCTATTAAAGCTGCCAATCTCAACAAACAACATATTTTATTTGTGATTGAAAAGGAGGATTGAGAAAGAAGCGTGCAGAACATATCAATACAAGGTCACAATAAAAAGGATCAACATCACATTTTGTTTACATGTGTTGGGATGTTTATAAAAGTGAAAGAGATATGGTATAACAAAATGCGGGTACTAAATAGGATTACCTATTTAGTCAAAGAAAAACACTGCTGCAGCAGAGATCATACAAAACTTGATTGTAAATAAGTAGGTTCACGTGTGCATGCCATGATAAGCACAGAAACATGTTCGAACTGTCAGAAGTGAGATGTCATGCAAACAAACCAGATGAAATGTGCCTTCTGCAATTGCAGTATATCTAACATCATATCCTCCGAAAGGGGCTACTATTTTCTTCCTAGTGCCCTGTTTGTATATCTAACTCCATAAACTCTAATTCTCTTGACAGTAGTTTCTCTTGCCTCAATCTTTAGTAATACCGGTCCTATTTTTCTCCATGAATTATGTCCTTGAAAGAAAAAACTTTTGCCGGTATCATATGCCCCATGATAGAGCATCATTTGGTTCATCGTGTGCAGTTTCTTCTTTCTTCTGATGTGATGAAAACCATGGCTGCTAACATTTATCATCACCACCTGTGACAGTGCATATCCATCATAATGACGTGAATATAAATAAATCCAACTATAATAATGCTAGTTAGAAATACGACTGTAATGATATTAACTGGTCAAACTTCTCCTTTGCACCAAATATTCTGATCACTATGCTATATACAGAAACTATTACATTCGGACAAACCATCAGTATTAACCACTTGGTTAGAGCTATTTGATAAAGAATTTTCTGGTTGCAGCTAGTTTTATAATCATGAGCTAACTTTTTGGTTCTATTTGTCCACGCCCAAAGAAATTTCTCACCAATTGTCACCATGGAAGTTGAAGATGACATATTTCAAGGTAAAAAGGTAACCACCGGGAGTACAGAATATGGATCTTTTAATGGTTGGAGCAGATACATAGGAGGGATACTACATGCATAAAGCAGGTGCCCATAATCAACTATGGAAGTGTTCAATACTATTGCATCACCAAGGAAACCATTATCTACTATGAAACTTTTCAGTTGTAGCAGCACAACAACCTCTAGCAGATTTTCAGTACAATATTCCCTGGCACTTATAAGCAATTCTTGAGTAGATAAACTTAAATCAATTGTTTACTGATTGTTAGACATAACACTTTATTCTCTTGACAATAAAAGGAGATAAAACCAACAAGAAGTATCTTATTTATTTCATCATAAATTATTTTACTCACCCAAAGATGAATAAGATATATATAAAAAGAAATAAAAAAAAATCTGCATTGATCCCTAAATTGAGACATTAGGTTGAAGAAATGTATGTTGAAGAGCTATCTAGAATAGAAATTTGATTGAAGAGTAGAGAAGAGCCCAATAATGAATTTAAACATTAAGTTCTATCTAGCATTCAATTACTAGTGACCTTAAGATTAAAAGCTTAAACTTTATAACATGTAAATGACTTCGAGGGAGTAATGAAGTAATGACCAATTATTTAAAGCGGGAGAAGTGAGAGAAGTAAAATAGCGCTCATTTGGAGAACAACAATTTTCAGAGGTAGTTAAGAACAAACATTCAATTATAAGACAAATGGTGATTTTATAGAAAACATATTTTCCTTAAAACAAACAGCAGCAAATAAATTTGCTTAATCTAGACTGGAAGAGTTAGAACATTTTCAATACCACTTAGATGATGAAGGTGGAATTTGACTGGCCACAGAGGTGCGCAAAACAAAACTCTATTTATTAAGTTCTCATGGAGGCTAAAGGATTGATAATAAAAATGAAGACGAGGGTCAAGAAACTGTATCTCAAGAAACATTTCTTGCACAAGTTACTTCAAAAGTATATTTTATTAACATCTCTTTATAAATACTTGAAAAGTTATTGGGTACCGTTGGTGGTCAACAGGATAGAAGAGGACGAATGAGAACTGAAAAACCAGCAGTTCTTGAATGGACTTCCATATGTAAGTTTAAGCAGAAACATTAAAGATCAACCGCAGTATGAAAGGAGGGAAAGAATGCTTGAGACTGATTTGTGCAAATTATCCAGAAAGACAGTACAAAAAGCCCTTCAGCGTGCATCATGGAGCTTGAAAGAAAATATGATAGCCAACACAAAAATTGCACAAGCAAATAGTGCACATAAGATATTAAGACAAATACCAAAAATTCTGCATCAAATCACCAGTCTAAGAATGGGGAAGAAATAAAAGAAGACGTTGAGTTACCAAAGACTTACCCAATTAACCGATCCTCAGTTTCATTGAAATCAGTAGCTTTCGTGAACCTTCCCTCTTTGTCTCATCCACCAATACTTGATACATCTCCACTGTACTATGATGCCAACCATCACCAGCATGAAATTCATGAAACTTAGTCTCAATCCACAACCAATTACAATCAGGTGTCCTAGTTATACCCCTTTGTCTCATTAATATTCTCATCCTCACCGGTTCATCCCACTTCTTCACATCAGCAGAGTTTTAATGATATAACTTAGTTCCCAGAATTCGAAGGTTCCATTTCCAGAAGCAGCCGCATCACCCGCTCACCAATATGTGCATTTCGCTACTTCTGACTGGCACCAAGTAATGACCCCAGAACAACTTCATCTGGCTTTTCAGGCAACTTCTCAATGAAGCTCCACGCCTCATAAAAGTCCAGCAAGAGAAAATAGGTCGACCATACAAGAATAATGCTCAATTTAAATCCAAATGGTGTGCACATCAGAGCAAATATTCTACTCCCCTCAGTAACCACACCACCATGCACACATGCAGAGAGCAATCCAACGAATGTGATTTCATTTGGGCCTCTTTCAACATGCGATCAGATTGTGCTAATGACTCCTTTGCTCGATCATGACTAGCTAGGGCAGAAACCACAGCAGTCCAGGATACCTCATTTTTCTGAGGCATGTCTTCAAAAACTTCAAGAGCATTGTCTGAACTTCCGCACTTGGCATATTGTTAGTAGTATTATGCCCTAAATTAACTTGTTTATTAAAAAAAAAAATTAAAGCTTCATGCATGTGCACGAATTCATGCACATGCACGAAGCGTAATGGTCAGCAGTTGCTGACCATTATGCACGTAGCATTGATGGTCAGCAACCGCTGACCATCATGCCACGTTCGTGCATGAGCGGTTGCTCATGCACGATCGTCCACTATGGACGATCAGCAACGGTTGCTGATCATCCATCGATCAGCAACTGTTGCTGGTCATTTTATTATAAAATGTTCGAGAGATTGAGTTAAAGAGTTGCTGTTGAAAAACAGAGAAAAAGTTAGTGTGGTTTTGGTTTTGTTCGAGAGAAACACAAGTGAGAAATCAATGATGCTTGCTGAAAATAGAAAGCAAATAGTGTGCGTGTTCTTGTGTCTTTGAGACGCAAGAAAGAAGATCATTATCTCGTTCGGGCCGTGGCTATAATACATTGAGGATACGTTGGATCATTTCCACGTGATTGCTAGCACAATCGAAGTGGAGAATATCCGAAGGTTCTCTCTTCCGTTCGACGTTCGTTGTTGGTGTGTCTGAACTAGAGGTCCGACACTTGTGGGACTCGAATTGTAGAACAACCGAACCAACTCGTTTCAAAGCGCGCTTCGAGAGGTATTTCGTTTAACTCCCTTTTATGTTTAGATTTTTGATTAAAACGCACGAACAACGCCTAAGGAAAATCATGTGTAATATTTATCTTTGTTTCCGCTGCGTTTATTTTGTTGATTTTTCTTATACATGATTCATGAAAACCCAACAGTGGTATCAGAGCCAACCTTAGGCGTTTCGTGCGTTTAATTGATATATAGTTCAAATATATTTTTGCATTCTAATGGCCAATTTACTTTTGTTAAGAGAATCGGTTCTCTTGCTCTTATGTGGCCTATAGAAGTTGATTGATTTATGTGATAAATTTAATCAACTAAGCAAAAATTAGAACTAAATCAATTTTGAATCAAAAATCCATAACTTGTTGTACTTCGTGTTTATATTCTAAAATGATATGCAGAATTTTATGCATGCCTTCCAGAGCTTTAAATTTTGAATTTATGGCTCGCAAGGAAGGGTGGTGATCATGGAAAAATCCCTAATTGTTGTGATTGTTGTATGGATGAATGTATGATGATTACAGGTATTCTTTTTGGGGATGTAATTATTAAATGGAGGCTGCGTCCTTCCTTTTATTTTACTTTAATTTTTCTTGATATGTAATTTTTAGTAGAGGTTAGTATTTCAATTGTTGATGTAAATACTACAAGAGAGGAGGAGCCATTGGAGGAGCCATTAAACCGGTGAGCTCTCTGGGCCCGGTCTTTGAAGAGTTCAAAGATTGAAGAAAAAGTGAAGAGCGGGTCCATATTATTAAAATATTAAAATGGCTAAATGGGTATTTTTGGCTCAAGACCCATTGAACCATAATTCCATGATCACCACATAGGATAGATATTATGTGATATCTATTTATTTATTGTGTTTATGGTATCGTGCATGTTAAACCGGTTAATGTGCAAAGTGAGACCGTTAATAACGACCCAAATCTCCTTACAAAGAATATTAAGTTGAAACGGGTTTCGGACTCGTGGCCTTCCATCGTCATGGTTTGATCCAATATTATAGTGGTTAACTAACCGGTTATGGATACATAGGGGTTAATTACCATTTATAATATTGGACCACTCCATTATGCATATGATGCTGTGCGGTTGGAGCCAAATGATTTCCAATAACTGTTAGGTGAGGCTTTCATGGTCTAGAGGCCGAAGTTATGATTGGGACTCGCATATGATGCGTTGAACAAGCTGGTTCACTCACTAAGTTCATAGGACACCAATAACTGTTAGGTGAGGTGAACTTTGGGCTAGTGGGACTCCAATCCCCACTAGTAATCTTTACCCAACGAAGATTACCGCTTCTCATCTTAAGGAGTATGGGATTCGAATATAAATTTAGTGGGAGGATCTATTTCATTTAAAGACCAAAATGAAATAGTTACTTTGAAAGATACAACGGCTAACAATTTATTTTCTACAACAGATATATTATTACTCTGAAAATGGTGACCACAAACCCACTCGCTGCTATACTTGACAAGAATTGTTTGACTGGACCCAATTTCACTGACTGGGTGAGGAATTTGAGAATTGTTCTCAATTCAGAAAAAATTGGGTATGTGCTTGATGAAAAGATGCCAACCTCTTTTCCTGAGGGTGGGACCCAAGAGGAGCGTGTCACTTATGATAAGTGGCGTGATGATGACTTAAAAGTTAGGTCATATATGCTTGCTTCTATGAATAATGAATTACAGAAGAAGTATGAATCTATGGAAGATGCTGGGTCGATCATTTTGCACTTAAAAGAATACTTTGATGAGAATGGTCGAACCTCTAGATATGAGATATCTAAGGCATTGTACTGTATGAGGATGGCTGAAGGATCATCTGTTAATGATCATGCTTTGAAAATGATCTGGCACATTGAAGAATTGGCTAGGCTGAATCTCGTTATGGACAATGAGTTAGCTATGGATTTGATCCTCCAATCTTTACCCGATTCCTTCTCTGGTTTTGTCCAAAACTTCCACATGCATAAGATGGAGAAAACTCTTGCTGAGTTACATAGCATGCTGGTAGTTTATGAGAAGGAAATGCATAACACGAGGCCAAATGTAGTGGCTATGGCTAAGGCTTCTTCTTCAAAGGGTAAGACCATTTTAAAGAAGAATAAATGGAAGAGGCCTGCCAAACCTGTTGTGCAACCAAAACCCATGATTGATAAAGGGAAATGTCATTACTGTGGTGTCAAAGGGCACTGGAGGAGGAACTGCAAAAGGTACCTCGCGAGCTTGAAGGTCAAGCCCAAGAACCGACCTTATGAAGGTATGGTGTCTATGCTTATTGAAACCAATCTTATGGTTAGTGCTGAATCTAGCTCATGGGTTCTAGATTCTACTGCAACTTCACATATTTGTATGTCTTTGCAGAATCTGGAAATAAGCAGGATGCTAAGGCGAAATGAGATTGTCCTGACGTTTGCCAATGGAGCAAGAGTTGCTGCATTAGCTATAGGGACTTTTCGTTTATGTTTCCCTTCTGGACATGTAATGGTTTTAAAGAACTGTTTGCATTATAAAAATGCTGTTAGGAACATCATCTCTATACCTCATCTGGGTAAAGAGAATTATGAATTTTCTTTCGCTGATGATGTATGTTCTATTTATCATAATAGAATATGTGTTGGTTCTAGCTTATTAACCAACAATCTTTATACCATTACAATGTCCGGTAATGTGATTACCAATGTCAATAAGCAAAATAGAATTGATATAAATGCCATAACTAATAAACGCCCTAGAGACGGTCCAAATAAAAAGTATGTTTGGCATCTCCGGTTAGGTCATATTGGAGAAGACAGAATTAACAAGTTGAGTAATGATGGATACATTGGTCCTTCAAATTTTGAGTCATACTCGACTTGTGAGGCATGTCTTCTAGGAAAAATGACCAAAGCGCCTTTTGTGGGACAAAGTGCGCGAGCTGCTGACATATTAGAATTAATACATACAGATGTATGTGGACCAATTAATGAAACTGCTAGAGGTGGTTATAATTACTTCATTACCTTCACCGATGATCAGTCACGGTATGGTTATTTATACCTCATGAAGTATAAATCTGAATCCTTTGAAAAGTTCAAGGAATTCAAGGCTGAAGTTGAGAAACAAACAGGAAAATGTATTAAGGCTCTTCGATCAGATCGAGGAGGTGAATACCTTAGTACTGAATTCCTGGACTTTCTTAAAGAGAATGGCATTTTATCACAATGGACACCTCCTGGAACTCCAGAACATAATGGTGTATCTGAACGAAGAAATCGTACTTTATTAGATATGGTACGATCTATGATGAGTTACACCGATTTGCCAATATCCCTTTGGGGATATGCCCTTGAGACAGCTGTATATATACTGAATAGAGTGCCGTCCAAATCTGTTCCAACTACGCCCTATGAGATATGGCATAGTAGGAAACCTAGTCTTAATCATATTAAGATTTGGGGTTGTCCAGCTTTCGTGAAAAAGCTGAAAATGGAAAAATTGGAGGCAAGATCTGAACAAGGTCGCTTCATTGGATATCCAAAGGAAACTCTTGGATATTATTTCTATTTTCATTCAAACCAAAGAATTTTGGTATGCAAGCACGCTTCTTTTTTGGAGAATCAGTTCGTCCAAGAAAGTGGTGCTGGGCGGAAAATAGTCTTACAAGAAGAAAATAATGAAGTATCAAACAACCGAGTTCAGATACCAATCTCTGATTCAGTGGGAGCTTCTGATATACAACCTCTTAGGAGAAGTGCGAGAACGTCTCGCCCACCTGCTCGTTATAAACACTCGGTTGATCATATCGAACCATTATTCATTGTGAATGATAGTGATCAACCCAGTGATCCTAAAACTTATGAAGAGGCGATGTTGGACATCAATTCTGGTAAATGGCTAGAGGCCATGAAATCCGAAATGGATTCAATGTATTCCAATGAGGTTTGGACCTTGACTAACCTGCCTGATGGTATTGTACCAATTGGCTGTAAATGGATCTTCAAGAGGAAGATGAATGTTGAAGGTCGAATTGGAATTTACAAAGCACGGCTGGTGGCGAAAGGATATCGTCAAAAAGAAGGAATTGATTATGACGAAACTTTCTCACCTGTGGCCATGCTAAAATCCATTCGGATTATGTTGGCTATAGTTGCACACCTTGATTATGAGATATTTCATATGGATGTCAAAACGGCTTTTCTAAATGGTTTTCTCGATGAGGACATCTATATGGAACAGCCACAGGGTTTTGAATCCAATAGTGAAAAACAGAAGGTGTGTAAGCTTAAGAGATCCATTTATGGACTCAAACAAGCCTCCAGAAGTTGGAACATCCGTTTTGATGAGGTAGTCAAATCGTTTGGCTTCATCAAAAATCCGAATGAACCTTGTGTATACAAGAAGATCAGTGGGAGTGCAATTGCATTTCTAGTTTTGTATGTTGATGATATACTTTTGATTGGAAATGATGTACCAATGATATCATCAATAAAACTATTCTTGTCACGGAAATTCTCCATGAAAGATTTAGGAGAGGCAACCTACATTTTAGGTATCAAGATCTATAGAGATAGATCAAGACGATTGATTGGCCTCTCACAATCTACGTACATAGACAAAGTGTTAACACGGTTTAACATGCAATGTTCCAAGAGAGGATTATTGCCTTTTAGGCAAGGGATCCGTCTTTCTAAGGAGATGTGTCCCAACACTCCTGAAGAAAGAGAGCGGATGGCAAAGATACCATATGCATCCGCTATTGGAAGCATAATGTATGCTATGCTATGTACTAGACCTGATATTGCGCATGCTGTAAGTATTACCAGCAGATATCAGTCTGATCCAGGAGAAGAGCACTGGATAGCAATCAAGAATATTCTTAAGTACTTGCGAATGACTAAAGATTTATTCTTGATATATGGAGAATGAGAATTTAAAGTTGTAGCTTATACTGATTCCGATTTTCAATCGGATCCTAATTATTATAAGTCTACGTCTGGGTTTGTCTTTACATTCAATGGTGGTGCAGTTAGTTGGAAAAGTTCCAAACAAAGCATAACTGCCGATTCCACCACTGAGGCAGAGTATGTAGCTGCTTCTGAAGCAGCAAAGGAAGCCGCTTGGATGAAGAAATTTATTTCTGAACTTGGAGTCGTTCCTTCAATTGAGCAACCAATCACATTGTTTTGTGACAACAATGGGCGATAGCTCAAGCTAAGGAACCGAGGTCTCACCAGAAGTCCAAGCATATTGAGAGACACTTCCATCTCATCAGAGAAATTGTTGGGAGAGGTGATATCGCCTTGCAGAAAATTGCCTCAGCAGAAAACGTGGCAGATCCCTTCACTAAGGCCTTACCTCAGTCTTCTTTTGAAAGACATATTGACAAAATGGGTTTGAGGTACCAAACAAGTTGGCTTTAGTGTGATGGGAAATTGTTGGATGTATGCCCTAAAGCTACTATGTAATAGTTACATATTAGGGATTTTAGTTGTACTTTCATTATTATTATTTAATTAATGGCAACGACGTATTCATTCATTTGTCCAATTATTTTATATTGATGAATGATTCCATAAGATCAGTTGCAACTAGACCTATTCTTGAGACGTCAAGAATATATGTGACGGGTTCATAGTTAGACTGAATCTTTAAATTGTTCCCGGTCGATGGATTATTAATTGGATATTAATAATCCTGTTGAGACCGGTGTGTTCTTAACTTCGCCATTAAGTATTGGATACTTAAGGGAATGATGAGTCACATGTCATTGGGTATTATGATGCCTAAGTTAGAACACAGGTGTTTATATTAGACAAATTCACTGAACGTGACGCATATGGAACGATTAGCGACATGGAAGCTTTTAGCATGGTCAATGTCTAATTGTTCATGCTTTGGTCTTGTGTAAATAATCCTTAGACCTGAGGCACAGTGTTAACTTGTGTATCGAACAACTATGGTTCACGGGTGCACATAATGCCGGGTCGTCGATCCGTCTTTATACTTGATGGTCATAGTTTGTTCATATACGAAGTTACATGTGTGTGCAATATGGAATCTGTCTCCTTGTTATATGCAAGGTATGATAATGATGTCCTATGCGATCTAATTATGACACTGCATTGAAATCCTCGGCCGGGGTTGTAACCGAGAATAAATTGTTTATGTCTCGAATAAAATGCATGTCAATTAGATTTGTGCATATGATCAAATTAATGACTTGAAATATATTCCATGGTTTTTGTTTGATCGGGACATAGTAAGACAGAGGGATTGAATTACACTGTAGTCAAAGCTGACAGGTTCATTATGTTCTTAAAGCATTCACACTATCTAGGTAGCCATGACATATTGCTAGATGTCAATCGTGGCTTGTAGGACCTAAAAGATTAATCGGGACAATTAATTCTTTTGGAAGTACTAATGTGTTAGTACAAGTCTTACTACCAGTTTAATGATAAACCTAGGGATGTCACACACCATAAACAATTAGGATGACGTGGAACAAGAGAGAAATATTATTGCAAATATGTTTGCAATTACTGCAATCGAATTGAGCCGATTTGAAATTAAATTAAATGAGATTTAATTTAATTTGTATCATAGTCACGAGCTTACTTGCATATGATGCACACGCATGCCCAAAGTCGATATATGTTAACATACCAAACAAGTTGGCTTTAGTGCAAGTGGGAGATTGTTAGTAGTATTATGCCCTAAATTAACTTGTTTATTAAAAAAAAAATTAAAGCTTCATGCATGTGCACGAATTCGTGCACATGCACGAAGCGTAATGGTCAGCGGTTGCTGACCATTACGCACGTAGCATTGATGGTCAGCAACCGCTGACCATTATGCCACGTTCGTGCATGAGCAACCGCTCATGCACGACAATCGTGCATGAGCAACCGCTCATGCACGATCGTCCACTATGGACGATCAGCAACTGTTGCTGGTCATTTTATTATAAAATGTTCGAGAGATTGAGTTAAAGAGTTGCTGTTGAAAAACAGAGAAAAAGTTAGTGTGGTTTTGGTTTTGTTCGAGAGAAACACAAGTGAGAAATCAATGATGCTTTGCTGAAAATAGAAAGCAAATAGTGTGCGTGTTCTTGTGTCTTTGAGACGCAAGAAAGAAGATCATTATCTCGTTCGGGCCATGGCTATGATACATTGAGGATACGTTGGATCATTTCCACGTGATTGCTAGCACAATCGAAGTGGAGAATATCCGAAGGTTCTCTCTTCCGTTCGACGTTCGTTGTTGGTATGTCTGAACTAGAGGCCCGAAGCTTGTGGGACTCGAATTGTAGAACAACCGAACCAACTCGTTTCAAAGCGCGCTTCGAGAGGTATTTCGTTTAACTCCCTTTTATGTTTAGATTTTTGATTAAAACGCACGAACAACGCCTAAGGAAAATCATGTGTAATATTTATCTTTATTTCCGTTGCGTTTATTTTGTTGATTTTTCTTATACATGATTCATGAAAACCCAACATATATCAATTGAAGCAGCACCAACATAAACATCACACCTTAAGCCACTACGAGACACATAGGTGTCTACCCACTTCCCCAGGTCTAGGGCCTCTATCGAGGCACAAGAAGACAACATGCCAAGCAATGCAATTTTGTCAGGATCAATGCCAGCCTCTCCCATCGGGCTAAATGGTGTGATCACTTCATCAGCCATCCCATTTTGGGCATAACTGTCACAAATCAACAAGTCAAGAAAAGTTAGAGAGCCCCTCACCAATTACGCTTAATCGTGCAGATTGCCAAAATATGTATCTTGGACATTACTAACTGATTAACTGAACCAAAGGTAAAAGGAGAACACACAAGCCAATTGTAAGGATAAATTCTCCCCCAAACAACCCAAAAAACAAAGGTATTAGTGGCACCATCCTCTTTACTGAAAGGCTGGTATATGAACCAGTAAAAGAGAAGCAATAATCAAGTTAACAAAGTGCACTGCCGATACCCTTAGAGGCTAAAGAAGGAGGACGACCTGAAAACCTTTCAGAAAAGCGTGCCGATACCCTTAGAGGCTAAAGAAGGAGGGTGACCTCAAAAACCTTTCAAAAAAGCAGGTAAAACTACAAATTTGGGTGCGTTTGGTTCAGCATTTGCAAAGGGTTTTGAGGGTGCGTTTGAGAAGACTTTTGGGAAAAGTCTTTAGGAAAATGTAAACACCTTTGAGTTAAAAGGTGTTTTTCAAAATGCAACTATATTTGGTAAATTATATTTTGAAAGCCCTTTATGAAGCACTTTGAGCAAAATGGTGTTTGGGAAATTATATTTACAAAGCATCTTTGTGGTAAAAAAACAATTATCAAAAGAAAAATTAAAAAAAATTGACTGTCAAAGGCAGTGGCCACCAGCAACCATCGGCGACCTTCGGTGACCCCAGATTTGGGGCGACGAGGTCGCGCGATGCCAGCGACCCCGAATCTAGGGCGGCGAGGCCCGGCAACCCCGGATCTAGGTTGTGGCGGCATCACGCGACCTCCTGCGACCTCCGGCGATCCAGGGGCGGTGAGGTCGCATGACACCGCCTCGACCTCCGGTGACCTAAATTCAGGGTGTCAAGGTCGTGGGAGGACCTCGCCGCCTCAGATTTGGGTAGCACGACCTTGCCCTCCCCGGATCTGGGGCAGCGAGGTTGCGCAACGCCGCCGCGACCTAGATTCAAGGGTGGCGAGGTCGCGTGACCCAAATCAAGGGCAACAAGGTCCTCCCACGACCCTGCCGCCCTAGATTTGGTTCTCGGTGACCCAGACCTCGCTGCGACCCACTCCCTAGCGTCAGTCGCGCAACCCCCAACGACGATTGTCTAGGTGACAATTGCCAGCAACTGCCTGCCCTTCGCTGGCAACCAGTCGCAGAAGAAGAAGAAGCTCACGGAAGAAGATGATAAATAGTAAGGGTGAAACCAGACAAACGAAAAATCAATAAGGATAATTTGGGAAGAAAAAAAAATTAGTCCCTCAAGCTCAGCATTTTCGATAAGCTAAAAGCCCAAGGCAGCCCCCAACCTGCCTTGGGCTTTCAGTCTTGTGAAGCTGGCATTTGGGGAATGCAAACCCAAAAATGAATGCCAAACAGGCTAGCATTTGCCCAAGGATCTTTAGGCCTTCAAAGGGCTTTAGGAAGTAGTTCCCAAACGAAGCCCGAGTCCAATGCAAATGCTAAAAGTCCAAAGCTACTTTGAGGAAATGCAAAAATAATTTGGTAAATTTTGCTTTGAAAAGTAACTTTGAGATAAATGTTGTTTGGTAGAAAACACATTTGCAAAACCCCTTTGGTGATTAGTCTAAATATTTTTATTTTTATTTTTTTAAAATTAAAAAAATAATAATGTTTGCAAATTTTTTAATTTATGTTTAACAACAATGTTAAAGATGTTGTGTAAATAATTTTATTAAAATTAAAATTTCTTTTTTTTGCTAAAAAAATCGAATGGAAATTGTTTCTACCATAATTTTCAATTGCTTTGTATATGGATAACTTGGTATAGTCTTTAAAATCTTCCACTTCTTCTTTAATACGCCAAAAGCTCGCTCAATTTTTTATTGTAGTGAGGAGTGAGCACGGTTGAATACTTCTTTATAATCCGTCGGTTGAGGACCTCATTGAAACTCAGGTAAATGATATTTAACTTCTTTATATAACCCCAAATAACCCATGAGATTTGGATATCCAGCATCAACCAAATAATATTTACCTACACAAAAAAGTTGTAAATTTAATCAACAGATAACACATATATATTAATGCATAAAAACCATTAATTAATGAACCTTTCGAAGGATGGGGAAATTGTAAATCATGTCTTCTAATAGCTTCATAAAAGATACAAGTATCATGAGCTATTCCCTCCCAACCAGCTCAAACATAAGTAAATTTCATGTTAAAATTACACACGGCTATCATATTTTGTGTCGGTGTTCATTTTCAACCAATAAAACGAAGCTGCTCACACGTAGGTACCACCACTGGAATATGAGTGCCATCTATAGCTCTAATGCAATCCTAAAACAAGAACAAAATTATTATATGATTTATATTTAATTCATATTTTCTATTGTATAACCGTAACTTATCTTAAAATGAGGAAAAAATCTTGTATTATTCCCGATCTTCTTTGGAAATTCCTTGAATTGTCAAATCAGATGGTTGGATCGAATCTGATTCCATTTCACATATTTTATTCAAAACTAAGCTAAATAGCCTGCATATGGTTTCCCCAGAATATTGAAAACGCCCTTGCGCTAACCTATTACCTATATTATGTCCTAAAATGTGAAGAAACAATCCTAAAATTTCTGTAACATCAATATTTCTAGTTTCTTGCAAACCATATCGTGTCACTAAATCATTCATTAAATTCCTAAATACAATTCTATCCATTCTAAACATTCGATAAAACCTTTCAAGATTAGCATCAATATCCATCAACTCTCTTAACCATGCATTTCCCATATATGACGATGTTATGCATGGTATTTTTTGACCATATTGCCTGATAAACACCGTAGGTATGTGTAGTTGCACAAAGTTGCCAAAATTCTTCTTCCTCTTTTTTGTAGTTTTCCCTTTCAGGAGAATCATCCATAACTAATTAAAGTACCAAATCAAAACAAGGCAAAGCAAGGGTTTCTGCAGAAGAAAAAGATCATATTGGGACTAACCTTTTTGGCTCTAGAAGAAGAGATTGTTGTTCAGAACCCTGGATAAGCTTATCTAAAGTATCTGCAATGAAGATCAAGCCTTAGGTACAGATAAGTATCTGCAAGTACACTTCAAGTGGTATTTGAATTGGAATTTATGAAAAGCCAGGTCAGCACATACAAGTAGCTACTTAATCTAGAAACTGTGTTAATTCATTTTGCATGAAGCAACTACTTCAAGCTCAATGATCTCACACAATTTCACAGATACTTGTAACTCGGTAAAGAATCCAAGGACATATGTCACTTTTCTTAAATTGTTATACCATCTGTAATGGAGAAAAAGCCCCACATGTTATCAAGGCATTAGTTAGCATCTATATAATTCCTCAGCAAATAAGCTATTTCAAGCTTAAGGTACTCTACATTCATTTTACTTAAACTATCTGGTTAAACCTCTGGAATAACTCCATGCTGAAGACGCTTGGCTAATCAATTACATCATGGTGTGTTTAAATCAGTACTCATATTTATTAGTATACAAAAAACCGAGTCAAGCATATAGTTCCCCTATTTAATCAACTCAATGTCAAATATCAATGTGTTAATTTGTTATGAATAACTAAGGAAAAAAAAATGGGAAGCAATGTCCAAGCCTCAAAGGAGTCATTGAATTTGTCTTATATCTACTAAATTACATCTTGAGCTGCCAAATAAGTAATGAGGGCTAGCAAAAAAGATCTCTACAACAACATGCATTGGTGATTCAAAATCCACCAATTTTTAATTTTCACATGCCATGGAACAAGAAGCTAAAATGAATAACCAGCCACACCACAAAGCACCAAAATAAGGGATGCCGACTCATAGGCTTTGTCCATAATACTAACAAAAATGCACCCTCATCATTGATACAGAATTGCTTGATGCTTACATTAGGATTCGCCAATAGTCAGAAAGCCTAAGCCCTGCTTTCGTCAGGAGTTGGTATTAAACCAGATTATGCCGTCAAGCCCTGTCTAACAAATAACCTGTTCGCATCACAAAGTCTAGTCACAACATCAAGAACATTATCATGGTTTCACTTTAGTCCCCTAGAACATCTTCAAACCATTAACACAAGATAACACAACAAGATGACAAGAAAAGAAAAAAGGGAAAGCTCATCAGCATCCCTCGCATTTATCATTCATGAACAGCAAGTTGAAAAAAGAACGCATTTTTTATGGAGACCCAAAATCCCCTGATAGTCATTACAATCAAATCTTACTTCCCACTCCAATTCTTCCATCAGAGAGAGCAGCGAGTTGGGATTAGTAACAGTGCATTGACAGTCTAGAGGTGCCTAAACTCTCAAAATAGGAAATTGTGCACCAACCTTGATAGTCATCCACGGTTAGGCTCTACGCAATCAAGCCTGCGATCCAAGTCGAAAAGACATTAAAAAACAAACAACCCGAAATGGGAAAAAATCATTTGCGCAAGCCGACGCACGCAACAAGGCATCAGATTGGAACTAGAGACTAAACATGAATAAGCAATTCTAGCGACCGTGAACGTCACGACAGACGGAAAAAGCCGGAAAAAGGCAAACCCGAAGCATGGCATCTCCAGTCCCGAGCCACCGGAGCCCATGCAAAAAACTGCACTCAATGACAGGGGAGGGGAGGGAAACCACGAGAAACGAAGGAGAAACCGTATAGACTGTGAGAAATGTTGGACCCACTCGGCGATTTGCAGTACTCGCAAGAGCTCCTCCGCCAACCGTAGTCCAAGACCACCGACTCCCCCCTTCCTCACCGGAAACACTAGGCTTCAGGAGCAAGGGGGAGAGAGGAGAGACGAACCTACAGAGGACGAGCAAAGGAAAAACGCAGTCGAGCGAAGAGCATAGTTGAGTGAGAAGCGGTTGTCACGAGGGAGAGAGTGATGGAAGGGTGCAGAGCGATGGAAGAGTCGAGTGAGAAGCGGTAGTCACGAGGGAGAGAGCGATGGAAGGGTGAGAAGAGAAAGGAGATCTAGGGTTTTTTGGTTTTTAAAATGGGCAAAAGTGGTTTTTCAATAAACTTTTGAGGCAAAATAGGCGACTTGCTATTTTCATTAAATGAGGCCTTCAAAATTCCAAAAATTGATGAAAGCTCAAGGCTAGTCTCCACTAGCCTTGAGCTTTCAACATTCTCAAGGATCAACTTTTACTTGAAAGCCTTTTACCAAAAAAACTTTCACTTGAAAGCCTTTGAAGAATGGTTGCCAAACACCTCAATTTGGGATAAAAGGGCTTTAGGGCTTGAAGGGGCTTTCTAAATGCCCATCCAAACGCACCCAAAGCAGTTTAGCTTAAAGGACTTTAAACAAATGTAAAGGTTGTTTGGTAAACTATATTTTGAGAAGCAATTTTGAGAGAAATGTTGTTCGGTAGAAACCACATTTGAAAATCTATTTGGGTGATTAATATTAATTTTTTAATTTTTATTTGTTTAAAATCGAAAAAAATAGTGTATGCAACTTTTTAAATATAAATTTGACAATAATACTAAAAAAAATTGAATACATATATAATTTTCTTTTAAAAAGACCAAACCCTTCATCGGAATTTTTAAATTTTTATTTGCTTAAAATTGAAAAAAAAATGATGTATTTGCAAATTTTTAAATATAAATTTTCACAATAATGCTAGAAAAATCAAATACATATATATAATTAAAAAAGACCAAATCCTTCCTGGAAATTTATTAATTTTTAGTTGTTTAAAATTGAAAAAAATGATGTATGCAACTTTTTAAATATAAATTTTGACAATAATACTATATATATGTATATATATATATATATATATATATATATATATATATATATATATTAAAAAAGACCAAATCCTTCGTCGAAATTTTTAATTTTAATTATTTTTAATTTGAAAAAATAATGCATGCGATTTTTTAATTATAAATTTTGACAATAATGCTAAAAAAATCAAATATATAAATATTTTTTTAAAAGACCAAAATATATTTAATTTTTTTTAGCATTTATATATATTTGATTTTTTTAGCATTATTTTGGCATTTAAAAAAATAATAATGAGGGCAAAATCAGAAATTTGAAGAATGAGTGAGAATAGTTTTGAAATAAAAAAACTAAGTTTTAGTATTTGGCTAAATGCTGAAAGTTCAAAGTTAATTCCTATTAGTTTTTGGCTTTCAGCCTTCTTAATTCTAACTTTTACTTGAAAGCTACTTTAGAATTGTTGCCACACAATCAAACATTTCCCCAAGAGATTTTGGAGACTGAAAGCCCATTGAGAATACTGAATCAAACACACCCTTTGTAGCCGCTAGACGAAGAGGTTGGGGCAGACCTCAACTATCACTCGGTTAAAGAAAACCATTGGTATTAGTATTATGAAGAGTATATATGCAAATTTGATGATTGGATCAGAGTCAATCCTGGTAAAGTCTTATAGTTCAACATGAGTATCTAATAGAAAAGCTAATGCCTATTTTTATCAGCCAATAGGACTAACAAATTTGAAAGTTTTAGAATCTTATGTTTAGAAATTAAGAAGTTTTCTATTTTATATATTACTTTTCTTACTAGTAAATCTTCTAGAATGTACTTAGGATATATACATACCCACCTAAGCTTAATGGAAATACATAATAATTTTTGTCTCAACATGGTATCAAGAGCCATCTAAGGCTTATGCCCCTTTCAACCTAAGCTTACTTCTCCTTTTTTTCCCTACAAGGGTGGTCAATATGGCCCTAAAGAATCCCATTGCCACCACCACCAACACCATAATTGCCATAACAAATCCCTCACTTCCTCCATTAAAATCTAATCACCACTTCCTTTCTCTATGTCTCATAGCATTCAATTACCTACTATGGAAAGCATAGGTTATCCTATTTCTCAACGGACAAAACCTCTATGGCCATGTCAATGGAACAAAATGCGTCCCTCTAATGTGGCACAAGCAGCTCTTTGACGACAACAACATGAATAATCAGATCCATATGTGATTGAAAATTGAGATTAATAAGCACAGTGTCATTAAAACGTATTTGTTTGAGTCATTGTTTCACTTGAAGAAAAATAGATCAACCTAATAATCAGAAATCTATTGGAATGCCAAATTTTCTTCTTTATAACCAATTTAAATATAATAGCTTTCAATGGGATTAAGCAACCGATAGATATAACCTACATTTTTATAGGTTAGAGAAAAAACCTAGCAAACCCTAACTAATACCGTATCAACTGGGTCCCTCTTATCACGAGTTTCAATTAAACACAATTGCTTACATTTTGTTGCTCAACTATGCCTGTTATTAATAGATGCCAAAATATAATTCAATAAGATCACTCAAGGGTTTAACATATATTATAATATCCATTAATCCGATTATTTAAAATATAAAATCAATTAATTAATGTAAGTCCATATTATAGGAAATTTCCAACAAATGATTTCATAATCAACCAGCATGAAAAAGTTTCTTATAGTCGAACGAGGTGGTTTATGAAACACATATCAGACAAAAATTTCCAAATTACAATCAACTTGCTTCAATCTTCCTGGGATCGAGTTTCTGACTGGAGATAAAAGTAGAATTTCTCAAAACCAGATTTTATAGCGAGGGGCTATAGTATGGCTGTGTAAATGGCCAAAAAGCATAAGTAAGCAAGCTTGATTTTTTTTTTTTTTTTGTATAGGTTGAAATCTAAGTTGTTTTTTCTTTGCTGCAGGATTTTAGTGAAAACGTCCACCATCACCACAAACGGATAAGATGAGATAAGATCATATTGTCTCAATCCAGTTGCCCTTTGCAATAGCCAACAAGCTCCCCCACTAACAGTATAGGAGTATCTAGGAAATGCATGAATTCAATGGGAACACCAATTGCGGTCGAGAGATTCCTCGGAACAAAAAAGAAAATCACTTTAGCCTTCGTAATTTCTGCTTTAATGGTGCATCTAGGGGTCACAAAATGAATAATTTTGTCTAAGACACGGATTGATTGCGTCGTCACTTGCGCGTGAACTTCATAAAACATCAACTGTAAGCTACTAAAGGATGACTATTCTGATTTTCGTTCCAAAAAAGCGACTTTTTCTGTTATGGTAGATTTCAAAGTCGGTAAATGTCAACCAAAAAAAAAAAAACTATTGATAATAAAAAAGTCAAATGATGACCCCGTTTTCCTGGTAACTTGTTGGAAACTTGCCAACACTTTTATGAAATTACTAACTCTTTTATAGAGTTTACAAATGATCAACTTTTCTTTTTTTATCTTTCAGTCACTTTTATTTGTCTTTCTTATCTAAGCCTTAATTAACCAATTTACATCAATTTCTCCATCTCTATTTGAGTGGCTTACCAACTTTTATTCCGATGAAATTATGAATTAGTTTTGAGTGATTAACTCTTATTTGAGTTATTTTCCAATGTTTTCTTTTGTTTATTCTCATTTAGCATTTTTTGTTATCTACAAATGCCTCAAATTTATAAACTCTCACATGAACTTACTAATTTAATCAGTTCTGGTATACTAAGTCTCCCTTGAATTGCTTTTCACTTAAGGCTTATTTGGTTTTTCCCTAGACTTAGCAAAATTTTTGTTGAATTACCAACTTTCATTTGCTTTGCTTACCAAACCGTTAATTTAAACTTTTTAAAAAAATCATCAACAATAATTGAAGCGATTACCAACTTTTATTTGATTGAGCTACTTATAAGCTTTACGTTATAAATTCTTAATTAAGTCTATTATCAATGTTTTTTTATTTGTTTTTAAATTATCTTCTTCTCTAATATTTGACAAAAAAAAACTTTTCTTATAATATATAAAATTTTCTTTACCTTTCTTACCAACACTTTAAATCATCATCTATTATGTGAAATAACCTACCTTTCTTTGAAATAACCTACGTCTATTTAAATGACTTATCACTTTTCTCCAATTAAATTACTAATTAGTTTTGGTTAATCTAATTTGAGTTGCTTATTAGCAAATTTATTTATTTTTAAATTTAACAACATTTCTTTTGAGTTAGCACATTTAATTGCCTTGCTTGAAATTTTTTAAATTGACTAACTCTTTTTAAAATTACCAATCCCAATTAAGAGTGATTATCAACTTTTCTCTAATTAGATTACCAACTCATATTTGAGTTAGTTATCGATATTATTAATTAAATTGTAATAGACAACTCAAAACACACTTGTTATACCAAATTAACACTAAAAAATTATCTCACACAGCCATTTATATATTATCTCATGCCACACTCAAATCACTCAAAAGCAATACTTGCTCATATAGAGACGCTCAACTAATACGTTTATCTCTTACACTCATAGAAAAACAACTCTCTCCCCCCACCCCCCTCCTTAGGCCGTACTACCTCTCTCTTTCTTTGACTTTACCTTTTGCATCTCGCGATATAACTTCAAAAACTGGGAGAATTATAAATAAATAAATAAATAAATAATCCTAAATCTATTGCAATGTATCAATACAAGTTAAACTTTATTTTTTGCCAATCAACTTTTTACATTTATGCCAATTTAGTGCATCCACTACATTTTGGCTAGAAAATCATGACATGGACATTGGTAGTCTTGTAAGATAGTTGACGATAATTTTTAGTAATATTTTAATATTTTTTTACATTTTATATTTTCTTTTCGCTTTTATTTTCTTTCTCTTCTTTTGCTTCCCTAACAAGGTTGACCTTACCAACCCGACAAGGATGACCTCACCAGTGGCTAGGCGAGGTCAAGCCTCATCATCACTAGCCCTCACCTCTAGGTCACCAAGGAAGGGAAGAAAAAAGAGTAAAAAATAATATAAAAACATTAAGAATTGTCTACTTTAGCATTAAGTGCACCATGTAGGATAACCGATGTTTATGTTAGTGATTTTTGACTAAAATTGACTAGATAGATCGAGTTGGCAAAAATATATTTAAAAAAAAAAGGAAAATTTTCAAATAAAGACTTAAAATGGACATTGTTTCAGATAAGGGCCCAAAGTGCCATTATTTTATTAAGTAAAGACCTAAAGTGAACTTTATTTTAAAGAAGGGCCTGACGTGCATATATCAGTTTCAAAGAATGGCTTGAACTTACCAAATGTGAAGGGCAATTTTGTCTTTTTAAAATTTTAAAATTTTTTCTTTTTCCTTTTGAAAAACTACAAAAAAGAATAAAAGAAAAAAAAGAAAAAAAGAAAACACAAGTAGGTGGGAGGGCTCCCTCCCACTTGTGGTCACTGCCCCATCGCCAGTAAGGCAATGGTAAAGGCTAGCAAGGTCATCAATGCTTGGAGGAGGGCCGACGACTCTCTTCCAAATTTGGGCAAGGGTCATCAGTCGTCGCATAGGCCTAAGAACCTTCAACCAATGCCAGTGACCTCCATAGATGCTAAGTGGAAGTCACCCTTGCCAATATCGAGTGAGGGCAACCCTTGCTTGAGTTGGGCGCGGGTGACCTCCATCGGTCGGCGATGGCCATGTTTGGGGAAGGGAAGAGGAAAAAAGCAAAGAACAAAAAAAAGAAAAAGGGATGAGAAAAATAAAAATAAAAATAAAAATAAAAATAAAAATAAAAAAAAATAAAAATAAAAATAAAAATATAATTTTTTGACCAAAATTCCCCTTCTTCGACACCCAAAAAAGTCGCTATCAGCCAAAAATCCTTATTTGAAACAATTTAGCCAATTCGAGCCCTTAGTCAAAATAATATCCACTTTGGGCCTTTTTTTGAAATAATATCTACTTTGAGCCCTTATTTGAGAAAACTAAGGTACTTTAGATCCTTTTTTGAACTTTTCTCTAAAAAAAATTTGAATTGAATTAATACAAGCACAATAGATTTATATATATCTTCTTCGTTTTTTTTTTTTTTTGATAATTTTCCATTCAAAAACTTCACCATAAGCTTTATCCATAGATCTTTCGCGGCCTCAAACGTCCTTGGCAACTTGAACTTTTTGCTTTCTTTCTCCTTTTGACTTTTTCTTTTGGCCACCAATTTGCGCTTGAGAAAGGAGAGTATTTCTTACAACCCTTCATCAGCTCACAATAATAATGTGAGCCCTTTTGTCATCATCGCTTTGTAAAAGGGCATAAGATTTTTCGGGACATGTAACATGACTTTTAGAATGCGTTTATTTTATGAAAAACACAATGATAAGAAATGTTCTCCAAAAGAAGTATTATTCAATAATACGGTTATTCTTTCTTTATTGGGTAATATATGATCGAAAATGTTTCCTAATATTTGGATCTCACGATTTTATCTCAAGCAATATATATATTCAAATTTTTGATTTGTTAATTTTTTCAAATAACAGATTTTTAATTATTTCTTATTTTTCTCTTTGCATTATATATACATTTTAAATCAAAATTTAATTATTTTTCTTTTTCTTTTTTTTCTTTTTTTATTTTATTTCCTTTTTATTTGTCCTTCATCCACTATGACCGACTGGCGATGGCCACAAGCAAGCTTGAGCTCAATGGCCTTGAGCTCACCAAACATGGTGAGGTTGGCAATCGATGAAGGAGGTAGAATGAAAATGAAAAGAAAAAAAGAGAAAAGAAAACATAAGATATTAAAAAATTTGAGAGGAGCAATTTTGGAAATTGTTTTCACCTTTTTAAATTTAGGAATTCACTTTTTTAAGTTTATGCATGAATATTTTTATTAACCAGAAAGTGTTTTTTTGGTTAACTAATCATTTTCCAAAAATCAATCCCTAGAAAACTCTTTCCCTCATACAAACGCACCATCAGTATAATATGACTAGAAGTTCCTTAGATGACGACTCTCATTTTAACGAATTCAACAACACTTCAAATCTTTGAAATTAATCTGTCATTAAACCATTTATTAAAATTAAGAGGGCACCCTTTTTCAATATAGGAGAATAAAAGACTTGTTTATTCCCTAGCGTCCAGGCTTATATCCCTCATGTTAATGTCGCAATCCTAATTCTGCTATAAAAACTATATTAATCTAAAAGATTTCTTTTTATCCATGTTCAATATTTTCTCCTCAGTTATAATTCCTTTACTACTAATGTTGGGGGAACAGCAGAAACGCGAATCAAAGGATTTGCGCTCGAATTGCAAAAATTTTCAACCACCTCCGGGCAAAATTGTGACAAACTGAAAAGCAGGGGAACAAAATGAAATTCTCTCGGATCTGCTTGGGGAGGAAATCACGACGACTCATAAAATCCGGGGCAAAGATGTAAATTTTCCCTTCTTTTACGAGAAGATCATCGTTTTCCGCGACTCCCGGTCTCGCTCTCCCGGAAGGAACGACTTTGAAAATCAGACGAGAAGTGAACGAGTTCAAATACGGAAGGAGCAGAAAACAAGCGAGCCGGTAGCGATACGTCGCTTCACTTGCAGATCTACACAGGTGGGTCTCGCTCGCTCCGTTCCAGCGATTTCTCAGCACCCTTTAGAGCTTTATATCTGTTGATTGCTTTTGTGGGTGCTGTTGGTGTTGATTTTTGCACTGGGTCGGATCTGATTCTCGTGCCATCAAGGCTCTTTCTTTTGGCAGCAAGTGCGAGTTTTTTGGCTTGTTGTTTTGGAATTTGAGCTGCTGCTCAATCGTCTGATGTGCAGATTGCAGCAGAGACGCATCGGGAGGACCGGAACGTGGAGAACAGGCCGCGAGTCAATAAGGGTCGTCTGGGATTGTGGTGGGTTTGCGTGTAAATCGCCTGATCATGAAGATGAGAGCGTTTCTTGTCGTGGCTGTGCTGATTTTAGCAATCTCTCGGCAATCGCTGTCGTCGTCGTCGGCGGCTTTCGAGAACTTCTCGGCCAAAGATGGGACAGTGTTGGAGCTGGATGAATCGAATCTCGACTCGGCGATCTCGAAGTTTGATTACGTTTTAGTTGACTTTTATGCTCCTTGGTGCGGCCACTGCAAGCGCCTTGCCCCTGAGGTCCTTCTCCTTTTCATGTTAACTTATTGATTTGAGGTTTCTTTCTTTTGCTCGTTGTTTAATGCGAGAGCTTGGGAAAAGAGCCATCATGTGTAATAATGTAGAATTTTAGTACTTGTCTAACATAAAGCAGGGTTGTGCTGTCTGAGGCTTTAGGCAGTGTGATATTTTCGCTTGACATTTTTCATTTATTTGCGTAGTTGTTCTTGTTCATTGTGTTTGTACAATATTTAGTCAGATGCTCTGAAATTCATGTTTGGAATAGCCTTGGTGGCTGTAGATGTTCTTTGTTTGAAGAAAAATTGAGTCTTTGCTAATTGAGGGTACTGATGTTTTGCAGTTGAACCCCTTCAGTTTCATCTTTGAGATGAATCACTGACAAGTGCAATGTCATTGAATGTAGTACGTGTCTGGATTTTCCTCCATTTGACCAATTTAAATAGAAATGAATGAATGATCTGCTTGGTCAACTCTGGTTGATGGATGCTTATTATTTTGGCCCTCATAGGGGAGTGAATGTATCCTTTGGCTATTAATCTTCATGAGATTGTGATGGCTTCTATTTGATTTTCAACATTGTGCATACCTCTTTAAATGCAGTTGTACAGCAGGTCTTAATATGCTGGTCCATTGGTACATCGAGCTGACAGAAAATTGACTTTAGTTATTCTCTTGCAGTTAGATGCAGCTGCCCCAATTCTTGCTGGATTGAAGGAGCCTATAGTGATTGCAAAAGTTAATGCTGACAAGTACTCACGTCTTGCAGTTAAACATGACATAGAGTATGGCACTATCTTACTGGCTTCTTGCCACAATGGAAATTTAAATAGCACATTTACTAATCTACTTAGCAGAATTTGACTCAAATCATTCTGTAGTTGATGCCTGGAAAATGGTTAATGTGTATACTGTGATGATGTTTCCACTGTTATAATCACAGTGTTCCGTCTTTTTTAATGCCTCCTCTACTTTATATCTAGTCATAGTGTCCAGAATTTTTTGACCATAATGGATATACTTGATTGCATGCAGTGGTTTTCCTACCCTCAAACTTTTTATGCATGGTGTCCCCATGGAATATAATGGGCCGAGAAAAGCAGATTTACTTGTTCGTTTTCTGAAGAAGTTCGTTGCTCCTGATGTCTCCATTCTGGATTCAGACTCTGCTGTTGGTGAATTTGTTCAATCTGCTGGCACCCACTTTCCTATATTCATTGGTTTTGGCATAAATGAGTCACTGATTTCAGATCTCGGAAAAAAATACAAGAAAAAAGCATGGTTTTCTGTGGCAAAGGATTTTTCCGAGGAAATAATGGTGGTGTACGACTTTGACAAGGTACCTGCTTTGGTATCCCTTCATCCGAATTACAACGAACAGAACATTTTCTATGGTCCCTTTGAAGGTAAACATGGTGTTGACCTTCCATCCTGATTAGGCTGATTTCTTTTGCCAAAGTAGGTCCATAATCTACTTCGACTACCTTACTTGGACTGCGTTGATTCTTGCTATGGTGCTTTACACCTTAATTTCGCCTGTTTTCAATTTTATCTTCGAAGGAGTGATGCTAGCCATCTCTGCTATCTTTTCTTACTCATTCTACATTATACATTCTGGTGCTCCTTCATTTTGCTTAGATTCTTTTCAGTACTGGATGTTTTTTCTAGTTATTGCCTAAAGTGCTCTGTTTCTAAATACACGAAAAGTTAATGTGTGTATCTGTGATAGGTCCATCTTTAGTTGCATGGAATTGTAATTTCTATATTGCTTAACATCAAGTCCTCTTTCTCTGTATTGACAGAAAAGTTTTTGGAAGACTTCATCAAGCAGAATTTTATTCCTTCCCCTCTGCCAATAAATTATGATACACTGAAGTTACTGAAAGATGATGAGCGAAAAATTGTGTTGACAATTATGGAAGATGACAATGAAGAGAAATCAAAGAAATTGGTCCAATTACTGAAGGCTGCTGCAAGTGCCAATCGTGACTTGGTGTTTGCTTATGTTGGGTTCAAACAGTTTGAAGACTTTACTGAGTCATTTGGCATCAACAAGAAGTCTGAGCTCCCAAAAATGGTTGTTTGGGATGGCAATGAAGAGTACTTTATGGTAAGTATATAGTTTTGAAGTAGTGACACATTTGAAGATGCAACTTGATTATATATTTCTGAAGTTATAATACTCGTGTATCTGTTGTCTTTTCAAAGTTAAGAGCTGGTGGAACATGATTCCACATTTTGCACCTGACAGATGCTGAAAAACGTGGCTAGGAGACAATGACTTGAGCACATTGCATTTTTCAGCTCGAATTATTCCAGCACTTATGCAGAGTGTTTCCACTTATTTGTGGAATTGGTCAAAGTACACAGAATTTGTAATGCACTTGGCAGGGGTGTGTCTGCCTGAATAGCTGCATATAATATTTTAGTCATGATTGGTATTGATTTTAGCTTTAACTTGATAATGTCAATTAAGTTGCTTAAATTTCACAAGGATCTCTCTCCACCCCCTTGTTCGTCATCAACTGGACTTCAGTTGTTTTTGACAAAGCTATTGATTTGGCAATGGATTGTACTATAGAGAAGTTAGGATTTATGCCTTTGCAAGTACACGTTTGAGACAGTCTGGAGCTTTGGCTAATTCTTTCACCTTGATGAAGATGCAGCTGTAGGAACTGTATTTTACTGCATAAGACTTTGAGAAGTCTGGCATCCTCTGTGTTTGATATTTGAACAGTGAAATGGGTTTTAGCTTTCTCAATGGTGTTTGTGAGGAACGTGTCAAATATATATATATATATATAGGAAGTTTAATTTTAGATGACATAGAGATCTCATTGGGGCATCTGCTTTTGATGGGACAGAGATAGTTCTTTGAAGTGAGGATTGGATTGGAGTTTCCTTTGAAATTCGCTTTCTTGGTTTCGGATAGTCTTATTGACACTTTGGAATGTGTTTGCTCCCTTGCTTTACATATTTAGTAGTCCATTTTTTTACTCTAAGCAATTTAACCATCTAATGGTTTGGATTTTTCTAACTGAATATTGCTGAGTTGGCTATTATGCGCTCTTAATGACATGAAAGTCAAGAGACGATAGGTGGATATTGATTGATATCTTAGGCTGAAGAAAAGCTTCAAAAGCACCTTATGTGTGTTATATCTGCATACGTACTTACTCAAACTTGATGATATGGAGTTGAGACAACAATAAGTAATTGGGCAAATATTGCATTTTTTTCTCCTGTGAAGTCTAAGTAGCCAATAGAGGGAAAATGGAATGGGATTGGTGCTGATGCTCTCTCTGTGCCTTATTTGCTTACCAATCCAGACAGTTTTTGGTTTGGCATTGCTTCTAGCAGGTAAAAGCAGCAAGGCTGGATATTTTCCTTTGCTTTCCTTAGATTCCTAAGAGAAATTATAGTTTTATAGAATGTTTTCTTCTTTGAAATCCTTAAGGTAATTTAAGTCATTCTCTCTTGAAATTAAAACTATATAGGTTTGCCTCTACATTTGGCTTAGCTAGTTTGACACAGTGGATAAAAATGAATATTTGCCTAAAATAAGGGGACTCATCTGAGAAAATGATTGTTTTTAAGGCGAGGTGCAGTCATTCCATATCCACTGTCCAGTTTTATGCATAGAATTCATCATATCTCTTATCAACTTCATGCAGGTTATGCGGGCTAGTCTGTTTTCCTATGTAGGTTTTGTTGGTATTACATGTTGTTTCGTGACTTCCGTTGTTGAGCAAATAATGATGACTTCTAACCGGTCCCTTGGACTTATTGCTAACCTTTCCACCAAGCGAAATGAAAAGCAAGGGAGTTGGCCAAATCTAGTGATGATTGAATTTTGACTTTATTACTTCACTATTCAATTAGCTTTCTCCTTCCGAGTTTTGCGTTACAGTAGTAATGCCTTGTACTGATCCATACAACCCTTTTTGTTTTGAAAGGTGGTTGGTTCTGGAGTGATCAATGAGGAGGATCAGGCATCTCAAATCACACAATTTATTGAAGGATTCAGGGAAGGAAGAACAGAGGCGAAAAGTATTAACGGCCCATCGTTTATGGGCTACATCAATTCACTTATTGGGGTCAGAACTGTGTACATAATTGTATTCCTGGTTTGTGTATTTATGCTCATCCGAAGCATCAACAAAGAAGAGCCCCTGCGAGTTGGTACACGAGAAGAGGCAGATCAAGCAAGCAGCTCTTCCTTGGACAATGAAGGAAAAGAATACGGGCCAGGAGACAAGGAAGACTGAGCATCTGAATTTTCAGTCGGAACTTTTGGGTAATCTGCCCACTCAAACGAAGATTTTGCAATTCTGATGTTTAGTTGCGATGCACACTAGATAGAAGGATGAAGATAAGTCGCAGGTCCTATTCGTATGTTTAGTTGCGATGCACACTAGATTGATGTATGCAGAAGTCGCAGGTCCTTTTCTTATGCATACATAGAAGTACTTATATGTTGCAGCAGTTTAATTATTCTCGTTAGTTTTCTTTGTTAGCCTTCTTCAGTGGATCTATTCAACATATCTTTCCAATAGTTTATCTAGAATGGTCTTTTGTGCAAGAGAGAATTTTACGTGTCGGTTTATATGGTTGTGGTGATGACATCAACTAATTGCATTGCCGGCGTGTTATGGCATCTCATTCTATCTTGCTCATAAATTTCAGAATCACTTATTTTGCATTGGCTTGTTATGTCATGTTTTATTGTTTTCTGGCCATACCCATTACATGAAATACACCTTCGCACCACTGTTTATTCTTTTGTTTATTTATCTGTAATGGGATGACAACTAAAGCTGGAAACTAGCTAGCTTCCTGTAATGTGTATGCCGGAGCACCAGCAATTCAACAATAGGAATCACAAGCCAGAGTCTTCGACGATATGGATCTGCAGGGTGCTGGACCGGCCTGGGTATGTCAAGTGCAAATCAGCTTATTATTCCATTGATCATCAACTGTATGTCCTCGTGAAGTCCTCATTCCGAGCAAAATCACCCCGATAATTTGTTTTTGTGGGCTTATACCGGATATATACCATTTCATCGGTTTATGCCATTTGCCCTTTAGAGTCATTAAAATTGCTTAACCCCAGACGAATTGCAGACCGTTTGAAGATCTAGATTCGCTTGAAGAAGCGAAATCAAATGTCTATAAGCAATGCCAAAATTGAGATTTTATATGTTGATCGCCAATTGAAAGTTTTTCCGGTATTCTTTGAAGGTCGGAACCGTTCAATTTTCCACATCAGATACGGGTACAGTGAGGATGGAAACCCAGAAATTAAGGAAGTCAGGTTTCGCACGTTTGAAATGCTTGCTGCAATTATGGTACACAATGCATATTAAATTGGCCAATCTCTGATCATTTTTCCTCCCAAAGTTATATTTCGATTCATTTGATGAAATCAGTTTTGTATTTGTCAAAAGATACTGCCTCTTAATCGGTATAGATGAAGTTCCCTTCCCACGAACAATTTTTATGTGCATGAAGATCTGAGTCCTTAAGGCTTACCGTCAACCCAACAGGATTGTCAACCCGACAATGCCCTGCTGAGCGATACCATATTAAAAATCTCATTTTACCCATCCTTTTTTGTCTTTTATTCGTTGCTTCCCTAGTTTTGTTTCTTCTTTACAAAAACTTGACCTATCCCTGCTGGTTGTATGGACTCTTAGGTTATATTTGGTAGACTGGATTTGAATCTTATAGGGTGTTTGGCAATGTCATCCGGATTGGATAAATTTGGATATACCCAGATAAAATGTCAATAAGAAATTCAGGAAAGGGAGTGGAATAAGTTTGAATTAGATATACATATCTCTCTTTTTTTTTTTTTGTAAATTAACTCGATAACTCTACAAACCAAAACCAACCCCCAAAAAGGCCACCCTCCTCGAGCCCATCAATACTGTCCCTTACAATCTTTCCACTTTCATCGTCAATTTCCTCATCATCCCCTGCAGCATAGGCCTCATGGCCTCCGAGACTTCCCCTCCTCTGGACCTCGACAGTACCAAAGCCCTAATTGACGGTCCCAACTTCAACGTCGCTCCTTCCGGCGTCGTCCAGGAATTCGAGGCCGACGAGGCCAGCACCATGATCGTCCTTTTCGTCCCCATCAACACGGCCTTTGCCGAATTGCTTACGCCTGAGAGCTTGCAGTTCCTGCCTGTGAGAAGGCCGTGGTGCTGAGGTTTCACGTCTTGCATTTTTATTACCCTTTCAACTCTCTAGAATCGATTGTGAATCCTCCTCCAGGCAAGAAAAATGAAACGAATTTTTTTAATGAATTTCTAAGGGGCTAGGCTCAGCTTCCTCCCGCTGGGAAAGGCCATAAAATTGACCTTCAAAGTTCAAACCACTCCGCGACAATTCAACAGTCTTTCCAATCTCGTCAATAACGTTCCCCTTCTTGTTGGATTTGTTTTTACAAACCATTTCTGCTTTCTCGTGCCCAGAAGCTTCCATGTCAATTTTTTGACTTTTATTTTTTTAAAACTAAAGAATCATAGTCTTATCCTATCCCATATTGCGCTAAACATATGATTGGATTTTTCACGATATGGAGAATAATTAGAGGATTTCTAATCACACCTTATCCTATCATATTATAATACAAATCTAGATGACCAAATGCAGCCTTTAAGAGTTATGAATCAAGGAATAAATAGATATATATTATTTGGCCTAGTACTCTAAAAAAACCTCAACTTTAATTCCAATCCCAATTTTACCTTAAATTTTTTTTTCTTAAAAAAAAAAACCTCCAACTTTAGGCCCTTCTCAATTCTACCCTAATTTTTTTTTTGGTCTCATAAAATCTATCAATTTTTACTTGAGTCTTGTATCTTGCCCATTAACCTTCATCCAAAATTGTCCCGAGTGTTCCTTTGTGTCATTTCAACATCATTGCTCTAGTTTTTCCCCAAATTTCATGTTCAAAAAGACATTTTTTAGAGATAAATTTCTAGGTCAGCCCAAATGACATATTCTTGGATCTAAAATTTGGGTAAAAAGTAGAACAAGTAGGATTGGTTTTTTTGCAAATACTCTTACTCTTAAGGGAGTTTCCTTCCATCTCATTTGGGATCTTCAATTTTGCACTTGGTCTTCAATCTCTCGTACTTGACTTGGCTTGCCTTGAGACACTCAAGCAGCTTGTGTTTGCAAGTTTTCCATGTCTTGATTGTTAAGAATAAATTTTGGATGGAGAATTAATGGAACAAGTTTGGGGACTCAAGTAAAGGTTGATGTTTTTGTTTAGGGTATTAGGATTATATTAATCACTTCATCGCATTTCAAAAGAACTGACATATGCATGAATCTTTGATGACATTGCATACTGTAGGTATGTTATTTTGGTAGAAAAATTTATAAATTCTTATCTTATGTGGGTTTACTTCCTACATTATTTTAATTACATTTAACTTTTTACATACAAAGGGATGTTTTTGAAAGTCACAATGAAGAGAGTGAGAGAAAGATAACATATTAATAGGATCGTGAATATATTAGGGAATTATAAAGTTGAACCATATATGCATGAATTGAAATAAAGGATTAGTAGACTCTAAATATGCTAGTAGTCAACTTTCTCTAGATCCTAGTACTCAAGTCGTGCATCTCCCATCTGCATCACATCTCTAGCACTCTCCTCTTCTCTAGGCTCTCTACGAAGCTCTACCTATTTTGGATATCATTGAGATCTTTTTCTACAATGGATCACTCACTCCTCTTTTGAAACGGAGTAGATTGTTTTTTTTTTTTTTGGTCAAAAGCGATATTTGCATTCATGAAATAGGATAACTACAAGAGTTCAACGGGTGGTATTCAACACATATAATTTCCGACAGTGCAGGAGGAGGTGCGAAACGCCAGTTGTGAGGAAGAGATCGTTTTTTGTGGAGCTTCGCAATTAGGTCTGCAACATTGTTAGCGTCCCACGTACAGTAGGTAAGCGATGTCCCTTTGGCTGTAAGGAGAAGACTTCTGTATTGTTCCACTATGGGCTGCACATTCCATGGAGGTTCGGCCCAGCCCACTATGCTTTCTTGTGCTGTTATACTATCAGTTTCACAGTCCACTTCTACCGGTTGTACTTGCGCGAACTCTTCTTCTCCCACGTGTAGCTGCTGTCTTGACTTCAGAAACTCCAACCCACTCAAGATAGCTAGGATTTCGATCTGAACAGGGGAAGATGCTCGTACCTGTTGCGTGAAGCCGTCAACGAAGTTCCCCTCTTGATCCCGCAAGATACCAGCGACCGATCCTGCCGATTCGCCGTCTACCTAGGAGCCGTCGACATTTTGCTTCATCTTCCCATCCTTCGGTGGTCTCCATTTTCTTTGTAAGATTTGGTTTTTGGTTTCTCCATCCTCTTTTTTTAGTTGCCATCTGTTGAAGTTCAGGAGAATTGCTTGCGCGAGGTCCACTATGGTGTTCAGATTCGGTTTCTGTGCTCTGAAGATGGCGTTGTTTCGAGCTTTCCACACCAACCATAGGACCGTTGCCACCAGCTCTCCCTCAGGTAAGGCTTGGTTACCTGCAAAACTTTCCAATAGCCATTTGTTAAACCGGGTTATAAGATTAAGTGTGCAAGTAAGATTTATCAGTGGATCTATCCATATATTCTTTGTCCATTTGCAGAGGAGGAATAAGTGTTCGGTAGTTTCTGGATGCGTGTTGCAAAGCAAGCAAAGTGGGTCAGGTAACACCTTCCGTTTGTAGAGATTCTCCCTTGTCGGGATTGCATTTTGGCAAATACTCCATATAAAGATGCGCATTTTTGGGGGGATAGCTAGTCTCCATATCTTAGTCCATAATGTTCAGGGAGGTTGAAAGGATGTTGCTGCTCTGTTCTGTGCTGTTGTTGTTGCTTGTGCACATGCTTTATTATATCCACTTTTAACCGTGTATTTCCCCGTTCGGTTACCCTTCCACACTAGGGTGTCATCCTTCTTGTTCGGGCTTAATGGGAGAGATAGTATTTCATTTGCCACTCTATCATCAAATAAATTCAGCACCTCAGTTTCTTTCCATCCCCTGTTTTCATCATCTATAAGTTTAGCCACCATTTTGGGATCATCTTTGTTTACCGGGCCACCGATCACTCCAAATTCTAGCCATTTATCCTCTCGTATCTTAATTTGCTTGCCATCACCTACCCTCCATTGAACCTCATTTTCAATAGTTTCTCTTCCCACCATAATGCTTTGCCAACCCCATGATGGGCGTTGCCCTTTGCCTGCTTTCCACATATCACCATTTGGGAAATAAACTCCTTTAAATATTCTGCTCCATAAGGCTGTAGGACTTTGAGCTTGCCTCCAAGCTTGTTTTCCCAACATAGCCTTATTAAAGTTTAGTGAAGATAACATCGTTGCTTATCATAAACGCAAGTGAATCCTTTCCTGTGCACAATAGCCTATGTCTCTTCACTACAAGTGCATGACCTAGGAGTATACACCTTCTTGCCCTTAGCTATGGCATGCCATCACTTACATGAGTGTAACCAAGAATCATACCCTTCAATCTAGTACCATCACTAACCTAATCATGGTTTCTCTAGAGTTCTTTGCACAATTATAGGTGATGTCGTGATCTATTCATTAAATAATAGACAATATCATTGCATAAAACTACGTGATCTCCTATAAATAGAACTCCGACCCTCTAATTAAATTCTTGGGCACATGGTTTTCCTCTCTATCTGCTATGCGATCATTATCTTCCATGTTGGGAACTAACCAAGCATATCGCTCTTGTGCTTGAGAAAATAGACCTAGACTTTCTTTAAAAAATTTCTTCTGTAAAAGACAAATAGTTATTGACGCCTCCCTTCGACTACATCTGGGAAGGCCCCAGCAAGTCCAAGCGTATGTAGTCAGCCACAATTTCATTGCTTGATTTAGGACATTCAAAAATGTACCTTTGCGCACTCTGAAACTTTTCTCTTGCTTGAAATGCTTAGGACTTCAACCTTGACTCGAATCTAGACCAAAACGAGGTCAGACTTCCATTCAACTCGCATTGAAAATTTTCTTTGGTTACCAGTTACCACCCTCTTCCATATCATGTTTTCCTCGATTTCTGGTCGGAGAAAATCTCATCTAATTAATCTGCCGATCGATGAATTTCAAGCTATGAAAATCATCCACGTATAAAAAAACGAATTAGAGCGATGGCCGGAAAGAATTTCTTCCTACCAAATACGGAGAAAAAAAATCGCCCCGTGTATTAATTGTACTTCAACTCCACGGCTCTCTCTGCCTTGGTTGATCACCACTACCATTCCCTAATTTCCACCCCCGACGGAAACGAAACGAGGGAGAACAAAATACACGGTTTTTCTCGCGTTCCGACCGAAGCACGCCGCGCCTTCCTTTCCAGTTGGGATTTCGGGCGGTTTGAAAATTGGGAGTCAATGCAGGGGCAAAGTTGGGATTTCGCTCCCCCACCAACGGTCACGTAGGGTCTGATCGCAGGACACGTGGAGGGAAAAGTCAAAAGAGAGCTCTTTCTCTCTCTCTCTCTTTCTTCTCCTTTCTCTGCGGCCTTCGTCTTTCCAAGTCGAATCTGACTTTCTCTTTTGGTCTTTTTGGTCTTTTCCTACCCTTTACCTCCTTTCCTCCATAACTGACTGAAGACTCTCTCTCTCTCTCTCTCTCTCTCTATCACTTTCTCTCTCTAGCAGTTCGAGGCGGTCTCCTCCTCCTCCTCCTCCTCCTCCTGCTGGAAATGGCGGAGAACGGCGAGGAGAAGCTGCTCGCCGTCGCCCGCCACATCGCCAAGACGCTCGGCCGCGACGAGTCCATGGCCGACGACATCCTCCAGATCTTCTCCAACTTCGACGGCCGCTTCTCCCGCGACAAGCTCTCCCCCTCCGACAAGGCCGCCGCCGTCGCCGCCGCCGCCGACGGCGACCCCCGGGCCTACGCGGCGCTCGACCGCAACCTCAGCGCGCTGGAGCGCCAGATCTCGCACTTCGTCACCTCCGACAACCCCATCTGGGCCGACGCCGCCGACGCCGCCGCGTTCCTCGACGCCGTGGACGAGCTGATCGCCGCCGTCAGGGACCTGGCCTCCGCCCCCGCCGCCGACAAGTCCGTCCTGGCCTGCCTGAGCCGCGCCGAGGAGCTGACGCAGCAGGCGATGTTCCGCCTCGAGGACGAGTTCAGGTCTCTGATGGAGGTGGGCGGGGAGGCCTTTGAGCTGAGCCGGCCGTACGGACGGGGCGAGTCGAACGGGGACTTCTCGTTCGACTCTGAGGATGAGGATGACGATGAACAGGGAGGCGATGGAGATGAGCGGCAGGTTCCGGTGGCGCAGCCGCTCGGGGACGACTTTGATATCGTGATCGACGCGTTGCCGTCGGGAACGATAAATGATTTGCATGAGATCGCGAAGCGCATGGTGGCTGCGAGGTTTGGGAAGGAGTGCTCGCACGTTTACAGCAGCTGCAGGAGGGAATTCTTGGAGGAGAGCATGTCGAGGTTGGGTTTACAGAAATTGAGCATCGAGGAAGCCCAGAAATTGCCATGGCAGGAGTTGGAAGAAGAGATAGACCGGTGGATGAAGGCCATGAAAGTGGCTCTTTATATCCTGTTCCCCAGCGAGCGCCGCCTCTGCGATCGTGTCTTCTTCGGCTTATCTTCTGTTGCCGATCTCTGCTTCATGGAGGTATGCCGTGGCTGTGTCATTCAACTCCTGAACTTTGCTGATGCAGTCGCGATTGGGTCGAGGGCACCTGAGCGCCTGTTTAAAGTTCTTGACGTGTTTGAGACGATGAGAGACTTGATGCCTGAATTTGAGTCTTTATTCTCTGATCAGTACTGCTTGGTTCTTAGAAATGAAGCTGTTGCTATTTGGAAGAGGCTAGGAGAGGCAATTAGAGGGATATTTATGGAATTAGAGAATTTGATCCGCCGAGATCCAGCAAAAGCTGCTGTTCCCGGTGGAGGGCTGCATCCAATTACTCGATATGTAATGAACTATCTTCGAGCTGCTTGCCGATCTCGGCTGATCCTCGAACAAATTTTTGAGGAGAGTATTGTGTCTCCTAAAGAATATCCAGATCTTGACAGTCGAGCCTCTTCATCCTCCCTGTCAGTCCAAATTGAATGGATCATGGAACTTCTGGAGAGTAATTTAGAGGCCAAATCAAAGATTTACAGGGATTCTGCTCTCTGTTCTATTTTTATGATGAATAATGGAAGGTACATTGTAGAGAAGGCAAAAGGCAATGATTTGGGTTTACTCTTAGGGGAGGATTGGATCAGAAAGCACACTGCAAAGGTGCGGCAATATCAGCTGAGCTATATGAGAAGCTCATGGAATAAGGTTATGGTTGTGTTGAAGCCAGACAATGCCTCTCTAGCTCCCAATGCAGACCCGAGGTCTCTGAAGGAAAAAGTCAAGTTATTCAATGGCTACTTTGCGGAAACATGTAGAGTGCAATCATCTTGTGTCATCTTTGATGAGCAGCTAAGGGAGGACTTGAGGATCTCAGTGACAAAATGGCTGGTGCCTGCTTATGAAACTTTTGTGGGAAGGTTGCAGAGTGTTGCTGAAATGAGGAAGCACCCTTATAGGTCGGTTGAGGAAATCAAGGCTCAGATTGATGAATTATTTCGGGGGAGGGGAGCTTTGGGTGGTGGCAGGAAGTGAATGTAGGCGGTAGCTAGTGTTGTGCTTATTTGTGTGTGTATGTAGCTTATGCCAGGAGTCCAAATTTCTGTGCTGTATGAATGTAGTTGAAAGTTTGCTTATATATTTGAATCATCTTGATGATCAGCAATAGAAACATGGTGGCAAGAGAACTGAAATTAAAAGTTGCCTGTGTTTATGCTTTATACGCTGACATATCTCTTTTTTGCTATTATCATTTAAAAGGGAAAATTTTTAATTAGGTACAGTAAGATATCATAAGAGGGATTTGGGTGGAGGAGAGATAGGAGTAGATTACTTCTAGCAGCTTTCACCACCTGTTCCCCTAGTGTAATGTTAAGGATACTTTTTCTTCACCAGTAGGAAAAAAAATTAGCACCATTATATTTGAACTTATATCACTTAGATTTAGTCTAACTCTTTATGGGATTATGTAGTCTTTGCTACCAGAATCCTAAAACCCGATCCCGATCCTGATCCCAACCCCGGACAAAAAGACCATCAACATTTCTCGACATTTAATTGCTTCTATGATTCAGAGGAACTCTGAGATCTACCAATCTCCAAAAGCAAATTAGCAATGCAGTTCCCAGGGAGATATATGGATAAGAAAAGTCTCTTGAGTCCTTATATATGATCAGATGCTCCATATTTCAGTACATAATGTGTGCCTCCATGAAGGCGAACCCACCATTGGTGCTGATAAAAGTGGAAAGCACACTATATAAGATTGCTAAGCAGAGTAATCATCCTCTAATGTCTTCCTCATTTTAGGAAGTGTGGTGAAATGTGACAAGTGTGGTAGGAAGAGGAGACATTGTATCTTTGTTTTAGCATTAAATGTCTTTAATTGCCTTTTCTTTTGTTAAAGATTGACAAAGCAACACATCAAATAATCATACACACAGTCCCCCTCGCGTTTATATATCTTACAATAATTTGCTTCAGCACACAAAATGGATAGATGCTCTTGTTAGTGACTTCCAAGCACTGTCAAGCTTCTGTAAAATTTGAAATATAAGACAGATGCTAGGGGCAGGTTGTGTTGCTTGTTGTATCCATGCTATGCTGTCCTTGATTTTGAACAACCTATTGATGACCACGTGAAAGTTTTTTATGCTAATGCAGATGAAGCCCAGGATTGACGCGTTCATATGCTCTACAGGGTATCTTAGTCCCCAGAAAATTGTAACTATTCAGTCAAGTCTTGGCTGCCTTTGAGAGAAATTTAGAAAGTTGCCTTCTCTGTATTAGTCCCATTTTTTTATTTCCATTACCTGTATTTATGCTATCTGAGTTAAAACATGAATGCTCTCCCACAAGCCTTCTGCACCTCCAGATAAGCAAGTCCTTTTTCTTGTTTTATTGTAACTTTTCAGTTGGAGGAATTCTTCTTTCCTGTCTTCTTTTTTTCTGTAACCAAGGTGCACAAGAGGAAGGGAGCTGCCGTTGCAGTTATTGTGAAGTTTTTAAGATATTTTCAGCATCTTACACCGCTTGAACCTGCCAGTACAGGCTCAGAGGAGAAGTCCGACATTGATGAGAAGCAAGAATTTGGTATCTCTGAGGCAAGTCTTTCGTGATCTTTGTTGTAATAAGACAAAGATAGGTCTAAAACAATTCTTTATGGCTTGTATATCACACGAATGTTTACAATTGATCGTTGCTTTAAAAATAAGGGCAGTTATTAAGCATCTGTAAATTGTCAATTTTTTCTCCTGGAATCTGATATTCAGCAGTAACAATATTCATGACTTATCGTTTTTTTACATCTTTTATTGCTGTACCAGGACGCTTTTACTCAGAAAAGCCTTTGAAGTTGTAACCTCAAGAGTACTTGGATTGGCCTATGTGGGTGCTATGGTTGGCTTGACTGGATTGGAATTCGTAAGCAGCTTGTCGGATATGAAACGTGGGGATTTTGAATATTTCCTATAAACATTGTTTTTTGATGAATAAGTAGAAGATTAGATGCTGCTTTAGTTGCACATATTAGATTGTATCTTTTCAAGCTGATGGTACTAGATTATCTTAAGGTGTGTGGAAGATGATATTTGTTCCGACTGGGCTAATCAGACCAAAAAGATGAAGTTCTAGCAAGCCATGCCGCCAATCATCCTTCCGGGACCAATGTGTCTAAATTTTTCCGTCTCGTACTTTGTGGATATACATGCAACGGTATAGAGTGGTGGGAATGGTTGTAGTGGTCGTTTCAACATGTCGGCAGGGGCTAAATTGTTTGGCATGGAAAGATGAATGAAATCCGAATTGAATGGCGTGGTGATTGAGGGACTGGGTTGATCATCAAGATAAATGAGGAGTTGCCCTTCTTCCCGCGACGCCACCTGCAATGCGGGGTCCTGGGATTGACCGATTTGCATGTTGTAGTAGATTTCCTCGGTGTGCAGACCCTGTGCCGTGTGGGTCGACACTCCCCCAGGGTTTAATCCTCGAGATATAGAAAGCCAGGAAAATTAGGTCTCCATGGCATGACATGAAGTGAAGAGAGGCCAACGTAGCCAAGAATGAATTGCCAACAGAAATTGGAGACTTGAAAGGCGTTCGCATTGAATTCCTAAAGTCGCCGGCAATTCATCCTTGGCTTCATTCTCCTTGCTTCACAAATCATGCAATGCCTTATAACCATGAATCATCACAAGCTGAGCTCTTCCTGTGTCAGGAGATAACACTATCTCCATGATTTTGCATGGCTTCTTAATGGAGCTATCCCCTGCTATATATAGGAGAAGAAATAATGGAAGAAAGAGAAAATGAAGGTATAAGTGAGGAACATATTCTCTCTCTCTCTCTCTCTTTTCGCAGGAAATGGAGGCAAAGCATGAATCATCACAAGCTGAGCTCTTCCTGTGTCAGGAGATAACACTATCTCCGTGATTTTGCATGGCTTCTTAATGGAGCTATCCCCTGCTATATATAGGAGAAGAAATAATGGGAGAAAGAGAAAATAAAGGTACAAGTGAGGAACATATTCTCTCTCTCTCTCTCTTTTCGCAGGAAATGGAGGCAAAGCATGAATCATCACAAGCTGAGCTCTTCCTGTGTCAGGAGATAACACTATCTCCGTGATTTTGCATGGCTTCTTAATGGAGCTATCCCCTTGCTATATATAGGAGAAGAAATAATGGGAGAAAGAGAAAATAAAGGTACAAGTGAGGAACATATTCTCTCTCTCTCTCTCTCTCTCTTTGCAGGAGATGGAGGCACATCACAAGTTGCAGGAGATGGAGGCACAGCACAAGTTGCAGGAGAAGGAGGCACCGCACAAGTTGCTCTCTGCATGGAGCAATAGTAGTGGCATCTTTATTAACGGTCAACGCTCTTGCTTTTGGGAATGGTTGACATGTTGAGAGAGAATTTGCCGGATGATAGGGATCTCGAGATATCGATTTTCTTGGGAGTGTGGTGCCGACACATAAAAGGACATTGCTGGCCTAAGGCGAAATCAGACTATTTATTTTATGGATCGACCAATCCCTTCATAAGCACGTAAACTATTTTGTCCACATGCATAGTGCAACCGGTAGCAAGCATGGGATATGTTTAGATTTGTTTTATCCGACTAATCCTTATCGATTTAAATTTCGAGCAAGCCACCCGGATTAGAATAAAAAGCACACCCGTGCGGTGAGGGATATACTACTCATAAGTTACACATTAGAGAAAACATGGTAGCAGGGCTTTTCTCCTTATAAGTTTTTAGATTGAGTTCTCTGTGACAGATTATAAAATAACACTTTTGGGGTTTGCTTTAAGTGTAATCTATGGCTGAGAAACACTTCAGCAATAGAACGATCATAACTCTATACTTCTTCGAATTCATAATGGATTTCTTTATGACTAGCTCTCTCGTGAAATAGGTATCAACACTTGAATTAAATCACATAAAATTCTAGTATCCTGAGTGTTCCTTCTTGATTTCTTTTGTGTTTGATATTGAATTGCTTGCTTTGTTAGTTTCCTTTTTGTTTTACAACAATTGGCATCAGAGGTAAGATTGGATTTCTAAAATATATTTAGGGTTTTTGTTTGTCTTATCATTGTCTAGATTACTATTAATGCAATTATCTCTAATGTGAGAGGAGAGATTGTAAGTTTAATGGAATGAACAACTTTTGGCTATGGAGAATATTGTGTGTCCTGTTAATATTGAAGGTTCGACAAAGGTGTTGCATGGCATGAATAAAATGCCTAAAATGAAGAAAGAGACCAATAAGATAGACTTGATAGAGAAGGGAAGAGCATAATCCTATTGAATTTGTTGGATGAGGTGTTGAATGAAGTAGTTGAAGCAAGAATACCGGAACAGGCAAAATTTGAGGCCCTTTATTAGATGAAGGGCTTGAATCATTTATATATACTGAAAATGATATTTCAATTCCAGGTGGTTGACAACACATATATTATAACCCATTTAAATGAATTTAACACTTGTGATGGACTTAAAGGAGTCAATGATGAATTAGACTAAACTTGGTAAAAGTATACCTTAATTGCCAAAATTTGGCATGGGTGAACAATAAGTGCTAAAACTTTCAAAATATACACTTGTGCCACTTTTTTTTTAATTAAAAAAATAGACATTTAAGTACCAACTCTAATGAGACTTGCCGAAAATTCGATGTAGTGTACGTGACTCACCGAAATGTTCACTTAGCAATCAATGTACAAAACGACGTCGTTCAGCCCTTGAATTTATTAATTAAATATTAATTAAATTACATTTAAAAATAAATTAAAAAAAGATGTTGTTTTGGGCTTATCTAGCCATGTTTTTATCATTATGCTATATTAATTATTAGCATAACCATTAGATTTTATGTCTCTGGCCAACTCCTGCATGCATTGAAAAATTCCCTATTTTTACTCTGCTTCACAGTATTCCGGGCAAAAAGATGTTAAAAATGCGGGTGAGACTTTCTGAATTAGAATGAGACAGAATGAGACAGTGAGAAGACAGGGACATGCCTAAGCATATGCGGTTTATACGAGTTCACAAACCAAAATTCCCTAACGCTTGGGTTAGCGTTCGCACGGCTTAACAGCTCCTCGATCTAGATTATATTTTGCAGATGAGCACCCTAACTAGATAAGATGAAAGATAAAATAAAATAATCAAGAACACGGAGATTTACATAATTCAGTGAAAATCCACGTATGTCCACGGAGAGAGACGATCTCTTATTAAAGAGTATATTTAGATACAAGGGACAATGCTCAATAAATAGATCTTTAGATCCCCACTTCCCTAATTCCAATTGGAAAGGAATTCCACCTAAAGATCTTATCAGTTTAAGCAACTAACTAATAAACCTTACTGATTATCTCCCAAATATCAAGAATATCATGACATATCTCAATTACATTGAATTTGGACTATTTCCCATTAAATCCCATGCTTATAGGTCCAAAAATAGGAAATATATCTAGACATGTGTAGGCTGCAAACAATCCGTAGAAAATTGAATTTTTTTCACTCTGATGGACCAATCTGGCCATTGGTTGACCAGCTAGTCAATCAATTGGCAACTGCCGTTCCAACTCTTTCTAGACTTCCCAATCGAATTTTCCAAGTTTCTTATCAATCGAAACTTCGTGGAATTCAAGACAACATCAACGAATCTCCACCTTTGGCTTGAATAAACCACAAGCCTCCACTCAAACCAAAAAAATGAATATATCTCTCCCTCCATCATACCTTCGCAAAGGTATGCCCACACCTAGACCACTGTTGTCTTCATCAACTTCAATGATGAGTGAGAGAAATCAAGTCTTCATGAGCATATCCACAGGATTATCTTTAATACGGATTTTCTTCAAAACAATGTTACCACTCTCCATAAATTCTTGAAATCTTGTGGTACCGAACTTCATTGTGTTTCGTTCCTGATTCTTCACGAGACATATTGCACTTTGGCTATCGCAATATGGTGCAACACTTTCTTGCTTTAAACCCAACTCCGTAAGCAAACTAGTTAGCCATATTCCTTCCTTCACAACCTCAATTATTGTCATATACTCAGCTTCGGTAGTAGACAATGCTTGTCCGTAAACTGAAGCATTGTCCTCCATGAAATAGCTCCACTTATAAGAGTAAAGATGTATCCATGATGGACCTTCGCTTGTCCAAATCCCATGTTGGAAACTTTAGCTCCACCCTGCTTTCACTGTGCCACTCTGATTTCAACTTCTTCGGCCCGTCTCGGAAAACTTTGGAGGTTGCAGCTTTAAGAACTGTTCAACTAGTTCTTGCATAGGGCGTTTGCCATTTCTATTTTTGATTCCAAACATCAAAGTGTTAGTAGAAATAGAGTCTCGTTGCTGTTGAACCCGCTATTCCATCAAGCTCTCAACATTAGTCAGAACTTGCATAATTCCATCAAGTTGGGGGTCCTGTCTCGATTTTCCTTTTGAAGCATTCAAGTCTCGAGCTGATTTTCTATGGGTATTCGCTGGATCTTGGGAACTCATACTAGCTGTTAAAGAATATAGCTATAGAGTTCTAGAGAAATTATCTACGATACAATCAGAATTAGTAATCATCACTTCATAGAGAAAGAACAATCAAGCAAGCATTCGCATATCATGCATGTGATCTTCTAATTTTCTATCCCACAACTCCCAGCGCACCTTATGACTCTCAATAATAACCCTTGCTCCAATACCGAAAATTATCACAACCCTAACTCCATCCCCAAGGTCACGAGCAGTAATGATTATTTTTCATGACATCCCAGGCTCGTCGCCATCCCGATTTTTTTTTATCTTGTTATCATGCACATGCGGAAACATGAACAAATAACTCATAGGACAAACAACAGTTGGAAGATTGAGACGTACATCATACTGAACACATTGACTTATATTATAACAGTACTTTTACAAGCCCTATTTTCTTTTTGCATCACACTACAAGTTTTTTGCATAGGCTAGGGAAATCCTATCTCCTATAGCATGACTGCAGCTCCCAAAATTGACGAGAGACTTCCATGCTTACAAGACTAAAAGATAAGGGATGAGTTTTGGGGAAATTCAGTAAGTAAAATTCCTAGTTCTCTACTAGTAAAGCATTTCATCATCGAAGCTTAGCAAGTACAACACTTGCAAACAGTGTTGATGACAAATTATAGCAAACTTGTTGCTACCCTTGACTACATGCAAATGTCTATCGCAACATGCTTCAATGCATACTTATCTTTGGCTTATCAATAAATATATAAACACATCATACTTATGCAAATACCAACACTCAAGCAAATTCATTTAGCATTGTCTTGGCTCGACCAGGCCCTCTTAGCTCGACTAAGGCTTGTAGCTTCTTGCTGGGCTTCCTAGCTTGACCAGGGCATCTCAGCTCGACTGAGACTTCTCGGGGCTAGCTTCTCGAGGCTTCCGGGTTCAAATCTAAGGTATCTTGGCTCAATCAAGGCATCTCGGCCCAACCGAGGCATCCCGTTCAATGAACGAGGCATTGCCGTCAATGTTATATGGTGACGGACGCTTTTTCCTCTTTAAGTGCATGCATAAATACATCATACAAGTCGGTTTTATCTTTTCTCTTAGTTGACACATGCATGGCCCGAAGGCATGCTCATTCATTCATATGTGTCATGAGTTTCTTATACTTCATTAGCAAATATGTCAAGAATGATATGTGGTTCGTAACTTAGATCAATTACTTAGCGCCAATCCCTATACTGAACAAGGCTTGGAAACAGTACACCTCAATACCGATCGAAGACCTCGAGGCTTGGGTACACCTGGTTTTAGTGATGATCCCAAGCTTGATGGACCTCGGCTACAACCCGATGTGAATGAACATGTATCAAGAACGACCCTCAACTCACGGTTGATTCAACGCCAAGCACAAAGTCCCCGCGTCCACTTGGACTATAGAAATCGGCATGCTTGGTGCCTTACCATGATCACGTGAATTTGGACGATCCCCGTACTAATCAAGATATAAGATCGACACGCCTCAATGTCAACTTAGGACCTTGCGGCCTTAGGCGACCCTTGCACCAAGCGAGACCTGGACCCGGCATCCTATTTATGCCGAAACCAAGGCTTTATGGCTTGGGCGACTTTGTCTTGCAATGAACTCAACTCAAACGAACCTCGACCTTATTTTAGGTGTGAACAACTCAAGCACATGTTCAAGCACAAACATGAACAAAACCATACAAAAGATCCAACATCCTATCCACGGCTTTGACGGGTGAGCACCTAACTAGACTCGACAATGGGGACTACTGCCCTAGAGGAGACATAGGGATCTTACTTACCTTGGCAACCTTGAAGACCAACTTAGATTAGCTTGAGGGATTGAGGATGCAAGGCCAAGAGAAAGGAAATAGAGGAGGAAAGGAGAAAGTGAATGGCATGTTGAAAAATAAGGAGGGATCCTCCTATTTATACTACTTAGCGCTATCATTACTTATCCAAGTGGCCCAATCACATTTCTTGAAGTGACATGGCTATGGCATCAAGGTGCAAGTGTCACGGCTGATTGATCTAGCGTTTCCTTGCCTGTGCGGCCTTAAGATTTCTCCTAAGCAGCCTTTCACAATACTCAATTCACAAGAATCTTTAGAGAGAGAAATTCTAGAGAGAAAAGCTATTGTATTACTTGTGAATGTGATGAGTACAATGAGGGGGAGGAGACCCCTATATATACAAATACGAGGCAAACAGTATTCATAGATCTCTCCTTGATCTAACGGTTGAGATTAGATCTCCCAAACTACCAACTACCCGCATTTATTACATACGAATACAATTACCGTATCGCCCGCTCCTAGGAGTGTTCTAGAAGACTCGAGAAAACCCTAGGACGTGGGGATACAAGCCGAGGGTTGCTTAATCTATAGATGTGTCATGGCCGTCCCATAAGAACCTCTTGGATCGGCTTTCTTTCGGGCCGTGACATTCTCCCCACCTAATCAGGTGATGCCCTCGTTGCGTCTTTGGCATGAAAGGCATCAATCTCCTTTTTGAACTGCCAAAAAACTTCCGTGGGTTCCCAACTTGCTTCACTCTCCGGAAGACCCTTCCATCAAACCAAGTACTCTGACTTCAGTGCGCAATATCGCTTTCGTATGACTCGATCCGCCGTGATGTTCTCAACTTCTCGATCATACAAGATTTTTGCCTCGAGTGGCGCCTGATGTGACTCCCCTCGATCTGGATCTTCCTCATCAATGTGGAAAGGCTTAAGCATACTCACATGAAAACCGGATGTACCTTGAGTTTTGGTGGTAACTTCATCTTGTATGTGACCTTCCCGACCCGTTGTAGCATACGAAATGACCCATCATAGCGACAGATCAACCCTTTGTGCATGTCCTTGTATCAAAGAACGGTGTGCAGCTTGGCCAACACTGGGTTCCCAACTTGGAACTCCACATGCTGTCGCTTCTTGTCGGCCCACTTCTTCATGTGCTTGGAGGCTTTGTGTAGACATGCCCGTGCCAAATCAGCTTGCTCCTGCTAATCTTTGGCGAACTTATACGTGGGTGGACTACTCCCTTGATAACCGAACGCGATTGTGCTCAGGGTGTTTGGTTGTTGCCTAGTCGCAATCTTGAATGGGCTCTGACCGGTCGACTTGCAACGCTGCAAGTTGTAGGAGAATTGGGCTACGTCGATCAACTTCGCCCATATTGCTTGTGTTGTACTCACATAGTGTCAGAGGTAAATCTCCAAGAGTGCATTGACCCGCTCTGTTTGACCGTCGGTTTGGGGATACAAACTTGTAGACATATTTAGCTCCTACCCCAGCAGCTTGAACAACTCGGACCATAAATGCCCTGTGAAGTGAGGATCATGTCGCTCACGATTGTTTGTGGGACTCCTCAGTACTTGACCACTTGCTTCATGAACAGCTTGGCCACCTCCTCAGCTAGGCAATCCTTTGTCGCAGGTACAAAAGTCGTGTACTTGGAGAACCTGTCCACCATGACCATAAGAGTTCGACACCCTTTGGACTTTGGTAGGTTGATGATGAAGTCCATGGAAACATTTTCCCATGGACGAGTTGGAACGAGAAGCGGCTCCAATAAGCCCAATGACAAACGTTGCTCAAGCTTGTCTTGTTGGCACACCAAACAAGTCTTCACATAAGCTTCCACGTCGTCTCGCATTTGAGACCAGTAGTACCAATCTTCGACAAGGGCCAACGTGCGGTGGATCCTTAGATGACCTGCCCACTTCGAGTTGTGGCACTCGTGCAAGATCTTCTTTCTCAGCTTCCCATGGAAGAGCACATACAGTCGCCTTCCTTTGGTGTAGAAGAGCTTGTCCTCATACTAGAATTGTCGGGTATTGCCTTCCTTTGCATACCCGACGAGTGCTTGAGCTTTTGGATCTTGCTTCAACCCCTCTTTGATGCGGTCAATCCAAGGACAACATAGTCGACTCACTGTGTTGCTCATTAGCTCCATCTTTCGATTCAGTGTGTCCACCACGGAGTTGGCCTTCCTCGGCTTGTACTCCAGCACGTAGTCGAACTCTGCAAGGAAATCTTGCCATCGAGCTTACTTTGGACTCAGTTTCTTCTAGGTCTAGAAGTAACTCGTGGCTATGTTGTCCGTCTTCACGACGAACTGCGATCCCAGGAGATAGTGCCTCCACGTCCGAAGGCAGTGGATCACTGCAGTCATCTCCTTCTCTTGAACGGTATACCAACGCTCGGTATCATTCAACTTTCAAGACTCGTAAAAACCCACCAATAGCAAAATCCAATGCGTCAGTCTCTACCTCGTAAGGCTTCGTGTGGTCGGGCGACACCAACACTGGCTCCTCGATCATGGCCTTCTTCAATCGATCAAAAGCCCTTTGGCATCAATCCGTTCGCTTCCATGGCTTCTCCTTCTTCAGTAGGTTCATGAGCGGCGCAGTGATGCTTGAGTAACTCTGGATGAAGCGCCGAGAGTAGTTGGTGAGGCTAAGGAGCGACCTCAACCCTGTCACCTTCGTTGATGGCTCCCATTTGACGATCGATTGAATCTTTGCCTTGTCCATTCGCACTCACCCACCCCCGACGATGTGCCCCAAGAACGAAATTTCTTTTTGGGCAAAGGCACACTTCTCACACTTGACATACAAGTCATTCTCATGCAATACTTGGAAGACTTGCCTTAGATTAGATGTTCAACATGCTCCACGAGTGTCCAACTATATACATCAATATCATCTAGGTAAACCACTACAAACCAATCTAGGAAAGGGTGGAGTACCTTGTTCATGAGCGTACAAAATGTAACCAGAGCGTTGGTCAGGCCGAATAGCATCACAAGGAACTCATAGGATCCATACTGCATCACGCATGTGGTCTTCAGCTCGTCCCCTTCAATGATCTGAACTTGGTAGTAGCCCGATTGAAGATCCAATTTGGTGAACCATTGAGCCACTGAGTTGATCCAAGAGATCCGCGATGAGCGAGATTAGGTACTTGTTCTTCACAGTCAGGTTAATTAGTGCTCGGTAGTTGATGCACATCCAGAGTGACCCATCATGCTTCTTTTGAAATAGGATCAGCGCACCGAACGAAGCCTTGGATGGTTGAATATAACCCGCATCGAGTAGCTCGTTCAATTGCTTCCTCAACTCTTCCAATTCAGGAAGTGCCATGTGATATGGTGCCATGGTAGGCGGTTGAGCTTCAGGCACCAGTTCGATCCAATGATCCACCTCTCTTTGAGGCGGTAGTTGCTTTGGCAACTCAGGGGGCATCACCTCCTTGAACATGTTGAGGATGTGGATCACCTCTGTTGGGACTTCGTTCCCTTCACCCTTTTTGTCCTTCGCCTTCAAGGTCACTAGGATGGTCACCTCACCCTTTCTCGCTCCCTTGGTGAATTGCATAGTCAAAATCATCCTTTGATCACGGTCCAATTCACGGTGGATCGGGATCACGCATTGATAATGCTTGTCCACACGCATATACACTCGGCGAAAGGCAATACGATAGTATGGATCTTATTTAGGAATTTAATCCCAATGACAAAGTCGTAGTTGTCAAGGGGAATTACCTTTAGAGTTTCCTTACTCTTCCATGGCCCGAGTTGTAGCTCCACGTCCCTTGTGACATCGATTGCAGGGACTTCCTTGGAGTTCACTGTCTTGAGCCACCTGGCTCCCTTCTCAACCCGTAGGTTAAGTTTCTTCGCAGCCTCCTCCGAGATGAACAGATCAGATGCTCCCGTGTCCACGAGTGCACTCGTTGTGGTTGCTATGATCTTCAAGTCTGCGAACATCAAGTCTTTAGGCTCCTTCGCCTTCTTAGACTTGATCATGCTAAAGAGTCACAGCGAAACCCAACCGTCACTCTTCCTTAGGCTCTTCTTCTTTGCAAAGAGTGGCTAGCTTGGTCTTGTTTGGGCAATCTCTCGCCATGTGCGGACCATCACAAAAGAAGCATTTATACGAGCGAACCTTCCTTTGTCCTTCTCTACTCAACTTCGCATGAGCCTTATGAGGACCAGCCCGTGGTCTACCTCCAGTCGAGCGATTGAATCTCCTCAGATCTCCCCCACCAGTGGCTTTATCCCTCGGACGAGAGTTTGATCAGGATGTGGAAGGCGCCTTATACTCCACGAGCGATTCAGCTACGGTCATGGCCGTTATGAGATCTCCCATGTTGAATTGCTTCAACTTCTGTTTGGTCCATGGCTTGAGACTACTCATGAACTGGTAGTACGCTTCAGTCTCGTTTATCAAAGGGATTTGGAGAAGTAACTTTGAAAACTGCTTGATGTAGTCGTACACACCATCCTTTTGCTCGAGACAATTCAACTCATCACGAGCTTCTTCCTCTGCATAAGCGGGATAGTAGTTTCGTCGGAACTCTTCGACGAATCTACCCCAGGTCGAGATAGGATCTTCACACCTATTATCCAACTGACAACGCCATCACAACAATACATTATTAGTTAAGTACATAGATGCGGTGTTTACCCATGATTGCTCGTCGTTGATTCCCATGATTGGGGCTCCATATACCAGAGGAAATTGTCCATGTCTTTGGCCACCTGTGAGCCTTAGAATTCCTTTGACTTGGGTGTGTCCGTTCGTGGACCTTGCATGGTGATCACCCTGTTCACGCATGTTGTTTCTCAATTCAGCGAGCTTACCTTTGAGCTCCACTGGCCGCCATCATGGCCTCTAAAGATTTGTCCTGTTGTGCGAATTCTTCCCTTAGGGTCCCTAGCAACTCGTGTCAGAGCTCTCCCATGCCGGTCTTGAGCTCTTGCATTTCAACTATGAGCTCCTCCCTTCCGGCATCCCCTCCATCCACGGTCTGGGTCAGGTCGTCAACCGATCCTTGGACATCGGTAACAAACAACTCTAGCTTCATCATGCAATGCACAAGATCCCCCGTTGGATTTCTTGAACTCGAACCACCACGGCTCTTCTTTCCCTTAGCCTTCCCGGCGTTCCTCCCTCGATCCACGCAGTCACCACCCATGGCGAGCACCTCATCGGATTGTGGATCAGCCATTGCACTTGGAACAACTTGCTCTGATACCACTTGTCATGAGATGATCGATCTAGCGTTCCCTTGCCCATGCGACCTTAGGATTTCCCCCAAATAGCCTTTCACAACACTCAACTCACAAGGATCTTTAGAGAGAGAAACTCTAGAGAGAGAAGCTCTGGATTGTATTACCTGCGAATGACATGAGCATAATGAGAGGGAGGAGACCCTTATATATACAAATACAAGGCAAACCATATCTGTAAATCTTTCCTTGATTTAACGGTGGAAATTGTATCTCCCCAACTACCAACTACGCGCATTAATTACATATGAATACAATTACTGTATTGCCCGCCCCTAGGAGTATTCTAGAAGACTCGAGAAAACCTTATGACTTGGGGATACAAGTTGAGGGTCACTTGATCCATAGATGTGTCACGACTGTCCCATAGGAACCTCTTGGATCAGCTTTCTTTCAGGCTGTGACACAAGCCTAGTTTGCAAGGTGGCACGCTTAGGATCTTAAGAGAACACCTACCATCTTCTTATTGGACCACTTATTGACTTGCTCTCGAAGGCTCAACAAATTTAGGCTCATCATAACCTCTGGTGGTCCAATAGTATTTGGATCGTTGTATGCCTATAACCAAGACCCGTTCATATAACTTGTCATAGTCTTTCAAGTTCAGGTGCACTAAATTAATTAGGATGGATAGCTCATCTATAAGAAAGTTACCCGATACTATTGGACCACTAGAGGTTATTGAGGTTTTTGTTCCAAGTCTATGGGTCGAATGGAAAATCTTTGATGAAATTGGGAGACAATATCATATGAGGATCTTGGACCTACATTCATCCGCGTTATTTGTAAATTGCCCATGACAATTTGTTCTCTTACCCATGTTCAAAAACTATTTTTTATCAGAACCACTAACAAATTTGACAGTCACCCAAGCTTCTTTTATCGATCTTTGTTTTGGTGCATCTAGCATCTAGATTGTTCATGGTCTCATGAATCTAGGCAGTTTTAGATTTTCCGGACACATTTGTCGTTTCCCTCGAGCAATATTTCCACTGGCCTCCACGTAGTTTGTCATTATTGCGACTTTCGCTTAAGAGATATTGCTAATGCTTTCAATCCTGGACAACTTGTTGGTTCTTGATGTTCATGAATTTAAACTCTATGGAAGACTTGGATTACTTAGTGTGTAATAACCATACGTGAAATTGCAATTTCATACTTTTAGAATGTTTGTTTTGAATATGATGATTGTTCGTCAGTAACAATAATGGGGAGATTGGAAGCTGATTGCCCTTCAGATATACAAATTTCCAAATTTCACCAATGTAAATTTTCTAGCAACAAATGTCTTTAGGAATTTCAAGGTAGATTTAATTGATGTTTACTGATCTTTTAGTGTTCTTGCAATTGAGTCATTGGATTCTAATTTCTTTCGTTAAGAGCAGGAAACTTTACCCTTCTTTTTTTGTTAAAAAAATTTTATGTAATGATGCATTTTGGCCAGATTCAACACAAATTGGAAATCTTCCATCAAAATGCTGAGGTGGTGAATATGTGGCCAATTTTTTGGATGCCATGTCACAACACATGTTCACCCATCATTATCATGTGTCCACCACATCAACACCTCACCAGAAAAGTGATCATTGTGGTTAAAAAGTGTACCACTTGTCAAAGAAAAAAAAGAAAGTAAAGTGCTTTGAGTGGTAGAATAATTGCAAAATTTACTAAAATTCAGCTTTGCATATAGATAGTAGGAGCATTTGCATTACTAATATTAAAATTTACAACAATTTTTTAATAAAATATCATTATTTAAAAAAAGGGAGTGGGGCTGGGCTAAAGGTGGGCTTGCCTGCCCCCCCCCCCCTTTTTATTTAAAATTTTCTTTTCCTCACGGGCTGGCCCACATGCTGGTCTTCTTCTTTACTCGCGTGGCCCACGCCTCTACAGCAACGGCGTAAATAAGCAGATCAGCAGGAACAGAAACAGAGGAGGCCGCAGCACGATCCTAGGGTCGGGATCAATCGGCCACGGCAGGCTGGCGGTGGCAGAAGCCATGGGCGCTGGTGGTCTTTAAAAGAGAAAGAGGATGTTCAGCCGAAAGAGGTTCAGGGGAAAGCTTGAGAAACGGACAGAGGAGAGCGTTTTATGTTTTCTTTCCTCTTCTTTTTTTGGAGAAGGGGCGACTGAGAGAGAGCGAGAGCTCCAAACACCTCAGCCACGGGTGGACCCGTCCGACGACCTCTCCCAGCGACATCCTCAAACCATACAGGTGAGCCTCAGCTATGCTATTGTCCTGTTTTGACCATGCCAAGCCGGAGCTCGTGATCGTCCGGTTCACGCGATCCCCACCCCCGTTGGTCCTATGTTCTGTTGTCATCTATCTCCACTTGTCTTCCGTCGAGAACCCAGCGCGGGTTTGAGTCCCGTTCGAGTCGGAAACTCCATTACTAGTGTTGCACGTCACTGTTTGTGAAAATGCCTCAACTAGATTCGCAAACTTTTTCTTGAACTTTTTCTTGAGTTTGATTTACTTCAGGAAATATTGCTCGTCTCGTGCATCCTTGGTTTGCACTGTGACAGGTTCGTGGGGAGGGGTAATGTTTACGGGGGCTGGGAGTCGGCTCGGCCGAGGATAACTCCATGTCGCTTGGACTTTGACTAATGGAGGAGTTGGGGTCTGTCACGGTTTGGTTTGAGTCGGGTTTGTCGAGCGTAGATCGCTCATGAAGACGTTCCGGTAGCCGATGGTGGTCGTTGGAGGATCGAGTGATTCTTGATTTACTAGAGGATAGTTGGCGTCTTGTTGTTCTGGGTTTAATGGACGCCGTTGGTTTCTGGGCATGCTGAAGAAGACGTGACGGAGAAAGCGCGGAAGGCGATGAGGGCATAATGGGTTTTAGTGCTGGTGGGCGTGCATCTAATTATAATTGGGTTGGTGTTTTCGGGCTTGGATTGAGTCATTGAAAGAGGGCTTCAGTAACGGGCTTGGTGTTGCTTTAGGAAGAGAGTGGGCTCGTGAAGTTTTAATTAAAATAGGCCTAATAGTAAGCCCATTTGAAGCACGTCCTCTTTATAACCCAAACCTGACCTTAATATGGAAATGGGCCGTAGAATGAGGCCCGCACCTTCACAGGTCCAGTCCCATATCTGGACCGAGCCCAGTAGGCACGTTTTTGTTTTGCCGGTGGGGCCTCCATTTTGAGCTGAATTGGGCCCGCACATTAGGTCCAACTAGGGCTGGATCCGAATATCCAACCCTAGTCCCGATTTCCAGATTGAAAATCAGTTTTTTTTTTTTAAATCTAAAAATTCCGAAAAAATTCCGGAAAAATTCTATTTTTTTCTAAAATTATGAAAAAGCTTAATTTTTTTTGACTAGTTTTCTCTTAAAATGTGTGAAAATCTTTGATAAAAAATTGTGCTCAAAATTGAATAAGCTTTTTGAGTTTTACAATAGAGTTTAAATGTTATTTTTAAGATAATTCTCTTATTTCTTAGTGTTGGATTTATTTTTTCCTTGCAAAATGTTTCATTAGGAAGGTTGGGTCCAAGTCAGAATGTTCAATAGAGCCTAGATGGCAGTGACTCGAGTTTGTGCTGGTGTGAAGAGAAATTGAAAGCACGATCAACACAAGAATGGACTAGACTGGGGTGCGGGTGTAACTTATAAAAACACAAGATTGGAAATCATTTAAGAGAATCACAAAATTTTGGGAGTGGGGCCAAATCTTGATAAATGAAGAAAAATCGCATGGAGTTGTAACAAAAACGAAAAAGAAAAGAAAAGAAAAGAATCATGTGGAGTGGACAATACCCACGAATCTCTTCATTTCTTGATGAAGTGTACTATTTTTGCAAATAATTGTGTGTATGTGATATTGCTCTGTCAAACCTTTAGGTCAAAGGTCTTAACAGTTTGTAGAGAGAGCCAAATGAGATTGACCGATGGTTGGCATGATTTTATGGGTTCTAGTATACAGAAATAAGCATTTTTTAAATTAAAAAAGAAAAAAGAAAATAAGAGTGCTCAAGTGTTGTTGCGACCCTCTTGAAACAAGAGAACCAATGAAGTTTGCAACATTGGCATCCTAGACAACACCATAAAAAAAAAAATGATAACATTCTTTTCTAAAGTCGGCTCTATCCTTCCTATTAGAATATTTAAATAATAATTAAATAATAAATCACACATTTATGTAATAATTTAAGTTTTTAAAATTGTCGGTAGTGGTCTTGCATAAATCTTAAGGATGAGCAGTTCCGGGTTTCTTACAAGTTCCGCGTGGAATCTAGAACCTACCCTCGAGTATAGGTTTCTCATTTTTTGAAATATGAAATCTAGCCGTCAGAACTAAGAACCTAAAATCTACCTTATTACAGGTTCCAAAATCGGTTCTAGGTTCCAATAGGCTCTTTTTTTTTTTTTTTCATTTTTTTTCATTTTTAGTTTAAAAAAATAGAAATGAATGTAATAATAATAAATAAGCTTATCATTCATCAAAGAGAATATAAAACGAAAAAAACTATCAATAGAGGAAAATGAATTCTTGAGAAGGAATTCAACTAGATAATATAGATAAAATGGAGCAAAGGTCTAAATTGAAATTGAACAAGATTCACTAGACCATAAATTTTATTTTATAACTTTGTATTAGGGAGTTTATAACACCATAAAACCGACTACACCATAAAAACAAGAGCATTAAAATTGCGAGTACGAGCATTTAAAGAAAGATGAGTTTTCGGTCCTCAAACATCCATGAAAATTTGTTCCAAAATTTGTTCACCTAAAATCAAAAGAAACAACAATCATAGTTAATAACTTAATAATAGCTTTAAATTTAAAATTGAAGCATCGCATATCAGTTATTTGCAATCATAACTACAATGTTTTCTTTGTGACCGAAAGTTCACCATATGTAAGGTAGCTTGGCATTGCAATTTGTGTAAGTGCTTCTTGGACATGATGAGAACTAACATCTTCTGGAACCTACATAAAAAAGCATACCACAATGCTCAACTTGACTATATAATCAACAATATATGAGACCTAAGCCATTGGATGGAAGTGTAAAATAAGTGTTAGATGCCTTACCCAATATATTCATTCTGCTTTAACTAATAAACTCTATTTATCGACAATAATTTCCTCATTAAGACAATCCATATCTATAAAACAAAACAAAAAAAAAAAGAAAGAAAAGATTAAATAAAATATTCACTTATTAGATATATAAAAGGAATTACAATATATAAAAATGTAAACATCACTTACCCAACTCAAATTTTTTGTATTCTTAATGCACTCTTCAACATTAACTGATACACGAATGTCTTTCAACAAATCTTGAGTGCAAATCAAAGTTTCCACTACTTTGAGAGTCAAATAACTTCGAAAGCCATTAAGCACACGACCCAATGTAATAAAAGTTGACTTTGAAGCAACAATAGTTACGAGAATAGATAAAATATTCCAAGCAATCAAAGAAATGATCTTACATTTTGAGCTAATAGTTTTCTACCACATCAAAAGGTTAAGATCAAGAAATTTTTCATTTTTTTTCTTAAAAGTACTCATCAAACTCAGATTTGTTGTCATTTGCACCATTGTTCATTTGAGTATAAAAATATTTTCTTCCAAGCTTAGGCGTCGTACTTCTTTATACATTCATTACCACCCACATCAGTATTGGAACCACTACTACTTGCACTCAAATTGTGGCCGTGAAAATTTCGATCACTTGAAATAAGAGAAGATTGCTTATAATATTCATACAAACACTCCAATATATCTTTTACCTAGTAATGCATCTCTTTAATTTTCGATTCATCATCATAAATTTGTCCATACAAGAAACTCACATAATTCAACTTGACTCTAGGATCTAACACAACTGCAATTAACACAATTATACTCACTTTATCCAAGCTTCCATAATATTTGTCAATTTTTTTTGTCATTTTCGCACTCATAGCTTGAAGCTTAAGATTTGAAGTATCGGCCGCATCTTTCAAATATTTATACAAAATGGCTATTCCTTCAAAATAATCATTTGAAGTAATATATGAACTCCTCGACATCCGATTGGTGGCATCATATAATACTTTTAGAAATTCCGAAAAAATAATAGCGTTTTCCAAATCATCTATCTTTAAGAATTTTATGATTAAGCTTACTTGCAAAAGATATATCGTCTTCTTCCATCATTTCAAAAGTTTTTCTGAACTTTATGGTGGTGTTTAACATAAGGTAAGTGGAGTTCCATCTAGTGGCAACATCAAGAATAACCAATCCCTTGTAAGTGATCCTTTCACTCTCAATACAAAATTGAAATGCTTTGGCTCTCGCGAGAGAACTCCTCACATACCTAACTACATTTCGGATACGTGCAATAGAGTCATGTATTGTAGTCAAGCTATCTCTCACAATCAAATTTAATATATGAGCTATGTACCTCATGTGCAAAACACTACCATCTAATATTAACAACCTTTCTTTGGAAAGTTTTTCCCTCAAATAGTCAATGCAACATCATTCGAACTAGCATTCTCTATAGTGATTGTGGATACCTTTCTTTCTATTCTCCCCTCCTGGATACATTTCTTTACCATTTTCCTAATTTCCTTACCCCCATGACTATGCATCACCACAAAATTGATAATTCTTTTATGCAACTTCCAATTTTCATCAATAAAATGTGTAGTGAGATATAAATAATTCAGATTTTGAATGAAACTCCATGTTTTAGTTGTGAGTGCGATCCTAAAATTAATCTTTCCAAGACAAGTCTTCAAACAAGTTCTTTCATAACTCACTAACAAATTCACAAAATCCAACATGTTTGACTAAGAAAAAAGGTTGTTAATCAAGGATGATCAACTGAGCAAGCATTTGCCTACAACATTCTTGATTAAACGACCATGTCGATAAAACATTACCAGTATTAGAATCTCTTCTTGCGTTACTAGCCATGTCTACATCATGTGGTGCAAAAAATTTCTACCTCTTATCTATATTATGAGAAAACTTCTTGTATGTGGTCAAGTGCTTTCTCATTGCAGGAGTACCATTAGCAACATGGCACTTAAGCATAGGACTTACAATAAATGCACTTCACTTGATATATTTTTCCATCATCATAGTTGATTCTTGCATAATCCAGCATTCTGATGTATATTTCTTATCAGAAGGAGGAAGATGAGAACCAACTACCTTATCTGTCACTCATGGTAGTACATGGCTTTTCTTCATTTTCTTCGCTAGAAAATTCCAATTCCATGATCGGATTCATCTCCTCACATCCCTCCATCATCATTGACGTGTTATCTTGATACATTAATTTCGCACCACACAACAATAATAGAATATAGTTAGAAATTTATAAATGGAGAGCAAACTAGAAATGAAACACCACGATCAAACCATTTATTTCAATGCAACTCATATAATGATGCTGATAATTTAGGTCATTGTTACTCTTTGTACTATATATGCTCAAGATGAATACTTACAATCATTGGAACTTCTAAGAATCGAACGTCTATAAAGAGAGTGCCCACTATTAGCTCCTTTATACACAAAAAACTACAAAAAGAATTAGATAAAAAGAAAATTATCAACCCCAATAAAGATGAGCGGAACGTAGAGGCCATAAAAAATAAATTCAGGCATGGTATCATTATAAACTTCATCTAAACTAACAAGCGACAGATGCAAAATAGAATATGCTCAGCAGTTCATCCTTTTTCACAACTCAGTTTGTCCCTATTCCTCTTATGTTTTCACTACAATCCTACATGTACACTACTATTACACCCTCTGCTATTTGGTAAATCATCAATCTAATGTTTAAAGCTTCTAAAAAATCATCTCATAGATTGCGTTTAGGTTGAACTTGGAGAAAATGTGAAGCCATTTTCCCAAACATCGTTGGCTCAAGGTTTATTTGATTAAAGCAAATACCGTTTGGTTGCTTTAGCTTCACCAATTCCTTGGGCTAGATCACCACTAGCAATAGCCTTGGGTTGACTGACTTGACAACCCTAGGTCGACTAGCTTTTGCGGTGATGTCAATGAACAAAGCAAGGATGGGCCAAGAAGAGCGTCGATGAGCAAAGGCAACACCACCACGACATTTGAAGGGATAGTTCAGTCAACTAACGACAGAGAAAGGGGGCGGCAGAGATTACCGACAAGTGGCGGGGTGTCATCGTTGAGGGTGTTGTCGGGGGGTGAGCGTTGTCCAGCAAGGGTGAGCAGCGTCCAAGGGGGGGGGTGAGTGACGTCAAGGGCGGCAAGTGGTGGGGCGTCGTTGTCGAGGTCGTCATCGAGGGCATAAATTGGGGGGCAAGTAGTGTCCAACGTGGGGTCCAGTGGCGAGGCAAGTGAGGGATCGAGCGGCGTAGGGGGCTAATGGCGGGGCAAGCACGGGGGCGAGCGGTGTCAAGGGTGGCAAGTGGCGAGGCGTCGACATTGAGGGTGTCGGGGGGGGGGGGGGGATGAGTGGAGTCCAATGGCAGGGGAAGTGGGGGGCTGAATGACGTCCAACGACAGGGCAAGCGTGAGGGCGAGCGGCATCGAGGGTGTCATCATCGAGGGGTTCAAGGACAGTGGGGGAGTCGGGGGACAGGGGTTGGGCAAAGAAGGAGACGAATTGATTCAATTGAAGACTGGGATTAGGGTTTTTAGGTTTAAGAACCAGAACTGGGAATTGGGAATCGGAACCAGCCTCTCTAGAATCGTGAACCGAACCGAACCCTCCAGTTGGATTCTTTGGTTCCCAATTCTACCCGAGAACTGCGCTCACCCCTAATAAATCTCATATAATATCAGAGCTAGCAGGTCCTCAGTTGGAATTTTCCAAGCCCATCTTTGCCTTCCTAATTGCATATTTCTACACTTTGAACCAAGGCTAAAGGTTAGCTTACACTGAGGGGGAGTATTAAAATATTTTAAATAATAATTAAATAATAAACAATGCTTTCATCTAACATCTTAATTTTTTAGAATAATCGACGGTGGTCTCGCATAACTTCACATGATATCAAATTTAGAAGGTCTTAAGTTTGAATCTTCCTAAATTAATGAAGAATTTTAAGATTAATTTCAACCCCAATTTTTTTTTATATTTATAATAAAGTTATATTTCCTGAAAAGTAGAAACCGAAAATGGGCAGTAGTTTCCAAGAGATGATGTTGAAGCGCTTAAGCCTTATGTTCAGTCGTCACGGCTTTGCACAAGAAGAATTAGCTTATCTGAGGTTCCTCCGATATTAACTACTTGTGCTCAATTGGTGCTATGCAAAAGAAATAAAACAAAGGAAGCTTCAGTAATCAGTAGAAAAAATTAGAATCGCATCTAATTGAGGACATGGAAAGAGGCCCTAATTGACGTCGCAGCTATGAGGGGGTTAGTCTTGAAAAATAACAGGTAGTGCTCTGCTATTTCACCACTAAATTTGAGGTATATAAGTCATTCAACTGAACTTTACAAATATAGAGAGTTCCAATGCGCAATGCAACCCTCTCGCATACGAATAGTTGTACACTTGAGCAAATTCGTATTCTATAGAATAACCCAAGAATAGAAAAACTGGTACAGAAAAGGAATGGAGAAAATTTTAATGACGAGAGGAACTTTGATTTAAGGAATTCTATAAAATAAGCTTAATTTGTTGCAATATTGAGAAAAGCTGATTGGAAATTAGAACAAGATGAGATCATTCCGATTTGAGTCCACTGTTGACTAAACGCAGTTAAATATATTTGTTACAAAGGTGATAGAGTGCGAGTTATACTTTTTAAATGAATGTTCGAGGTGTCTTTAGGTGTCTTTAGGTCCTCTGCAATACATAAGAGGAATGATTCCCAGATTCTGCAGCCATAGAAAGGATTGACACAAAGTTATCAACGTTCCGGTCATAAGTTACCAGTAAAAGCTAAAGAGCAGAATTTAACGGGAAATTATCAGCTAATTTCCAAATCGACCATTTCAATATAAAGAGGAAGAAAATGCTTGGAGAGATAGGAGAATCCTGTTTCATTGCACATAATATGGATGAAGAAGTTAGCATAATACTACAAACTAAATTGTTTTTTTGTTAGAGCCTCACTAAAAATAATTCGTAAGAATATGCCATGGTTTCTCAAGATTTTACCAGGTATAATTCGCTTATCTCGTAATTCAAATCACTTTGAAACCGACATCTCATTTTAAATAGTTTCCTAGATTTCAAATGATGGTCCATCAATGAAGTAACATAATGATGACGTATTCAGTTTGGTAATTTGATCCAATTTCGCCAATTCCATCAACAAAAGCTACTTGACATTGGTTCATGAATAGTTTAGAGCATCCTAAATTTCTTCAAATTTATCAATGTCCAACCAAATTTTGGTGTGGCTGTAGACTGATCGGTTGTCATTTGATATCGTTTTATTCCACGCCTGATAAAACAAACTTTTTCTTTGTCATGCATTGCTGCAGGCTACAGAAGAGGTTTTGAGACAGCTGGCATATGCTACAAGAAGGAGGACTCAAGTAGTTGAATGATAGATCACAGGTCGATGTTTCCATGACGAAGATGTCGCGAAAGGTACCGGGTATCATAATGTAAATGGGCCCCAATACTAAATAATTTCCTGACAAGTGACCATGTGATTTTAAGCAATGTCATCTTCATTATTTGTTCACCTTCTAGATATGAATTTGAATGAGACCCAGATATTTTTCTCTCTCTCTCCCCCATCCAAATTGATGTTATTATTAATCCAATGCTTGTTTTAGAAAACTGATGTTGATGAGTGCTCTTCCAATTTGTTAGACATATTTGGTACGAAGTATTTTCAATTTTTTAAATATTCACTTTTTCGTAATACAAGAGAATTCAATGTATTGAAAGTAAAAAAGATTTCTTTATTGACTCCTTAAAAATTGCTTCACTAGACACTCGTTAGCAATATCCATTTTGTAGAATAATTTTGTTGTTGGTGGACAAATGCCATGTGTGTTTGTTGGTAAATGTGTTAATGAGAGACGAGTTATCTAGGTTGATGATGCTATTTTTGTAGGTTGTTAAGTATTTTATAAGTTGTATAGATATATTCTTTCGTCTACTCATTAAGATAATAATAATAACAACAATAAAAATAATACAAAATTTCATTTTCGTTGAATTTGTAATCTAAAATAGTTAGTGCAATAATATTTTTTTTTTTGGGTCAGAAGTGCAGTGATGATTGTTCAAATTGTCCCAATAAACCAACCTAATCTCGTACCACCCATTTATGTTCATAAACATTTCTGGTTGATGGTGCAATTGCTTAAATTACTTGCATTTAGTGTGAATATGTTTGTCTATCGCATATTTAACGCTCACTTATGGATGTTGATTTATATATTTTGAGTTGAGCAATCCCAAAACTGATGCACGTTTTGTTCAATATTGCACTTTGAAAGTTAAAAGCAATTGGAATGGTGTGGTTGAGTGTTGAATGTGTGCAAAGGAATTATCAATTAAGAAGGGTAAATACATTATCAAATTGACTCTAAAACCGAGTAATGAAAACTAGTTTGGGGCCACATATGACTTCATTGTAGAGACAACTTTCTCAGGAGGTTCAAGAACAAATTCTTGTGGAGTTTGAAACAAGTTCAGATTCGGTTGTTAAGCATCCATTCAACTTCTTCAAAAGCTTAAAAACTGACTTCTGGAAGAAGTTTCAAATTGAGTTTAGAAAGAGATTATAAGGAGCAGAGTTAGGGTGAGTGAGTATGCATAAATATGAAGATTGCACTGTGAGATCCTAAGAAGCTAGAGATGAACTTGAAGAGGGAAAATTGTCCAAAAGGTCTTGAACATATTATACGGTGGTCAATTCATTCCTAAACCTTTCAATTGTATCAATTTAATACTAATTTTTTTGACAATTTATCAATTTAGTCCTATACATTTTGATGATTTGTCAATTTAGTCATAAACAATTCAACAATCTACTAATTAGCTGGAGATCACTGATGTGACAGCTTGATTTTCGATTCTATTTTCGATTCAATGAATTGTGCATCGACATGCCTATGGCCTTTTTCTTTGAGTTGGCTTGTGACATCTTAAATTTTCAATCCTGTTTTCTATTGAAAAAATCAGGCATTTCATTGATGCGCTTATAAGGCTGTTCTCAGAGCTGATCACTCTCGAGATAATTAGACTGTTTGGGAAAGCCATTAAGGATTTTAAGGCAAATATACTTAAGAATTTGACCAAGAATTGGCTATTTGATCGCATCCATCTTTAGAGGTCATTATGGCACAGTTAAAAATCGATTACAGATCAGAGATAGGTTGGTTCGACTGAGAGGTGTGACTAATCATGGGTGACACCACTAAATTAGAAAATTTTTGTCGGTTGACACTAGACTAATTTGTCTATCGTTTTGGTACCTTGTGTCCATATTTGAATCATCGAGATTTTTACAACAACTGAGAATCACCAATTTGTTGAGTGGGTTCATTGTGGCTCGAAGAAAATCGACCACGGGTCATTTGCACTAAATTTTTTTGAAAGCTACCCGGTAACCTAGGTCACGCTAAAATTGCGTCGAATGAAAATTAACCGTGAATTTGAGTTTGATTTCAGAAATTGAAAGTTCTGTCATGTTACAATTAATTCTAAAAGTGTCGACTCAATTTTAGAAGATTGTTCTATAAACTGAGACTTTTGGGAAAAAGTCGTCCTAGTACCGTTTTTGTCCAAAAAATATCAGGGATTGTTTTTTATCGCGCAATTGGGAAGCAAGGGAGATTAATTGGGAAGGAAAAATACAAATTTGATCATTGAGGTGCTAATTGAATTTATGAGGGCCAAATTATGTTGAATCAAGTAAGAACAAGTGTCCAGTTGGAAAGAAATCTTAGCAAATTTGTAGCTCTCCATTTCCTATGGCTTTTGGACTATTTCAAAGGTTACAGATAGAGCATGGGTGGCTAATTTGAGGCCAAGGAAGATAGCTGGTGGTGGTGGTGGTGGATGGTTAATGGGACCAAGAGGTGGAAGATAAGTCTTGGTGGCCCCCACTTGCCCCCTCTCTCTCCCTCAAAGCTGTCGACCAGTCTTCCTCCCCCTTGTTTGTGCTGTTTTTGGAACTAGCAGCCAAGGAGGAGCCACCAGAGACAGCCGAGCCGCCTTGTCCACGTCGCACGTCGTCGAGACCGCTAGATCGCTCGAGTAGTGCCGTTCTTGGCCTGCCTACCGTGCGTGCACCCTCTACCTCCATCGTGCGACCTTGACGCCCCAGCAGCTTTGTCCCACATCCCAGCCACTATTTCAACTTGTGTCGGAGTCGTTTGGCCCGCCTCCAACCTCCGTGAGTTCCCACTAAGGCCTAGTTTGACCCTTCCAACCTTCCTTAGCCCATCCTCGCCCTTAACTGAGCTTATTGCACTCTTTTCAAGCCAAGAAGAAAAGCTGGAATTGTGGGTTTCCAGCAGCCTTCGAGGCCTATTTTGAGGACTTTCCTGGTCTCAAAAGTTAGGCCCGCTTTGGAGAGAAATGAGCCCTGTTGCGTCTCTGGTGATTTGAGCTGATCGGATCGCAAAATAAGTGAGTCGATTTGAGTAAACACGTTGATTTATTGATGTGACTTGATGAGATTATGAATTGTGCTGAATTCTAGGGAGGAACTAAGGCTAAGGCAAGTCCTCTGACGCTTGTTTGTGCATAGGCAGCCCTTAGGGCGCATTTGCTTCCTAATCGGGTCTTGGGGGTAGAACTCACTGAGATGTTGTCTCACCCCATTGTGAGATAACATTTCAGGGCCATAGATGGCAACCCCTCCAAACCCTCCTGAATATTTTGGGCAACCCAAGAAATTCACTAAGATAGGTTATCACATTCCGATACAGGATCACCCTGAAGGACTCGAGTATTTGTTGATAAAGTCCATAGTTTGGGTTGACGTGGGTGAACCCAAAAAAGTGCCCCATGAATACCGGTCATGATATCACCATTACAATGATGGACAAAGGGTGGGTCATGTACCGGAATCTAATGTACCTCTATATGCCTTGGAGGTTGCGTTCGAGAAGGGGACAGCAGATCCTAAAGGTGGATTAGTGGTGGGTGCGAAGGATCTTAAGCTTTAGGACGATTCCGACTCTCCGGTGTACTCAACTGTGGCTTCAACTAGAGCGAGGAAGAATGAGAGATCGTTAAAGAAGAGGAGGATTCAGAGGAGGACCCAGGAGAGGATTGAACCCTCACTCCCGTCTTGCAAACCTTTTGTTGTGAAGGATCTGACTTTTGTTAATAGCATTGTAATACCTATTATATGGTTTGCACTATATAAAAGTGTGGTTGTGGTTTTTCAGTTTTGAAAAATATGGCTATACTTTTATATCCCACTGTTATATTGTCTGGGGATTTTATATCTATTTCTACATGTGTATTAAAATGAAAGGGTCGATGATGTGTCCTAAGACGTCGCTATTTAATCGACCAGGTCGAGATGGGCACGTGTTTGAGGATTGGGGCGTGACATGGCCACTCAAGAGATAACTAGTTTATCATATGAAGTCGGTAAGGTATCTAAACGTGACTGATTTGAGAATTCGATCAGAAATTGACTGCTCGACCGTGCTAATATGCAAGGGTCAATACGGCACAGTTAAAATTGACTAGAGACCAGAGATAGGTTGATTTGACAGAGGCAAGTAATTAGAGTGTGGATGATTCCACCTAATTGCAAAATTTGCATCGAATGGCACTAAACCAATTTTTCTGTCAATTCTGTACCCTGTGCCCGTATTTGAAACATTGAGATTTTCATGACAATTGAGAGTCACCTATGAGTTGGAGATGCACAATGTGGATAAAAAATAATCAACCACGAGTCAATTGCACTAAAAATTCTTAAAAGCTACCTGGTAGGTTAGGTCACGCTAAAATAGCATCCGGTTGAAATTAACCACGAAATTGAACCCAATTTTAGAAATCGAAAGTTCTAGTGTATCGCAATTTATTTTAGAAACATTGACTTATCCTTCGAAGAATTTCAGCAAGCTCGGATTTTTGGCAAAAAATCAAATGTTGGTGAAATTGGACCAAGGAAATTTGGAGGGTCATTTTGTGCACATTTTTGGCCTTCAAGCTGGACCAATTGGCAAGGGAAATTGTGGAATTTAGTGTGGGCTTATTTCTCATCAACTTGGCCATCAATTTGAGATCAATTGGAGTGAATTTGTAGTGAAATTGAAGTTGACTTGAAGATGGATGCATGAAATTCGTAGGCTGTGGGGGCTGCGACATTTGGGGCACCAAAGTTGGCTTGTTGGGGAAACTTGGGAGGGGAAAAGGGCTGTTGGATAGGGCTGAAGGTTGGTGAGGCCTATATTGAGTTCTTGGGATATTTTGGTGGACTTTTGTGGCTATTTGTCCCCCCTCCAGTTGTAGCATCCCATCTTCTTCATCCTTGCTTCTCTATCCTCTTTGTTGCTGAAGCAAACCAAACAAATCAGCAACAGTTGAGCCAGCCATTGCCAGATCGCCTCATGCTCGTTTGAGCCCCTGCCATCGTCCTCGCTGTCCATCATGTCCCATCTGTGCCTTGGTTGCCGTTGCTAGTCCCCGAGTCACCAGCTCGCCTCTGCCTGCCTGCTTGGTCCCAGCGTTACTGCCTGGCCGTCTAGCTTCGCTTGCTGAGCCCTTCGACCAGTTACTTTGGCCTAGCTCAGAACCAACTCTTAGCTTTGGGCTGAGAGCTTTGTAGGCCTTTTTCGGCCCTTTCTTGATCTCCCTTGGTGTCGCCGTAGGCCCGAGTCTCGCTTGCCTCCGCATTGCCGTTGTTATAAATTCATCCGTTCGCTAATCCAGTGAGTTTACTTGCTAATCCTTACTTGGGAGGTTAATTATGCTTCGGAGAGGTTTAGATTAGTCTAAAGTGAGATTAGTGTATTTATTTAGCTTGTTTAGTAATTAGATTAATTAGATAGGTTAATTAGGTGGTTAGTTAGTTCAATTAGGTAGTTTAATTAGATTAGATATAGCTAGGTTGGTTAGAGTAATTTAATTAGGTCAATTAGGTGGTTAGATTAGCCTAGGTAGATTAATTTGTGAATTATTTATTTATTTTGAGAAATTATACTGGGATAGTCGGTTGTTAGAATTTCGTGCTAATTGTCGTGGTGTAGTTGGTTTGTGTAATTGAGTGTTAAATTGTGCAATTGAATGATGATTGTTGATTTTGAGTTATTATTCCAAAATTATGGATTTTTGGTATTTAATTAGAAAATACTGAGTATCGGTTTTTGATGTCAAAAATGTTTGTAAGTACTATATCAAATAGTGGAATTTTTAAAATGAATGATACTGCATTTTATAACTCAAGCCAACTGTGTACCCACACACAATTATGTTACTAGATGTTTTTAATATGAAGAAAATAGACCAAGCACATGATTTAAACTGAGACATTTGAGTGTAAAGCACGATATCCTTGGCTGGGATTGGGTGTGTGCATGATCGATATGAGAACCGTCGCGAGATTTTATGCCGGACGATGCTCTTATGTGGAATGCCCTTGTCAACTGATGCTGGTCGTAGTGAAGGCTGGGCCGATACTCCTTCGGGAATGCCGTCTAGAGGTAGACGTTGCCATGCTTGATGGGGCGAGATGACGGTTGGCTATGTTGGAAGACCGCTAAGTGTTGAGTCGATTGTGCCCGTGGGGCCATAATTAATTGGAACGCTTGTCTAAGTGAGATATAACCATGCCTGATTATGAGACAAAATTGTGTGGCATGGAATGGGACGTGTCATGACGATTTGGCCTTATAATCTAGACCCATGTGATTGATTGATTTAAAAGTGAGGCGTTCCAGTTATTGATTGCATCTACTACATTTATAAATGTTATATAAGTTGTTCTGACGTGCAGGGAGGTGCTGAGGCAATGTAAGTCTTCTGTGATGTGTGATTAGATTGCCTCTACATGTATTACCTTTCTAATTGGGGTTTAGGGCGTGAACTCGATGAGACATTGTCTTACCCTGTCGTGAGTTTCATTTTTACAAGTCCTTAAATGGAAGTCCGTCCAATTCATTTTAGGTAGCCGTGAGGGTATAGTGAGTAGAGTACTGTCTTCCATGCCCCGAAAATCCCTGGACCTGTGAGCTCGTCGTGACCACGATCTTGGCTGATGAGGGCCTACCTCAGTTGGTACCTCATCGATTTAAGGCATGGTTTCGTCACGGGCCTAACGGGGAATAGGAAGGTCCCGTGGATGGTTTCGATGGACTCATCGTTGAGGGTGAGGGTGAGGAGGTACTCGACCTATCATGCACGCTGATATTATCACAAATATCGAGGCGAACCAATTGCCTGAGGATGAGCAAGAGCCCAAAGTTAAGGAAGTAGTTGACCTGCTAGACATCGACATTCCTGACAGTATCGTAGTGGACTCGGAGCCCAAGTAGGAGGGTTCGAGGTAGGGTTAGCTAGGCAGTCCTTTTTGGGGCCTTGACTTTTTTATATAGCTTTGTAGGCTAACCTGGATGTTTATAAAAGTGTGGTTCGTTTTATATGGTTATCCTACTTTTCTATCCCATGTTGATTATTGTTTGAGGATTGTTTCTTTTGCTTCCACATGTGCATGAATCGATTTGGGTCAGCGACGTGTCTTGCGAATGTCACAATTTGATCGACCACCTACGTGCACTCGAGGTTTAGGGCGTGACAACTGAAGTGATAGTTGAGTCATCATCGACCACCCTACATTGCATGATAGGCGCTGAAGTGGACAACTTTTACAATTTTTAATCTTTTCTAATTTTATGATTTCTTTTTTATTTTATTTTATCTTTCACTTTTCCCTCCATTGGTCCTCACCTGAGGCTAACAACCTCAAAACCAGTTGACTTGATTTAATCTCAAACTACCGCATAATTAAGCTCCAAGTTTGGTTCTTCTATGAAATTTTCAAGCCATTCTCATTTTTCCTCTTACTAAAAGAAAGATGCACCCTATAAGAAAATAGCCAACAATTATATAACATAGCATAATATATGCGTATATTATTCATATGCTCTTGTTATATATGAACTCAAGAGCAATTGCTAAAAAGTTCACACTCACAAATCGCATGTGTACATCACTAGAGGTCTGACACTTCCATGTAATATCTTAGCCACAGGGGATTTTATCATAAGAATAGCTTTTTTGGTTCCATTGAAGATATTAAAAAAAAAATGCAAGGCTTTCATAAAATTAACGAATGAGGTGGGTTGATCAAATGATGAGGGAACTTATTTTACTTCAGCCCTAGATGGAGATCACTTTTGCTAAACAAGTAGAAAAGAAAGATCTAACCAATCAAATGAGTGAAAGTTAAAAATAACTCGAGGCTAAGCCAAACTTATGTATAAAGCAAAAGGCATTGAAATTTTGTCCCAAGTTTTGAACCACAGAGTGATCACGATAATTCTCCAATAGTCAAAAGTCTTATTCACCTTAGCACATATTGATTTTCGTCAACATCTCTTTTGGTATGCTTGCATAATGATTTATTCCAACACGTTCACATTAGGTGTGAGTATGGTATGAATGGGCGGTTCACATTCAAGATTCGAAAACCAACCATTAAAGGTTAGTTCCAAAAAATTGGAATAGGGAACCACTCATTGATTATATAGATCCACATGAAATCAAACCATGAATCTGGTCTAGTTCCTGAGGGGTTCTATAGAACCAATTCCACCAAGCTTCACGCGTTAGCAATGTAATGTGCAACAAAGAATTACACAATGAAATCACATCATCAAAGAGACTCCCTGTGACATCATGGATTTTCGACTCTACTTTGAATTCAATAAATCAGGCATTTCATCAACGAGCCTATAGTGCTTTTCTCAGAGCTGATCACTTATGAGATAACTAGGCTATCTAGGGAAGCCATTAAGAATTTTAAGGCAAATAGACTTGAGAATTGGACCAGAAATCGGCTGTTCGACCGTGCTCATCTGTCGAGATCATTACGGTACAGATATGAATCGATTAGAGATTAGAGATAGGTCGGTTCGATTGAGATGAGGGGTTAAACATGGGTGATCCCACCAAATTATAAAATTTTCATTGATCGGCACTAATTTGATTTTTCTATCATTTTGGTACCCTATGTCCATATTTGAAACCTCGAGATTTTCATGACAATCGAGAGTAACCAATGTGTCGCGTAGGTTTTTTGTGGCTCGAAGAAAATCGACTGCAAGTCATTTGCACTAAAAAGTTCTGAAAGTTACTCAGTAGTCTAGGTCACGCTAAAAACACACCGGAGTGAAATTAACCACAAATCTGATTCCGATTTCAGAAATTGAAGATTTTGTCATATCACAATAAATTCTAGAAACATCAACTTAGTCTCAGAAGATTTTTCTGCAAGCCGAGACTTTTTGGGAAAAAGTTGTCCTATGGCTGTTTTTGTTCAGAAAATGCCGGGGATATATTTTTATTGCGAAATTGGGAAGCAAGTGGGATAAATTGTTGAGGAAAAATATCGATTTGATCATTGAGGTGCTAATTGAAATTATGAAGGCCAAATTGGATTGAATTGTGAAGTAATTAGTGCCCATTTGATGCCAAAACACATGAAATTCATATGTCCCCCACCCCCACAACTTTTGGACCATTTGATGCCAAAACACATGGGGAGCATGGGTGGCTGGACTATGGCCAAAAAAGTCCCCCTCTTGTAGCAACCTTCTTCTTCCTCAATCCACTCACTTCCTCTATTGTGGAGTGTGCTTGGAAGCTTGAGAAAACCAGAGAAGAAAGCCCCTTTGCCGTTTGACCAAGCCGCACACCCACCATATCATTTTTCTCCTCTGTTTTCACTTCTGCCAGTTTATGCTCCAGTCGACCTTTCGCCAAAAATTCGAGTGAAAAGTCGACTTTCCGTGCGAATCTGCCCCCGAGCCACCCACCGTTGTTCTTAGCACATCCAAACCATTAAAAGGAGCCCAACCTCACGCCAAACGGAGTTGCTGGTCATCCGGTACGCCAGCGAGAAGGAACTGGTCGCCGGTACATCGGTCCCCTGCCCGCCTACACTGTTTCACAATTTTCTTCGTTTTTCTTCCATTCCAACCCTTCATTTGGTCGTTCCATCCACCTACAAGACCCCCTAGACCCTCAGGAGCCACTGGTTTCCGACCACTTGCTTGCCAGAGCTCTAATCAACCCATTTCTTCGCCGTCCAGCCTTGGTTCTCCTCTGTCTAGCAAGTAGAAGCAGATGCCGAACTAGCTTTATTTCCTCTATTTTGTAGCTCAAAACATAAGAATAGTGGGTTTTCTAGCAGCTTTGCAGCCCGTTTTGAGATGATTCTGGGCCCCGAAAGTTAGGCCTGCTTTGGAGAGAATCATCTCCCTTCACATCCCCGTCGATTTGCACCAACTGGCTCACTGAACAAGTGAGTTTAACTCACTAATCCTCGCTTAGTAGGTTAATGATGCTTAGGGGTTGATTAGATTTAATTAAGTGTGATTAGATGAATATATTATATTAGATTATTAATTTAATGTTTTGCTAATGCGCGTTAGGTGGTTAGATATTGCAATTAGCGAGTAAATAGACTCTAGTATTTATTTAACGAGTCTTGAAAATTTTTCGGGTTCATCTTGGCTTCCAATTAGGCTATAACATGGCTAAGTTGGATTTATTGCATTTATTTAATATTTTCCATATTATTTAATTAATTATTTTTTTTTGAAAATTAGACCGGGATGGTCGGTGACCGGAAAATTACGCTGATTGTAGCAGTGTGATCTGTTTATTCAATTGAGCCTTAAATTGTGCTAATTGTGTATGAATTGCATTTTTGGAATTTATTCTTAAATTGATTTAATTTTAGTGATCGATTGGAAATTAACCGAGTGTTAGTTTATAATGCTAAAGTTAGGTCAACCGTGTACCCACACACAACTAATTTATCAGGTATGATAAAAAGTGAGAAATAATGCTATAGTGCATCGGCTCGATGACTACGTGTGTCATCTCAGAGAAAGATGCTTTGTTACATCGGCTTGATGACTAAGTATGTCATCTCGGAGAAAAATATTATGAGTTGTTGGCTCGTTGAGTTGGTACATCACCTTGGAGAATGCGCGTTGGTTCGGTGACCAAGTATGTCATCTTGGAGAAGACACGTGGGCTCGGTGATTAGATATGTCATATTGGAGAATGCATGTGGGCTCGGGGACTAAGTACGTCATCTTGGAGAATGCACGTGGGCTTGGTGACCAAGTACATCATCTTCGAGAAGGCACTTGGCTCGGTGACTAGGTGTATCATCTTGGAGAAGGTACGTGGGGTTGGTGACTAGATATATCATCTTGGAAAAGGCACATGGGCATGGTGACTAGATATATCATCTTGGAGAATGCATGATATTGATTAAAATGACCAGGGAATGGTTCATGGGATAGTGGTAGGAATGACCATTAAATTCATGATGGTGCATGTCTGTGGTAGCTGATTGGTAGACTTACTTGTTATTTGAATCACTCTGTTTCTAATTTGGTGTGGAATTGGAAACAAGTTTTAGTATTTAAAGACTGAGCCATGAGTGATCAGGAGCTTAGGACTCCTAGTAAGAGGGTAGTAGCCACTGTAACTCGGGGTAAAGTGCCGACAAAGGTTGGTACCCAAGGTGGCTGTGGTAGAATGTCGGCTCTGGCTAGCCCAAGTGTAAGAGTACCGCTGTAGATCGGTAATAGTGTAGTAGCACCAAGTAATCCTAGGTTCGATGGGATCGTTCAGGTGCTAGTGTTCCTTGGGAACTGGTTGAGTCAATAGGCTCTGGACCGAGCCACTGTTGTTGCTACATCTATTGATATCCATCCTGGATTGGTGGTTAGGGATTAGACTTTAGTATTTGAGTCAAGATTCAGTACGGGCAGAAATGGAAATCGGTCAGGGAAAAGACTGATGTTGAGAGAAAAGTATTCTATTCCACCCTATAGGAAGGGTGGGATAGTTAGTTTAGCACCGAGACAAAATGAAACATGTTATTCTCGTGTGTGACGACGGAGATCGGCCTTATGTTCTTTCCTAGGACAAGAAATTGTTTTGAGTGTAGCTAACAGGGTTACCTAGCCAGAAATGGTCCTAGAAGGCCGATGGGACAGGTTAGAAGGAGTGCGCCATAAAACGCACCAGGGAGTTTTTGGAATAGGCCTCTGGTACCAAAAAGAGTACATGCTGTCACTTGACAGGAGATAGAAGACTCACCAGATGGGTGCCAAAAGTATGGAAGGAAGTGTAGATAAATCCAGTGTCTAGGTATTGCTAGAATGTGCTGTGATTGTGATCAGCACGACCATCAAGTGAGGGACTATCAATGAGAATTCAAACGAGCACAAATGCTGCTACCGCAGTTAGGACGCCACTAGGATGGTGAAAGGGGCAGGAATGGAATTGCCTTGCACCAGTCAGAGGAAGAATGTTCTAGGGGAGATTTTATCAGAGTAACGCAGTAGAGCTTTGGACTAAGTTTGTAGAACTTCAGTTGTTGAAATAAAGTGAAAGAAAAGGGAATCACTAGCTATAGTTGTGTTTGGCTAGTTGCTGATGTGTAACTTTGATGCCACATGAATAGAGTGGGCTCATGGAGCATCTTATGGTAATGAATTATGGTCATGGAGTAATCTAGCTTAGTCCATTAGTATGTGAAAGTGTCAAGTTTATTGGGAATCGAAAAGAATCTTCGATTTCGTTAATCTCGTTGGTTGAAGGCAACCTATTTGTTAGACGGAGGTTGCCAAGGGTACTTGGCGGTTGTCATAGATAAGATAGATTGAAGAATTGAAGATTCGGGATATCTTAGTAGTCTAAGAATTCCTAGAGGTATTTCCATGGGAATTGTCAGACCTGTCATCAGAGAAAATGATAGAATTTGCGATCGAGCTAGCACTAGGACAAAGCCACTCTCGAAGGCTTCTTACTAGTTGTTGTTGTCTGAGTGATAGAACCGAAGGTGCAAGGTGAGGATTATTAAATAAGGAATTCATGCATATCGGTGCATTACTTTGGGGAAACATTAGCTTTGTTTGTGAGAAAAAAGAAAGATGGTTCGTTGCAAGTATGCATCAACTATCGTTGACTCAATCAAGTGGCGATCAAGGACAAGTGGTCATTGCCAAAGATTGACGGATCGTGTGACTAGTTACAAGGAGTGTCGATGTTTTCAAAGATCGACTTGAGGATAGGTTATCATTAGTTGAGAATCAGGAAAAAGGTTATACCAAAGATAGTGTTTCGTACTTGATATTGCCTTTGTGAGAGTATTGTGATGCCATTAGGTTTGGCGAACATTCCAACTTTTGTCATGGATTTGACAAACTGAATGTTCAAGGAATAGCTTGATCAATTGTGTGAAGAAAGATTCCAGATCTTCATTTACCATTAAAGTCTCAAGTATTTATTCTCTCAGAAGGAGTTGAGTATTAGACAGTGTTGTGAGTTAGAATTTTGGAAGAACTGTGATTGTGATGTCCTGTATCACCTTGGAAAGACAAATTAAGTCGCAGGTGCATTGAGTCGGAAGTCTTCAGTTGCACATATGGTGATCAAGGAGTGGAATTTACTCAAGAGAGCTCGAGATTCAGTTTTCAGGCTTGAGGTAGGCCATCTTTCGAATCTTACAGCCACCCTCAAAAGTGAATCGAAGGCCCAGTTTAGGATCAAGACATTTCAGTTGACGGACCTAGATGTTCAGAAAATCTTGCGAGAGAATACCGATAAGGGAAATGTTGACTTTTAGATTTTGGAAGATGGAATGCTGAAGTATCGTGGGTGATGATAGGTATCAGATAGTACGGAACTTGAGGAGGAGACCTTGTTAGGAATTCACTGTAGTAGTTATAGTATTTGACCAAACAGTACAAAGTAGGTCAGAATCGGCGTCAGCTCGATTAGTAGACCGATATAAAGATAGATATCACTATACAGGTTGCAAGTGTAAGATGTGCTAGTAAGTAAAAGTTCAGTAATGTAAGCCGGAAGGAAATTTTACAATTAGTCAAGAGTCTTGAGTAGGACTGGAAGAATATCACGATGGAATGTTGTGTAAGGCTTACCAAGGAGTTGAAAGAGTACTGATTCCATTTGAGGCTGTGGTCGATAGGCTGACGAAGTCGGCTCACTTTACCATGGTACGAAAAGATCTCAATTCGAGTAGGCATACCGAAGTGCATGTGTGTTAGATTTCGTTTGCATGGAGTGCCATTGACGAATTTTTATCAGATCTAGATCCAAGGATTCCCAATTTCAGCAGAATAGTTAGATAGTTTCTTTTGAAGTAGGACAAAGCAGAGTCTACAAAACTTCAATTTGTTGAGATGAGGTCAGAGAAAGAAAGGTCACAGGCCTAGAGTTAGTTCAACAGTTAATGATTGTAGTTGCCGTGATTAGATACAGATTAAAGACTGCTCAAAGCCACCGGAAATGTTGTATCGTTGAGCTTTGAAGGCCCCTTAGAGTTTTAAATTGGTAATTACATCTTTCTGAAGGTTTCTCCAATGAGGGATACCTTGCGCTTTAGCAAGGAGGGAAAACTGAAATCGAGGTGTGTAGTGAAAGTGCTAGTACGAGCACCTAGAGAGAGGTGAATAGGTGCGAGAATAAATTTTGCAAAATATAATGTAAAACTTTACTTTTAACCTGAGTTTGGTTGACAATAGACTCTGTAGAGGAAACCAGATTCTAACAATTAAATAGAGTTACAAACAAAATAAAAGAGTTTAGGGAAGAGAATAAGAACACAAGGTTTATAGTAGTTCGGCTTAATCAAAGCCTATGTCCACTCTCTCGTACTAACAGCTCACCAGCTGGATTTCACTAAAATCAAAAGAGTTGTTATAGTGTCACATTCTTGATTCCATAGTGTAGAGACTTTGCTACACTTCCACAAGGCCTCACAAATATCTAATCTCTCTTTTGAGTACAAATTTACGCTTAACAATTGAATCAGCAAAGAACAAGGAGCTTCAGACTTTGGAATTTATTTATCGCGCACACACTTGAATAACTAGAGCTTCTTCCTTATATACTTCTCCATGCCTTCATATCCATTGGCACCTTCCAAAGGAGTTCTTCCAATTCACCCATTGGACATAATCAATTAGGGAGATATCGAGTTATTTAAGGAATGTGATGATAGCCCACCAATCATGCTCATCCATACAATTGGGATTTAGGTTTCCATAAGTAGAACCTTCCAAGTATACTTTACCAATCAACGGATCCAAATTACTCATATTGATTTCAAAACGAATAATAAATCTTGAGATGCTATCTACAGTCGTGAGAACTTCTTTAGCCACTTGAATCAAAACCTTAAAGAAATACTTGAATCTGTATAAGTTTTCTTTGTCAGTCTAGAAACTGTCAATGAGGGCAGACTTTAAATCTTGAGTTTAACGGTCTTTAGATTTTGACGAAAGAGTCTGTAAGTCTTTAGACTAGACTGATGGAAATGTTTTGTTAGCTTCAAAGCAAATAAGGAAGTTTTCTCTAACACGTAGGTCCCTTTGAGATTTTGAAAAGAATTAGGATTCTAATGTATTGTCTTGCGTTGCCACCGAGGTAGGCGCAAGTGCATGACGTCTTCAACGTGTCGAGGTTGAGGACATATGAGCCTGACCCGACCCACATGCTAAATCTTGAAGAATTAAACATGGACGACAGAGTGTTGTACGTGGAAAGCCCGATTTAGTTTGTGGTTCAAAACCGATTATGTGTACTAAGATGGTCCCCTTGATCAAATGGTCTGACAACATCATGAGACTGAAGAAGCAACCAAGGAAAGTGAGACTTGATGAGACGACGATACCCCCACCTTTTTGTTTAAGGATTGGTAAAGGTTTAAATTTCGAGGACGAAATTTTTATAAGAGGGGAAGAGTTGTGACATCATAGATTTTCGACTCTGCTTTCAATTCAATAAATCGGGTATTTCATCGACACACCTATAGTGCTTTTCTCAGAGCTGATCACTTATGAGATAACTAGACTATTTAGGGAAGCCATTAAGAATTTTAACGCAAATAAACTTGAGAATTCGACTAGAAATCGATTGTTCGATCGTGCTCACATGTCGAGATCATTACGGCACATATATAAATCGATTAGAGATTAGAGGTAAGTTGGTTCGAATGAGATGAGGGGTTAAACGTGGGTGATCCCACTAAATTGCAAAATTCTCATCGACCGACACTAATTTGATTTATCGTTTTGGTACCCTGTGTCTGTATTTGAAACCTCGAGGTTTTCACGACAACTGAGAGTTGCCAATGTGTCGAGTAGGTTCCTTGTGGCTCGAAGAAAATTGACCGCGGGTCATTTGCACTAAAAAGTTCTGAAAGCTACCCGGTAGTTTAGATCATGCTTAAAAATGCATAGGAGTGAAATTAACTACGAATTTGAATCTAATTTTAGAAATTGAAAGTTTTGTCATATCACGATAAATTCTAGGAATGTCGACTTAGTCTCAGAAGATTTTTTTGTAACCCGAGACTTTTTGGGAAAAAAGTCGTCCTAGGGCCGTTTTTATTTAGAAAATGCCGATGATAATTTTTTATTGCGAGGAAGCAAGTGGGATCAATTGGTGAGGAAAAATGTCGATTTAATCGTTAAGGTTCTAATTAAAATTATGAGGACCAAATTGGATTGAATTGAGAAGCAATTAATGCCCATTTGATGCCAAAACACATGAAAATCGTATGTCCCCCACCCCCACAACTTTTGGACCATTTCAAGCTTCTAGATGGGGAGCATGGGTGGCTGGACTGTGGCCAAGGAAGCTAGACATGGCTGTAGTTGAGTTAAGGGGACAATTTGGTGGAAAAACAAGCCAAGTGGCCCCCTCTCTTGTAACAACCTTCTTTTTCCACAATCCATTTGCTTTCTCCATTGTGGAGGGTGCTTAGAAGCTTGAGAAAACCAGAGAAGCAAGCCTCTTTGCTGTTCAACCAAGCCGCACACCCACCGGACTGTTTTCCTCCTTTTTTTTTTTTTTTTTCACCTTTGCCAGTTTCTATTCCAACCAACCTTTCGCCAAAGATCTAAGTGAAAAGTCAACTTCCCGTGCGAATTTTCCCTCGAGCCATTCACTGTTGTCCTCAACACATCCAAACCATTCAAAGGAGCTTGACCTCGCATCGAACGGAGTCACCGGCTGTCCGGTATGCCGGCAAGAAGGAACCGGTTGCCGATCCATTGGTCCCTCGCCCGCCTGCATTGTTTTGCAATTTTCTTCATTTTGCTCCCTTTCCAACCCCTTTTTTTGACCGTTCTATCCACCTACAAGACCCTCTAGACCCCTGGGAGCCATCAATTGCGGACCACCCACTCGCCGAAGCTCCGATTAACCCATTTCTTTGCCGTTCAGCCTTGGTTCTCCTCTGTCCAGCAAGCTAAAGCGGAAGTCGAACCAACTTTGTTTCCTCTTTTTTGTAGCTCAAAACAGAAGCTAAAAGAGTGGATTTTTCAGCAGCTTTGCGGCTTGTTTTGAGGTGGTTCCACGCCCCGAAAGTTAGGCCCTCTTTGGAGAAAATTGTCCCCTATTGTGTCCCTGTCGATTTGCACCAACCGGCTCACTGAACGAGTTTAACTTACTAATCCTCACTTAGTAGGTTAATGATGCTTAGGGGTTGATTAGATTTAATTAAGTGTGATTAGATGGATAGATTAGATTAGATTATTTAATTTAATGATTTGCCGATGCACGTTAGGTGGTTAGATATTGCAATTAGCGAGTAAATAGACTCTATTATTTATTTAACAAGTCTCGGAAATTTTCCGAGTTCGTCTTGGCTTCCAATTAGGCTATAACGGGGCTAAGTTGGATTTATTGCATTTATTTAATATTTTCCATATTTATTTATTTATTTATTTATTTATTTTTCGAAAATTAGGTCGGGATGGTCGGTGACAGAAAAATTAAACTTATTGTAGCTATGTGATCTGTTTATTTAATTGAGCCTTAAATTGTGCTGATTATGTATGAATTACGCTTTTGGAATTTATTCATAAATTGATTTAATTTTAGTAATTGATTGGAAATTAACTGAGCTTCGGTTTACAACACCAAAAATATTTTGGTGGACTATATGAAATGGTGGGAATTGTGAAAGTAAAATTATGATATTTTGGTTAAAGTCAACCGTGTACCCACACATGGCTAATTTATCGGGTATTATAAAAAGTGAGAAAAAATGCTGTATTACGTCAGCTCGATGACTAAGTGTGTCATCTTGGAGTTATGTCGGCTCGATAACTAAGTATGTCATCTCGGAGAAAAACATTATGAGTTGTTGGCTTGTTGAGTTGGTACACCACCTTGGAGAATGTACGTGGGCTCGGTGACCAAGCACGTCATCTTGGAGAAGGCACGTGGGCTCGGTGACTAGATATGTCATCTTGGAGAATGCACGTGGGCTCAGTGACCAAGTACGTCATCTTGGGGAATGCACGTGGGCTCGGTGACCATGTACGTCATCTTCGAGAAGGCACATGGGCTCGGTGACTAGGTATATCATCTTGGAGAAGGCAAGTGGGCTTGGTGACTAGATATATCATCTTGGAGAATGCATGGTATTGATTAAAATGACCGAGGAATGTTTGATTGACATGTAATCGACTCAGTCGATTGATCGTTAAGTCGATGTGAGTGAATGATCGATGTGTTGATGTAACTCGATGAGTTTATGAATTGTGCCAACTTGCAGGGAGGAGACTGAGGCCAAGGTAAGTCCTCTGACTCGTGATTGTGCTTAGGCAGCTCTTAAGGTGTATTGGCTTCTTAATCAAGTCTTAGGGTTTAGAACTCGTTGAGATATTGTCTCACTGGTTATTGTATAACCATTTTCAGGTCTGTAGATGATGCTGGTAAAGGACCAGGAGCCCCGGAGTTCAAGAGGTGAAGCCTGAAGAATCGGTGACCATGTCCGACTAGTCAGTCGTAGAACAATTCTCTTTTATAGGGAGCTGATTCATTTTGTAAACCTTTGTGTATAGACCTGTATTTTCATAAAAAGGTATCTTGTGAAAAATTGGTCCTATTTTTTATCCAATTATTTTATTGTCTGTGGATTAATTATATGCTTCCACATGCGTATTAAAATGAATAGGTCGGTGATGCATCTTGGGATGTCGCAATTATATCGACCAGGTAAGGGATGAGTGCGTGCCCGAGGATCGTGCCCGAGGATCGGGGCGTGACATACTCCCAGTTAGAGCCAATTAACTAACAATATTAGTATGTTAGGAAGTGTATAAGTAAGAGAGCACACTCATCAAACTTGTTATAAGTGGGCAAAAGTAGACAAAGTATCTAATACAAATACTAATAAGTAGCCTAGGGATTTAAGATTTTTTCGTTATTTATATTAAAATTTAAATATATATTATATATTATCGGTTCAGTCTAGGTGGGCGGATCCACACTTGGAATCGGAAATTAGACTAGTACTCACCGGTTCCAATAAATTGGAACCAAGAACCTGACCAGTTCCTTAGGAATGATCAATTCTTGGGTGGTTCGGTCTAATTATGGGTGATTCGGTCTAGTTTCGGGTGGTCCAGGCAATTTGGGCCGTATCTGGTTCCTTTGCACACTCCAAATTCACATTATATGCTCTTGGGGAACTTATTAGCAAGACCCTAATCATAATTGTCCATTTTGTATCATATGTTTTACAACTAAAACATTTTTTTTTATCTCAATTTGGAGATCTTTTAAATTGGAGGGGTAAAACTAGTCCTTTGCTAGAAAAAAAAAACATTTTTCTTGACACCAACATGGCTAAGAGAATTTCAAACAGTTCTCATACATTTTAAAAAAAAAATCTTTTTTGTTTCCAATTTAATTTTTAAATTTTGGGGAAAGGCATGATCGATGAGGTAATAAAAAAAAATACCTACAATTCACTCTAGACATTGCTTAGAAAGAGGAGGGCCACTCGTAAATAGCACTTTCAATTTTGGGCGAAATGTGACCGGAGATAGAAAACCTTTAGAAGGTGCTAAAACATGGAACTTCTAATTCAAATAGGTTAGATTGGAACGTTGATACAAATTAATGGCCCATAAATTCAATTTGAGAGGCCCAAAGTTTAGGCTGCTTAAGTATGGAATGGACAAAACTCCAACATAATAATAATTGATTTGAGAGGCTTCTCTCAACTTTAAAACTTTTTCATATTGTAGGTGTCAAGACATCGTGTGTTAAACTTGATAGTGTGAGAAATCTAACTTAATCCATCCATTAATTCCCTCACACATGTATGTCAGGGACTCAAAACAGAATTTTGTTTTTTCCTCTCTCTAGATCTTGTGTTAATAGCTCATTACATCACTAATGACTTGATTGGTTGCACGATTGGTGATTTATTAAGGCCTGCTTAGCTAGGGAGAATTTCAGTTAAACATGAAAATTGTTTAATTTAATTGATCAAAACCTTTGCTTTCCCAAAAAATGAAACTCATTTGCAATAAAAGAAAAAGGAAAAGAAAAAAAATTAGTGGAGCCCAATTAGCATTTAGCAGATCCCAAGGAGGAGAAAAATGAGGAACTTGCTTTGTGAGTTTGACCTTGACTCCATAAAGTTAGCTGATAATAGTGCGTTAGTACGTAGACGCAACCGACGACGAAGGACCGTGAAAAACCAAGTCAAGTCGAGTCAACTTTTGATTAAGACAAGCCGAGGAAGGAAATTCATGCGTTCATATGGCTTATCGATAGGGGTGGTTGGCGGAGCTTTTTGACTTTAGGGGTTTGCATAATTTACGCTGCAGGTCCTCTCTTTCTAAGAAATTCACCTTTGTCTTGCCCCGCGTTTTTTGATGTTTTCTTTGCATCGAGGGCAATCACATAGCCAAAATTTACCTCTCCTTGAGAAGCACTTCTTTCGCTAAATCTTGTCACAATTAAGGCCTATTTAGTAATAATTCTATTATTGAGAATAATTTTTACTCATAAATGATTTTTTTATTTTGTTCGTAGGAACAATTTTTGACTATTTGAAGACGCTTGGTAAACTGTCCAACATTTTTATTTTTGAAATAAAACAGAATTTTGTTTTTTCCTCTCTCTAGATCTTATGTTAATAGCTCATTACATCACTGATGACTTGATTGGTTGCACGATTGGTGATTTATTAAGGCCTGCTTAGCTAGGGAGAATTTCAGTTAAACATGAAAATGATTTAATTTAATTGATCAAAACTTTTGCTTTCCCGAAAATAAAACTCGTTGAACAAAAAAAAGAAAATAAAACTCACTTGCAATAAAAGAAAAAGGAAAAGAAAAAAATTACTGGAGCCCAATTAGCATTTAGCAAATCCCAAGGAGGAGAAAAACGAGGAACTTGCTTCATGAGTTTGACCTTGACTCCATAAAGTTCGCTGATAATAGCGAGTTAGTACGTAGATGCAACCGACGACAAAGGACCGTGAAAAGCCAAGTCAAGTGGAGTCAACTTTTGATTAAGACAAGCCGAGGAAGGAAATTCATGCGTTCATATGGCTTATTGATAGGGGTGGTTCACGGAGCTTTTTGACTTTAGGGGTTTGCATAATTTAAGCTGCGGGTCCTCTCCTTCTCGGTAATTCACCTTCGTTCTGCCCCGCATTTCTTGATGTTGTCTTCGCATCGAGGGCAATCACATAGTCAAAATTCACCTCTCCTTGAGAAGCACTTCTTTCGCTAAATCTCGTCACAATTAAGGCTTATTTAGTAATCATTCTATTATTGAGAATAATTTTTATAATTTTTGCTCATAAATGTCGTTTTTTTATTTTGTTCGTATGAACAATTTTTGACCATTTGAAGACGCTTGGTAAACTGTCCAACATTTTTATTTCTGAAGTAAAAATACGTTTGGTTAAACCCTTAAGATTTCTAATTCAAACCATTTTCTTTTAATCTTTTAATAATTTTATTAATTTTTTTTATCTTTTTCCCTTTTCATCTCCTCCTTCCTCTGATTGCTAGCCAGGGCCAATGACTAGTCAGATGAGAGCCAGCGGCCTCGCTGAAGCGTCACTAGCCCCCAGTGACTTGAGCCATGACGAGGCTTGTTAGCTTGAGCCATGGCAAGGCTCGACCTCATCGTGGCTCAATGTTGCTGGGGCTGGCGACGCTCTAGCAAGGTCATCGACTATGGCCGAGGCTGACGACCGGCCAAAAGAAAGAAGAAAAAGAAAGAAAAAATGAGGTAAGAGATGAAAAGAGAAGAGAAAAGAGGAAAAATTAGATTTGATTCTAGGAATTGTTATTGAGAATAAGAAGCAACTCTTTTTACTCATTGATTCTATTCCAAATCTATTTTGAGGAACAAAAAAATGGATTTTTTTCTCAGGGGAATAAAAACAATAGATTTTTGTACCCAAGAACAAAAAAAATTAATAAATAGATTTCTATTTTTTTTTTAAATTTCGGGGAACAAAATAATAGAATTAGGCACTATTTGGAGTGCTATCAAACGGGCCTTTATATATATATTTTTTTGCGCTGTGGTTAAATTATTGGTGAATGCATGGTAGATGATCGGCCATAAATTGGACTCCATCAAGAGGTCCTTTTGAGTCCATCACATGTAGAAAAATGAAGATGTAAAATAGCTAAGCCTGATGTTTGATGGCCATAGTGTCATACGAGAAGAATTAGCTTGTCTACCAAAACTAAGGTTACTTTGAGTGAAAGAGTTTGATTTTTCTGGCAACTTAGAAAATCTTTATTCGGAGCTAAGATGGCTTTCTTGGCAAACATGTCAAATGACTTTCCAGGTGGAAAAATTTCACTTCAGAAAATTGGTGGTGCTTGACCTTTCCAAAAGCAATATTAAAAATGACTGAGTTGGGTGGACCCAAATGAAGGTGTGGTGCCCTTACTCTATACACATCTCTCTGTCATTACCTCATTCCCAATGATAGAAGCAAGATATATATCACCAATCCCTACTTCATTTTTAGCTTGAGACTTTTCAAGGTATTAACCGAAAAGGAAAAGCCTGCGGGAACTCTTTTAAACTCTCTGTGGCTGAAAACTCAAAAAACTCACCTCAGCCTGTTTATTTTGGCTTAAAACAAGCAAAAATCAACCTTCTTCACGTTCTTGCCAAAGCTGAAATATTTCTTCAAATATTAAAAAATGGCGAGAAGTTACATTTAAGAAAAACGTGTCAATGAGATTTTTTTTTTTTTGGTTGTTCGTCAGATTTCTTCTTTCTTAATTTTCAATTACCTGCTCTTTAATTATGCTAGTGGTGGACCACGTGCACCGCACATGATCTTGACTTATTGAGATTTAAATTTTCCACCAGGACATAAAAGTTGACCCCGCCCGCCTTTTTTGACCCCTCTCTGTCTCCGCGCGCCCCCGTGTTCTCAGTTTTGGCGACTTCCTTATATTTCCCAGAAAGTCGCCTACAACCTCCCCGCGTTGTCTGCCCTCCTTCTCTTCACCGCGTCGATCTTCCTTCGCTGAACCGTCCCAATTAGCCATCTTTACAGAACGGAGAACCGCTCTGGGTGAATAGAGCTGAGAGGATCGGCCCACAGATGGGATCCAATGGAGGTCAGGCTCTAACAATCACCATCGTCGCTTTGGCTGTAGTGAGAATGTAAGTAATTTAATTCCACTTCTTTTCGATCTCTTGTTTACAGATAATGCACAATATAATAAAACTTTGCTGCTGTACATGTTTAATACAATTCAGCCTGCTTGTGCAATTCACATTCCTTATTTTACGTCTGGATCAGGTTACAAGTCTGTAATTTTGGTATCACGAACTCGAGGAGGAGTAGGGGCTCGAAGTCAACCTCAAGACTGGGCGATCGGTCTGGAGAAGAGGAGGAGGCATTAAGGAGGGACTCAGAGTCAAACTTGAGAACCGACAATGCATCTAACGAAGAGTATGATGTGTTCCTGAGCTTCCGGGGATCGGATACTCGCAATGGATTCACCAGTTGCCTCTACAATGGCTTGAGAAATGCGGGAATCCGCGTTTTTTTCGACGATGAAGAACTCAAATTCGGAAAAAAAATTGGTGGAGAGCTTTTCAAAGCACTTGACAAATCTCAAATTTACATACCTATCTTCTCTAAGAGTTACGCTAATAGTTCATGGTGTCTGCGGGAGATTGCGCGCATGGTAAAATGCACATCAACATCTAATGGGAAGAAAGAAATACTTCCCATCTTCTATGACGTGAATACTAATGATGTTAAGCTCAAAACCAAGTTGTATAAAAAAGCCATGGCCGAGCACCGGAAGAAGTTTGGCTCCAAGGAATTGAAGCAGTGGGAAGATGCCCTTCTTGAGGTTGCACGTATAAAGGGATGGGATCTTAGAGGCAAAGGGTAAATTTCCTCTACTTTTTATGGTTAATATGCACAGTATTTACATTTCATTGTATGAAAGTTCGTCCCTCGAGATTTCCAAACATAAAGCATTTTGACATTTTTATTTAAGATTTGCATTAGAAGTTAATGAAAGCTAGAACAAAACAGCCAAGAACCCATAATAGAAAATAGAAAATGGCTATTTTTTTTCAAGCTCAACAAATCGAGTAAAACCCAACCCAAACAAGGCTTTTTTTTTTTTTCAATTTATGTTGAGTCAAGTCAATATGACCAGATAGGTAAGACCAACTTTTTACTTAATCGTATTTTTCACTAAATCAATTATTTTACTTAACCGTATTACCACAATAAGTATAATACAAATCATGCGATTTTCTGTATTTCTCATCTCTGGTGGTAATCATCAATTTTATACAATAAAAAAACTCATGTAAAATTGTTCGATTAATAGGAGTAATGCAATTTTAAAATTATACCAAGACATGATTATTTTTTATTTATAAAAAGTGCATAATTAACATTAAAAAAGTGCACATACGATGCATCCAAGCAAAAAAGGGACATTTAAAAGATTTTACAAAATTTCCTTATTATGAAATATTATAATTATTATTTAATGAAAATAAAATATTGACGTATGAAGAAATTGAACACACACACACACACATCTTTTAAAGGGCTAATTCCAAAAAAAAAAGAAATCCAAACTTTAGGTTCAATCTCAAATTTGTCCCGAACTTTTTTTTGTCTCATAAAAAAACCCAAACTTTAGGTCCAATCCTAAATCAGCCCCAAACTTTTTTTTTTGTCTCAGAAAAAATTCCAAACTTTAGGTTTAGTCGCAAATCTACCCTAAACCTTTCTTTTATCTAAAAAAAGAATTCAAAACTGTAGGTCTAGTCCCAAATCTACCCCAATGTTTTTGTCAAAAAGAAAATCATCAATTTTTACTATATTCCTAAATTTGCCACTATTAGCCCCCTGTCCAAAAGTCGCAGTTAGTAGTTCTTAATTTTTTATATCCTAGAATGGTTTCATTTTGGAAATTCCACGTGACCTTATCGATGTGTATTTATTATCAATGTGGAAATGCCACTTTAAGTTGAGACTGGACTACGGGATAATTTTGAGAATATACTAAGAGTTGTTTTTGTTTTTTTGTACAAATGAAGGGTAGAACACCAAATTGGTACACTTATTAATTGACACATGTCATCTAACTTAGTAATTTGATAGTAAAATTTAACAGAAACTAATAGAAGGTGGTCAAAAATTAATTTAAGGTAAATTTATTACATGTCTACTAATACAAGATTTTTTGTGATATTAACTCTTCCTTTTATTTTTAGACAAAACATAATTCTGGACAAATTTGGGACTTGAATTAAAGTTTAGGGTTTTTTTTGAAAAAAAGGAAAAGTTTGGGGCAGATTTGAATTTGGACCTAAACTTTGAAGTTTTTTATGAGACAAAAACAATTCCGGACATATTTGAAACTAGATCTAAAATTTGGAGTTTTTTGTTTTTTTGTTTTTTTTGGGGAATTAGCCCTATATAGGAGGAGGAAAGATGTGTTGCCGAAAAAACAAAAAACAAAAGAACACAGTGATGGTTAATATTAACTATGATTTAGTTAAGTTGCTTTATGACCACGTCAGTCATGAGGTAATTATCATCCTGCCTCTTCCATCAACCTTACGACAGTACGCCTTCGCGAATGTGAACCTAAGTAGCTAGGCCTTTGTGAATACTCGCGGGACCCGGCTCCACCCTAATTGTCCTATCTCTTTTATTGCACGTTATGATTGTGGCGTACCAATGAAATCACCGACAACTAATCTTACCTTTTTATGATTCCCTTTGGAAAAAGAGAAAGAAAGGAAAAAACAAAGGGACAAGGGAAAAAGTGGACACGTCAGATCAGAGGACAATGATACCGTGAATTTGGAGTTTTGCGCTCTCATGAACCTCAGCATATACATAGTCTTGTCTTGAACAAGTTTTTACACTTTTTTGGCTTGAAGCTCGTTAAATTTTCACGACCGTTAAATCTTGATATGTAATTTGGGCCAATTCCAAAATAAATCCCAAACTTTAGGTTGGGTTTTGAATCTACCCCAAACCTTTTTTTGTCTCATAAAAAATCCCAATGTTTAGATCTAGTCTCAAAGTTGCTCCAAACTTTTCTTTTTTTCTAAAAAAAAAACCCTAAACTTGAAGTCCAATCTCAAATCTGCCCCAAATTTTCTTTTGTCTAAAAAAAAAGAGTTAATATCACAAAAAATCTTGAATTGGTAGACATGTAACAAATTTATCCTAAATTAATTTTTTGACCACCCTCCATTAGTTTTTGTTAAATTTTATTATCATATTGTTGAATTAAATAACACATGGCAATTGATGGATGTATCAATTTGGGATTTTACCTTCTGTTTGTATAAAAATAATCAACTTTTAGTAGATTCTTTAATCTATCATGTGGTCCAATCCCAATATAAAGGGGTATTTTCACATCGATGATAAATACACATCGACAAGCGACATGGAAAATTATTTCCAAAATAAAATTGTTCTACGATATAAAAAATTAAGAACTACTAACCGCGACATTTGGACAGAGGGCTAACGGGGACAAATTTAGGAATGTAGTAAAAATTGATGATTTTCTTTATGACAAAAAAAAAGTTAGGGTGGATTGGGATTGGATCTAAAGTTTCGAGTTTTTTCTAAGACAAAAGAAAAGTTTGGGGCAAATTTAGGATTAGATCTAAAGTTTGAGGTTTTTTCTGAGACAAAAAAAATTAGGGTAGACTTAGGACTGGACCTAAAGTTTGAGGTTTTATATAAGACAAAAAAAAGTTCAGGGAAAATTTGGAATTTGACCTAAAGTTTGGGATTTTTTTTTTTTTGGAATTGGCCCTCTTTTAAATGTTGTGTGTGTGGAAAGTATCTCCATGCACAAAAAGAAGTTTGGTCCTAATGGACTGAAAGAAGGCTCTTACAGAGGGGAATTTTCCTGCACTTTTTCTTTGGAAGAAACTTTGTGTGTCCAAAATTTCAAACCATATCGATGTGGCATTAGATTTAGAAGTTAATGGAATCCTGACTAAGATTGTGCTCAAGAACCTACAAAAGGTAATGAGGTATGGATGAAAAATGTTTTCTCAAACCCGTAGAAAATTGTGTCAGACCCAACCTGCACTCAAAAATTTCCTGTTCAACTAATTATAATGCATCATTTCCATGCGTAGAGTTATGTATCTACATGTTCCCTAGAGTCTTGTAGTCTATCATGTCTTTGACTGAAACGAAATTTTCACGCTTTACTGCAGCCAAGGAGAGCAAATTGAATTGATTGTAGAAGAGGTTTCCCGTAAGCTTAATTCAAGACACAAGAATGTGACTGAATATTGGGTTGAAGATAGCGCTCAGGTTGAAGACGTAATGAAATTGTTGGATGATGTTGGGTCTAATGGTGTACGTTTCATTGGTATCCATGGTATGGGTGGTGTTGGAAAAACAACTCTTGCCAAAGTCATGTTCAACAAATTATTATCCCACTTTGAACGCTATAGTTTCCTTGATGACGTTCGAGCATCATCACAATCTCATGGTGGTCTTTTAGAATTGCAAAAAAAGCTCTTATCAGATTTGGCCGGTCATGGGATTGCTAACCAAATTAAAGATGTTGATCATGGAATCACAATGATAAAAAAAGCATTGAGTAATAAAGAAGTACTTATTGTACTTGATGATCTAGACAAGAAAGAGCAGCTCGAAAATTTAGCCGGAAAATCTGATTGGTTTTGTTCTGGTAGCAGAATCATTATCACAACTAGAGACGAAAGTGTCCTAATGGCTCAAGTGGGTGTATTTGGTAAAGAGGTCCTCAACCAACCTAAAGGTATTTTCCGTTATGAAGTTTGTGAAATGAGATTTGATTTAGCACTTCATTTGTTTTATAAGCATGCATTCAGAAGTGACTACGCTCCAGAAGAATATGGTGCTCTTTCAACAGAAATTGTTCGTACAGTGGGCATGCTTCCCTTGGCCGTCACGGTGATAGGGTCCAATCTTTTTGACTGGGGCAAAGATTTGGAGCATTCGGATAAAAGAGAAGTATGGGATGAGACACTAAAGAAGTTAAAGGAAGGTCCTTTTCAAGATGTCCAAGATACATTAATGATAAGTTATAAAAGATTAGAGGATAAGCACCGAGAAATATTTTTGGATATTGCCTGCTTTTTCGTCAATACCGACAAAACATATCCGATTATCATGTGGAAGGATTGTGGATACTTTCCCAGCATTGCAATGAGGGTTCTCTCTCAAAGGTCCTTTATCAAAATTAAAGAGGATAATAGATTTTGGATGCATGATCAAGTTCGAGACTTTGGAAGGTACATTGTTCTTCAAATATATCCTTGCAAGTTTTGCAGGGTGTGGATTCGAGAGGAGGCCCTGAAACTACTGGAAGGAGAAAAGGTAAACGGGAACTGCGTATGTTTGAAAATATTTGAAGCAAGAAATTCTTTGAATTTTTCTTTCCCATTTAAAGCAGCAATTTGATTAAAATATGTATCCGAAAGATAGCTTTGTTTTCCGTCGCTTTTATCTTGTCGGGGTCACATCTTCTGTCAAACCTACGGTCAAGGGTCTCAAAGTTTGAAGGGGAGCCAAAAGAGATTGCCTGAAGGTTTGCTTTATTTTCTTAGTTCCAGTGAATTTTTAAAAAAAACTAAGAACAGTTTACGTGTGATCCAGGTGAAATAAAAAAAAAAACTTGCTTTATCAAGAAATTTTTAGATTATTTTCACTCCGATTTTTTAGAATAAATGAAGAAGAATTTTAATTAATATGTTGAATTATATTTCCTGAAAAGTAGAAATCGAAAATTTGATTCCTTCATACGCGAAAATTAGTTGATGCAGAAAATTAGGAAACGACCACTTGTTGAGAAAAAGAGTTGGCCATAGTTCGAGAAAGCGCATGTGGCGAGTTCAACCATCACAGAAATTGTTTGATCATGCTTTTGAGCCCTCTCTGTTGTAGCTCTGTAAATCGTATGTTGCAGGCTCAATATCGAGTTTGTCATGTGCAGAGAAATGAAGATGTGGTAGCACTAAGCCTGACTTCCGATGGCTGCAGCCGTAGCATTGAATCTAAAGAAGTAGTTGCTCTACCGAATCTAAAGTTCTTTCGAATGAAAGGCATCGATATTTTGGGCAACTTCGAGAACCTTCTTTCGGAGCTAAGATGGTTTTCTTGGGAAATTACGCATAAGGAATTTTATGCGAAGAGTTTTCAATTTCCTAATTTGGTTGTGCTAGACCTTTCAAGGAGCAATGTCGAAGATGACTGGGGTGGATGGAGTCAAATGCAGGTACAATATATCTTGCTCTTGTTCACCTTCTTTCCTTGTTTATTGATCATTCAAGCATGGTACACAGGTGGCGTTCTGCCTTGATCTAAAATTTTTTGTGGTTGTCTAACTTCTAGAGTCGACTACTAACAACTAAACACAATTGAAAAGAAAATGAGAGGAAACTATAGAATCACATGGCATCAGCATATCATCCCGGCAAATGATATTAGGAGCAGAGCATCATTGTTTTACTATATTTCGTCCATTCATTACAGACCGCTTTAGTAATCGAGGCACAGAAAAATATGATAAGCGTAAAATCGGTGGCAAGAATCATTAGCTGTGCTCAACGGTCCATAGTATTATTCAAGCATCCGTTATCGCCTTGGTTTGAGGAATTCAAAGATTTATGTACTTTGGAGTTTGGAGTTTGAATGCTTTCTGGCTTGTTGAAGTCTCTTTTCTAACGGGTCTTGTATACTCTTATATTCATTTTGTCTCTTTCAATTTATCATCTTAAGTTTTTTGGTTGAATTTTTTAATTTAATATCAAAGCCAGTGCTATCTCTTCTTTCGCCTATATGTGTCTACCCCCACGTGCTGTGGTCAAATTCCACGAGTCTCTCCTAGACTTTGGTCTTCCTTTGGTACAACCTTGTACTCTGCATATTTTTTTCTTCACACTTTTAAAACTCAATGACGACGGATTATTGTGACATCGTAAGTTTCTTTTATGATGCTTTACAATTTTCCTTTTTGTAACTTATTTATGACTCTACACCATGAAGATGCACGGGTGAGGGATATACAGAAGTACCCAATTCTCGTATAGTTAATAGACTCGAAATATAGTTTTTTGTGTAACGGTCTTAAAACATGGGAAGATTTACACTTCAATGGCAATTTGCAAGCAGATTTCTATTAATTCAATACCGAAACGAAAACTTGTTTGTGCGTTGTAAAATTTGAATGATAGATGGTAAGTTCGAAATTTTGTTGATAAGTAAGAACTGATTGGCAAATTTTTAGTTCAATAAATTATCAACAAAATAACGATTTTACCATCATCAAATCTAAAAGCGGATTACCAATTGTTTTTGAATATTACAAGTGAACCCCTTCATTAATTAGTAGATTATGATTTGCGTAGATACTTTAACAAACAAAGTACTATTTTCCATGGTAAATGGTTAGTAAATAGTGGCCATTGCTTCGATTTGACCGAGTACCAAGTTTTATTTTTCAGTAACATACAAATATATTAATTGATTAATCAAGTTGAAATACTCTTTTAGACTATGAACTATCATTCGCTGGTAGATTATGGATTGCTTACATACTTTACTAGTACTATTGGTTAACGATTGCAACTTATGGACATAAAAACTATCCTTGTACTATAAAATCGCAGTAAATTGTTAGATTTATTTTGATTTTACAAGTACTTACACTCTTGAGTCAGAAAAAGACTAACGACATGATTGATTTACCAGGCTTGCCCTAGTAGATTATAAACAGCCTTTCGTTTTTGTACAAATGAGCTGGTTTTTCATTTGAAGAATATGAATTAATTGCTTATATAGTTTACTAGTGGTGTCGACTAGCAGTGATATTCTACAAACTGTTTTATCACTATAAATCTCTAGTAGATTATGAATTTTAGTACTAACTTATTATTCCACCACTAAGGTTTAGATACGAGTAGTAAATTTATAAAAAAGGAAATAATTTTCAATTATACTGACCGTACATGCTTACCATGAACGGAAGATTATTCCATTTTCTCCAAAGGAAGTGTTAGAAGCGACCTAGTTGCGCCAATTTCAAGTAAATGAGAGAGTATATTGAGTTATAAAAATGAGAATATTTACTCAGTAAAAAATATAGGATGATTGATGTGTTTCATTCTTTTTAACTCCACATTTTCTTTTCCTACAGATGACTAAAAAATTAAAAATTTTGGATTTAACGGATTGCACAAAGTTGACGAGGGCACCTGACTTCTCTAATTTCACATCTTTGGAGACGTTAGTACTTGCTCGGTGTTCCAACTTAATCACAATTCACCCCTCCATTTCTAAGCTTCAACTCCTAGAGACTTTGAATGTCAAAGGCTGTGGTTCTCTTCGGGAGTTGCCTGAAGAAGTCAGCTCTCTACAATCTTTGAAGCATATCGTCATGCCCGAAAATTTTCAACCCTTGAAGCTTCCGGAGAGATTTGGCAACTTGAAATCTTTGTTGAGTCTCAGATTAAGCTTCCACCCCAAAATTTGCCGACTTCCAGACTCAATTGGGGGGGCAATGAATCTTACATGCATAACTTTACGTGAGTGCGTGGGGATAAAGGAACTTCCAAGCTCAATTGAGGAATTAAAAATGTTGGTAGAGTTGGATGTATCAAACTCAGGCATAGTTGAACTACCCGATCTGATCGGAAACTTAAAGAAACTAAGGGTGTTGAGAATAAGTAGAACGAAGATGAAGGAGTTTCCCCATACTATTGGAGGACTGGAGATGCTTGAAGTTTTAGATGGCTACAAATCCTGGGATCTGACAGATAAGAACTTGGAGGAAATTGGGAAGCTATTTCATTTGAAGACATTGAACTTAGCATTTACTAGTGTTTCTAGACTGCCTCCACAGATAAGTCGTCTCCATCTCCAAAAACTTGAAGTGGGTTCAATTGACCTTCAACAAGTGCCGTCTCTTCCATCAAGTTTGAAATTCCTTGCGGTTCAAGCTATGGACTTCTCTCTTGTCCCTCACCCCTCAAGCATCACCGATTTAGAACATCTGGAATTATATAGATTCAGCAATGTGAGAAGTAGATATCACTCTACTAGGCGGGACTATGACTCAAAACTTAAAGCAGCTTTGATGAGGGAGCAACCGTGCTATCAGCTTCCATCTCATTTGTCGCACTTGATACTCAAAAGTATTAGTCCACTGCCACAATTTTCCAACTTATTAAATTTGAGAGTTCTGCATTTAATTGAATGTCCAATATCACACTTGCCAGTCACTCCAGGTCTAACGCATCTGAGGGAACTGAACATAAAAAGATGTGAATCCCTTGAGGAAATACCAGGTCTGTCACTGTTGAGGAGTCTGGAGCACTTGGAACTAAAGGGCTTGAATAGGCTAGTTGAGATTCAAGGTTTGTCGGAACTGGAAACTTTGCAGTACCTCCTCCTTTCCAGTTGCAATTTAATAGGAAAGTTACCCAATTTATCCAAGTTGGGTAAGCTACAACATCTACAGCTAGAAGCTTGTCCGAATTTAAGATCCATTGAGGGCATCGAGGGCTTAGAAAGCTGGGTGTTTGGTAGTCGTGGCCGCACTATCCTGAAAAGATTGTTCAATATCCCGAGATCGACTTGGCTTTGCCATAGATTGCCTATAACTGATGTGTTCCTGAGTTTTAAGGGACCAGACACTCATCATAGTATTGTCAGTTATCTTCACTCTCGGATGCTTTGGAATCAAATGTCTGTTTATAGTGATAATGATGACTTGAGGTCCAATGAAGAGACTGGGGAAAAGATTCTAGAGTTACTCGCTAACTCTAATATCTACATACCCATCTTCTCTAGGAACTATGTTTCTGGTCATTGGTGTCTCCACATACTTGCTCACATGGTAAAATGCACGTCAGAATCAAAGGGGAAAAGAAGAATCCTCCCCATTTTCTACGATGTGGAGATTGATGATGTTAAGCTCAAAACTGATTTATACAAAAGCGACCTAGACAAGCACCAAGCGAACTTCGACCACGATGAAGTGAAGTCATGGAAAGCGGCCCTCATTAAGGTCGCAGCATTGAGGGGTTTCATCTTGAAAAACAACAGGTAAATCTGCTATTTCGCCACTAAATCATGAGGTAAATAAGTCATTCAATTCCCAACACCGAGAGTTTCAAAGTTACCGGAATGCAACCCTTTTGCATACAAATTGTCCACTCAAGCAAATTCAATCCTGTAGAATAAGAAGCGGATCCTTCTTGTCTGTAGTATCTGGAGGAACTCTATGGTCGAATAGAACAAAATTGCATACTGTTGTTATGGCCACCGCGCACGCACACACACATACATATATATATACATATATATATATATATATATTCCAGAGTTAAAGATCTTCAGGTTACAGGTGTCTAAGAAATCAAATCAATGGTTAGATCATCATTTTAAGGGAAAATAGCACCACAAGTGCTGTAATTTTCGTACAACGCTCACTTAAATATCATAACTTATATATAGTGCTTACTTGAATGGCAAAACTTTATTTCTGATTATTTGAGTGCCATACAACTTTTCAACCGATTATTTAAATGCCGTAACTTTTTAAAAATGTTCACCATAAATGCTACGCCACATCGTATTTCCGGCACTCGTGAGAACTTTTTTTTTTTTAATTGGATGATTAATTGAAAATAATGGTACTCGAGCAAACTTTTTTACAAGTTATGAAACTTATGTGGTCAAAAAAAAGTTATGGCACTCAAGTAAACACCATACGAAAGTTGTAGCATTGTGGTGTCCTTATCCGTCATTTTGAAAACCTTTAAATTTCCGTCTGTCCAACTAAAATGAGCTGTCCTTCAATTGTGCATTGCTGCAGCTACGAAGAAGTACTTCAATCGGTTACTGATGAGGTCTACAAGGCAAGGAAATTGCTAAATGTTGACTCTTGAAGCCTTCTTTTCGTCGGTTGTCAAAGTAAAGGTGAATGTGTTTGCTATCAATGTAATGAAATTCTCGCCAACTCCATTCTGATTCTATTGTTTGGAGGATCTAGATATTTCATGTGTTAATGAAATTGGTTTACGAGTGTGCATTATTTACAAGGTTAACTAATATGTATGAACAAGTATAGCAGTGAACTCCCATGCTTTATTAGAGGGTTAGTTAAGCTTATACGTCAAGATTTACAAGTGCGGTTTGCAATAAAAGAAAAGGAGCTCCATACACAATTGGGAAAATTTGAATCGTTGGTAGAGCTAGATTGGCAACTCTTAAAGATAGTTGATTTGCCTAATTTAATTGTAAGAGTTTTCCTAGTTGGGTTACATTAATTAATATTATAATTTACCATTTTATGGGGTTGATCTAAGGTGAGATAGAAGGTTTATTAATCAGTTTAATATGGGGCGGTTAGTGTGGGCTAAGTTGAGCCCTACCTGTAATGAGAGAACGTGATTGGAAACTCTATAAATAATGCTCAAGTCTCTCCTTTCACCTTAACATACACAATTATCCTCACAGAGGAGCGTTTATTAAGCACTAAGGTAAGGAGCTGTCTCATTGAACTAGTGATACAAAAGGCAATAGATGAGAAATTCATGAGTTTGGATCGTTGTTATTTCACATCAAGAATAATGGTCCAAATCAAGTGCATTAATCTCTTTACTTGTTTATAAGCATTCTTGATTTTAGCTATGGAGATCTGAGGTGGCGTTCTCGTGTCTTACATGTGGTATCAGAGCCTCCATAGAGTAGAACACGATTGCATAGTTTTTTTCTGCCATATTTTTGTGATTTTTGTTAAAAAAAATCAATTTTAATTATAAAAACGGAATGGGTTTGTCAAGATGAGCAAAATGGTGGCTGACGCACCACCGAGGGAGGTTGCACGTGCCCCCACGTGTTGCTAGGAGTCGGCTAACATTGAAGATGCTTTGCTACATGCTGTTACGTGCTCGCATATGTAGCCACACGTGGTGATGACTAGCGTGTGTGCATGCGCTAGGAATGACGTCAACCACCAGGGTCACAGATCAACCCGACCCAACTTGGGACCCGAGCCGTTGACCTTATCCCGACCAGTTGTTGACCTCGACCCGATCCGGTTCACCTGACTTGGACCAACCTTGTTGACTTGCTCAGCTTGATTTGTGGCGCCCCCCGACAACCCCGATCCGTTAGGGTCGCCACACTTCTTTCCTTGTCTTGGATGTCCTTTATTATGATACCCTTGGATTTCGGTGAATTCGTGAGTCTAAGGGTCTATCACATCTTTCATTGGTCCCTGTGCAATTTACATGGCGGAAGCGGATCTAACAACTCCCTACCTAAACACTAAAATGATGCACACTAGATACACATAGATAATAACCATGCACTTTTTATTTACATATACTGGATGGACATCGTTCGTCGGAACAACAAAAGCCAAAGTTTCCTATACTTGGCTATATCTATAAAATGACTAACTTTTCCTTTAGTCATCTACAACGCCATCTGTCTTCAAGTGTCGATGTCCAAAAATTCACTACTAACTTCACGTCCTTTATCACTCTACTCTGCTCGAGCCTCCATCCTCGTCCTCTAACAGCAGTGGCATTTTTATCACTCTGTAATATGTTTGTCACGCCTCGATCCTCGAGCGTGTGCCCATCCCTCACTGGTCGTTTAAATAGCGATGTCTCAGGACGCATCATCGACCCATTCATTTTAATACAATGTGATAGGAAAGTAAGGCCAAATTTTTATAAAATACCTTTTTATAAACACACAAGTCTATACACAAAGGTTTACAAAACGGATTAGCTCCCAACAAAAGAGAATTGTCCTACAACTAGCTAGTCGGATAAGATCACCGATTCTTTGGGCTTCACCTCCTAAACTTCAGGGCTTCTAATCCTTCACCAACACCATCTACAGACATGAAAATGGTTATACAATAACCAGTGAGACAATGTCTTAGCAAGTTCAACCCCTTAAGACTCGATTAGAAAGAAAATACGCCATAAGGGCTACCTAAACACAATCAGGCGTCAAAGGGCCTACCTTGGCCTCAGTTCCTCCATGTAATTCTAGGATTTTTAGTCCTATTTTCAATTGAATAAATCGAGCCTTTCATCAATGCGTCTATAGTGCTATTCTCAGAGCCAATCACTCATGAAATAACTAGATTATTTGGGGAAGTCATTAAGATATTTTAATGCAATGGACTTGAGAATTCGACCAAAAATCGATTGCTCAACTGTGCTAGTCTACAAGGGTCAGTACGACAGTGTCAAAATTGATCAAAGATCAGGGATAGGTTGATTCGACTAAGATGCATGATCAAAGTGTGGGTGATTTCACCTGATTGCAAAATTCTCGTCGATCGACATTAGACCGATTTTCTGTCATTTTGGGTACCTTGTGCTTGTAATTGAAACATTGAGATTTTCACGACCACCGAGAGTTGCCGATGTGTTGAAGAGTTATATTCTAGCTTGAAGAAAATCGATCACGAGTCATTTGCACTAAAAATTTCTGAAGTTACCCGCTAACCTAGATCAAGGTAAAATCACTTTGAATGGAAATTAACCACGAATTTGAGTCTGATTTTAGAAATTGAAATTTCTGTCATGTCACAATTAATTTTAGGAGCATCGACTCAGTCTTAGAAGATTTTTCTACAAACTGAGATTGTTTTGGGAAAAAGTTGTCCTTGGGCCATTTTTGTCCAGAAAAAGCTAGGAACTGTTTTTGATAACGCAATTAGGAAGCGAGTGGGATCCATTGGAGAGGAAAAATACCAATTGGATCATTGAGGTGATAATCGAATTTATGAGGGCCAAATTGGATTGAATCAAGAGAGAATTGTGTCCAATTGAAGCCAAATCACTTGAAATTCGTAGCTCCCCATTTGCCTATGGTTTTGGACCATTTCAAGGATTGTATGTGAAGCATTGGTGGCTGAATTGCAGCCAAGGAAGGTGCTGGTGGCTAAGGATGGTCAAGGGGACAAGTGAGGAGAAGAAATGGCCATGGTAGGGCCCTTGCCCCCTTATCTCTTCCTTCCTCTCCAAGGCTACCGTCCACTGCCTTCCTCCCCCTTGTTCTTGCTGTTCAAAGACCACCAGTGGCCAAGGAAGCCACCAAAACAGCCCCTCATGCCATCGCAACCACCATCCGATCGCTATCCACAATGGAGCACTGCCCGCTATCGCATGTGAGCCTCTGCCTCACCGCACATGTCTCCTTCCCATCTCACCTGCTCCTCATATGCAGCTGTTGTTTCGGATCTTGTGGAGCTCAGTTGCAGCTGTTTGGCCCACCTTCGACCTCTGTGAGTCTCCGTCAAGCCTCGGTTTAATCCTCACAACCTTCCTTGATCAATTCCCGCCCTAAACCGGCCTTGTTTCCTCTCTTTTGCAGCCCAAAATAGGGGGGATGTTTGTGGGTTTTCTAGCAGCTGGTGGGCCCGTTTTAAGGTTGTTCTTGACCCCAAAAGCTAGGCCCACTTTGAAGAATTTTTTTTCCCATTGTGTCCCTGTCCATTTGAATCGACCGGCTCGCGAAACAAGTGAGTTTGTTCACTAAACCTAACTTAGTAGGTTAATTATGCTTAAGGTTTATTTAGATTAGCTTAAGTATGAATTAGTGATAAACTAGAATGGTTAGATTAGCTTTAGAATGGATTAATGTTAAGCTAATTAGTGAGATTAGCACCGTTGATGATGGATTAGTCGAATCCAGTGGAATTTCTGTAGTTCGGATTTCTGGACCCTCCTTTTTTGCCATTTTCGTAGATCAAAATAGGTTTCAAATTTGAGGTTAATGTCTTCTTGAGAAATGTTTTAGACATCCTTAGATACAACATATATTTTTCTCAATATGTTTAGGGATCTAAAATAAGGAGATATCGGCTCTGTCATTTTCAAACAGAACCTTAGTTTTTGCTAGAACTAGTGATCTTTTAAGATTCTAGTGGATTTTATCAACTCTTACGGTTCGAATTTCTAAATGTTTTCTTTACAAAAGTTGTTTGTTACATCTTCTAGTTAACATAATCAAATTTCAGATCAAATGGACATGTTTTGGATCTCGAACCAAAGTGATTTCAGAACACAGACTCTCTGGAAAACGAACACAGTTTTTGTACTAGATTGCGATTTATTGGGCAGAATATAGAAGGATATGGGTTAAGGTGTCTTGATTAAAAAATATTTTCTTATGTATCCACTACAACATATTCAAATTTGAGAATTTTCTGAGCTTGTTCGAGTAGGTTTCTAGAATTAAACTTGGAGACGCGCGAGTGACCTTGTTTCTACCGATTAGGACTAGTTATGGTTTTGTGGTTGATCTTGACGTTGTGCTTGCTAAATAAGGGGTATTTAGTGATGTGGTAGACTTGTGGCATGCTGAGAACTTATGTGTGAGATCATGAGATGGATTGGTTGGTTTGTGATATGCCTAGAGTTTATACTTGATGATCGTGTGATAGTTAAGATAATATATCCTCAGCGTGTGTTGGTGGACATTAATAATTAAGAGAATCTTTCCCTAGCGTGTGTTGGTGGACATTAGTAGTTACAAGAATTCATTCCCAGCATGTGTTGGTGGACATTAATAGTTAAGAGAACTCGTCCCCAGCGTGTGTTGGTGGATGTTTGTAGTTATTAGTCTTTCCTGGCATTTGTCGGATAAAACTTCTCGTGTGGGTTGTAATAGTTAATTAATTGGAGCGCATGTTGAGTTGAATTGATGGATTGGCGTGTGTCAGTAATTCTTGCTTTGATGTGTTTTGGTAGTTCTTGCTCGTGTGAGCAGTGATTTAATTATAATTCTTGCTTTGATGTGTATCAATAGTTCTTGCTCGTGTGAGCAGTGGTTAAATTGTGATTCTTGCTCATGTGAGTAATGATTGGTTTGAACGTTCCAAATTGGTGTGTGAATTTGCTATATGCACATGGTTGTGATAAGAACTGTGTTGACTTGCAGAAAGGAAATGAGGCCAAGGTAAGCCTATGTGATTGTATGATTGTATGACTAAGACGTCTTAGGCATATTACCCTCATAATCAAGATTTAGCGAGTGAACTCGCTGAGATTTATGTTTGACCCCATCGTGGGCTTCATTTTTTAGGACCGTAGGGTGGAAGAGCTAGAGTCGAGTTGAGGGGATCGGAAGTGTAGGTCAAATAGGATAGTTTCTTTTTAAGGCTTGTGGCTGTAGACTTTTGTATTTGACTCGGTGTGTATTTAAAAGCATGTTTGTTTGAATATCTATTGTCTTGCTTTTCTATCTTGAGATGATTACTGTCAAGGGATTTAATGTTCACTTTGGCATGTGCAATTAAAAGAAAGGGTTGGCGACTCGTCCTGGGAAGTTGCAAAATTTTTATTGAGCACTGAGGGATAGGCACGTGCTTGAGGATCGGGGCATAACATCCCTGTTTAAGTGGTATCAGAGCGGATTTGTGTTTGGAGTGATAAGGTGCGATTGGATTTGAGAGAGTTACTAGGAAAAACCAATTTTAAATTGCCGATGCATTTGATTGATAGCTTATTGGTAGCTTATTTGTGTGGATCACTCAAATTCTAATATGGTATTAGCATTAGAAAACAAATTTCTATAAAGATCATGTAGCATAAGTGATCAAGAGCTGAGAACACTTATTATGAGGGCAATAGCCTCTGTGACTTGGGGTAGAAAGCTAACAAGGTTCGATGCCTGAGGTGGTTGTGGTAGAGCACCGGCTTAGGCCAGCATGAGTGTAATACTACCGTCGTATGTCGGTATTGAGAATGTAGTAGCATTGAGCGATCCTAGGTTCGACGGGATCATTTAGGCGCTAGTGTTCTTTGGGGAACTTGTTAGGCCAGTAAGCTCAAGATCGAGCTGCCGTTGTTGCCACGCTTGCTTAGGTTTAGCTTGGAATTGTGATCTGGGAGCGAGTTGTCGCGTCCGAGTAGAGGTTCAGATCCAATAGAGATGGAAATTGGTTTGGGAAGAAGCCTATGACCAGAGAAAGGTATTCTATCCCGCCCAATAGGAATGGTGGAATAGACAAGTTAGCACCAAATCAAAATGGAGTGTATGCTTGCGGAAGACGACATGGATCAGCGCTGCATTATGCTAGGATGGGTGCTTGTTTTAAGTGTGACCAACAGGGTCACCTGGTCAGAAACTGTTTCAGAAGGTCAATGGGACCATGGTAGTGGTTGTCGTCACCGCTAATGGGATAGATCAGAGAAAATGCATCGTAGAACGCACAAAGGGGTATTTGGGATAGACCTTGGTACAAGTAAGAGTGCATGTTGTCGTCCGACAGGAGATAGAAGACTCACCAGATGTGTGTCAAATCTGTGGAAGTGTCAAGTCTATTAGAAGTCGAGAAGGATCCTCGTTCCCCTTTTATATTGTCACTTAAGACAACTGGTTTTTGGATGTAGGTTGCTAAGATTTATTTGGCAACTGTAATGGATGCGACAGTTGAGGAACCAAAAGTGGAGAATGTAGCCATGATACATAAAATTTTCGAGAAGTTTCCAAAAGAATTGCCAAGTTTGTCACTAGGGAGATAGAATTTGTGAATGAAATTAACACCCGGGACAGAGCCACTCTCTAAGGCTTCTTACCAGACATCGTTGTCTAAGTCAAAAGAACGGATGGTGCAAATGCGAGAAGTACTGGATAAGGAATTTACTTGTGCCAGTGCATCACTTTGGAGAGCACTGGTTTCCAAAGTGTGGAGAATGTAGCCATGATACAGAAATTTTTTGAGAAGTTTCCAAAAGAATTGCCAAGTCTATCGCTAGGGAGATAGAATTCATGAATGATATTAGCACCCAAGACAGAGCCACTCTCTAAGGCTTCTTACCTAACATCATTGTCTGAGTTGAAAGAACGGATGGTGCAAATGCAAGAAGTACTGGATAAGGAATTTACTCGTTTTAGTGCATCACTTTGGAGAGCCCTAGTTTCGTTTGTGAAAAAGGAAGATGGTTCATTGCATCTACGCATCGACTATTGTCAACCTGATCAAGTGACGATTGAGAATAAGTGTTCATTATCGAAGATCGATTAATTGTGTGACGAGTTACAAACAGTGTCAATACTTTCAAGGATCTACTTGAGGACATGGCATTATTAGTTGAGAATCAGAAAGGAGGTAATCGGAAAGGAGGTTCCATAGGAGACATTGTTTCGTACTTAGTGTGGCCTTGATGAGAGTATTGTAATGTCATTTGGTCTGACAAACACTCTAGCTATTTTCATAGATTTGATGAATTGAGTATTTGAGGAATACCTAGATCAGTTCATGATCATGTTCATCAATGATATCCTGATGTATTCGAGGAGTGCTGAGGAGCATGAGAGTCATATGAGAATGGTACTTCAGACTCTAAGGACTCATGAATTGGACACTAAGTTCAGTAAGTAAAAGTTTTGGTGGACTCGTGTAGAGTTCATAAGTCACGTGATTTTAGGCGAAGAAATCTTTGTGGACCCGACCAAGATTGAAGTAGTAATTAGCTAGTTGAGATCAATGACAGTGTCGGAGAGCATAAGCTTTTTGGGTTTTGCCGTTTATTACAGAAGGTTTGTGGGGGGATTTTCATCTTTAGCATTGCCTTCGATAAGACTCCTAAAGAAAGGAGAAATTTTTGTGGACAGACAAGTGCAAGCGTAGTTTTCAAGAGCTGAAAGAAAAGCTGACTACTGCACCTATGCTGACCATTCCATCTAGTCCTGGAGGATACGAGGTCGTTGATGCGCTAAGTTAGGAGTCTTTAATTGCACATATGCTGGAATAAGAATGGACCTTACTTAAGCAAGTTCGAGATTCGATTTTCAAATTTGAGATGGGTACCTTCTAAATCTTATAGCCACCCTCAGAATTGAGCCGGATGCTCAAATTTGAATCAAGGCACTTCAGTTGATAGACCCAAACATTCAGAAAATCCTGCAAGAGGATACCAATAAGAGAAATGTTGATTTTCAGATTTTTGAAGACGGAACACTAAAGTTCCAAGGATGATTGTGTGTACCTAATGATGTAACACTTAGGAGGTGATTTTGTTATAAGCTTATTGTAGTAGTTACAACATTCATCATGGTAATACAAAGGTGTATTAGAATATGCATAAACACTATTGGTGGTCCAGTATGAGGACAAACATCACCAATCATGTCGCTAAGTGTTAGATGGGTCCGCGAGTGAAGGCACATCTTTGTCAGCTGAGAGGACTTTTGCAACCTCTCGAGATTCCCGAGTGGAAAAGAGAACATGTCGTGATGGACCTTATGACGAGCTTGTCAAGGATCTAGAGGGGTAATGATTCCATTTGGGTAGTGGTCGATAGACTAAAGAACTTGGCTCACTTTATCACCGTATGGAAGGATCTTGGTTTGATTAGGCATACAAAAGTGTATGTGTGTTAGACAGTTCGTCTGCATGGAGTGCCAGTGATAAATTTATATCAGATCCAGACCTGAGGTTACCAATTTCAACAAAACAATCAGATGAGCCCGTTGACGAATTGCATATTAGAGTATGCAAAGCACCAGGGTGTTGGGATGAAATCAGAGAAAGAAAGATCACAAACTTAGAGTCAGTTTAGCAGTCTGTGATTGCAGTTGCTGTGATCAGAAGCAGATTAAAGACCGCTAAGAGCTGCTAGAAATGTTGTATCATTGAGCATTTAAGGCCCTTAGAGTTCCAAATTAGTGATTACATCTTTTTGAATGTGTCATTAATAAGGGATACCTTGCACTTTGGCAAGGAGGGAAAACTAAAATTGAGGTACGTAGGTCCCTTTGAGATTCTGAAAAGAATCGAGATTCTAATGTATCGTCTTGTGTTGCCGCCGATGTAGGCGTAAGTGCATGACGTCTTTCACATGTCGAGGTTGAGGATGTATGAGCTAGACCCAACCCATGTGCTAAATCTTGAAGAATTAAACGTGGATGACATAATGTCGTACATGGAAAGCCCGGTTCAGATTGTGGTTCAAAACAGATTCTATGTACCAAGATGGTTCTTTGGTCAAAGTGGTGTAACAACACCACGGGACTGAAGAAGCAACGTGGGAAAGTGAAACCCAAAGAGAAGACGATACCCCCACATTTTGTCAAGATTGGTAAAGGTTTAAATTTCGAGAATGAAATTTTTATAAGAGAAAAAGGGTTATGACATCTTGGATTTTCAGTCCTATTTTCAATTGAATAAATCAGGCCTTTTATCGACGCGCCTATAGTGTTATTTTCAAAGCCGATCATTTGTGAGATAACTAGACCATTTTGGGAAGTCATTAAAATATTTTAATGCAATGGACTTGAGAATTTGACTAGAAACCGACTACTCGACCGTGCTAGTTTGCAAGGGTCAGTACGACATTGTCAAAATCGATCAGAGATCAGGGATAAGTCAATTTGATTGAGATGCATGATCAAAGTGTGGCTGATTCCATCTGATTACAAAATTCTCGTTGATCGGCACTAGACCGATTTTCTATCGTTTTGGATACCATATGCCCGTAATTGAAATATTGAGATTTTCACGACCATCGAGAGTTGCCGATGTGTCGAAGAGGTACATTGTGGCTTGAAGAAAATCGACCACTGGTCATTTGTACTAAACATTTCTGAAAGTTACCTAATAGCCTAGGTCACGCTAAAATCGTTTCGAATGGAAATTAACCGCGAACTTGAGTCCGATTTCAGAAATTGAAAGTTCTGTCATGTCACAATTAATTTTAGGAGCATCGACTCAGTCTTAGAATATTTTTTTGCAAATCGAGACTTTTTGGGAAAAAATCGTCCTAGGGCTGTTTTTGTCCAGAAAAAGCTAGGAATTGCTTTTGATCGCACAATTAGGAAGTCAGTGGGATCCATTGGTGAGGAAAAATACCAATTGGATCATTGAGGTGATAATTGAATTTATGAGTGCTAAATTGGATTGAATCAAGAAAATTGTGTCCAATTGAAGCTAACTCACTTGAAATTCGTAGCTCCGCCTTTGCCTATGATTTTGGACCATTTCAAGGATTATATTTGAAGCATTGGTGGCTGAATTGCAACCAAGGAAGGTGCTAGTGGCTGAGGATGGTCAAGGGGACAAGTGAGGAGAAGAAATGGCCATGGTAGGGCCCTTGCCCCCTTATCTCTTCCTTCCTCTCTAAGGCTACTGTCCATTGCCTTCCTCCCTTGTTTCGATCTGGAGCTTAGCCGGAGTTGTTTGGCCTACCTTCGACCTCCATGAGTCCTCATCAAGCCTCGGTTTAATCCTCACAACCTTCCTTGATCAATTCCCACCCTAAACCGGCCTTATTTCCTCTCTTTTGCAGCCCAAAACAGGGGGCAAGTTTGTGGGTTTTCCAGTGGTTGGTGGGCCCGTTTTGAGGTTGTTCTTGACCCCAAAAACTAGGCCTGCTTTGAAGAAAGTTTTTCCCCGTTGTGTCCTTGTCCATTTGAACCAACCGGCTCGTGAAACAAGTGAGTTTGTTCACTAAACCTTACTTAGTAGGTTAATTATACTTAAGAGTTGTTTAGATTAGCTTAAATATGAATTAGTGATAAAATAGAATGGTTAGATTAGCCTTAGAATGGATTAATGTTAAGCTAATTAGTGAGAGTAGCACCGTTGATGATGGATTAGTCGAATTCGTGGAATTTCTGTTGTTCGGATTTCTGGACCCTTCCTATTTGCCATTTTTGTAGGTCAAAATAGGTTCCGAATTTGAGGTTGATGTCTCCTTAAGAAATATTTTAGACATCTTTAGATACAACATATATTTTTCTCAAGATTTTTAGGGGTCTAAAATAAGGAGATATCGGCTCCGTCATTTTCAAACAGAACCTTAATTTTCGCTGGAATGTGACATTTGAGGATTTTAAGGGTTCTTATCAACTTTGAGGTTTTAAATTTTAAAATGGCTTCTTCACAAAATTTATTTTTCATATCTTCTAGTTTAACATAGTCAAATTTCAGATCAAATGGACATGTTTTGGATCTCGAACCAAATTGATTTTGAAAAACAGGTTTTCTAGAAAACGAACATAGCATTTGTACTAGATTGAGTGATTTACTAGGCCAAATCTAGATGGATATGGATTAAGGTGTATGCATAAAAAATGTTCATTTATATGCCCACTATAACATATTCAAATTTGAGAATTTTCTAAGCTCGTTCAGCTAAGTTTTTGAAATTAAACTTGGAGACGCCCGAGTGACCTGATTTCTGCCAATTATGACCGGTTATGGTTTTGTGGTTGATCTTGAGATTTTGCTTGCTAAACCAGGCCTGATTTTTGAAATTTGCGTTACTCTCTTTACTTGTTTATATGCGTTCTTGATTTTAGCTATGGAGATCTTGGGTTGCGTTCTTGTGTCTTACATGTGATATTAGAGCCTCCATAGATTAGAACACGATTGCATAATTTTTCTGCCCTATTTTTGTGATTTTTTGTTCAATAAAAGTCAGTTTTAATTACAAAAATGGAATGGGCTTGTTAAGACGAGCAAAACCGTGGCCAACGCACCACCGGAGGAGGTTGCATGTGCCCCCACGTGTAGCCACGCGTCGCTAGGAGTCGGCACATGTTGAAGATGCGTTGCCACGCGCTGCCACGTGCCCGCATACGTAGCCACGCATGGTGACGACTAGCATGTCTGCATGCGCTAGGAATGATGTCAACCACCGGGGTCACGAATCAACTCGACCCAATGACCCTAACTTGACCTGATCCGGTTCACCTAACTTGGATCAAACTTATTGACCTGCCCGACCCGATTCTTTGTTGACCGGATAGCTCTGACCAATCGTTGACCGTTGATTAGTCGGACCGGTAGTCAAACTAATCTAGGTGACCTACGTGCATTGCATGGGCTGCGCACTCCAGAGGTGCATGAGAGCGTGTTCAAGCTCTGATTAGGGCGTTTTTGGAGTTTATGCGCTAGTATGAAGATGCTTTACACCATGATATATTTATTTGTTTATTTTTGATAATTTTATGGATGTGGAAATACCTATAGAACCCTAAATACGCGTGTTTTTTTTTTGTATTTTAAAGATATTTTTGCATTTTTTTCTGTATTTTTCTATGATTTTTGAAATACAAGTGCAAGCTCACATGTATATCATCACACAAAAATTGTGTAGAGTATAATTCATTGATAATATATATAAATTTTAACATGTATTAATGAATATATCAATGTAATTAGTAAGATATGTGATTTTAGTGATAAATTGCCTATGTTACTAAGGTTAAAATCACATGTATATTGTATGTGAGAAATAAAGTTTATATTCCCGAATGAGAGAGTTTTGAGAATTCAATTGAGTTGTGATCGCCAAAGTGACACACTTGATTAGGTTTTAGAAATATCAGTCACATAGAATGATGTGAAATTTCTTGTTCTAATGCGTGGTCATATTCCTAAAGGAGGCGATTGTGTATTAGTTCATTGAGGGATTCATGAACAGCATATGGTGGAGTGATTGATCCTAATGGCTCATACACCCAAAGGTGATGAATACACAAGGTCATGGCCGTTGTCACGTGGGAAGTATACAACTGTATCTCATGTATTTTGCTCAAAAGTGATTATGTGATGATGCATGTAATTCTCTGGATGTATACTTGTGCGTCTTCAAGTTATATAATACTCACATGATGCCAATTACATACATTATATGTTATTTTAGTCATCTTATTCATAATTAATAACTCTATAACTATTAAAGTTCTTACTGGTTTAAACTTTAAGTAGTGGAAAGAGGATTTTTTATTTGGGGTGGAGCTGGTAGATGTTCAAATTGCTCTTATAAAGGACCGGTCGATAGATCACATTGTCGACGGTACATAATTCTAGAAAGCACATTTTGCTATTTGAGAAGAGAGCAATCGGATTTGCTTATTATCCATACAACATTCCATTCACGAACACTTGAAAAATGGTTTATAAGCTTATTGCACTGCTAAAAAGATTATGAAAGTTTTGGTGGCTTGAACTTATATCTTATCTAATGCCGAGATTAAGACACATTAGTAGTGATCTAATCTTGTTTGATTAGTTTGATTAATTGTTGTAAGGGGGTTGGGAGACGGGTTTTGAGTCCAATAAAGAGCTTGTGAAAGGTGAATATGAGAGGAAAAAGGCAAGAGTGTGTAAGCTTAATTGAGGGTGGAAAAAGCCTAGACTTGAGTTAAACAAGAGTGGAGTAACAAACACCTTAAGAGAAACACGTGAGAGAGCGATTGGTGAGAATTTTTTTGACTAACGTTTCCTTACAGGTCAAAAATATGTCGGGTGAAGAAAACGTGAATCAAAGGGAGGTTGACTCCATACGAAGGGATGAAGCGCTCATGGAAAGCATCCAGCAATTGAGGGCTGTAGTGGAGGAGCTTAGTGGTCGAATGATGGGGAATGGCATGAGGGTTGATGGTGACCGAGAGCTACCCTGGAGAAGGCTGTATAGCGAGACGCCTCTAGAACACGACATAGAAGGCATCGCCATTATGATGATGATGAGGCCAACATGGAGGATGATCGAGATGCTCGATTTGAAAGGTGGAATGGAGCTTGAGGGTTTAGACACCGAGAAGATAATGAACTTGGCAATATTAAGATGAAGATTCCTTCTTTCCAAGGGAAGAATGATCCCGATGTGTATCTAGAATGGGAGAAATACATGGAGATGATATTTGATTGCCAACGATACTCCGAGCTCAAAAAGGTAAAAATTGTAGCTGTTGAATTTACTGATTATGCTATAATTTGGTGGGATCAACTTGTGACTGGTAGGAAGCGCAACGGTGAAAGATTGATAGAGACGTGGGATGAGATGAAAGCAGTGATGAGAAGGCGTTTTGTACCAAGTCATTACCATTGAGATTTGTTTCAAAAGTTACAAAATCTCACGCAAGGCAATAAAAGCGTGGAAGAGTATCACAATGAGATGTAGATTGCCATGATCCGTGCTAATGTAGTGGAGGATCGTGAGACCACAATGTCAAGATTTTTGAGTGATTTGAGTTGAGACATAGCAAGGGTGGTGGAGCTGCCGCACTATGTTGAATTGGAGGAATTGGTGGACAAAGCCATCAAAGTTGAGCGGCAATTGAAGTTGGACTAAAATCAGAATTGGAGATCCAATTGGAAGAGAGCTGAGAAGCCAATTGGAGAGGAAACAACACCAAAATCGAAACCTCAAAGGAGAAGGAGAGGGACGGTAAAGTTGGAACGAATCCGGCTTCAGGTAAAACCGAAAACCCTAACACTATAACTTGTGAGATTAAATGTTTTAAGTGCTTGGGCATGGGTCATATGGCGAATCAATGCCCTAATAGGAGGGTGATGATCACGACTGGACATGGTGTTATTGAGTTAGAAAGTGAAAGGGAAGAAGAGGATGATGAGATGCCACCATTGGAGGATTGTAGTGATGGAGAAATAGCTATAAAAGGAGACTTATTGGTGGTTAGGCATTCTCTTAGTGTGCAAGTAAAGGAGGAGGAGCATCATCAACAAAGAGATAACTTATTTCATACAAGATGTGTGGTGAATGGTAAGATCTGTAGTTTGATAATTGATAGAGGTAGTTGTGCAAATGTGGCAAGTTGTATTATGGTGGATAAGTTGGGTTTGAAGACGACAAAGCACCCTAGGCCTTATAGACTTCAATGACTAAATGATAGTGGTGAGGTGAAAGTGTCGAAGCAAGTTCGAATCTCATTTGAGATAGGGAGATACAAGGATGAGGTAGAGTGTAATATTGTATTTATGCAAGCGGGTTATATCTTACTTGGAAGACCATGGCAATATGATTGAAAGGTACATCATGATGGGTATACTAATCGTTATTCATTGGTACCAATGACACCTAGTGAGGTGTATCAAGATCAGTTAAAATTACAATGAGAAGCCAAGAGAGAGAGAGAGAGAGAGAGAGAGAGAGAGAGAGAGAGAGAGAGAGAATGTGAGAAATCCGAGGGCTTGCATGGTGTGTCTGAGATGCAAGGAAAATGAGAGGCTGAGAGAAGGATTGTGGTAAAAACTGAAAGAAAAGAAGAGAGGAAAGAAAATAGGCAAAATAATTTTTATGCAAAATTGAGTGAGGTGAGGAGAGCTTTAGTTCTAGACCGACTGATGCTTGTACTTTTGTACAATGAGGCTTTTTTTCTACTAACGATCTTGACCCAAGTTTGCCAAGTCCTATTGTGTCTTTATTGCAGGAATTTGAAGATGCCTTTCCTGATAAACTTCTTGGAGGG